>CM068382.1:1977857-2637142 GCA_034770075.1 Aralia elata
ATTTATAGCTAGTAGGCCCAACACCACTCAACATCAAAAATTCAATTTTTAAAGTTCCTATTACGTCATGACTAAGTTACTTATAGACTCGGCAATTATAAAGGTAACCAAAGAAGCCTAAGCATGATTGTTACCTGTTCAAAGGTTCCCCGGTGATAAGAAGAGATTACATGGCAATCATCTGAAGCAGAACATGCCATGACATACTTACGGAAGTCATCAAGGCTGCTCTGATGTGTGCGAAAAGCACTGACTTTTGCGCCAGCACAGTGAGCTAAGCACACAACCTTCCCAAAGGAGATGCCTTTAGCTTTAACCTTTTCCAAAGGTTCGCAACAGTCCAGCATAGATTCATCGAACCATCTCCAAGGCCCTGTGCATAAAAGTTCCATGGCACAAGATGTATCATTTACTGAGTGAATGATATCAAGAAGAAAAGGGTAGAATTTAAGAATCAAAATTCAGAATTTAAGAGAGAGCCAACAAACTTAAAATGAGGTAATGGGCCTGCAATTGTCCAACATCGATATTTTTATACCTTTTTTAAATAAGCGAAATCCAAGCACTCATATCTCAACCAGGCGTCAGTGCTCCACCTCCACTTTTGGAGGTGACTAGGTATATATAATTCAAGCTTAGCTGTGCAGGCATTTTTATTTAGACAGAAACCTTTGATAATACTGTCAGATTTAATACTTAATTTAGACACACTCAACAATGTGTAAAATGGGGTTTACAATACACGCTAAAAAACAAATAAATTAGTAAGGCATATTACTCGATGGTATTCATTACATTTACTGATTTTCACTAGTTATACAACTTTTAGTTACAGAGACACCCTTTAGAAACCTTGCTAGACACATCCAAAATTAACGAAAGAATTAAAATTGGGTACATGAAAATTATATTTCTACCAAAGTTTTTTAACAGAGTGAACTTTTCATAGTATGTCATCATTTTTTATTCTCCTGAAGAGAAAAGTAACAAGTCTGATCCAGAACAGATTCACCAATAAGTAATTGTATTACATCGTACACATGCATATTTTTTGGCCCCACATATAGGTAAAATAGCAGGGATATATTTTTCAATTATATAATAGTTATTGAAAATAAATATATAAATTTGTTTGTGTATCTATTGGAGAAAATCTAACTGTATTAAGTACGCACGAACACGTAGGGGAAAGTCATGTGGACATACATGAAATCAAGTTGTCAAAAGCCACTCAGCACAATCGTTAGCTATTAGCACATTAGTTTGATAGCTCTGGGTGGCGAGGCTACAAACCAACAAAAGTATATCTTTCAAGGACTGTCTAAACTGCCTGCAAAGCCATATAGATATATTTACACGCAACAAAGAGTTGCATAACAATGCAATCTCTCTAAATCTTAGGCCAAAATGTTTCACATGTTTTTTCCTTGTCATGTCAAATCTTGAGCACTAATTGAGACAGGTTAAGCACATTCATTAACTATCAGTCTACCACCACTTGATAAAATGAAAGTTACCTTTCCATTTTCTACCGGGATCAATAGCCAGGGCATTCAAGACCATGGCAAGGCTGGCTAAACCACAATATGCAGGTTCTGATTGTGTCTGAAAATAAGATATCAACTTAAAAAAGCCTTCCATCGTCCCACCTTGAATGGCCTCAATGAAAAGTTGCTGTGGTTCCGGGACATAAACCAAGATTAATTACTCGAAATCAGGCGATAATTTGAAAGAGATGATCAATTTCAGAACACGTATCTATAATATAGACACCAATAAAAAGAAAGACCCGACCTTGCTCTATTTTCATAAAAACAAAACCATTTACAATTTTGTTTGCTTCATTATAAAAAATCAAGTAAACAAAAAAATGTCTCTTAAGACTAGAATCTCCTAAAGCTAATTCAAAATCAATAAAAGGAGTGAGAATCCACCCTAAGAATATATGAAACAAAATATAAGGTCCTGCGCGAATTGAATAGGGATTGTAAGCATTCAACTTGGAGAAGAACCGTCACCCAATACCCGAGATTACTACAGGCTACAGCTAAACAGTCAAAATGGAGAGATGACAAAAACGAGAAGACAACCCCAAATTAGAAAGGAGCTTCACATCTCCTATTGGACCAAATTTCCCCAAAACCAATGACCACACTGACAGAAAATTCAGATACACTAAGCGTACAACTAAAGCAAGATCTCTAAACTATTGAAAGCTATGCTAACATCTTAATTTTCATTCCATCACTAGCGAATCTGCCTTCAACACAAATCACGCAACTAAACACAGTAAATTAAAAGCGCCAATTGGATTAAAAAAACGAATCAAATCAAAAGAACCCTTTACAAAACACCGAATAAAACTAAAGTCAACGGAATAACTAATACAGACGCCGGAAGTTCAGTATACTAGTATAAAACCTAATTCTAAACAGAAATTTGATTGACATTGACTAAGCAAGAGTTAAAAGAACGAAAGAGAAAAACATACTTTTCCTTCGGCTGAAGCAAAATCGATGGCAGGAGGAGATGGAAGGATGCGTCGATATAAACCAGCCATCGCCATTTTCTTTCGATCGATCAATATATTCTGTTATTTTTCTCTGAATAAATAAAGTATAAACACGCACAGCTTTTGAGACTCCACAAAATTGAGGAGTGCGTCGTTAGAAACCCGGGTAATTTTAATTTATTTTGTGTAAATAAAGGGAAGGATGTTACCAAAAAATAAAATATAAATATAAATTAAAAAAAATAAAGGGCAGGAAACTTTAATAGATGGCGTAACGTGTTGCCATTTTCAGACCGAAAGTAACGGTTCTCGTTTACTCTATTGTTGACTTAGTCAAAGCCCCACTTTCTTTCTTTTTTTTCTTTTTTATATTTATAATTTAACAACGGTTTCTTTTTCTATTTTTGGGAAGGTCCATGCTGCAACAAATGTTTAGTTAAATAGAATAAATTTTATAACGACGGCCCGTAAATTAGTTTTATTACAACATTCAATAGAAATTTATCACTCTATAATTTAAAAAAAAATCAAAAAATTTTGATTGTGTTAAAATTATTAAATAAATTTTACCATAATTAATAATATTACAAAAATCAAGGAGTTTTGATTGTGTTAAAATTATTAAATGGATTTTATCATAATAAATAATATTACATATCTGTTAAAAAGAATTAAAATTTCTTAATTTTTTTTAAAAAATACAAAATTGTCTGATTCCTACTGGATATTATAAAAATATTAGTTTACAAGGTCGTCCTTATAAAATTGATACTCTTGATTAAAAACATGTGCTACCTTGTTTTTATTATCTTAGTAGATATTAATGCGTAATTTTGTCCATTCATCAAATTATCAAACAACGAGTAATAAATTACACAGAGAATAACACAGCGACCACACTAAAAAGTTTGACGACTTGAGCCATCAGTAGATAGTTCCGGTGTGAGAATTAATACAGGCAAAAAATGTCAAAAATAGAGAAATAAAAGCTTTGATGCTGAAATTAATTGTATGTACCTTGGCTTCAATATATGACTTTATTTATAGTTGTTCGCACTATTTAGCTGTATAAGACACCCGAAATTAATTGAGAATAAGAATCCAATTAGAGTTTTTATAGGAATAAGATCCTTATCAAATAAAATCTTCTTTCTTTAAACATAGGAAACTAAACCGTCACATAATCAATCTGTCACGCGGCTCAAGCTTGAAATTTGAGCATCGGTTATGGGCCCAAAATTATATCCCAACAATAGATATAATATAATAAGTTTAATGTATTATGAGAAAAAAATAGAGGCTAGGCTAAATGGCATCAAATATTTCAAAAACATTGACTTGTTTTGATAGAATTTTTAGGAAAGAAAAATGATATATATTGTGAATGTTTAAGGCGATTAATTTTATTTTTTTTGAAACAAGTCGACTATTTGATTGCTAATTATGTGGATTAATGTTAGTGACAACTTTTTTAAATATATGTATAATAAATGGGATCCTATAATTATTACTAATTTCATGTATTAATAAACTTAAGAAAAAGTTTGTAGATGAGCTGGTGGTCAAATCAGCTGCAAGGGCAAATATGTGACTAAAGTTCCACAATTTTTAAGTGCTCATGAGAGTATGTTTTGTCAACTTGGTTGTACATGGTATCTTAGTAAATTCATTCCTATTTTGTTTTCTTGGATTCTTTAGACTTTTACATACAAATAATCCTTGTCCCCAATTTGAGTGTTCTGCCACTGCAATATTACAAGTTATTCAGTGCTATATTAGTATTAACATATTTGAGTGAGCGAATATAAATTTTACTTATATAGAAGCTACCTGAATTTTGAATAGGCATTATCTCAAAGAAGAAAAAAAGGATGGAATTTGGACAAGACATAAGCATTTATATTATTTGGTCCTCATCAACACCATGACCACCAATTATCAACTGCTAGCACTTCAATTATATTCACAAACAAAGCATAACATGTTGCAAGCTTTGCATTATGTAACCTTGCCCTTGTTATTCAAAGAATGTTGGCAAAAGCCTTGTTCTAGTGTTAGCGTTACTTTTTGCCAATCAGGGCCGGCCCTGGGCCAGGGCAACCAGGGCGACCGCCCAGGGCCCAAAGTTAAAGAGGGTCCAAAATTAATTATAAGTTTGTGTATATATGTGTATGTATGTATATTTATAAGTAAAGCTTCAGTGGACTAGTGGTAAGAGAGTTCCTTGTCTTAGTATAGACCTAGGTTCAATTCCTGGCGGGGTGCATTTTGATTTTGCTTCTATTTTGATTTTTCTTTCCATTTCTTTTTTCACTAACGGTCCAAAAAAAGCTCAAACATTAAATGTTTTCTATTTGTAATTTTTCAATGCTTAAATTCTAAGGGGAAAAAAAGAACTAGCCTAATATGACAAATGACCAACCATAGGGTTAATTTCACACAATGACCTTAAATGACACAATATTGACTACAAAGGCAACTTTACTATTTTTTTAATTTATTTTTTTTTCAAAAACACTTTTACAATTGTTGATATGAAATATTGTTTTAATTATGTTGTAAATTTTTTTTTGTCAAACCTTTATATTAAAAAAAGTATTTTATTTCAAAAATATTATAAAAAATTTGGCTCGGGGGCGCTGCCCCCGAACCCCCGTCACTGGGCACCCTCGAGAAATTTCGCCCTGAGCCTTGCAAAGCCCAGGACCGGCCCTGTTGCCAATGAACTTCGGACATGTACAAGTAGCAAACCGTTATCGTCGGGAGACGTCTCCGACATCTGGCATAAGAGTGAGTACTTGCACAGATAAAGAGGTATGTCAATAATGGAAGTTTCAAGAAATAAAAGAGAGAGAGAGTACAATTTCTACCTAATGCAAGAATTTATAAAAGTTTGGCGCTAAAGACATTTGACATAATCACATATTCTTTGCCACATGTCGTTATATCTACGGTGTTTGGTGAGAGAATCCTCACCAACTTCTGGCGCAGTTGTCTTTTTGCAACGTAGTCATGCGTTAATCTGCTTTACATTAAATGTTGTGCAGGAGTTGGTCGGTCACGTGTGGTTGCACTTCAATGGTACCCGAAGACTGAAGGTCAAAGGCCAAAGGCTTGGGGGCGTAGGGTGGATTATACCTAAGTCCGAAGATGATGTTACTTCCTCCGTCCCTTAATATAAGTCGTTTTACATAAATTTTTTTGTTTCTTAATATAGGTCGTTTGAGAATTTCAAGTAAGTATTAATTGTTTAGTTTCCAATATTACCTCAAGTATTAAATATAACTTTGGTTCTCTCATTATTTTTTGCCCAATAAATAACACTCTCTTTTTCCAATACGTATATAGACAATTGATATTATATTTAATGTCATTTCATTAATACTTGTGCACAACTCTAAAACGACTTATATTAAGAGGCGGAGGGAGTATATCCTAACATTAGTCAATATTATACAATTATGCACGAAATGGAACATAAGATTGTTTTATATAGCCATCTAGAATGGGTTTTGGATTTTAAGAAATAGAGCAACTACACTTTTAGGAAGAAGGAATTTCGTATCATTAACATACATATCATGAAGGATTATACAAAAATAAACCAAGAAGAAATACAAATCACTAGCTACAAACATTGCAAGTAAAAACAAAAAATAAACCAGTTATTCTACACCCCACTATTTCCCTTTTTCTCCGGTTATGGAATTTTGTCTGGTCCAGGATCTGAGAATGGACTAGTATATGCAGGAGGGATGTTGTTGGCTTGTGATCGAGACACTCTCATCGACCCACCATCCGCCGAGGAGTCCTTGCACTTTGATCTCGTCGATACTCCATCCTTCAATTTCTTTCGTCGCGCCTTCTTCGGAACGTCTGGCAATTTTGTCGCCGTTGAACTTGAGGGCGACTCGGGTCCACCATTGCACTGGTCTTGAGTTCGCCGCCCTGATCTATTACTGCCTCCTCCAGAGTCTTTTCTTTGGTGTCTCCTTGAGCTCCTTGATTTTGTGGATGGTTCTCTATTTGGAGAATCAGATGTTTCTGCCGAATGGCGCCGTGATGACTTTGGTAATTCTGCTAGGTCCCCAGCTGGAGAATTCAATTTTTTTTGGCTTGATGAATCTGCAAAACTAGGCCAAAGTTAACAAAAAAAAAAAGAAAAAGAAAGAAGAAACCAACCAACAAGTATTCTGTTATGTCGCAAATTAAATTAAGGACCTAAAGGCAAATTCATTTGGTTCAAGATTTTCAGCGTTTCATTTAGCAACATTTCTTGAATTTCATGGGTATGGAGTCAAATTTTATCTAACCCCATTTGTCTTCATGGTTCTCTATAGGATTTCCAGAAGCATCTAGAGGCGCTGATTGAGCTCCGCCTGGTTTGAACTCCTTCATCTGCATAAATTTGAACATAATATACATAATAAAGGCTTGTTTATTTCCAATTCATATATCAAATTTATGCAGCCTAAATCATGGAATTCATTAATTACAACAAGGATTTATACCCAGCTTGGGGAATTATCAACTGCTGATGATGGTCCATCCCATCCTATGTGAGCCACATGCCTTACGTCTGTCGGAAAACCAATCTGTATTTCTTTTTCTTTCTCTTCATCTGCAACATATTTCACAACCCAGTCGGTATAGTTCACATGAAGGTTATTACTAGCAATGTAGCTTGTAAATTGGACAACAATTTCTGGACAAGAAATACTAGTATCTTAGACTTGATGTGTGTCTGTATGTATGTGTGTGTGTATATATATATATGCATTATAAACTGAATATATAGGAAAATACTTTGAACAGATAAATCAAGAATCCCATTTTCCTCTATCTTTTAGTATCGATTATGGTTATTGATCATGTCAGAGTGTTGCCGTTATAATCAATATGAATTTAGCGATACTTTTACACTTATTATAACGACAGTTCAAACTTTCAATACTTGTATTATTCTAACAATATAATTATTTTACTCCGCCATTAACAATGGCCTTGGTTATAATCCAAATTTTAATATATGCGTGACCCACCAAATATTTGAGAAATGTATCTTAAGCCTTTCAAAAGGCCCTTCATTTTAGTCCCCATTCTCCTGTTATATATGCTATGTATTCCTCTTGGCTGAAAGGTTTTCCTCACTAGCAAACCTCTTGAATTGGGAGGGAACTTTCAGCTTCACCTTCAGATCTGCAGCAAAATTAACAAGACTATAAATAAAATAAAATGAAAATTATGGAAATAACATGCATGAGATAAATAAATTTAGAAAAAACAAACCTTAATAAGAAAAATTAAGAGTTCATTGCACGATTGAGGATTCAATGAGCGCCAAATTTTAGCACTCTTAGACCATCGTAAAATCTATTTGTAATTAAGATCCTGAGGTAGAAGAAACTCAAGAGGAAATGAGGAAAAGTGGTGTAAAAAGTTGGTTAGTTTTGTTTGACTGAGGTGTTAACAATGAGAAAAAGAAAGGGTAACTATACCAAGAAATTGCAGTTTAACGCCTCACACCTGGGGCCAAGTTTACCTATCTCCAGAAATTGTTGGTTAACGCAATTGTTTCGTTAATTCAACGGCAATGCAATGTTAGTTTCTATTACCCGTTAATCAAAACTAGACGTAGATCGAAAATTTAGGCCTGAAATCATATTTTTCTTTTAATAATGATTGAGAATTAATATGCTAATAATAGAACTGTTTTAATAATGTTTTAATAAGAGTCTAATGCTACGTTTGGATTGAATGAAATTGATAAAGAAATGGAATGGAGAAGAATAATTTATTCCATTCTTGACTGTAACGAGTTATTTCATACCATCTCTTATTAACGGAACAAAATTCACAAATTTAGCATGAACGAGAATGATTCATTCCATTCCAATGAAAATAACCAAACACAATTTTTTTTCTTCATTTGATAAGAATGAATTATTCTATTTCCACCTTCATTCCTGCAATTCAAACGTAACATTAAAGAATTGTTCAGCGAGACCCTTTTTAGGGAAACTTATCATCTAGGAATGAGCCAACTCTCGCCACGAATTACTAGTTGAGCTAACGTAAATCTCAAACTCAAATATTTAGAATATAGATAGATAAATGAATTCCGCTAGAAATAAATCCCCACCTTTTTTTATTCAATAATCAATATACTAACAAATTTTATTTATTTGTTTATCATTTTAATTTTTGGGGAGTAACTGAGTAAGATGTCAATACACTAGCTGGTCTATAATAAATCACGAACACAGATTTTAGAAACGGAATCTCAGCTAGTAATTGATCCCAACAGGTGATGGGCCTCACCATCCCACATACCAGGCACTGTTCCTTCCCTTTAGAACAAGAGAACTTAAAACAGGCACAACCTTGCTTCTTCCGTTTTCACACAGGTTAAAATAGGCTGGAGAGACACATTTTCATTTCAATAAAGGAATTTGATATAAATGCGATTTGAAGAAATAAAAACATATAAGCTTCAAAGCATAATTATTTATTGTTGCTGATAGATATGTGTTCAGAATGTTAACAAGTCGAGCAAATACAATATAAGAAAAATAATCTATCGTCCGCAGTTCATCACAATGCTCAGATAGTGCAGTCCAACGGTTGGAGGATGATTATCTTTCTTTGGTAGCTCATTAAGATGCTTTAAGATCGTCCAATCCAACGCTAGCCTGAACATTAACACACGTTTAAATCTTAATAAAAACCATGTTTTTTACATCATACTCCCCCCTTCCACAAAAAGATTATCATTTGTCAATTTTTTTTGTCTGAAAAAAGAGCCTCATTTCTTCTAATGGTAGTATCAAAGACACAATGTCCTTAAATTTACCACCCTAATTTCATAAATATTTCGTTGCTACTAACTAAACCCTCGATAAATTTAACAGTAAATATGAAACAAATTATATCCTTGATGTTTAAATTTTGCAAATGGAACTATTATTGTGGAACGGAAGGAGTATGAAAAAGACAGGAAAATGTCAAGTCCCTCCTGCACTGATAAGTATTGCCTAGCCAGTATCAAATCAAACTTGAAATTTGTTCTCCAACGACAAAGGTCCTTACCAAGAATTTGTGGTTTTCTTCAAGAAGTGGCGAGAAGTTTGTGCAGAACTTCTCAATGTCAGCATTAATGTCACCTGTTCCACCTATGACATCCATAAACTTCTTCCTATCTGGAGCAAACTTCATGGCTAGCTGTGATACCAATTTAAAATAAGCATCAGGCAGCATTAAAATGATAAGAAAAAGGCAAGAGATGCTTTAAGATCTACCACATATTAATTGTAACTAAAGTAGAAGAGGTATTGGGTTCTGATTTGCAGAAAAATAGATAATCTGAAAGCATGTTATTTTTTTTAACCATGCTAAAATAGGTATGCATCAACTCTCTTCTTCTATGCTAAAAGCATTTGGGAAAAAAAAAATCTAAAAACTAGCAACCAGAATGCTACTCTGAGTTGATGGTCAATATTAAAGTTGCAGAGCAAAATATGCTGATTGTGACAAGAAAAGATGGTATCAAGGGCTCTCCCATGTACTGTGTACTAGTAACGTTTCGATTTTGGCAAAACAAATGAATGTTTATACATAAAATTGTCATTACAGTTATCATATCTGAAGGTACAAGTGCCATTAACGTTTTCATATTTAGTTCACCATAGTCATCCATCAGCATGAATTCATGCTTAGTTCAAATAATAAAGTCAAAAAAACATGGGACACATCATCATATATGCAACTGCCATTGAAGTTCTCATGGAAGTTCTCATATCAGAAGTTATGATGTCATTAAAGTTCTCATATCTGATTGACCACAATCAGCCAGCATAATGAATTCATGCTTAGTTTAACATTTTGGCACAAACACAGAGGATGGACATGCTAACTAGATGACGTGAATCCATGTTCATGAGACTGCGCCTTTTTGTGGGGGTGGGGGGTGGGGTGGAATATTAATGTGCTCTCTCATTAGGAGTAAACAGAAGCCGAAAGTAAGCATCACAACTAATTTGAAACTATATTGAATGGGAAAAGAGTTCACCGAGAAACTTGAACTGGCTAGCCAGCCATGCCATTTCTTCAGTGTCTTGTTGTAGGATTCAGTGCAAGCTTGCGACATGGTCCAGTCTGCATGCTCCAACAGATCCCGGAACAACTCTACCAAGAAATCCATTGCCCTGAAGAGACATTATCAATGATATTTTACACAAACATCCTCACAGTAAAACATTTCAAATGCATGTGTAAGCAGAAACAAACTCATGTATAAAGGAAATTCACTGATGCTAACATATAAACAAACTCATGTGAGCATGGGTTTAGCAGATCTAACATATATACTGATCACTGATCACGGATGCTAGATTGCTAGGAAGCATAAAGAAAGTACATGTGGTAATTGGTAAATAATACTCACCTTGTTAACCAAAGAAGACCATTGGTGCAACTGGATGAACCTTTTGCAGTCTTAGCTTCAACTTCCACTCGTACCATACTGTAGAGGTGGTTAAATTCTGACGGGCTAGTCAGATACTTGTTTTCCAACCTCTGATGAAGTATATAAGAATATATAGGTCAATTTATAATATAATATCTACCCGAAATTTGCACAAGAAAGTGAGATCAGACTGGCGCTAGGAAATGCTCTTAAGTATATCAAAAAGCAGTTTTTATGAATATTAAACATAAAGAGAACTTGGACAAACTAGTTCAATATTGACCCAGCCTGGAACACAAAGCCCACACATTTGATTGGATGACTTTATTCTCCCCCCCCCCCCCCAAAAAAAAAAAAAAAAAACCCTTACAGTCACAGGGGAATGCACACACTTATTTCATATGGATATAAACTGTAAAGGTTTTATATCGTCAGCCCATTACAATATGCACCATGAAAGAATAAACTGTACCGTTATATTACCGCCAACATCAGATTTAACCAGTGCCATGGCAGGTCCAAATTTTTCTGGCATCAAATACAAGCTTTCTTATAAAATGATATATTACCAAATCCTAGAAAGAAAGCTATTTGTGGAACAATATAGACACGGATAAAAGGGCAAAAAAAAATCGCAAATTCAAATCATACCTATAATAGGTATTATTTGTTTGCATACTTCCAGGAATTGCTTGGTAAGCATTTCTCCCTCTTCAGACTTTACATGTTTCATTCCCTCTAAAGCAGAAGCAAACACTGTACCTTCCATTTTGATGCTTTTACTACATAAATAAAGTAAACAACCATGTTGCTATAAGAACAAGATAACCTTCGCAGTTGGAGGGCCAAGGGAAACAAATACAAAATCATAATATAACTCTGACAATCGTACATGAATAACTGATATAATCACAAGACATCTTTTAAGTTATTATAGGGTGATCATATGACACATAATTGACCTTCAAATAAATCAATGGTGAGTTTAAATGCCCTCGTAGAAAATTATAGGAACCGATTTGTGAGAAAGGTGTCTAAAATTCTTTAGAAAAATCAAATAATCAATTCCAATCCTGAATGTTCAAATGAAAGATCACAAACATGAGTGTAACAAAAAGTTCATAAAAATAGTAGATTTAAGCAAATAATGAAGACAAGGATTTTGAAATGTAACAACACCTACAACAAAGTATCTGGATCCGCAGCACCAGAAGTTTCAAAACACAACCATTGTAGCTTCCATATCCTAATCCAAGCATGCTAGTTGTATTAATATCCAAAGAAACGCCTAATTACTACTTTAATTTTCAATGGCTAGAGATCACACAATTCTTGAACCACTCCTTGCTGAATCAGGGCAGATGTGTGGAGAGTGAAGACGAAATTAAAATCAAATTGTCTTTTTGATAAATAAAGATAACACAATGTTTAGTCTCATAATTTTCATGGCAATATTCAGATCGCCACAATCAAAAAAAATTAGTCCAATGAGCATGATACAATATCCTGTCCAGTTTACAGAGGATTAAGAAACCTATTCTAATAAGTTTCCTCCATATTCCAAGCAGCCGAAAATTTAAAAATAAATAAACCATAACACTTATTTAAAATATCAAACAAATAAAAACATCAAAATGAAGCTCAGACAATCAAAATCAAATAAAAGTACAAGAATTATCAATTTATGAATTCAGTAAGAAGAGATCATTGAATATTGATTAATTATCATTGATATATATATAAAAAAAAAGGTCGGAAATTTAATTTAAAAGAAACTGAAATGCAACATAGATCTAAATATTCTAAACAAAGTTAATAAAATTGAATTAGTTTAGAGAGTAGAAAATGGACCTTCTTCTTTGTTGAACTTCACTCGGTATTGGCTTAAAAACAACGCCAGAATAAGACTACGCAGTTATTTATTTGGTGAAAAAAATATGAAATCGACGACACTACATGACTGGTAGATCCCGAAACAGCAGAATTTTTTTTATTTTTTTATTTATTATATATATATCAGGTCAATGCTTTTTCTTTTTACGAGGGACTATAAATTTCTCAATTGATTTCGGTTATTTTTAAGGAGGGAAAGTTGACTTTTACATTTACTTCTTATCTTTGGAGTCCATAAATATATTTTTTCTAAGATAATTATAAACGTATTTTATATAAGTTACATTTTGATATAAAATTCATTTTCTAAAACTAAGCTTAAATTTATAACAAAATTTATTCTAGTGAAGTGAATATAAAAGTTCAATTTATTTTACTTTAAGATAAACAAGTAATTGACTCAACTTGGCTAAGCTCGCAAAATGATTCATTGTCATGCTAATTGAAAAGGCTAAAAAATAAGTTATTACTAGGCTCATGCGATAATAGATCTTTCAATTTTTAATGTGTGAATTTTTTTGCACAATTCGCATAAAAGATATAACGGGCAACAAGTGCAAGCCCTCTTTCAAGTTATTTGTGTGTGAGATTGAGTTATTATGTCCGAAGAACCTCCCTCAAAATACGAGTCTTAAGTTAATACTATCCAATATATATAGAGTAATTAAATATTACTATCACGCTATTAGTTTACATGTTTTGTCCAACAAAGATTATCTTTGGGGAAGTGCGAGAATAATTAATATTTTTTTTCGTTAAATTTCATTTTATAGACACTACATCCAAACAATTGATTTTTTTTAATTTTTTTTTTTTGTATTTTTGTATTTTTTTAACACCAAGCATTTGCTTGGATAGTATTATCATTTTACAAAAATTTATAAGAACTTGCCAAATATGACGCAATATTAACAACTATAGTTGCGTATAAAAAAAAATAGTTGACATCATTTTGAAGTAAAAAAAGTACTAATACATATAATTGATAGGGCCTCTGTATATTCAATCAAATTCTTTTTAAATAAAACAAGTAATACATAATTGATAGGGCCTTGACAAATTAAGGTGCAAACAAACCTCGAGCTGAAGGGCCCAAAATATCCATCTTATGTAGGACTCGAATCTGAATTAGGGCCGGTGAACGAAGCCCAGAAGAGAAGAAAAGGAATTGAATTTACTAATTCAACCCTGACACCTGATAAAACTTCACATTGATGAAAAGACTATACTATATATATGTTTTTGGCAAACCCTAATTACTAGTGCTATCCCTCCCGCCTCATTCATCTCTCTCGTTGTTTGCTTCCACTACCCCCAGATTGCAAAACAATGGTGAGATTCTACAAGCTTCTTATAATCCATCTCTTTCTCTCTCTACATACTCATATACAGATATATGCAGATATCTATAAACTATTTGTGTTTAATTTGATTGTGATTGATTGTAGCCGTTTAAGAGGTACGTGGAGATTGGGAGGGTAGCTCTAGTCAACTACGGGAAAGATTATGGAAAACTTGTCGTCATTGTCGATGTTATCGATCAGAACAGGGTATGTTATTATTATTTTTTTTTAGCGTATTATTCCAGCTCCAAAATGATAACCCGAAACTTATATACTGCTCCTTTTTTTTTTGGGTCATTTTTTGTTTTTATGAATGTTCAGTTTAATTAGACAAGTGGTCAAGAGGTGGGGAGAACTGTAAGTTGAATCCCAATTTTGTTCCCATTTTAATTTTTAGGTGGTTTGATTTGTGGACCCGGGTGGGATAGGTCGAATTTTAAAGTTATCTCATTAGAATTGGTCAACTTCATGCTATTTGAATTCTGATTTTATTTTTTATTTTTATAAAATCATTCAAAAATAAATCTCTGAGATGGATTTATAATTGAGATTGCATTTAGTTCATATTTGAAGTATTATATTTGTGATATTGTGTTCACTTATAATTATATGCATATAGTCGTATGCACATTTGCTTATTGAACATTTGATTAACAATTTTTTTATGTTGTGTATGAAACACGAGGTGGTCATTTATTGTTGGTGTTTGTTGATTATTATTTCATGGATGTTCTTTGATGTTTGGTATTCGGACTATATGATTATCGGTTGCAAGCTTTACTGATTTGAGTGATGGCTGATTTCATTATATTATATATGATTTGAGATTTCATTTTTGACAAGGTATTGATTTTGATGCTACGTGGAAAATAAAATATGGTTTGACATTCATTAATCATGTACCAATTTACAGGCTCTTGTTGATGCCCCTGATATGGTTAGGAGCCAACTGAATTTTAAGCGGCTTACCCTCACCGACATCACCATTGACATCAAAAGGGTTCCAAAGAAGAAGACTCTGGTTGCTGCTATGGAGGCTGCTGGCAAGTGTCAACTTGTTAAAAACATTTTATGGTCTTTGTAGTATTGGTGTAAAATTGTTATAAATTGACTTGACATTTTTTATTTATTTATAAATTGATTACAGATGTTAAGGGCAAATGGGAAAACAGTTCGTGGGGCAGGAAGCTAATTGTGCAGAAGAGAAGGGCCTCACTTAATGATTTTGATAGATTCAAGCTTATGTTGGCAAAGATAAAGGTTCACAGTAATCCACTCTTTTTTGCTTATTCCCTAATTTGATACTTTAATTGTATGTGTAAATCATTGGACTATGTTTCTACCCAGCACCCCCCCCCCCGGGCCTTTAAGAATAAGGCAACTTGAAGTATACCGATACTAACTGTTTGTGGCTAGCTGCCACCATTTACCACCTGCCCTACATGTTGATGTGATATCATATATGCATATAGAGCGTGTTGAAGAGGATAAAATATCAAAACCTGGTTTAGACATTAGTTGTTTCTTTATTTTGGCTCCACTTTTGAGTTTTGACTTTATAAGGCAATAATTTAACTTAGTCTTTTATATATGACTTCTACAGAAAGCTGGAGTTGTTAGGCAGGAGCTTGCGAAGCTTAAAAAGGAGAGCACAGCTTGAGTTCTAGTTTCTTAATTCGTGAGATGAATTTGTAATATTTTTTTTTTTTTGCAAGATGTTGCTTAGGTGCTTTCATTGCGGGGTTTGTTTTTGTTAGTCCTTGGATTAAGAGAACTTTTTGTAATCACTTATGGTCAAGATCTATTTATTGTGGTTACCTTGTCTAATGCATTCGTCTTTCACTGGCAATGCATTTTATGAATATGTATGCTTGCGCTTAACTAGCTTGTTTTTACTATTTAGATGTGCAATATGGGCCGTTACACTTCTCCATCTGTTGAACTTGCTATGCCATGGCTAATCTATGGTAGCAATGTGTAATTAAATCCTTGCTAATGTGTTTGGAGATGGTGCCTGAACACTATAATGTTGTGTTTTGATTGAAGTAATGGAATGCAAGACGGAATAGAATGATTTTAAGGTATTTTAAGTGTATGTTTGGTTGTTGGTGGTAGTGGTTATATAATAACAAAATTATTACATATATTTATTCTATTGGAATGAATTTTATTCCATCTTTTTTGCATGGAATAAAAAAACAAAGGGATGGAATGCATTTTTATTCTATTAGAATGGTTTATCTTTCAAAATGATCATCAAATATATTATTTTTATTTTATTTATTCTATGGTTCTATTTTCTCAATTCAAACGTTTATTCATTCGAGGCAAGTAACACATTGAATCTAATTTATTACAATAATTTATTTTAACCTAGGAAAATTGATCTAGGCGGAGAAATGATATTTATTGTCTTGGATCTTCATCGCTGGCAGTGAAATCTTAGTCCTGTCATTGTTGAACCTTAATAAGAAAATCTGGAACAAAATCAAATAGGCCCATTTTCATATTAGGAACGTTGTACAAAGAGCATTTGGACCAAATATTGTTGTTCAACATCTCAGCCCAACATTTGTTTAACGTGTTATGTCTTTTGGGGATAGATTTTAGGAACATTTTTTGGATACCTTTTTCATTCATATGATGCGCTCTTGCAATATTGGTTTGGCTTTACTCCCAAGGATGGAGAAGAGTTAGCATTGTGTTATTTTTTTTTGTTAATCTTTTATCTTATTCCAAGGATTAAATTGTAATTTGATAGTGCTATTTAGAGACATCTTATTATTATTGCTTACAAAAGTTCCTAGGAGTTTGGTCCGATAAGCTCATGAATTGGCAAAACTATGCTACGAATAACATATTTAGCCTAATGCTTAATGCATGCTTTATTAGTTTTATAAAAAAAATAAAATAATAATAATAATAATAATAATATAAATTTTAATTTATAGATTGATTTTGATGTAGACAGTAATTAAATATTCACTTCACCTGTAAGTAGTCCAGTATTTGAGGCTTATTCATAAAGAGAGAGTTTGAACACAGTTGTTTTAAATATTGAATTATTTATGAAGAAGAAATATTTGACAAAATAAGTATCATTCACTCACGTAATGGAGGAGAGTTTTTTTTTCTTCAAGAGAATCGATATTTTTACAAGAAAATTTTGATATTTTTATAAAAATTTATTCACATAGATGTGGATCTTTTCTACTATTCATATGACAGAGGTCTTGTGAAATTATTAATTTTTTTTTTGGTTGTTAATTTAGAGGGTTTGAACCAAGGGCCTAGAATACCACTGAGTCAAAGAATCTCGGTATCAATTTTTTTTGTGAAAATATCAATTTTTTAATATTATTATTATGATTAAGTGGTGGGTCACATATTTCTCATGCCTCTATTATGTGAGTGTGTAATATTTAGTATCACTGTTATATTCAATATTTTTTTATAAGAATGACAATTTGAACATAAATTGAATTGACCGATTTTTAATTAAATCGGTGACTTGACCAGTGCGATTTTGGTGCGAAAATAAACAAACTGAAGACGGTGCATGAACCAATGTTGCACCGCTTTTGAACCAGTGTATCATAAATATATAAAAATAAAATGAGTGTTTGTGGGTTTGAAATCCTAATATTTACTTTAGAAAGAAAACGTAATACCACTAATATATTATAATAATACTTGTTATAGTTTTCTTAAATGAAACTAATGTTAACTTATGCAAAATTTTAATCTATGGTATCGTTTTACTTCTTGAAATATTTTAAATAATTTATTTATAACTATTTTTCGGTATGGAGTGGCGCGGTACGGTGCGGTTCAAGAAAATAAATCACTTGGTGCGGTCCTGATATAACATATTTATGAGCCAGGACCTGTGCGGTACAATTTTAGTACAATATTATTAAAATTAGTGCAATACCAAATCACTACTACAAGTCAATTGCCATCCTTATTTTCATATCTTGAGGGAAGGAGGGTTAATAATTTAGTCAAAATATGCTCTTCTAAATTTATTCTATTATCTTCAACTAATTAGTAAATGTTATGACGAAGTTCTTTTATCGGTTTATGCATAAATTTATGATTCAAATAGATGGAGAATTAATTTGAAATAGATCGAAAAATGTCAAAAACAAATATCAATTCGAATAGAAACATATGTGAAGTCTTCTGACTGACTTCAAGAGTTGTAATTAATTATGCCTAATGTCATTGTGTTTGTTGGGAGATTTTGACTTTTTAAAATTAATGCTCATCGAGCATTATTGCTCAAATAGATAATATGAGTTAATAGTATTAAAATTTCTAACTTAACAGGGCATGATAATAAATCTCATTCGTCTTACTTGTATATTATCAAAATCAAATTGACATAAATTGATTAAATTGTGGAATAAGTTGCTAGTACTTCTAATATGCGTGACTCCATTAGTATAATTGAATATTATTATAATTTTATGTACAAACTATGCACAAACTGTGCACACAAAATTGTGCACCAATAGTATATTTATGTATTACTTATCAATAAAAATATACAAAATATTCAATGATAAGTCCTACTTTATATTTTCTTTTTTTATATACTGTTTGTACACAACCTTTTATGTATTGTTTATATCCATAACATTACTCGTAACATAATTACCATTGGTCTCATTTATGATTTATTTGGTCCAACTTATTAACTTTAGCAAAATCTGCACAAAAAAGAAGAAAAAGAAGAAGAATAAGTAATTAATAAGGGTATTTTATCAATTTTTTGGAGTCCAGATTATTTATTTAAGATTTTCAAGAAACACAACATTGAAACTAAAGGAAATTAAGAGTTATAGAAACTGAACAGAACTTTACCTAGCTCAGCTATAGAGCCTAATTTCATATAAAAATAGAGATTTAAGTGAGAAAAACAGAGATAAAGAGTGGGAGAAGATAAGAGAGTTCGAAAAAGAGCTAGAAAAAGAATAGAGAGAATTAGAGAGAGAAACATAAATTACAATTCACATTACACATGCCCTTTCATACAACTTGGTATAAGTATTTATCAGAATATTCACCTCACTCTCTCTTTCTATAGAATTGTAATGAAAATGACAACTCTATCATTCCAATTACAACTCTACGTTTAATTTCATTCTACGACCAATTCTACTCATCGACTGAGACTGACTCTACAACTAGATTAATTCCACTCAACGATTTCATTGATTCACTCTACGATTGTGAATCAATGAAAACTAATAACAATCGACTCATAACTTATTAACTAGCTACTGGATTATTAACCAACTCTTATTCCTTACAAAAAATAACATTAAAACAAAATAAAACCCTAAAACGGATACGATTTTTAGCATTATATTCGAACAAAATACATAGCAATAAGCTAAGTAGCTAGTTAGCCTTATGATTTTACTTATTGGATGGAGGTCCCAATTTCAAATTCAAATCAACTTTAATGGTTGTGGCACTTCCCAACCTCAATTCCAAGTCTACTTTGGAGACACGTACCAAATGATTTTCATATTCATTATAATTAAGAAATGTGACACGACATTTTGGACAAGTAAATGACAAGTGTTTAAAGATGACTTGAACTTCGTGCTCCACTTCAATTGAAGTTGAACCCGATTTCAAGCCTAACCCTGAACTCGAACTTGAGCCTGAACCTGAATCCAAACATTTTCTTTTCTCCATTGAAGGCAAGGAAGTGAGGGAGTTGATATTTTTTAAGGTGTTAGGTATGGTATGGTTCCAACTAGCATGCTTTTATAGAAGAAAAAGAAGAAGAAAAAGATGACACGTGGATTATAGCAATTAGATAATCTCAGTATTGTAAATACCCTCTTTTATTATAATTTGATTACAGATATATTTATTGTATAATTGAAAGTTATTGTTGTAACTAAATTTCATAAAAACAATAATAATTAATAGGAAACGAATTAAAGCTTGCATGACCCTTCCATTGGAATTTTTATTAGAAGGTCCAGGTCTTCCTAGGACCTTCTTATACATTTTCGACACGTGTAATGGTCATATATAATTAATACAAACTGGTCCCCACATGTTATGGGCTATTGGTTAAAAAAATAATTATTGTACACGTGTCAAAAATGTATAGGAAGGTTCTTTTTCCAGTTGGAAGACCTGGACCTCTTAATAAAAACTCCTTCCATTGTGCACAGTTTTGACACTGAGCATGATATTTACCAACCTCAATTTCCTCTTAAAAAATTGAACCTTTTTTTTAATGTTCTTAAAAATTTGTACCTTATTAAGTGTTTTCATAGGTCACTAAATAAAATTCATATAGTGGCAAATTATAATTTTTGGGAAAATAATCAAATGTCTAGTTTTGTATCATGAATTTTGGGAATTACTAAATTCATCCGTTTTTTCGATATTTCCAACCGTTCTGGGTACATTTAGTAATTCTCTAAATTTTAGTTTAAAGAAAAATCTCTAAATTTTGTGTAACTGGATTATTCTCATTTATGGCGTGTTATCTTCAAGGGAATTTTTAGAAGAAACTAAGATGAGACACAAAGGCTTGCATCAGACATTTAAAGCCTTGGGACTCGATTTGTAATAGGGGTAGTTACTAGTTACTCTATTTATGGTCAATTGATTTGAATGCTTACACACCGTTCAAATATCTAGGCAATTTCATTAATTAGATAAAGTAAAAAGTACTTAATTTTTTTTTTTAAAAAACTGCTTTTCACTTATTTTAGGTATAAATTATTAAAAAAAAGATTTTGAAAAGGTAATGAGTAGATTTACTAAAATAAATACGAATATATTAATAATATTTTTGGTCAAACATGATTGTTATATTTAAAAAATCATCAAAAACTCCAAATTAATAATTCTGATTATTTTTATAAAAAGTGATTATAAACGATTTTAAAAATTTGAATATGAAAAACTTTTTGCTCTAAATATATATATTATTACTTAATTACAACGTGACAAAACTAGAGATAAGAATAAGATGCAAAATTAATTAGGATGCTAACTGTTACATGAGAGAGAGAGATTCAAGTTGGGGAAAAAGCATCTTTTACTTTTCATGGCAAAACTGAATTTGTTTCGTCTTAACACGATTAAGGATCAGCTTTAGTATCAGTAGAAGTCGTCGTAGCTATGATTTTATGCAAATCAACTAGTTAATCTTTGGAACTCTTAACGTATTACATATACTAAAACTCTTTCTTAAGATAGATAAAAGTGTTTGATTTGATTGAGAATTTTATCTTGATTGTATGCATGTTATCATTGAAAATGTTTATAGTTGGAAGTTAGAGTACACATACAAAATCTTTGAGTACATATATACATATGTATACATGTATGTATGTGTGTGTGTATATATATATAAATATGTATGTATGTATGTATTTATGTCTATGTACAAATACTCTTTAATTTGCATCATTTTATGTATGGTTTCTTGATTAAAGTCAACTTAATTAATGATGGAAATTTTTTTAAGTAAAAAATAAAAGAGCAAAGAAAGAACATTGTATTCATGTACCTAAAAAAATAAAATAATATACTACTAGCAAATTCACTCCACTTTATTTATTACTCATTAGTTTTGATTACATAAAATAAAATTTAAAGACGGATGATTAAAGCTCTAAAAAGCTAGTTACTCTTTCCAGGTGGAGCGAGGGTCAAAATCAAATTAGAAGGCATGTTTGCCTCATCATCAGCTTAAGAGTTACTGATGTGAGATGATGCAGGAGGATTATTCTGGTTTAAGGCCGCATAAACTCCGGTGGCCAATGTCAATTGGAGGGTGAGTGGTGGCTCCGGTGGTGGAGCCAATGTTAACAGCTGAGCACTTATGTGTAAGTCCAAATGATTCATAAATTTCTTACTATTGTCAAACCCCTCTTTGCATATGTGACATAAAAAGAGGGTTAAGACTCGAGACAACTGTTCCCCTTCAATTATATCGGAATTAGAATCATAACCCTCTTCTAAGTCTGCCATATATATGAAGAGAAATGAAGTTAGTTATAAGTAGATGGAAGAAAATGGTACACACCCTCTCCATTTTTATAGATGGTAAGAGAGATGCATTTATTTAGTCACAATCTAAACATAATCTAATTACATAAATTAGAAAAAGACAAACTCTGAGTGCTACCTAACAATTAAATTAAAAAAACAGGAAAAAAAAAAAAGAAAGAAAAAGAACCATGAATTCATACTAATTTAGCTAGCTTCTGGGATATGAGCTGACATGGGAACTGAATCATAGTATAATCAACCAGTGTAAGAATACAGACTTTAATAAATTTAATTTTTCATATATATATATATATATATATATATATATATATCACTTTTGTTGTGAAGTAGGGACCCTATATCGATCATTTTTTATATATAACGAATTAGTGAATTTAGTAGACAAAATCGTTGTATTAGTAAAATATTGTTTATGATAATATGAACATGTATGTCGCAAATTTGGTATGTTATATAAACCTAATTATGATATTCTATTTACTTCATTTTAACAAGTCGGAGGCTTGTTAGTTTATTACCCATATATAATAATCTTTCAATTCTTCTTAAGAGTCGTGTTTATCTGAAAAATTGAAATATATATTTGCGAAGTTAATAACAATAATATGTGATGTTTAACTGCCGGAGGGTTAAGATTTTTGATAGTGTAAGATCGAGTGTTCAATCATTAGGTTGTCTTATCGTTTAGTAAGTTGTCAGGTGACAAATACTAATTGTGAAAAGTTAGTACGTAGTTATTCGTTTGGATAATATTTGGAGTCTCAAATTTTTAGTTTTAAATAAGTCTCAAATAATATGATATTGAATATTTTAATAATAATTTATGACATAGTCAATCACATGAGATTTACCAAATCAATATTATGGTGACACATCACACATTATTTAAACATTTTTTAAAATAAAAATTTGAGACCTCTAACATCATTCTTTTCATTTATCAATTATACAAATGATTGTTAATTAGTGTGACTTTTTGTCGTTTACGGTGACATGTTTCGAAGTCTCTAACCCTAGAGAGAAGTAAATTAAATATCAAAAGTCGCTTTTTGTCGTTTACGGTGACATGTTTCGAGTTTCTAACACTAGAGAGAAGTAAATTTAATATCGAAAGTCGCTTTTTGTCGTTTACGGTGACATGTTTCGAGTTTCTAACACTAAAAGGAAGTAAATTTAATATCGAAAGTGCACCGTCAATTTTTTTAGGGTTTAGTTTAAATAAGTTTATTTGTTATTTTACTTAATCAATACTTTATGACTTATTAATGTATATATCTTATCAACCTTACAATAAAATCATTTCATTAATAAGTGAAGAAAGAATTTATTTGAAAGCGACATTCTCCCAGAAATGTATAATTCAATCTAAGTTTATGAAAAGAAAATTGTCCTCCTTAACTGAGTTTAACTCGCTCACAAAGAAAATTATTCTTTCTCCATCGTCTTCTTTTTTGCCCGTGTCTACGTTCACCATTTTGCATACTCCTTCGCAGGAAGCCTACTCATCAATGGATTATTGTATTATTTTTCAAGATTATTGTTTCACCCTCTCGCCCATAGTGAAAGTCCCGAAACTGATAACACAAGATGTCGAACTGTATGAGCAAGTCATCCAACCACTATCAGAGCTTTTTAATGTAAGCCTAAGCCATCCCGACTTAAATTTCATATTGAATTCCATTTGGGATACTATCTCCTAAAAAGTTTTTCATATTCTCACGAAGTGAAATCAAACTCTCCTACAAAATATTTTCTCATATATTTTAGTATTATGTAAATTTGTATAAGAATAGTAGATAAAACACATTGAAATACGAATGCATTTTATATGCAAAAATGCCTGCTTATTTAAATTCTGCATTGTCTCTAGTTAATTTACAAAACTAAATATATGATTATTTTTCATTTTTCATTGATTGTATCGGTGATTCAAAATACATATAGTTTAAGATATAACTTGGATGATACGGTTGTATCACTCAAATTAATATGAGTCGGGGTGTATTGAGTTGCTCAGATTTGATTTGCAAAATTTATCGAGTATGAAATAAGGTTTGATTGAGACTCGTTTAGGCACTGAGTCGAGTACGACTTCGAATCGAGTCCGAGTAATTTGAACTTTTCGAGCGAATATGACCCGAGTATCAAACGAAAATTGCAATTTGAAGAAGTATGAGTAATTTGTCGAACTTTAAAATTTGTTGATATTTGAATCATTTATATTTTGATTCGAGCTCGAATTAAACTTTTAGTCAACCAAGTACGAATTGAGCATAAACTGTTTGGTTCATTTTACAGTCTTAAATGTGGGTGCCTAAATAGTAGAGATTGTACTTAAACAAAAGGAAATATTCCCTCATTTCCATTATATAAGTCGTTTTGGAAGAAATTTGTATTTCCATAATATAAGACATTATATATATATATATATATATGTAGGAGAAAAAACTAGTTCTTTCTTATTTTGTCCTTAAAAAAATAAAGTAATTAAGAGAGAGGAGAAAGAGTATTTAATTAGTTTATAGGTAGTAATGAAATTTCAAATCAACTAACATTAGAATTATGTGTGATTATGTCTTAAACGATTTATATAATGAAAAGGAGAAAGTATAAGAGAAAAAAAGTAGTCAATCCATGGAGGAGTATGCACATATATAAATAAAGAGGCATTTAATTGGAGTACTTAATGACAATATGTCAAAAACTAGGGATCATATATATATATATATATATATATGTGTGTGTATATATATATATATATATATATATGTATATAGTAATTAGGTTTTTAGGTGTCATTATATGTGTGTGTGTGTGAGGTGAGATTAAAATAGACAGGGAAAAAATGATTTTTTTTTAAAAAAAAAATTAATGTAGAAAAGGAGGCAGGAGACCAAAAATGAACCACAAAAAAAAATTCAAATATGTAGGCATATTGATTACCACTATAATAATTAGTCATCTCTCATGAACATACGTACGTAAAAATAAATTAAAAATAAAAGTTAAAGAAATTAAGAAAATGAGAGAGTAAAAATAAGGATAAAAGAGTAAATAAAAACTAAAAAATAAAAAAATAATAGAGCTTCAAGAAAGCAATTATTTTTTTCACTCACTATTAATAATATAGATATAGATATGTTCATTTTGTTCCATAAGGAGCTAAGTGTTTTTTTGGCATTGTATTTGTGTAAAATAAGAAGTTATTATTAGAGTAATCATCATTATTTTTATCGAAGGCCTTTGGCCCGAGTAGTATTCCTCTTCTCATGATATCTACGAGGTTGAGGATTCGACTCTTGACTTGTCAAGGTTGGGTGTGTGAGTGTGAAAAAAGTTGACAAAAAAAAATCATCACTATTTTATTTATATCGATGAATGATAAGTAAACATAATATTTTGTCATTTTATATGTTGTCTAAATAATGATTGAATCTTGATAGTTCGAAAAATTTTCAAAAGCGAACTTTTAAAAAGCGAACTAAAGACGAACCGTCGTCTTTGGTGTATATGGCGACGATTCGACCCGTCGCCAAAGATTGCATGGCTACGGCGACGGGTCGAATCGTCGCCATAGACACCAAAGACGACGGTTCGTCTTTGGTTCGCTTTAGAAAGGTTCCCTTGATAGTTCTACCATAACCCTACGCAGTCTGGTAACTCAGAGACCGTGGGAGTTAATCGCCCAATGAGGGCCCTCCTGCAATGACCTTTTAAGGGCAATAAAAAGGGCTCAAAACCATAAAGAACGATATACGATTTTGAGTCTGGTTAAGAGCTTAGGACATGATAACATTGAATCCCTTTCCAACGCTGTGTTTTGAATGAAGTTGGGGGGTCGAAGAGACTTTCGAATGGAGCTTTCAAAGCAACTAAAAGGTTTATTCTATAAAAATCATAATTTGGCAACAACTAACGGTTATTTTTTTGTTAGGGTTTTAATTTTATTTACGCTGTCAATCTCGCGTAAGGTTTTAGTTTGAGTAATAGTTGCTAATAGGTTCTAGACATGTTGCCCATGATTGTTTTAGATACCAATAATTAATGAGTAAATATGATATTTTATTATTTAATATTAGAATAATGGTACGTGTCTTAAATTTTTTATCTCGAAAAGTGTCCCATAAAATATGATTGATTGAATAAATCTCATTTGATTAGTCATGTCATAAAATATCATTAAAATATTCAATACAATGTCATCTAAGACCCGTTAAGATCGAAAATTTGAGGTCCACGACATTATATTTAATACTATATTTTGATTAACCAAAAAAAAAAACAAACTATATCTTGTTGTTTAATATATTTGGTGACTAAGTATAGTGATTCATCAGTTAATGAATGACTAAATATGATGTTCTCTCATTTAATATGTGAAGCGTTATTATCATCTCGTACGCTAATTTAACACCATGTTGTGTTCGGGTTAAATGTTTTTTATATTACTATACTTTAGGTCAACTTACAAATGATTAATTATGTTTAATATTTTTTTTAGGTATTATCGAGGGGAAAAACAACTTTTTTGGGGGTGTTTTTCCAAAAGTAATTTTAGATAGAATCTATATAACATTTAAACTATTTTAGAGCTCATTATAATTTTTTTTGAATGTCCTAATTTATTTCAATAATTTATCTTAACTTAGGGGGATGGATCTAGGTAAGAAAAAAATATTTACTGTCTTCAATCTTCATCCCTCGCATTGAAACTTTCTAGACCTGTCATTATTGAATCTTAATAAGAAAATTTGAAACAAAATCAAATAGGCCCATTTTCATATTAGGAATGTTTTACAAAGAGCATTTGGACCAAATATCGTTGTTTAACATCCCAGACCAACATTTGTTTAGCGTGTTAGGTCTTTTGGGGATAGATTTTAATGGTTGGCCTTTTGTCCTCTTGGATACCTTTTTCATGCATGTGATGCGCTCTTGCAATATTGGTTTGGCTTTATTCCCAAGGATGGAGAAGAGTTAGCATTGTGTTATTTTTTTTTGTTAATCTTTTATCTTATTCCAAAAATTAAATTGTAATTTGATAGTGCTATTAGAGACATCTTACTATTATTATTGCTTACAAAAGTTCCTGGGAGTTTGGTCCAATAAGCTCATGAATTGGCAAACCTATGCTACGCAGAACAATTATGATATCCATATTTAGCCTAATGCTTAATGCATGTTTTTATTAGCTTATAATTTTTAATTTATAGATTGATGTTGATGCAGATAGTACTTAAATATTTAGTTCACCTGTAAGTTGTCCAGTATTTGAGGCTTATCCATAAAGAGAGAGTTTGAACACAGAGTTGTTTTAAATATTGATTTATTTATGAAGAAGAAATATTTGACAAAATAAGTATCATTCACTCACGTAATGGAGGAGAGTTTTTTTTTTCAAGGGAATTGATATTTTGATAGGAAAATTTTGATATTTTTATAAAAATTTATTCACATAAATGTGAGTCCTCTCTACTATTCATATGACAGAAATCTTGTGAAACTATCAAATTTCTTCGTGAAAATATCAATTCTTTTTTTTTTTTATATTATTATTATGATTAAGTGGTGGGTCACATATTTCTCATGTCTCTATTATGTGAGTGTGTAATACTTAGAATCACTGTTATATTCAATATTTTCTTATAAGAAAGACAATTTGAATAGAAATCGAATCGACCGATTTTTAATTAGATCGGTGACTTGACAGGTGCGATTTTGGTGTGAAAATAAATAAACTGAAGACGTTGCATGAACCAATGTTACACCGCTTTTGAACCAGTGTATTATACATATATAAAAGAATAAATGGGCGTTTGTGGGTTTAAAATCCTAATATTTACTTTAGAAAGAAAATGTAATATCACTAATATATTATAATAATACTTGTTATAGTTTTCTTAAATGAAACTAATGTTAACTTATGCAAAATTTTAATCCATGGTATCGTTTTATTTTTTGAAATATTTTAATTAATTTATTTATAATTATTTTTCAGTGTGGTGTGATGTGGTGTGGTGTGGTGTGGTGTGATGCGGTTCAAGAAAATGAACCGCTTAGTGCAGTCCTGATATAACATATTTATGAGTCAGGACTGGTGCGGTACAATTTTGATATAATTTTCATTAAAATCAGTGTAATACCAAATCACTCTATAATCACTGCTACAAGTCTATTGCCATCCTTATTTTCTTATATTGAGGGAAGGAAGGTTAATAATTTAGTCAAAAGATGCTCCTCTAAATTTACTCTATTATCTTCAACTAATTAGTAAATGTTATGACGAAGTTCTTTTATCGGTTTATGCATAAATTTACGATTCGAATAGATGGAGAATTAATTTGTAATAGAGAAAAATGTCAAAAACAAATATCAATTCGAGTAGAAACATATGTGAAGTCTTCTGACTTCAAGAGTTGTAATTAATTATGCCTTATGTCATTGTGTTTGTTGCGAGATTTTGACTTTTTAAAATTAATGCTCATCTAGCATTGTTGCTCAAATAGATAATATGAGTTAATAGTATTAAAATTTCTAACTTAACAGGGCATGATAATAAATCTCATTCGTCTTACTTGTATATTATCAAAATCAAATTGACATAAATTGTGGAATAAGTTGCTAGTACTTCTAACATGCGTGACTCCATTAGTATAATTGAATATTATTATAATTTTATGTACAAACTATGCACAAACTGTACGCAAAAAATTGTGCACTAACAGTATATCTATGTATTACTTACCAATAAAAATATATAAAACATCTAATGGTAGATCCCACTTTATATTTTCTCTCTTTTTTATACTATTTGTGCACAACTTTTTTGTGTATTGTTTGTATCCATAACATTACTCGTAACATAATTACCATTGGTCTCATTTATGATTTATTTGGTGATTCAAAATTAAAATTAGATTTCAAACATTTATGATTTATTTATTACCATTGGTCTCATTTATGATTTATTTGGTCCAACTTATTAACTTTACCAAAATCTGAACAAAAAAAAAAGAGTAATTAATGAGGGTATTTTATCAAATTTTTGGAGTCTAGATTATTTATTTAAGATTTTCAAGAAACACAACACTGAAACTAAAGAAAATTAAGAGTTATAGAAATTGAACAGAACCTTACCTAGCTAGCTATGGAGCCTAGTTTCAGATAGACATTGAGATTTAAGTGAGAGAAACAGAGAGAGAGGGGGGAAGATAAGAGAGAGTTTGAAAAAGAGTTAGAGAGAGAATTAGAGAGAGAAACAAAAATTGCAATTCACATTTCACATGTCTCTTCATACAATCTATTACAAGTATTTATTAGAATATTCACCTCATCCCCTTTCTATAGAATTGTAATGGAAATGATAACTCTATCCTTTCAATTACAACTAGCTCTGCGTTTAATTCCATTTTACGATCAATTCTACTCTACGATTGAGACTGACTCTACGACTAAATTAATTCCACTCAACGATTTCATTGATTTACTCTATGATTGTGAATCAATGAAAGCTAATAACAATTAACTCATGACTTATTAACTAGCTACTAGATTATTAACCAACTCTTATTCCTTACAAAAAGCAACATTAAAACAAAATAAAACCCTAAAACGGATACGATTTTTAGCATTATATTCGAACAAAATACATAGCAATAAGCTAACTAGCTAGTTAGCCCTATGATTTTACTTATTGGATGGAGGTCCCAATTTCAAATTCAAATCAACTTTAGTGGTTTTGGCACTTCCCAACCTCAGTTCCAAGTCTACTTTGGAGACGCGTACCAAATGATTTTCATATTCATTATAATTAAGAAATGTGACCCGACATTTCGGGCAAGTAAATGGCAAGTGTTTAAAGATGATTTGAACTTCGTGCTCCACTTCGATTGAACTTGAACCCGATTTCAAGCCTAAGCCTGTGCCTGCAGAACTCGAACCTGAACCTGAACCTGAATCCAAACATTTTCGTTTATCCATTGAAGGCAAGGAAGTGAAGGAGTCGATGTTTTTTAAGGTGTTAGGTATGACATGGTTCCAACTAGCATGCTTTTATAGAATAAAAAAAGAAGAAAAAGATGACACGTGGATTATGGTAATTAAATAATCTCAGTATTGTAAATACCCTCTTTTATTGTAATTTGGTTACAGATGTATTTATTGTATAATTGAAAGTTATTGTTGTAACTAAATTACATAAAAACAATAATATTTAATAGGAAACGAGTTAAAGCTTGCATGACCCTTCCATTGTGAACAGTTTTGACACTGAGCATGATATTTACCAACCTCAATTTCCTCTTAAAAAATTGTACCTTTTTTTAATATTCTTAAAAATTTGTACCATATTAAGTGTTTTCATAGGTCACTAAATAAAATTCATATAGTGGCAAATTCTAATTTTTGGAAAAATAGTCAAATGTCTAGTTTTGTATCATGACTGATGTTAAATTTTAGTTCAAAGAAAAATCTCTAAATTTTGTGTAACTCGATTATTCTCATGTATGGCGTGTTATCTCCAAGGGAATTTTTAGAAGAAACTAAGATGAGACACAGAGGCTTGCATCAGACATTTAAAGCCTTGGGACCCGATTTGTAATAGGGGTAGTTACTTGATTTGAATGCTTACACACTGTTCAAATATCTAGATAATTTCATTAATTAGATGATGTAAAAAGTGTTTAATTTTTTTTAAAAAAAAAACAGCTTTTCACTTATTTCAAGTATAAATTATTAAAAAAAAAAGATTTTAAAAAATAAATAGGGTAATGAGTAGATTTACTAAAATAAATAAGAATATATTAGTAATATTTTTGGTCAAACATGATTGTTATACCTGAAAAATCATCAAAAACTCGAAATTAGTAATTCTGATTATTTTTATAAAAAGTGATTATAAAAGATTTTAAAATTCTGATTATCAAAAACTTTTTGCTATAAATATATATTATTACTTAATTACAACGTGACAAAACTAGAGATAAGAATAAGATGCAAAATTAATTAGGATGCTAACTGTTACATGAGAGAGAGAGAGAGAGAGATATTCAAGTTGGGGAAAAAGCATCTTTTACTTTTCATGGCAAAATTGAATTTGTTTCGTCTTTACACGATTAAGGACCAGCTTTAGTATCAGTAGAAGTCGTCGTAGCTATGATTTTATGCAAATCAACTAGTTTATCTTTGGAACTCTTAACGTATTACATATACTAAAACTCTTTCTTAAGATAGATAAAAGTGTTTGATTTGAAATACAATTGAGAATTTTATCTTGATTGTATGCATGTTATCATTGAAAATGTTTATAGTTGGAAGTTGGAGTACACATACAAAATTTTTGAGTACATATATACATATGTATACATGTATGTATGTGTGTGTATATATATATATGTATGTATGTATTTAGTGTGTGTACAAAGACTCTTTCTTTTAATTTGCATCATGTTCTGTTTGGTTTCTTGATTAAAGTCAACTTAATTAATGATGGAAATTTTTTTAAGTAAAAAATAAAAGAGCAAAGAAAGAACATTGTATTCATGTACCTAAAAAAATAAAATAATATACTACTAGCAAATTCACTCCACTTTATTTATTACTCATTAGTTTTGATTACATAAAATAAAATTTAAAGACGGGTGATTAAAGCTCTAACTAGCTAGTTACTCTTTCCAGGTGGAGCGAGGGTCAAAATCAGATCAGAAGGCATGTTTGTCTCATCATCAGTTTGAGAGTTATTGATGCGAGATGGTGCAGGAAGATTATTCTGGTTTAAGGCCGCAAAAACTCCAGTGGCCAATGTCAGTTGGAGGGTGAGTGGTGGTTCTGGTGGTGGAGCCAATGTCAACAGTTGAGCACTTACGTGCAAGTCTAAATGATTCATAAATCTCTCGCTATTGTCAAACCCCTCTTTGCATATGTGACATAAAAAGAGGGTTAAGACTCGAAACAACTGCTCCCCTTCAATTATATCGGAATTAGAATCATAACCCTCTTCTAAGTCTGCCATATGTATGAAGAGAAATGAAGTTAGTTATAGGTGGATGGAAGAAAATAGTACACACCCTCTCCCTTTTTATAGATGGTAAGAGAGATGCATTTATTTAGTCACAATCTAAACATAATCTAATTACATAAATTAGAAAAAGACAAACTCTGAGTGCTACCTAACAATTAAATTAAAAAAAAGGAAAAAAAAAAGAAAGAAAAAGAAACATGAATTCAAACTAATTTAGCTAGCTTCTGGTATATGAGCTGACATGGGAACTGAATCATAGTATAATCAACTAGTGTAAGAATACAGACTTTAATTAATTTAGTTTTTCATATATATATATACACACACACATCAATCTTTTTTGTTGTGAATTAGGGACCCTATATCGATCATTTTTTATATATAACGAATTAGTGAATTTAGTAGACAAAATCATTGTATAGTAAAACATTGTTTATGATAATATGAACATGTATGTCGCAAATTTGGTATGTTATATATAAACCTAATTATGATATTCTATTTACTTGATTTTAACAAGTCGGAGGCTTGTTAGTTTATTACCCATATATAATAATCTTTCAATTCTTCTTAAAGAGTCGTGTTTATCTGAAAAATTGAAATATATATTTGCGAAGTTAATAACAATAATATGTGATGTTTAACTGCCGCAGAGTTGAGATTTTTGATAGTGAAAGATCGAGTGTTCAATCATTAAGTTGTCTTATCGTTTAGTAAGTCGTCAGGTGACAAATACTAATTGTGAGCTTGAGTTAGTATGTAGTTTTTCATTTAAGTAATGTTTGGAGTCTTAAATTTTTAGTCTTAAATATGTCTCAAATAACATGATATTAAATATTTTAATAATAATTTATGGCATAGTCAATTACATGAAATCTACCAAATCAATGTTATAGTGACACATTATTTAAACATTTTTTAAAACAAAAATTTGAAACCTCTAACATCATTATTTTCGTTTATCAATCATACAAATGATTGTTAATTAGTGTGGCTTTTTGTCGTTTACGGTGACATGTTTTGAAGTCTCTAACTCTTGAGAGAAGTAAATTAAATATCAAAAGTCGCTTTTTGTCGTTTACGGTGATATGTTTTGAAGTTTCTAACCCTAAAAAGAAGTAAATTAAATATCAAAAGTGTACCGTCAATTTTTTTAGGGTTTAGTTTAAATAAATTTATTTGTTATTTTACTTAATCAATACTTTATGACTTGTTAATGTATATATCTTATCAACCTTAAGTAAAATAAAATCATTTCATTATTAAGTGAAGAAAGAATTTATTTGAAAGAAATGTATAATCCAATCTAAGTTTATGAAAAGAAAATTGTGCTCCTTAACTGAGATTGACTCGCTCACAAAGAAAATTGTTCCTTTTCTATTGCCCTCTTTTTTGTCTGTCTACGTTCGCTATTTCGCCAACTCCTTCGCAGGAAGCCTACTCACAGTGGATTATTGTATTATTTTCCAAGATTCTTGTTCTACCCTCTCGCCAACAGTGAAAGTCTCGAAACCAATAACACAGAGTGTCGAACTGTATGAGCAAGTCGTCCAACTATTACCGAAGCCTTTTAATGTAAGCCTAAGCCATCCCGACTTAAGGATGTGTTTGATTACATCTGAATGTCTCTTAATAGACGTGTCTCTGATTCGGTCAAAAGCTAAACTTGTTTGGTAAAAAAAATTTTGTCTCTTAATACCTATTAATCGTTAAGACAAAAAAATAAAATCTAAATTATTCATAGGTGGGTTTGAACGAAATTGACTATTTTTAGACCAAAATAACCTTTTCAATATTACAAAATTATTTTTGTATCCCTAATTACTGTTGCCAACCCTCAAACCCAACAGATTTACGCCACTCAACACCAGATCTGTGAGTTAGGGCTTGATTTTGGATGCACGGTGGAAATTTTTTTTGAAGGGGGATGGATTGATCGAGATGATGAGTGCGAAAAGGGAGAGATTGAATGGAATTTTTGAAGTTGAAGTTCTTTATTTTCACGCTGCTACAGAGTTTTTCAAAAGTCATGTTGTAATTCTTGCATCACTGTTGTTTTAGTTTTTCATTTTGGTGTGTCATTGAAAATTTCCGTGGAAGCTTTTGCAAGTCTGGGACTTAATAAAATTGGTTTATTATCTTACTTAAAGGGAGGATATAGACCCTTCTAGGATCGGAATCACCGGTGAATCACTTGGACGTTGTACAAATGAAACTTGAAGGATAAGAACTTAAATATCTTTGTTGCTTTTATATGCAGAATTCATGGCTCCCCCTTACTGTGCAGGAATGCATCTGCACCGCTAGCAGATTGCTTAGCAATTGATCGAAGATCATCTTCTTCCTTCATTAGAGGTGTATGTATGTACATGTCAGAACTAAATGATTTTATCAAAATGATAGATGTTATTTGAACAAATTGAATTCTCATGAAGAAGAATCAAATTTTGGTATTCAATTTGTCTAAATAACATTATCAATTTGACAGATTTTATGCTCAAATCTGATTTGGGGTTGTTGCTGGGTTTGAAAACTTAATTGCTATTTTCAATTTGGGTTCATATATTGTATGTTGAATTTGTCTTAAAGCTTCGATCCAACTGGTAAGATAGGTTTTGACGGTGACATAGGTTGGTGTTTACAGTTATAGAGGAAGACAAGAAGCTGGGTTGTTGAATAGGAAGAGAGAAGGAAATGATAAAATGGTAAAATACTGTTATTTAGATATTTTGAAAAAATTAATTATCAAACAATATTTTTTTATTCAGATACAATTTTAGACAGATATTACATTATTCAGATGTCTAAACTGTTGAGATCTTAACATTCAATTTTATCAAATACAACCTAAATTTCATATTAGATTCCATTTGGAATACTATCTCCCAAAAACTTTTTCATATTCTCACAAAGTGACATATAGTATCGAACTGTCCTACAAAAATATTTTTCTCATATATTTTAGTATTATGTAAATTAGTACAAGAATAGTAGATAAAGCACATTGAAATACGAATGAATTTTATATGCGAAAGTGTCTGCGTATTTAAATTCTGCATTGTTTCCAGTTAATTAACAAAACTAATTATATGATTATTTTTAATTTTTCATTGATTGTATCTGTGATTCAAAATACATATAGTTGAAGATATAACTTGAATGATACAAATGTATCACTCAAATTAATATGGGTCGGGGTGCATTGAGTTGCTCAGATTTGATTCACAAAATTTATTGAGTATGAAATAAAGTTTGATTGAGGCTCATTTAGTTACCGAGTCGAGTGCGATCTTAAATCGAGTCCGAGCAATTTGAACTTTTCCAGCAAATATAATCTGAGTATCAATAGAAAATTATAATTTGAAGAAGTTTGAATAATTTATCGAATTTTAAAATTTGCTCATATTTAAATTAAATGGGAGAATTACATTTATTAATACATTTTTAAAAACTATTACAATATAAGTGCATACATAAAATATTTTCAAAATTAGTGCATCTTCAATATTTAATTACAAAATGAGTGCATCTTAATTAGTTTTAATTATGGTAACTGTTACCATAATTAAAGGGATATCAAATCATTTGTTATTTCTCTCTCTTCCATTTGAAAACCCTTATTTTTCAATTTGGGTTCTTTTCTCCCTCCTCCCTCCTCCCTCCTCCCTCATCCCTTCCCCGCCTCCCTCCCCCGCCTCCCTCCTCCCTCCTCCCTTCCCCGCCTTCTCCCTCCTCCCTCCCCCGCATCCCTCCTCCCTCCCCCGCCTCCCGCCTCCCTCCTCCGCCTGCCTCCCTCCTCCCCCCCCCTCCCCGCTTGCCTCCCTCCCTCCTCCCCGCCTGCCTCCCTCTTCCCTTCCCCGCCTCCTCCCTCCCCCGCCTCCCTCCTCCGCCTGCCTCCCTCTCCCCTCCCCGCCTGCCTCTCTCCCCTCTCCTCCATTTTCTTCGTCGATCCCTTATACACCATCGCCGATAAGTTCATGGTGGCATCAATGAAGTTTTCGCGTTCATGGTGGCGTCAATGGAGTCTTCACGTTCATGGTTGGATTTTTCGATTTCTCCAGGTAACCAAACACTAGTATGGCGCTAACTAAATAATAGTATGGAGGTAATCAAACACTATTATGGCGATTTGTTGCTGCAGTAAATCTAGGTAACCAAACAGTAGTATGGAGGTAACTAATTTCTGAATGTGTAGTAACTAGTTTTTTTGTGCAGTAAATCTATGTAACCAAACACTAGTATGGAGGTAACCAATTCCTGAATGTGTAGTAACTAGTTTTTTTGTGCAGTAACTATAGGTAACCAAACACTAGTATGGTGGTAACCAAAAAGTAGTATGGAGGTAACCAATTCGTGAATGTGTAATAACTAGTTTTTTCGTGCAGATTAGCAGCGGAGCATGATGATGAAGAGAATGATGAAGGGGAGGCGGAGGAGATTCGCGGCGGTGATGAAGAAGGTGAGGAGGCGACGGAGGAAGATGAAAATTAGGATAGATAAGATAATTTTTTTGTTTTTCGTTCCTTTTGATTTGAATTTTGAATTATAGATTTGTTTTTGTTGTTAGATCTCAAAGATTTGAATTTAAATTATTAGTTATAGCGGTTATTTGTCCTTAATTTTAGGTTTCCTTATTAATGTGAAATTGAATGGTTTGAATTTGTTGCCCTCTTTTTGTAATTAATTTGTCCTTATTGCACTCTTTTTGTAATTATTTTATTTGTGCACTAATCTTGTAATTTTTAACTAATTGTTGTATATTTCTGTAAAGAACCCTATTTAAATCATTTATATTTCGAGTCCAGTTCGAATTGAACTTTTAGTCGAGCAAATACGAATCGAGCCTAAACTGTTTGGTTCATTTTACAGTCTTAAATGTGAGTACCTAAATAGTAGAGATTGGACTTAAACAAAAAGAAATACTCCCTCCTTTCCATTATATAAGTCATTTTAGAAGAAATTTTTGTTTCCATAATATAAGACGTTTTATATATATAGGAGAAAAAATTAATTCTTTCATACTTTGTCCCTAAAAAATATAATAATTAAGAGAGGAGGAAGATTTAAATAGACGGGAAATTTATTTTTATTTTTTAAAATTAATGTAGAAAAGGAGGCAGGAGACCAAAAATGAACCACAAAAAATATTCAAATATGTAGGCACATTGATTACCATTATAATAACTAGTCATCTCTCATGCACATACGTACGTAAAAAAAATTGCAAATTTGAGATGAACAAATGTCAAATAAAGCTCATATGACAAAACCGAAGGGGTCAATGGCCGAAGTATATGAACCCCAGAGACCCGTTAATCAATTATTCAATTACGTTAAGCTGGCCTAGACACAGAAAAAACAAACAAAAATTTAATCCTTTTAGCCAACCCAACTAAAATAGTTGTAATGCTAAAATATTTTTCAAAGAATTTCCTCATATCTTTTCACAACAAACAAACTTTTCAATAGCATGTAGCCATTTTTCTTTTTCATAACATAAATCAATAAAGAACATATAAACAGTGTACAAAACCAGAATGGGGAAAAAATAACAAATGAAACCCAAGGAAAATGATGAAGGATTAATTCATCCTCTCAAGGCAATAAAACTTCGGCAAAAGTTTATACTTAATGCATCACCAAAATTCTCACCCATCCGCCTTGAAGAGGAAAGTAAAAAGCAACAGGGAGTAGAGCCAACTCTGCAGAAACTAGTAGATACAACAAACATCACGGACTATCGTTACCTCAAAGATGATGAATCATTTATCAGCAACCTATCTTCTCCCCACAAAGGAGAAACTGGTATTCCCAGATAACGTTTGGTTGGTACTCCAATCCAAAAGCAGCTTTCAATTAATTTCACAGTAGAAAGCATAAGGTCGTAAACCCTTCCAGACTACTATAGCATACAGCAGCATCAGATGAAGTGACCAACATGAACCATACTGATCACAATCTTCCAGTGGCTGATGAGTTCCATTCAAAAAATTTCAAGAAAATGTTCAATCAATATTCAGCCCAAGCTCAAGGAAATGTCACGCATTCCATAGGCAGCTGCACAAAGATTAAAGGGTCACTGCACTTTTATAATACACAAGCTCAAAATTGAGTAATTGAACTAGTAGTACAGCATTAACTTTTGGAACATGAAGCTTGCACGTCCTGGTTGTAACCTTGATTATAATGTAACTGCCTATAGTAGATGGTAATATATCATGATATCAATTTTCATTTCTGTTTATATATATATATATTATTTTTGGGCAAGTAATCTCAACATCTGTATTACATGGTAAATATTTCACAGCCAAGCAATCAGCAAAACCTATGGCCTGATATATGTCACCTCTCATATTAAACTCGCAGCATATCAAGCTTTCATATTAGACTCACCTCATTGAACTTAAAAAGGTGCCTCTAGTGATTCGTCCCAAACTTCTGCACTTCCATTTGATTCACCATCTTCTTCCATTGATAGCCTAATATATTCTCTATGTGCAAAACGATCCCACTCTGTCAAAGTTGGATCCTCTCGTTCCTGTAGCAACACAAATGCCAACTAGACTGTCATAACGGCAGAAAATATACCATTATGGTCACGCAATATCTAGAGTTTTAAGATGTTGAACGTACCTGACGAATTAGAAATGGATCCCGAGTTTCAAAAGCCATAAACTTATTTAGATTGAAAAGAATGTTAAAAACATTTCCTGATAGCTTGCATTCTTTAAAGTCGCGTATTGTGACGTAATCTTCCCTCTGCAATAAAAACAGTGTCATTGACAGCATTATGTCTTTACTATAATAATTTACAAGCAAGTTGTGACCTCTGGTGAAATCATATCCACAATTTGACACAATATATCCTCAAAGAGAACAGGTTCTTGGGCCATGCATTCCATCCGATGCAACTGTTCCTCGTAAAAGAACTGCATCTCATTTCTTGTTAGAACCCCATTTCCATCCAAATCTATGCATTTGAACCTGAAAAATCATAGTTCATAAAATTAGTTGTGCAATAGTAAAAATATAACAAAAGTACGAAACTATGGTGCACAAAAAAGCTCACCGCTTAAGCCTTATCCTACTACAAAGCTAAAGAATACACCTGAGGGCTCAGCAAGTTAAGGGGCCAAATTTAGATGAAAAAAAGGGAGGTTGCTATAAAAGTAATCTGTCAAACAGTTAAAATGCATCATCTAAACAAATTTGGGGATGTAAATCCAGTTTATCACTTCAGTTGCAGTAACCTTGGCATGTTTGTCGAAGAGATGCCCAATTTAAGAAGAAGAAAAACAGCTGCAATTAACATGATTTTCTGGAAACATGTCCCACTAATGTAAGCATGTCAACTCCCAAGAGTAGGGAGACGTGATGATTAAAGTATCACAAGGGTAGTTATTTTAGCAAATTAAGTGATGGCTTTGGTGAGTTGTCACTTTGGTCAACACTACTGCTACTCTCATCACCGTCCTAAATTGCCAGGAACTAACCAGGCTAACTGACTTGACTGTCGTTATTTTTATTTGTGAAATACTCTAAATAGAAAAAGAAGATTTATTATCTAATATAAAGATTATAAAATGATAAGTGGAGGATGAGAATCCTATTAAACTAGAAAAATGGAAAATACAAATTTCTAATACAAATCTTAACCTGATAACATGTATCTATCAGGACATTTTATACCAAATGCTTAAAGAACTTTTTGATTAATATGAGAGTACACCCCAAGCAAAACTTATAGACTAGGTGCTGCCCTTTCTCGTTTCTTGTTTACTCCTTTCATTTCAAAACGAATCTGATGTTCTACTACAGTTGTAATTTTAACCCTTTAGCTAGTTTCAGAAAAGATATTCATAATTTTCTAGGAGCTTAAAGTTGTAACCCAACCCTTCAACATTCCAACTCTCATTCAAATTCTTTGTCCTAGTTTAAGCACCTTCTTTTTTTAGAGATGGTATCCGATTTTAAGCACTTTACTGCCACTAACTCACCACATTTAAGCCCTAAGCCCCAAGCATTCTAGGTACCAAAAATGAAGATGACAATTGCTATCAACTGTCAAAGAAAAGGTTGCACTGGCCCAAGTACTTGACAAGGGAAAGAATGTGCTTATATTAATATGTCAAAACAGTTTATTTCTAGTTATGTCAGTTTGCCACAGGATAAGAAAGAGCTTGTACCAATAAATTACTATCCTAACTGTTTTTTCCTTATCATAACCCCTTCACCACCACTATTTTGCTAAACTTTAGCCATAGGCTTCTTAAAGTATCACTCTATCAACATTCAACAACAGATTGTAGCACAAAAGGAAGGGTATATACCAATACTCAAGACTCGGCTCAGATGATTTATCCTCTTCTGCTAGCATGAAATAGACGAAATCTTCATACCCCATCTTCCCTTCAATATTGCTAGTAAACTTCCTGGGAACCTGAGTAAATATAGCATAAACATAAATGCATTAAAATTTCAGAACATGTTTTCTCCACTCCCAACAAGTTGAATTGACTTAATTTAAATGTAAAACATCATATGAGAAAACAACCTGTGAAAATATTCGGACAACAATCCTGTAGGTAAGTGCATGATTACCATATTTGATGAGATTCTCCTTGTCTATCAAGAAATCATGGTCTGTATCCAGTTCCCAAAACTTGCAATATATGACGTAGAAGTGTTCATATGAAAAGTACCTACAATTTAAATTGAAAACACAAGCAACGTATATGCTTAAAATCAGGTGGACTACACAGACACTTGACCATTTCGCAATTGATGTAACACAGAGAAAGGAGGTGATTGCAGGTTTGCAGCTTAATGAATGTCTTATTTGAAAATCTGAATAAGAACATCAATAGAATTTGTTCAGCTCATAGAGAAACATTGGTCAAAAATACTAGGCTTCAGCACTAAGAAAACTTGGTGAAGTCAACCCAAAAGATTGACCGCCCTTGTAGCTCAGCAGAAACTGTTTCAAAACAAAGAAATTAAATGAAATGGGAGATGATTTTATTCTAAAATATTTGCCACAGAAAACATTATTCTATATTATTATCTCCAAGCAACAGTTTCAACTTAAGATCTTAGTTTGAGTTAGAGTGGTTAAATAAAGCCACCAAACTCATTCTCATAAAAACTAATCAACAGCATGTAAAACTGTACAATTGTTGAGATTTCCAAAATGAGTAATAGAGCAAGTTTAAATACCAGGATTGACTGAATAGACTATGAATATAATATTTTAATTAGAAAGTCTACTTCTATAAGAAGAGACCATGACCAAACCAAATCATGCAAAGAGCAACACTAATGTATCTACCGTAGAACTTTGTTAATGTCCTCTTCATCATCTGCATGCTGCATCGCAGCAATCAGATTTCCACGTCTGAGCTCCCTGAGAGTGAGATGGCCATTTCCAGATCTATTGACGTAGTAGAATATTCTGTATATGACAGTTTCAGCTAGATAACCAAAGAAAAATTAATTTTCAAAGCATCAGTAACCAAAGTTTGCATGCTACCAAGGTCCCTAACTAAAATAGGAATGGTTTAATAACATCAAATAACAAAAATCATTTATCAAAAAATAAATTATTACGGTATGTAACAATACTATATTTCCACATGAAACATGTGAACAACATGGATACCAATCAAATCCAATTATGCCAAGTATTTAGAGTAACCAGAAAGTAACACTCATTTGCATGCAAACTTAGTCAATGTCAAATGACGTTGACAGGCGATATGATTAAAAAAGTAAACAATTAGATCAAGGTTCCAAAACAGTAAGGTTCACATAACTACCAGTAATAATACCACAAAGCCTCTTGTGAGGTAAAGAGCTTAGACCATCAAATGACTCAAAACAGCCAATTTATAAGAATTTGAAGTATTCAAAGCCACTCAGTAATCCAGGAAGAATCTCCCTAATCACTGTAATGAAATTTACTTTTTATAGGTTTCCCAAACTTGGACTCTAAGAAAAATATCATGAAATGCTACTAGTATATTATGCAAAATCCTATTTCTAAATTTAGAAGCATGCTGGCCTACACAAGGCTCTATCCACACACCAATTATAGATTCTCACAGTGAAACAACACTGTAGTGAACAGTGTAATAAGCATATCCGAGTAAGCTACCTAGTGTTCTAAAAATCGTTAGGCGGACCTAGGTGGCGGAGGAGGTGCCTAGCGCCAAGGCCGCCTAGGCGGTACCTATGCGCTTCGCTAGGTGGACTAGGTGTTTTCTTAGGCAGTCTCATTTATTTATTTTTCTATTGTACATACTTGTTATATTATATACAGCATATAGTAGATGTAACTTTTTAAAATTTTACAAGAAACATACCAAAAAACAATCTTTTAATCCTTAACGAATTCACTTTCGAGTATTGTAGAGCTTCAAAGTAAATGTTTGATTTTGCCTATGCAGGGCCTAAACGTCCAGCCAAATCGAGGTGGTAGAAGACTGCCTAACGCCTAAGCAAGATTAATCGGACTAAGGCTGAGATTTTTAGAACACTGAAGCTACTCCTTATTTAAGACATCAACTTCTATTACTTCCCCTTGAAAAATTTAGCTCTCAACTTAAACTTAATATTAACTATTAAGTGTATCAGTTTGACGCAGTTTCCCCAAACCTCTCCATAAATTGTACTTGGTTTCACTTGTGAAGAAATCCTCAGTGATTGTTAAAGGAGCGTACTAACTTATCACCACCAAGCGACCTCTACAATGCATCAAACCTTATACTAAAAGAGATTATCAGCATTAAGTCTCAAACTAACTTGTCAAGAGGCTACTGCTTACTGGCGAGTGGCAAGTGAACCCTTCTTCTAACCATGATTTCAGTCTTTCGATGGTACATAGATCAGCGCTTTCTGGTTAATCTCATTGGGTGGTTTATTCATTTTAAAGATTAGCTTGGTTGAGCATTTAATAACCACTAAACCTGCAAGAACAAGTATCTCTTTGCGCTAATCCACAACCACCAGTTATATAATTTATACTACCGAAAACTGGAACTTGACACGTGTCATGTTTTTAAGTGATGGTTTTAATCCTAAATGGCCCTCATTTATTGGTTTTCATTCCGATTAAATGGAATGATTTGGTTGCATGACTTTAATTAATAACAAGTAATGAAGGAGGGGGGGGGGGGGGTTACAGGAAGTCTAGTGAACAGTTGAGCACGCGCCTTATATTAGAATCTTAGTAAAGCAACCTTTTGCCTTACTAATAAGCGGCAACAACTTCTATTTATATTACCGAAAACTGGAACTTGACACGTGTCATGTTTTAAAGTGGTGGTTTTAATCATAAATGGCCCTCATTTATTGGTCTTCATTCTGATTAAATGGAATGATTTGGTTGCATGACTTAAATTAACAAGTAATGAACCCTATCTACAAAAGGCCCAGCAAAGTCTAGGTTACATCAATATTTGTCTTGTTTCACACCCGGCAATTGAGAATCACCAGTTGTTTATCCCCAAGGCAGACCACTCTCCTGCCACCTACCTTTCACAGTTCCCAACCATCTCACACCTCTACAAACCACAATGTGATCGGTGATCCACAAAAATATTCCCACATTAAGGAATGTAAACATAGTTCTCATTCTTAGATGCCTTCACAACCAAAATATGAAAATGACAGGCTGACTCGAGTTGAGATTTCAAATTCACAGAGTAAAACTTTACTTTTAGATTAAAAAAGGACCCAAAGTGCTTCAAAAGTCTGAACAGCATGGTTCATCTAACACTAGATTAAAGGAAACTCCCCAACTTATAAAGAATTTACCATATCTTTCCTGAAATTCAGGTGTGCTGTGCAAGAACTCCAATCCCGGATGGGTAGCCAAAAGCTCTCGAAGAACGGGTTTAAAGTCAGCCTGTATCAAAGATTCACACATTGAAAGTTAAGTGCAGAAAGAAATGAAGCAAGCAGCAAACCAACAAATGATCATTAGACTAGAGGTTTTCCGGCAAAATTACAGTCTGATAACTACACACACAAAAAATGGAAAGAGATTATCACATCACCTTTCACTAAGAATTGGATAACAGACCTGAGTAAGGTATTTGCAGTCCGGTTGCTTAAGAATTTTAAATATTTGTGTAGCTATATCCAATGTTAGCATGTTGCTGTCAACCCAATACTTGATGAATGCATCCCTACAAATATATATAAAAAATAATATTAAAAATAAAAAATCAGCACAAGTCCCCAACAGTAACTGTTCTAGGCTACTTACCAAAAATGTTATCTCATAATTATGTTCATACTACAAAATGGATAAGAGCATTGCGCATGCCTATAAGAGAAAGAAATATAGATCGTACATTTAATACAATCAAAGCAGCACAACACACATATTCAGCACATAAATGTAACTGAGATATTTATTTATTTATTCTAACATTAATGTAACTGAATAATTTAAGTACAACAAGATAATCCTTGTAACTAGACAAGACGAATATTTATTTACAGGGATGTGAGAAAGTTTAGATTCAAGAGTTGCAAAAAGAATATATTGATGATTACAAGTTTTTCAAGCAACTACGTATATGTCATCCAACAAACCCACCAGGAATCTAATCCCATATGTTGGATAAGGGACATGCTTCCAGAGCATGCAAATGCAGACTTTCTTAACCTGCATGGAAAGTTTTGAAAGAGGCCCTTCCAGTCTCATAACTTTCTCCAGTCTTACTATTTTCTTCTCTCATTACGCTTTCCTCAGGTGCGATTTAGGGTCACACATGGAGAATTAAAAACAAACCCAAATAGCAGAGAAACTAGACTCCTAGACCTCCTCAGGTCCAACTCTAACCATTTTAATAAAGTACTGTTCCAAACATATAGAAGTGGATAGAGAGACAGAAATTATACAAACCAACTCAAGCAGATTCACCTTATTGAGGTAGGCCAAGCTCTCAAGAAACATCATTTCGTGTGAGGTCGACTAATAATGAGTGTTTAATTTTCAAATATAAATAATGTTAATCACCAGACAGTCAAAAAGAGGTAAAAACCCGTGTACACACAGCGTACACAAAAAGGGAACAGAGATAACAAAAAATACCTTTATGCTAACACTCTTCTACTCACTATCCCATGATGCAGAGACAAAATCCTACAAGACCCACATATTATGGTACATAATGCAACTAACTTGAGTGCAAGTTCAGCCCAACAATAACAAAATGTATAAACTACCGTGATCTCTGTACTGCAATAATAATTAGGGATTATATCAGCACAATTCTCCAATTTAAGATTCTTTAATTTATATTTTCATCTAGCAAGCAAATCCAAAGATCATTTTTTTTTTCTGATAAATAAACAAAGCCAGAATTCGTTCCAAATAATTCAATGATTCTCAAATTACTTAAAGCATTCTAAATATAGTAAATGATACTTGAATATTTTCAAATTCCCCAAAAGATCCCAAATATTTGATATTGTATTTTTTTATTTTTTGAGCAGTCACAAGTCCAAACTAAAGATTTCCAACAGTTCTTTTTTTCATAAGATTCCTAAAACTTCATACTTTTTAGTCGGTACTCCTCTATAAACAAAATAACACCAAATGGGGAAAAATATGAATACTAGATGAATACAACCAAGGCAGAAAGTTTTATAACACTTAATCTGCCAACTTCGAATTTCTCTCAAATCACAAACCATTACAAGGCTGAATAATTCCCGAATTACAAAATTGCCAAAGTTATTTGATAGTCATTTCGGAATGACCAAACGGCAATGGGAGGTGGAAAATATCTTAAAACACTAAAAAGAAGAAAAAGAACAGAAACCTGAATGGCCAAACAATGAATCATCACAATATTGCGTTCTACAGGGATCTAGGACCTACTATCTCAGGTAATAGCTAAAGAATTAGATTTAAACAACTAAAGAAATTGGATGGAAAATCCATTATGAATATTAATAAATGTGCCTTCTAGTGTAAAATTGGATACCTGGTCACTATCCCTGCGCCGTTAGTGTCGATCTTTTGGAAAAGTGTGGTGGATATAAACGATGGTAGCTTACATATATCCTTTGTGACTGATTTGAATTCTGCATTGAAACATATAAAAAACACTTAGACCATAGATAGGACTGAGTGCCGCGCGGGAGGCAGGGGGGTTTGAAGATGGAGGAGAATTTTTGGAGATCATAGATCATATGAAGAAATGTAATATAGATTAGAGAAGGGATATGCATTTCACCATGTACTTGCAAGCCATCCGTACTTCCATTGAAAAAGTCATCGATTCTAGAAAGGACCTGTTCTCTTAGCTCCTTGGGTGGTGGAGGACCATCTTGGAAGTAGAACTGCGAGATCAATACAAAAAAAGCATGAGATGTTGCATCTTTCTGTTCCATGGGGCTATAAAATTTCTAAGGGCTGAAAAAGAACAGTTTCTCATAGTTGACAGCCAAACAATAAATCTATTATAGAAGCAGACTATGCTTCTTCTTTTAAGAGGTATAATTCGCAACAAATAGCTCCATCTCCCTCGCTCCCTCCCTCCCATAAATTATAATTGTTTGTATTAGGGGATTCTAGAGGATTCCAGGAGCATGATTGTAGGAGTGAAGTGTGCTAATCATTGATGGTCTTGGTTTACTTTCCTTGTATAGAATGTGTAAGTCTATAAAAGGCTCAGCTCTCATTTGTACAATGTATAGTTAAGGAATAAACCTCTCTCTACTTCTCAGTTTGAATAACATGCAAACACAACGGACAAGCAGCAGATCATGAAGTACAAGAGTACACTACAAGAGCCATCGATATTGAATCATACCTGAGGTATGACTTCTCGCACTGGTTCACTGACCAATTTCAGTGGAGAACCTAAGGAAGAAAAGGTGGACCTTAGCTTCATAGTACGTGGAGAACCAACAGCACTTCTTGGTGATAGCGGAGGTGCACTACCAGCAGGAAAGAGAGAAGGCAATGGACTACCCCCACTAGCATTTGTAGTGCAAGAGTTCCCTGGGGCACCAAAAGAGGTGCCTGCTTTTGCATCATTAACTAAAGATTTCACCTGCAATAATGCCAAAAATAGATCTCTTTCAGATTACAAATATAGTGGTCGTAGAGAAAATGATGACGTGAACAAGGAAAGAAATGCAAGGAAATTAAACGTACTAAACATTGTAATTCAGTTTATGACTTCATGTTTTGACGGCTCCATGCTACTCCTAATTTGTGCATGTCTAGACCTTGAACAGCCCACAAATGATCAATAATAACACTCCACTCTTACCTATAGCTTCAATCATTTATAATTGATCCTAAAATTTGCTTGTCTAAGAAAAAAAAGTGAATATTCAATTTATTATCTCTTAACATCAACTTTCACAATCGACTGACAAATTAATACATTTCATTCTCTTCCGCGTATTCTACATTCATAAATCAAACAAAGAAACCAACCCCTTTGTTGTGTTTGTGTCCTAAGATTTTTTTTTTTGTTTCAAAAAGAACCTAAAAGCCTCAAACAAAATTTTGCTTAACCTTGTACCTTCATTTCCTCATAAATATACATGATTTAAATATATGCTCCAAAAGTTATGACAGGCCCAGGAGACCTGAAGTCTATTTAGAGTTTCAATACATAGAATCCTTTGCAGCCAATTTGGCTCCACCATTACCATAGTTTCAAAAATTACATAAGCAGCTAAACAAATAATGCCAAATTCCAAGTTCGATATTGAGGCATCACTATGCATATAAAACGTCAGATACTTGGTGGTTTTCTATTCTATCGGAATATTTTGTCAACAGTTAACACGATATAATGTAAGACAATTTGGCAGTTGTATCACAAGGATTGTTCAACTTAGAGGCCTTGCATTGAGATGAGATCAAGAAAACTAAGCAAGAAAAAGAATAGAACCCAGAAATCGCTATACTGGCATTAAATTATTCAAATAGATTAATTAGATGCCAACAAATAGACGAATAAACTTGAAGAATCTAATTAATATACACTCTCTCTTATGCTTTTCCTTTATTATGCTTAGATTAATATCAACTCCTAATGATCATTTTTTTACGAAAGAATCATAAATTATTCAATCACTCAAATTTTCAACATACTCCACTCCTAGTTCTATTTACCCACAATACCAACGTCCCGTGATTCCAACTCTAGGGTATTCTGTTGACACTCTCAAACACAACAGGATCTGAATGTTCCCTACAAGAATACCTTTTCTCCAGAGATCACTAATAAGTATCTAGAATGAATAATCTGACAAAGAATCCAATGTCATTTAACTGCAGCTGGATAATTTCAAGGGGTCTTTAACGAATTCAATTGGTATTGAAGCTTCAATTTCTCCATCAAAATAATGATATAACTGAGTGCATATACTGGGGCATTAGTGCCAACATCCGCCAAAACGCAATAAATGCCGCCACTAACCTAAACAATGGTTGACGTCATAGAGACCATTATTAAAGCCACATTTTGATTCGCATGGTACCATATTAATACAATTCAAAAATTAGTAAGTAAGAGATAGCATTTAATGAGGTACCAAAATTCGTATTTTTGAGTTCAATATTTATCTGAACTCATTTCCCTTAGTTTAGATTTCTTTGCAAGACTCCAATCATTGTTAATGTCCATTCAGTTGCACAAAGTATCATCTTTTATTTTCTTACTTTAACATTCCTAGATTACACTGCACACAGCTCACAAACAAAAATGTTAAAACATAAATTGACATTATTTGACAAACAAAAAATTAGTAATAATAACTGAGCTATCCGCATAAATGTTATAAAACATAATTCAACAAAAAAATGGAATCATTGTCCAAACAATACCAGTCGACCAGTGTCCGGCAAGGACAACCATTGTGCAAACAGTTCCTCAGCAATTTGAGGGCTTGTTTTTAGCGCCAAAGGAGACACCTCTGGAAGCTGCAACAGTTCAGGGTCCAAAGATATCACATCCCCCACAATTTCCATATCCATCTTATATATAAATAGTTTTATATATATATACACAAGCCTCTGTTATTTCAAATCCCTAGATCTCCAATACTCTAATTCAATCACGAAAACTATAATTTTTCACCCCCAACACACAGGACCAACAAAATTCTCTCACTTACATCAACACTCTGTATTGAACTCCAATTCAGAAATTCGAACAACCCCGGCTAGCTTTCAAAAACTTTGTATACCACGAATTGGAAAAAGGTAATATCTTTTACTGAACTCTACGACTTTGAATTTCTGTTTCGAATTAAAGTTGGTGATGACGTGTGTGTTTGTGTGCATACATATACATATACATATACATGTGTGACGGGCTCTAAGATCGAGGAGGGTCAGTGTGGGCCCAGAGACGGTGGTTTTGATGATCGCAGGTTTTATATTTAGGGTTTCAAAAAAAACATGGGCAAAACCGAGACCCAAAAAAGAGGCGAAGGGTCTGAAGAAGATGGAGCTTTAAACTGGAAATGCCCCTCAAAGAAGGAAAGCCTAGTCAGAAAAATAGCAACTTTTTGCAGATGATATGTATAGAGAGAGTGATACATAGTCAAAATCAATAGAGTTATATAAATCTGGACTATTTTTCTCTTATTTTTTCTTAATTTATAATTTTAGTAATTTGATTCAATACTAGAAAGTTTTATTCCTATTTTGTTCTTTCATTTTTATTTTCTTTTCTTTTAGGAGGGGTTGGAGTTTTGGGATGTAGGAAAGCTTAACTGTATTTTGTATTAGAACAAAATCTAAGTAGGCAGTGATATGCTAATGAGGGCATACAGTACGTTTAGTTGGACGAAATTTTATTCAAGTAACTTAAATTTTGTGTAAAAACAAATATAAAAATGACCAAAATAAAAGCCGCATTATTTATTTTTTCCCCTTTTGTTCGGCAAATTTAGAAATATTATTATTTTGTCCCCAATAATTGAACTCTTTTCTTTTCTTTTTATCCTTCAAATTTGATGAAATACTATTTTATACTTGCACTAGTTACACATGTAATCAATCATCTGTCACATAGGCTAATATATATACTATGAGTCCGGTTCTCCAACGGACCCAAAAAATGGGTCCAAAAAACGAACCGATTATAGAGACGGACAAAATCGTCGCTATAGCCTAAACCGTCGTCATAGGTCTATGACGACGGTTAGCTATGACGACAGAACCGTCGCTAAAACCCTATACCGACGGTTCTGTCGTCATAGCTAATCGTCGTCATAGACCTATGACGACGGTTTAGGCTATAGCGACGGTTTTGTCCGTCCCTATAGCCGGTCCGTTTTTTGAACCCGTTTTTTAAGTCCGTTGGAGAACGGTTCTATATATACTATAATTATTAATTCAAAAAATAGTCAATTTGACTTAAAAAAATCAAAACTGAACAATTAATTTGGGACGGAAGGAATACTAGAAATCAGTGTTCCATATATACTTATTTGACAACCCACTCCTAAGACTAGAAAATAAGGCCATATTTTTTAATTTTTCGTTTTTGTAGAATACGTGCAGCTACCTAATATCAATCCTACTTCTTGTGATGTACGGAGAACACTTTATATTGCATTTTCAAAGCTTCATAACATATATAGAAGAATACAATAAAAGTAACATCAATACTCCTTCTATTGATTTACTAATATTTAAGGCACCAAATAATCTTCAAGGAGAATAAATACACGGGGATGAATAATAAGCAAACATCATTTATTACAGCTACACATTTTTAATGGAAAATTCCCTTGCATGTGATAAAACTCATCACCTTCGGATGAGTCTAAAGCGCCTTACAGTGGCCAGAAACTCTGGACAAAATTAGGACAGGAAATACTGCTAGATCAGACCACCTTTACTTGACACTAAACTTCCCATTTACAAGTGTGAAGAATGGTATTTGTCCATTTTGAGAACTGAGTAATTTACTTTTTACCATAAAAACATTAATTTACTTCCTGATTGAAAGGAAATCAAAGCTACGAAGAGGATCATCTCGAGAACCCTTGGTGACCACATTACGAGAATATGTTGGTGGCTTGGAGTCGGTCCCGGGTTGGATTCTTTGCGTAGTAGACAGTCGGCCAATGCTTGATACTAATCGGCTCGAGCGTCCGTCGGTCAATTCACCAGAGGAGCTTGGTCTGCTGCTGCTTGTAATGGCAGCTCTTTTGGAAGAGCTGCCATTTCGAGAAGTTCGGCCTTTTTCAGAATCAGCTTGCTGCAAAACAAAAGGCAAAAACTTCTTTATAATTTGCCACAAGGATTGAAAATCTGTCAAACCCATGCATAAAAAGTTGATTCAGATGCACTAAGAATGGATGATTAACATGTTATGTTCTAACTAGCAGCAAATGACATCAAGGGGAAATTTAAGTGGACATGTTTTCATTTACAGTATTTTTTAAAAAAAAAAAATTTCAGAAACAGGATCAAAATAAGATTGCAACAAAAAAATTTCTTATCTAAAGCATAAGATTTGCACCAACCCTCCTTTCTCTTCCCACTTCGCTGTTGCTTTTCCCACCCTAAAACAGACTCGAGTGAACCGTCAACTCTACACAAGCATTTGGAAAAGAATTCTGTTTACTTTTTTTGTTAGCATCTTCGGAAGAGAAAGTAGTGAAATAAAGTATGACAAAAGTCGATCTTATACATCTAAAAATTGATAGACTAATACATTAAATCCACAGTTGAATTGTTTATCAACATTCTAAAAACTGATTCCACAAAAGAAGTTCTGATGAAAAAAACTTGGAGATCAAGGAGACATTGGCTATAAAAGAGCAGGTATATAACCTCTTTACCAAAAGGAATACAGTCAAATCATCTAATATGGTTACCAAACATATTACCTGAAGATCAATATCAAATATACAAGTAAAATTAAAAAAGGACACCCCAGACTACTTTTCAAAGAAGTTTCTAAGAAAATTACCACTTCCTTGGATGAAGCTACTTCGTCCGAACTTCTGTGTCTGGAGGAGTGTTCACCATGCCGACCAGGACCTGAAGTATTTCTTCTGGAAAATGCTTCAACAGCACCTGAGAATTTTTCTCTAATATCTTGTCCTACTAGATGAAACAATGAAATCCAAGTGAAGCATTAATAAACTAACCAGAGGAGATTTATATGTTGGGAACTTGGAAACTCATGGGAAAAGAAAGGAAAAGGAAACAATATCCAAAAATTATTGGAGCATTCTTAATCATCCATTACACTACATTTTAACATTGTTCTTGGAATTAGAATTTTTTAAGTAGAGATTAACTAGACTTATGTTCATTAATATAGTTTTTCCGTTTGCATTTATTTTTATTTTTCCTTTTCCTTTCTTTTCAACAACGTTTTTCAAGTTCCAAACATACCCTAAAACTTTCAACACATTCAAAGGGCTCCAAAAAGCAATCAATTCCATTATTACTTTTTGCATGTTTCTTGCTATAATCTCAGTTTCTATCTGGCTTCCAACTGATACTTGGATGGAGATTTTGTTTCCTTTGTAAAACAAAGAATAAATAATTTTTAGAATTGGCTAATATATAAGGTAAACATTCCTTTGATATCCTATATGGAAAATTTACCATAATTCTTGATTAGTTGTTCATTCTCACAATCTATTATTAAATTATCTGATATGTAATAGTAGAGAGGGAAAATCAATCACATGGTAGATAACCTAAGTTATGTACTTGGTTATTCATAATTTAATACAATTACAAAAAAAAAAAAAAAAAAAGATCGATTTGGATCATGATCCGTATTGTTGAATCAAGTGGATCATGGGACAAATCAATGATCCATTACATGATGAATCAAATCATTGATCCATTATCACACTTGTTGGATCAGAGCAATCTGACCCATTGACAGTCCTACATGAAACTAATCTGGGTTTGAATTAGAAATATAGCTTTTTCCAAACCCCTGAATTCAATTATAATTAAGAACTTGGGAAATATATTCAAAAATGTAGGACAGTATCAAACAATTAAAAGAACAACCATTGGTATCTAGAATCAGTGATCGTCCATATCAAGAAATAGTGTTCATAAATGGCATTTCATTTCCAACACCAATATTGTTTAGAGAGAATACCTGAGATCCTTCCTGGCTTTTCGGCAGATGGTCCTGCATTCCCACTGGGATTCTGAGGACAAAAACAAAATGAGTAACATTGCTGGAAGGAAAGAAATCTGCGATTGAAAGTTCAAGAAGCACTAACCCTTCCTCTAGAACTGGCCCCAATCTGAGGATACTTCAATATGGTCCAATCAAAAACATAATCAAACTGATAACCTGTAGTGACGATAAGGTCAATTGCAGAAAAGTTAAAACTACACATATCAACTAATATCTAGACATCACATACACTCAGTAACTCGGGAAAGGACTCTAGAAAAATACAAAACAGGGAGCATCAAAATGGAATAAATAATTATAGTCAGATGTATGAGAGTTGTGATCCAATTTACCTTCACGAATAAACAAGTCCCTGAAAAGCCTTTTCAAATATGAATAATCTGGTTTGTCTTCAAAGCGTAATGATCGGCAGTAATGGAAGTACGATATGAATTCTGAAGGATATGATTTGCATAGCACCTGTTGAACACAAAAGCATAATATGTGAAACTCAAATTCTACTGTACCACCAAGAAATTGATGGTCAACAACACAGCTCATCAGACACTGAATATGAAAGTAACATAGGCCTAACATGGGAGGAATGACTCAGGTGATTACCAGGATTAGCTCCAAAGAATTACTTGGCACTGGATATATATGGGATCAGTAAATTATTTCCACAAATCTTTTTCTACATCCACAAGTTCCCTTCCCCCCTCCCCCCCGCATGAGGGTGAGGTCGGCCCCACTTTCATTTGTGTGAGGGACTAGTGGAAATAGCTAGACCTTGTGGAAATAATCCCCCCCCCCTCCTATATACATAATCTGATGAAGAACATGTCGGCGTATTATTTGTGCATAAATATGTATAATCATATGTGCTACTTTCTTCATAAAGCCCCATCATCAATTGAGAATCATAGGACTGGGCAGCACCATGGTTAAGCTTTTCTAGGTTGGTCATGATTAAGTTGAAGGTTTATAGATATTAAGGATAGAACTATAGAATATATGTAACAAAAGAAAAAGAAAAGAACTGCCATCTTGCAATTATATATTGCACTGAAGCCTGTCTAAGAAACAGTCATTAGGTTCAGTCTTTGGTCCGAGCAACAACCATTTTTTATTTGATATTTCACAAGTTAGGTCACAACAACCTTGGGATATGTTCAAAAGGTATACACGATAGTGCAATAATGAATTGCCTTGATATAAAAATGCAGCCAAGCAGGTAACCAAATATAGTACTACCTCCATTCCATAATAAGTGACTTTTTAGAAGAAAAAATTTGTTCCAATTTATTTGTCGTTTACAACTTTCAAGCAGAATAAATTATTTACTTTCCCATATCACCCCTAACTTCTCTCATTGTCCCAAGAAATTTTCTCCCTTGTATTAATAGTTTTCAACTTCCCATAAAGGGGTAGTGATGGAATTTCATACAAATTTTAATTATTAAATGATAGTGTTAAATGACTTTCTTAATTCATGTGCATGAAGCTAAAACGACACTTAATATGGAACCGAGGGAGTACCTCTATAGGTGTTAACATCTTCTTTTCACTAATCTTATCATACTTCTGCTTTTTGTTGCCGGCTTTCAGACCCTGCCAGGGAAGACTGATGCAACAGAAATGACCACACTAAATTAGGAAGTAAATAGAAAAAATTAATGCTTCACTGATGATTAAGCATCAGGTAGAGAGAAAAAACTAAATGGTAGCACATCTATATTCAACCTTCCTCTTAAGAAATACATAAGCACGTAACCGAGAGATTCCAGATCATCCCTTCTGCATTGTTCTGCCAGAAAAATTAACCACGAGTAAATAGAATAAATCTGCAATTGACAAGATTCTGTAGCAGTATATATCAAATAATAACTGCACAAATAACAAAGTGATAAATCACTCACCAACTCCTAGATGTGTGTTAACACTAGCATAGCGAGCTGTGCCTGTAAGATTTTTGTTTTCCCTAAAACAGAAGCTTTATGAGTATTCATGCTAACGCTATCAAAGGCTAAAGCTCAACATAAACACAAAAAATACAGAAGAGTAGAGAAAGAAAAGCATGTAACCAAATTCACAAAAATAAGAGGATGCTTTAGAGAAATTAGATGTAATAGTGGCCAATAATAGAAGTATATGCTAATCCCAAGCAGTTAGGCACCACTTTTAAGACAGAGAAAGATGAAGAAGTCGATAGGACATTACAATTAGGTTGTCAATGGGTCAAATTGGATCAGTTCCAACTGGATTTGGATCAGATCCGCCACAAATGTAATTAAATTGCAACGGATCAGCAATACAGTAGATCAGATATTGAGGAATGCAATCCGCATATCGGAGGCCGAGTAGGTGTTAGAACTTTTTATTTTTGTTTGTCTCATTGCCCTTCCTTGATATGTATCAGTCACATCAACCATATACCAAGGTCTCATTTCTAACATTCACAAACATAATTGTATATCAATTTTCCTTTCATATTCATACATGACATTCCTAATTTTAAATCTCCTTGCACATGGAATAAAAGGGTGATTTTGCCTTTTCTCTAGAATAAAGATAATAAATTATCTACCATTATTCATCAATCTCATACATGAGTTCGACCAATGCTCCCAAGTGTAGTTTAGCACCTTGGTGCATCTATATATGGTCAACCACAAGAAAATTTCTATACTAGCACCAAAGTATATCCAAACCACATGCTCTGGTTAATTAATCAAAAAAAATGTGGTACATTACAATTTAGATCTCAAAATTGTCATCTGCTTCAAGGTTTAGCACTAAATTAAGTTCTAGTATTGGATCTTAGCTCATTTAAAAAAAATAAAAATAAAAAAATACAGGAACTGCTACAAACTAAGTGAAGAATCAAGCTACCTTCACATAAATGTAAATGCAAAAGCTACAATTAACACAAGCATACACCTGAATATATTAAGTGACAACATACCATATGAGGTAAATCTAGAATTAATACCTGTACGGTATGTGCTTATGAGTCTGAAGATCCCTATACTTCTTTGCAAGGCCAAAGTCGATAACGTATACCTGTAATAAGATTTAGCCAAACTGGAATAATGAAATCTTTCATATTGTATTTGAAACATTTATGTTAATTAATCCATCAAATTGGTTAAATGTAGTCAATCAAATGTCTACACTATGCAGAAGTATTTTGCCTGTGATTCACAAAAGTTTAGTGCTATACAATAGCCAAAAGCACAGAGTCCAGCAAACCTGCCTAATGCTAGCAAAGTAATAATTATATCGCAATACAGGAAAAATTAAACTAGCCTCCATGGGGCTTGTCACGTCCATCAAAATAAAATAATCAGAATGACTAAAAATATTTACATTGTGATGGCATCTCAAAGATGATTCAGATGGAGATGGACATGGAAGTTGTGGATGGTTGTCCAGGTTCATTAGTGTGGCTACTGTTATGTCAAACAATGGGTAAATTAAGCAATGTTACATGGACTCAGGATCTTTGCTCGGTACAGGGAAGTGCCTGACACTGTACTCTCCTATTTTTAGAACATTTTTCACTATTTTAAGCTATTTTGGATTGTCCAACTGCCACAACAAAACCCATGTCGACATAGGCACTTCACCCTCAACTGAAGAGTCATGTAGCACAGATATGAAGTGTGGTTGAGGAAGCTTAGGTACCCGTAGTTGAGTCGATTTGAGTTAGTGGGAGGGAGAGAGAGAGTACAAGATTGATATTTTAATATGGGGTTAAATCATTTTTTCCCTACTGAACTAAACTCTAATTTATATTTGCATCACTGAATTGATTTTTTTTCGGTCAACTCATTGAACTGCAAATGTTTTACAAAAATTTCAAAAATCGGTAACTCGGTTAAAATTTAACGGCAAATCTATGTGGCACCTGCGATTTATGTTGACAAGGAGAGAGGAGGCTGAGTTGGATATTATATTAACATAAAACAAACCATTTTTCTTACAAACAACTAAACAAAAGATAAATTAAATTAAATATTAAACATAAATAATTTAAATAAATTATTAAACAAACTAAATAAATAATACAGCAAACAATTTAAACAAACTAATTGAACAAATAAAACAAATAATATAATTTAAACAAATCCCATCTTAGATTCACATGAATCCAATCCCATTTTATCTTCTCTCTCTTATCCCATAGATACCACCCATTTCATTCATTGAGGAAAAATACAGATCAGAGAGATTGTTGCAACCGAAATAACACCTAAATCAACTCTTCTCTCACACCAAATCACCATTATCATTGTTGCAATTTTCCACCTTGTCCCAAAGTAAGTGACATTTTTAATTTTGTTGATTTTCTCATCATCTTTTCTTCAATCAACCTTACACAATCACCATCACCATGCTCCATTGCTCTCCCATACTGCCATGACTGGCCTCCGATTAATCACACCCAAAAAAAAAAAAATTTATAATCTAAACTTTGAATTCACTTAATTAACACAAATATACTCAAATTTCTTCATTTAAGAGGGAGTATTAATTTGCATCACCCAAATCAAAGAAGAATTGCGGAGAGGGGTTGTTCTGGTTTATTTGTTTGGATTTACATTGTGCGACCTTGGAAACAAAATCTCTATATCTAAAGTTAATTGGGGAGCACCAACTCTGATTTATGTACTAGAATAAGAGATAGAAATTTGATCTATGTATATAGAGAGTGGAGGCAAGGATGCCAAAGCTACAGATCTGGAATTTTGAAAGTTGATGATGGGTTGAGTTGATTGAATCTGGGTTGCAGTAGAGTTAAAGCTGAGTTTGAATGATAATGTAGAGAACCTGGTTTAAGACAGTTCCTTAAATTTAGTGCAAGTGTTATTTTCGCATGTACAATTTGTTAATCTCAATTTTTTCTTAAGCAATATTCTTTTAAAAAAGAAATTCCATCATGGCATGCCACGTTGACATATATATGACATGGGCAGAATCTCCCTATCACATGTTAGTCATTCCGTTAGAAGTCAAACAATTTAAGTGATTTTGTAATGATTTGTAAAAAAATTGCAGTACAATGAGTTGAATGGGAAAAAAATTAGTTCAGTGATGTAAAAGTAAATTGAGGCATTTCCTGAATCTTAATAAGACTTGCACAATTTCTTATAGATTCCACTAAATAAACACTAAATGAATAGGACCAGTACAAGGCCAAAACATATGAACATATGTATCCAAACAAATTATAAGAGTTAATTAAATAAAACTGACATTTTTATCAAATTGCAAAATCAATTTATTATTATATTACTACGAAGTACAAAATCTTCAAGAAGAGATATTACTCTACGTCTCTTATAATGTGTAATGACATCTCAAAAATCATACACCTCATGCCGACAAAGATAGCAGCACACAACATCTCTTATAATGCGTAATAAAATTCTTTTACAAGGCATCAAGTGTTCTAATATACAAATGAATGATAACCACTGAGCTTGTAAATGCAGCACATTGTGCTGCAAGAAGATTAGAAACATATACTAAATATTACCTGATTTGCTTTGCGCCCTAGGCCCATTAAAAAGTTGTCAGGCTTTATGTCACGGTGAAGAAAACCTCTTGAATGCATGTATTCAACTCTATTTATCTGCACTAATAACATAACAGATACATCACATGGACGCTAAAAGCATGGTCCTTAATAAAGAATTGTCATATGTACTTACTAGTTGATCTGCAAGCATCAATACTGTTTTCAGTGAGAGTTTTCTGTTGCAATAGTTGAATAGATCTTCCAAACTCGGGCCAAGAAGGTCAATAACCATGATATTGTACTCACCCTCCACTCCGAACCATTTGAGGTTGGGAATCCCCGCTTCACCAAAGAAACATCACGGATGATCAGATTGAATTGTAAGAAAAAAACAGATCCTCGTCTGATAGTTCATCACGCAAAGAAGTCAATCATGTATATATTTAAATATCAAATGCATCCCCTAAACCTTAACATGGACTCAAATGCACCATAACTACTCGATATTTATTGGTTATAAAACTCCAAGGGGTGGGAGGAATGGCAGAGGCCTTGAGGAATAACATCAAGGTCGTCAGTTCCAATCCTCATACTTGGGTCTAAAATTAACTATAAAAAATTGAAATTTTATTTATTGTTAAACCATACTCCAGCACATTTTTCTCTCTTACTAGGTATCTTCTACCGCTATACAAATTTAGTTGGCAACCTTATGGCTGCACACGAGAATATGAACTAGTTTCAATCAAAATGGACCTTCTCTGCCAACATATGTCTTTGGTTATATGAGAGAGAGACACTTACTTCCTCCTTGGAGAAGCATATAAATTTTTGATTCATAGTGAAGTTGAGGGTGCTTAGTCTTGACAGTTTCCTGACAAGTAACAAGGAAAAAAAAAACAAAGGGCTGAGGACTGGAATTTAAATTCCACAAAGAAACAAATAAATCCTTGAACAAGCATATATTGAAAAGGCAAAAAAAAGCCGAAACAACCAGTCAACCACCATACTTTATCATGCATTCATGATTGTAAAGTATTGGTCAATATTATGTTATACAAGATTACTGGCAGCTGCATAAGGCTTTACGGCATCACTCGCAGACAACAAAGGGGATACAAATCATGAAGTGTTACTGCTACTAATCTAATGAGCTTAACGTAAACAAAATCCATTTTATTCCTAGTGGCAAAATGCAGACACTCATTGTGGGAGCATGCAAGTAATGTAAGTGGACTGAAGAAACAAAGAGAGAATAAGAGAGTCAAACTAGAAGGCAATGTCATGAAGGTGAAATTATTCAATAAGTTCACTTTCTTGGCTAAAGAAACTCAAAAATTAAATGCAGTTGAGAAATGAATAAAGCATCAGATGAAGTAAAGAGATCATTTCCATAGAGCCGCTTCATACCAAAGTAGAGCAACACTTAACTACTTTCGCACATAAATTAATATGATTATATGAAAGAAAGCTTCAAATTCTTGTCAACTCATACTATAACTACATATGATCAAGAATTCAGTCATCGTTGTCAACACTAAATTTCCAGTATTGTAATATTTCCAGAAGTACTAAGTAGCCACGGAAAGAGAAAAGATCAACAATAAAGATAACCACACAGGAAAAAGAGTTGGATGACAAAAACAAACCAATAGCAAATCCTTCAGTTTATAAACCAGAACATAAATTCACATAAAAACAAACTTATAAAACACTGATGGAAAAGATAGAACCAATACCAGCTTGATGGCCACTTCTTCTCCATTTTGAATATTAATACCTAAATCAAAAAGCACATTACACAAACAATTCATAATCAAACAAAAACAACAGTATTACCAGAACAGAAATTTAGCTACATATACATACCTAAATACAGCTCACCAAAAGAGCCACTTCCAATTTTCCTACCCAGCTTAAACTTTCCCCCCACAACATGATCCATGATTCCCAATCCTCTTTCTCGACCTACCTCTGCTCAGATCTATGCCAAATTTAACACCAATTCGGGTTATACCTAACCCACCAAACAATTTAACCCCCACAACGCGTTCAAATCAACCAAATTGAGAGCCAACGGATCATAAAAGACGCGTGCAATTACACTGTACAGATTCTAATGCCAACCGATGAAATTTGTTGAGCAAATTAAACACAAAAAATCTCAACAAATATCGAACTACATCCTTCGATTATTGAAAACCCCTAATCATCAACGGCGGGGGAGAAATTGAACACTAATTTCATAAACTATCATATCCAACGTCTTTGATCAGAACAAATATATTACCAATATTTATATATATATACATACATATAAAATTAAATTGTAGACAATGAAATATGAAAGAACAAATCAAATGGGGGACAAATGAGGGGCTAGAAAGAGATAAAAAGACGAAATTGTGTTGAGAAAACAATGAATTTTGTTGCAGAAAGTAATGAAATGTGAGGAAATAGCAGGCGAGAAGAAATAAATAAGAAAGGGAAGGGGAAGAGGAATTTGTGTGGGGATATTATTTTGTTTTCTTCTTTTTCATTTTTGTGTTTTTAATTATTTGATAATGGAATATTCTCTACTCCTAAAATGATTAAAAAAAGAATAATAAATCCAGGTAATTTTTATTTTTGAAATTTTATTTTAAAAATTGAGTAATAAATGATGAGCGGTTAAGCGATCCCTTCTCCATCTGTCTGCCGCCTAACGCGTCCTCTTCCTAGACGTGCATTGCATTTCCAAAATAATACTTTATTTATGTTTAAAATTAATAATTTAATAGTAATTACATAATACTAAAATTAAGGTGATATATTTAAAAATACTATATTATTTTATACCGGTATAAACAAAACAATAAAATTGTAAATTTTGTATATTTATTTCATATTATTATGATGATAATTTGTGGAACAATATTTTTTAACAAATTAGAGTTTTTTTATGTGTAAAATAGAGAGAGTATAATACAGACATAATATTAGAAATCACTTTAGAAATCTCTAGATCATTTAGTTTTGTCTTTAAAAGTTCACTTGCACGTAACATGCTACGCATGTGGATTAAATGGCTCAAAATGAGTGATGTTATTTAAATTTTTTTTGTCTCAAAAGGTCTTTTAAATGACGTATTTTTATAATATTATTGATTAGTTACGTCATAAATTATTATTAAAATATTTAATATTATGTCATTTAAAATTAAAAATTTGAGATTTTTTGCATTACTCAACCCAAAATAAACTCTTTCTAAGTAGTATTAGTACCTATATGGCTATATTCTCCCTATCACGTTTTACATATGCATATTTTTAAGATGACTATTATTTAGTTTTGTAGGGAATACATTTCAAATTTGTATTTTTTGTGTGAGAGCAAATATTAGTTAACATTTCAATTCATTCCTTAGTGCGTTGCACTATATAATGCTCATAAATTCTCTTTATAGATGACTCACAATGTAAACAAAATGAAAATTTGTTTCTTATTAATGTGAAATTTTTACAAACACTAAATAATACTCTCTCTCTCTCTCTCTCTCTTTAAAATTAAAATTGACATAAATTTATTTAATTTAAGTCAACAATATAATGACGAGTATCAAAAATTATCTCCAAAATACTAATAATTATAATATTTATAATTTAGTAAGTGTTAACGAATCATATCAATTTTAAATTTTAAAATATTTTAAATTAAATTTTTATTAATTATGTTATAATTTAAAACACGGAGAGTACCATTTACAATCTAACTTCAAGTCTTCAACAATTTTTACTCTAGCCCAAGTGTTCCCTCTCCTTGAAGAAGACTATATCCACGGAAACATATTACTATACATGTATGTTACATATGACGATAAATGTATATTGATATTAAATGTCTTGAGATATGAAAGAATTAAGTAAAGACTCGCACATTATTCTTCTATCTTATTCCTCAAGAGTTACACGTTAGTTACAATCCAAATTTATCATAAAATTACAATATTTTCTTACTATATTAGGTTAGGATAGATCTAGTAGCAGTTCCTCCCATGAGTCAAGTTAAGCAGTGAGCTGTCGAGCTTGATTCAACTACTCAAAATCTGTCTTTAATAAGTTGCGGACAAGTTGAGATGTCAAATTTGAATGAATCTAGTTCTTAAATTTAGTTGAGCCTTGTTCAAATTATAATGCATAAGTCCCAAGCACTCATATTGTATATTTATACTTTTAAAAGTCTTTTAGATCATTTATTTATTTATTTATTTATTTTTAAAAAATCTAGAAATCATTTTGATCTAATATTTCGAATCAGAGGAGAATCTCTACATGGAACTGGAGTCTCAAATGTCCTGAAAGGGCAGCAGCAGTTTGATAACCTCTTAATCAAAACCCTTCTCACAGTTACTCCCCAGCTAAAATGATAAAAGAAGTGGTATTGAGCAAAATTATTTCACTAGCAATAAAAAATTACAAGAATGTTTCATGAAATGATATTAAAAGAATGTTGACATGAGTTAAACTGTTAAAAATGGTATACTTTTGCCTCAGTACATTACAAGTTGGAAAGAATGAAGTACTTGTCAATTAAGTTAGTGGGGTTACCTCTCTCAGTTATCTCAAGAGTTTTGACAAATACTAGTAAACAAATCGGAAGAAAAATAAGGAGATTTCGGAACCAAAAGAAACTTGTAGCTGATTCGGAGCTTCAAAAACCAGCACGAATCTCAAACTTCAACTTCCTGCCATAACTAATTTACTCAAGAAAAGTTGAACTTCAGTCGGTTCAATGGGTTGGAGCACCTCGGTTATCAGATACAATGGAGAGATCAGCAGGATTACAGGGACTTGATATTCTGATTTTCCGATACTTCTAGTTGGGGAGGCAAGAGATTCAAAAAGCTTCCTTCTGTCTTATGATCATCAGCTGTATCTGATGTTTCAGATTCATCCTCTGTAAGAAGAAAACCCAATATGATGAGAATAATCACAAGTAAGAGGTAACGCGTATAGTAACCTAGTGACTGTTACAACTTTTGCCATTCAAGGGGAAAAAACTAACAATTCCTCCCAATATTTTGTATCTAAATAATACTCTACTTTGTTCCACAAAAAGAATCTCATTTGCCATAAAAAGTGTTCTCATTTTATCGATGATAGTATAAAAAATTACACACTGTTCTTAAGTTTAACATCACAATTTCACTATTATGCCACCATTACAAAACTAAACACCCATTATATTTAGGGATAAACATAGGAAAAAAAATTACCCTTAAAAGTATACAAATTTATAAATGGGACTTTTTTTGTGGAACAGATGGAGAATGTGTACACATGAAAGAGACCTTATTAACAGAGGAAATGACCCAAATGCTCATGAAACCTAGTAAGAATAGCTTCAAGGGAGTCTAACAACTTTGGATAAGATGTAAGCTCGCTAAAAGAGATTCTACGTATCAGAATCACGACAGACATATAAGTATCAGAATCATCATGACAGATTCTTTCTATATCTCTTTTAATGTTATTATTCATTGATGCAACTTTACATCTAAGTATCAGAATCATGAAAGATTATGACGTGTGAAAATGCACATTACATCCCAAGATATCGGCTGACAAAACTTTTATATTTTCGAGGACAAAATGCATAAGCCTACCAAAGAGTGACTGGATGGTTGGTCTTTTTGGTTTGGTGTTTTTCTTCTTTAATTCAGCTGCAAGAAAGCATAAAACAGACCAATCAGTCACAAGAGAAGACAAATACCAAACTTTGAATTTAATCAATAATAAGACTTAATGACCAAAAAAACCCATTGAACTCCAGTCAAGCTATCAAAAAAAAACTACCTTTTTGTACCAAAACCATTAAACTTTCAAACAATTGTCAAAAATGCCCAAAATTTGACCAACTATTATGTAAACATCAACAGACATGTAAGTTCGTATTGTCAACTAGAGAAATGCAGAGAAAGAAACTTATACAGAGAGAGAGAGAGATACCCATTCCAGGAACTTGATAATCATTGACAATTTCAAAGTTCTTATACGTGTAACCAACAAAGTTAACATCCTTGGAGGAAAGCATCTATAGAAACAAAAGAAGAAATAAGAAAGAAACCAAAAGATAAAACAGAAGAGTGAAGACGAAAGGAGGAAGAGAAAATTACAAAGTCTTTGCACAGTCGAGATGTTCGTAAAGGGGATGTCAAAATGGAAGGCAAATTCACATTAGACATGGCAATTCATATAGAAATAGCAGACTCTATCAGCAGAATTCATTCATCGAAAGAAGTTTCTCAGACATGTTCTAGCAGATTCACATAATCAACATGGCCATCATTCCCCAGACACATGCAGGTGCACAATAGCTGTTAGTCCAAAACAGGAATAAATACACCGAGGGGGAAACATATTTTTGGAATCATGTCGTGTCTAGTGTAGCATGGATCCTATTTAGATATACAATATCTGCGGATGACACATGCTAAGTATAACCTGAGACCCAGAAGCATGTGTCTAGTGAACATACAAGTCATTATGTGCCCGATCATTGTTTCTGTAGGCCTGTATGCTACAGCAAATAACTCTCAATTTTTTTTTCTCCGAATAGTTAATATCCCACTTGTAAGCTCTTGCAATCTGATTGTTTCCATTGAGCCAATTAATATCTGGGAAATTCCCTTCTAATTTACACAGAGAACAAGTAGCATAAACAAAAGCTCAAGATTTTGAGCACCCAAATGAATAGAATATTTGCAAAGCCATTTTAGAAGCTACTTGCAATTTTATTTTCCAGAGAACCTAAAGTGCCCTTTTGCAAAATTGGAAAGCAGCAGAGCGGACTATTTTAATAGCCCAGTTATAAGTAATAGCCCAGTTATAAGTCCCTTGTCATTTTCTACCACCAAAGAACTTCACATATCCAAATTACAAAAAGTAGCAATAAACTGGTGAAGCTTAATTTTGATGGATAATGTGGGTCCCAAGCATGGGGATTGGACTGGTGATGTTTAATTTTGGAGCCAACAATATATTGCCGTGGAAAAGAATTACTACTGCAAGTGCAGAAATAAGTATGAAAATTAAAGCAGCACTTGAGACTTGGACTGCTGCTTAATAATCATGGCAACGTAGTTGAACCAGTGAGCTTACTTTTCTCCATGGACCAGATTTTGACGAAATCTGAGCTTGGTTTTCTGACTGCACGACAAAATAGGCAGAAAAACTAAGTACAGTCAACAGATAGAAGATTCAAACCATGCATCTCCATATCTCAAATAAAATGATTAAGCAACATATTTACCTCGTCAAACTTTTCAAAGTTTTGAGTGTCTAATTCATCATTGACTTCAGGAATGAAAGCAGCTTCCATTTCATATAATCTGTCCCAGTCAACACCTTCAAACCAAGGATGAGCCTGAAATAAAAGAACAAACAGGTAACACACTCTATTTCTGACTCACTTGTGGAACAAATACAAGAACACAGAACTCAGAACTGAACACACCATACAACACCTTTATTTCATCTGCACCTTTTGAACCCAGCCTCTGATTTACATTACAAAGTAGTTTGCTGGTAAGGTCTTTAGCTTCTGAAGACAAATGTGCTTCTTCAGGAAACTTCAAGTGTGTTCTCCAGTTAACTATCTGCATGTATGAGGAAAATAAAATCCTTCAGATAATAAATAATTTGGGTATGCTTTTCTATTATCTAAAGGGGTTGGGGTTTCAGAAAATGTTAAAACAATTACTTCCATGCAAATAACCAATCAAGCAGGGACAACCAAAACAGCATTAGAAGGCAAAAGAAAAGATAAGAGAATTAATTTTTTTTAAAAATACATAGAGCAGGAGCATTATTAGTTGACTTTAGAAACAGAAAGAAATAAGATAATGGAGATAAACAGATGGCTAGTTTGAGACAGCTGAGTGCCAACAAAACAGCTGCTGTTGACTTGACAAAGCCCATCCTAGAAATATTCTACTGCCTTTTTTACTTAGCTTTTTTTGTTAAGATATACGCCTCTTAAATAACCGTAGGCAGACATGTAGATATACAGATTAAAAAAAAAAAATGCTTCATGATATAGGACAAAAATAGACTCCCCCAATATATGAAATTTGATGAAGCCAATCAGTTGAGCTTTTAAGATTCAGTTTTGGCCCAAAAGGCTTCTTAAGGTTCTTAAAAATGAGCCATGTTCATTTGTAGCATATATGGGTTGTATATGAAGTAAACACGTAAGTTGATAACAAACTAGCAACATCACTGATAAGCGTTTATGATCAAATTATCAACCAAAAAAAAAAAAAAGAAGCTGGAGGAGTGGGTTGGGGCAAGAACATTACAGGCCAGCAGGGCCAGCGCATTCTCTTGAAGCCTATTAGAAACATAAATTTTGACAAACTGGCTTCACACTCTCAACCGTCATGATTGGATAATCAAGCAAACCCCTGGGATATTTTCTGGCATTACTTAAACAAAAAGGCACAACTATAAACTTACCTTCCTACAAGTTGAAATAGGGTCATCAGAATAGAATGGTGGATAACCCACGAGCATTTCAAACATAATAGCACCAAGTGACCACCTGCAGAATGCTAACAAAATAAATTAGTCCTAGCAGATAGAATAGGAAAATTTACTTATCGGCTGTGTTTCTGGGCCCTATGATGAACCTTTAGATAGAATAGGAGAGTGCTTTGAATTAAGACAAATCTGTGAGTTTTGTCATAAATTTTGTTTGGACTCATTAGGTTTGGCCCATTACCTTGAGTGAGTGACACGGGAAGGATTATTCGTTAAGATTCGCTATAATTTATGTTTTGGTATATATGGACAATTTAAATATTTGATGTATTTTTATTTATTAATTAATTGAATCTGGAACTTTGCGATCACAGGAATCCACAAAGGAGAGATAAAAGACTATAGAACAGCCATCAAAATAATCTAATAATTCAATAATGATGAGAGTTGTACCATGATAATAACCCTATGAGACTATTTATATTACCTAAACCCTAAAATTAAAGAAAATCTAATAAACTTAAAAACTAAGCCCAAAACATAAACGGATTGTCCTAATTAATAAATAAAAATACATCAAATATTTTAATTGTCCATATATACCAAAACATAAATTATAGCGAATCTTAACGGATAATCCTTCCCGTGTTAGTGAGACCTACGGTGTACAACTTTACCTTTTGTCATGAAGATGTGATCTTATCCACTAATAGGTCTTGTTCTAAGCGCAATCCTCTCATCTTAGGGTAGGATATCCAAACACCTTAAATCACGGAAACTTCCCTTTTTTTTTGGTTGACAACCTATGTTGGGCTGACTAAGCCCGCTATTCTATTCTAATAGGGTCTTATTTTGTGATGGGTTAAGCCTCCACCTTATGCTGGGTTAAGGGCTTTTTTCCTCAATTTCTTCACTTGTAGTCTAGGCTTTGCTTGGCATTGGGTTTCGATATAGCTTGCTTACCCGATCTTGGATTAAACCTCTGCTCTCCTAATTAAGTCTATAGGTTGTGGTTTGGGTTCAATCTTATAAGTTTAGCTTAGGTCTATCAATCAATCTATCATAAAGCCCCAAGCTGAATTTAGACGGGGCCTTGCATTAGGCCCAAAATTCCTTGTAACGCTCTAAGAGGGAGGCTTATATTCCATAGTGTTCAACCAACATGGGTTTTAGTTAAGTCTACATCCATTTTAGAATATGATCTTTTATGTAGCCCAACACATAGAGAGTTCCCTCACTTAGTCTGATCCCATTTCTTCTATTACGTTTAGTGATGGTTTTTTCCTTTTAGGATTTGCTTTCGATCCCATATCATGTTGTGCTAAGCACATTTTTCTTATTAGGTCTTAGATTGCATACCATGCAAGTCTTTCACTATCCATACATGTCATAAATCTTTTATATAGGATGATCTTAGAAAGCAAAAAAGTGTTAGGCATTTGCATGATGGAGGTAAACCATAGCCTAGGAAGAAGCAGGCAAATAATAATAGGTGAATAGAACCCACCTCGGAAAATTATATAAGCTGCTTCCGAAAACTATTACTGCAGATTGACATCAGAAACGGCCCAAACCTAGGATGTGAAGCTTCTTGTTAAATAAAAAATTAAGACTTGAAATTCGTTTATAGAGAAAAAGGAAGACAATTATAAAAATATGATTTTAAGTAAATTAGATTAGATTCTTTAATATAGTATCAACATAACAATAACATTATAAAGTGATATAGGCATTTCTCCATTCCATCAACCGAGAAAGGCCCCTGCGTTATACTAACTAGGAGTGCGCTTCTTTATTCAAAGCACAAATAAATTATGAAATAAACCCACATATAAAAAGTAGATTGGTCTGCTCATTATTTGTGTTTTATTAATTCTTGCAATACAAATAAGACCTCCATTATACTAGTAAGAATAAAATGCAAATGTAGCACCTGAGCTTTAGGTGTTTTTGGATATTGAGCTCCTTTCTGTTAGTCAACGCGAAATGAAGCCCCTTTTCTGTCAAAAAATTTGGATACTGAACCTTCAGGTGTCATATGTGCTTTGACTTGCCTACGTGGCACACGTGGCACCGCTGATGTGTACTCGGATTTAATCCCAAAACCTCGTGTTTGAGGTTTTGGCCATGAGACCACCCGAGCACCACAAGCCTAGCTACTTAGATTAGCCAAAGAATAAATTAAATACTAAATTAATTTCTATCCAAATTCAATTACAAAATCTTAAACTTTTCTCCCGCTCTCCATCTTCCATCTTAGCCTCCTTGCTTCACATCCGGCCCACCCACTCTCCCTTTCCTTCATCTTCTTCCACTTCGGCCCACCAACTCTTCCTCTTCCACCACTTCGGACGTCTCTTCCTCAGAGCATCCATGTTCTGTTTCGGATCTGGTATTATATGTGCTTATTACTCATCTAGTCCATAAATCAGATTTGAGTTGTTAGTTGTTGGTACCGTGCTCCTCTTTTGGAACGCTAGGTTGCTGACTATTAATGAGTTTGCAATCAAATCTAACTTGTGCTTCTTGTTAATTCCAACTATTAGATTGCGTTGTTTTTTATTGTTTTGTTTTCTTTTCAATCTAAGCTAGTTTTATGCTTATTGTATATCCCCAACTTAGATTAGATTGGGCAACTGTGTTGCCCTGTCTTGCTTTTCATTTATGCTTGGCCGGGAATTGTGCCAATGACGAGTTGCTTCTGCTATTGCTGATCTGATCTGGATTGCCGGCATCCATGGTGGTCCGCCAGTGCTTCAGCCAGTTGGGGCCAGCACATGGATTGCTGGCTGCACATGGTTTTTGATTTCCAGCTTTGGGCAGAATTTAGCTTGTGCACTACAGCTGGCTTTTGGAATTGGTTTGAGCGCCATTTGCTGATTCACGTGGGCTGAAACCCATGTGCTCTCTCTCTCCTCTGTTCCTCTTTCCCCCTCCCCGTCCTCTGTTCCCCTTTCCCCCATCCCCGTCTACCGTACCCCATCCCTCTGGCCCCCTCCCTCTGTCTCTAGCCCCCTCCCTCTATCCCCCGTCCTCCGGCAACCGCCGCGGCATGGAGGTTGTGAAGGTGGAGATTTCAGATGAGGATCGGCCATGGATGGTGTTGTGTGGAAGATGATGGCAGCGTAGGTAGACTGATGTTTTACTCTCTTTTTTTGGCCTTTTAATTTTAGTTTTAATGTTATTTGAAAAAATAAAATTAATTATTTCGTTGGAACTGTAATCATTTTTGCAAGTAAAAAATGTTATTTAATTATATTATATTATATAAAATTTATATTATAGTATTTGAACATTTGTTTTATTTCACTTTAACATTAATGTTATATTATAGTATTCGAAAATTTATATCTTATTTTATTAAAATTTAAATTATAACAATAATGCTATAAATTGATTTAGTATATATATAATTTATTCCTTGGGAGATAATCTAATAGTTGTCCGTGATGTTCGGGTGATCTCATGGCCAAAACCTCAAACATGAGCTTTTGGGATCAAATCTGAGGAACACCATATTTTGGGACAAGTCAACGCACATGTGGCACCTGGGGGTTCAATATCCAAATTTTTTGACAGAGGCTCGTTTCGCGTTAACTAACAAAAAAGAGCCCAATACCCAAAAACACCTAAAGATCAGGTGCCACATTTACATTTTACCCATACTAGTAATGGAGAGAATTCGTGCCCGATGGATCAAGGCGTTGCTGAAATGAAACACAGCCTTGGAACAAAATTATGCTGCTTGCTGGGATCCTGATGGTGGAATTCACATTTTTGTGGGGGGGAAGAAAGCAGCCCCTTTTTGCGGCAGAGTGGACAACATCACTTTCCCTCGTATAGCTATGATGCCTTTCAGAAACAATACAAGAAGAAAAAAAAGTAGTATCTCACAGATTCTTGCCATCACTAGAAAACAAATTGAGTTGTAGGCATCAAGAGACCTAGATTATATATTAATGCAAAAGCGAAATCGGATTGAAAATTAAGGATAGCGTGATTTTCCGATTGGTTGGAAGGTAAGGATAGCATGATTAACTGGTTGTGGATCCCTTGGATTATGGGCAACAGTTACTTGGGTTTAGACCGCTGAACATCATTTGGATGGGCCGAGACTATATAGGCTTAGACCTTTTTCTATGGCTATAATTTTTTGAGCTATTTTGATAGACTCAGATCCTTTCATGTAGGAGATGGATGGGCTTGGATCCATTCTTTTCATGATTTTATGTGAGGAAAAAGAGATAATTGGAGATACTTTGTGAAAGAAAACTTTTATGATCAACTTAGTGTGTTTTTTCTCCGCACACTAATGAAACGCGCTCACGTAAACCACACAAATTGAACTAGCAAGATTTGTGATTTGGAATTTCAGACACTACAGACTCCAGGAAGTAGGAAGCTTTAAAGGCAACATAAGCACATTTTTACGAAAAAGTCTTTATTATTATATTAACATAAGCATTAAACACTCTAGATTAGACTTTGGTCCATACATGCAAACACAAAAAAGAAAACCAAATAAAAGCACTTAGCATAGATAGGTCTTCCAAAACCAGTAAACATAGGATAAGTCATAAATTAAAGCACACTACTTTGCGTCTATAGGCACTTATTTAAATCGTCTAAAAGGACCCTTCTATTCTAGTCTCTCCGGTCACCGAGAGTGGCGACCCGCACAATGAGCCCTTACTGTTCTTCGATAAGAGTCATCTTCCTACTTTTCGAGATGGCGTATTTGATCCCTTGCATCATTTGTCCTATAAAATGAGGATCGAGAGCAGGCAAATACTCCAGAATAGCCGGAGCCTTTGCTCACAATGGAGTTTATGATTTTCTAACCGTTGTATTTCTTGCTAAATTGTAGCAAGTTTTCCGGCAATATCCATAAGAGTGTTTTTGGAATAAGTGCTACTGAAAGTCTTTCTTTTTGACTTTACCTTGCTCTTTGAAAATAGAGACTGAAAGAAGCTGATATTTATAGGCGTTGGAGACCCTTAACTCTTTCTTCTTATTAGTCACCCTATTATTATATTATTATTGGTAAGACAGGTCTTGGTTCCGTAACATGGATCATTTTAAATCGAGTTTTTCATGAATATTGAACCCCATCCACCATCTTCGAGTGCGTTGTATCATTTTCCCGTACGGATTTGAGTACAAAAGACCTACCCCAAAGAGCAAATAGTCCTTTGTTTTTCGCGAGTAACACCACGCGGCTTAATCCCTATCAATAAGGCAAGTCCGCTATAAAGCCTACTGGCCAGAAAGTCCTCAAGAACGAGAAGGTTGACCAAAAGACTTCCATAATCAACTCTTTTCGTCAAATCGAAGGGGTTTTGCTTGTACCAAGCTCTAAAAGACTTTTCTTCGAGCGATCGGTCTTTCCATCTTTTTTTCAGATGGTTTCGAATTTAACAGAGCTGCTAGGCTTTCTTTCCCAGTAGCTTCATTGGGGGGGGGGGGGGACAGGATGCGAGAATAACCCAAGTTTGGTGAAAAACTAAATAGGCCGTTTAGGCAAGAAGAATGGGCTTTAGAAGGCTTTTGGGATTGAAAGTAACGTGATTAATGCGACTTTTGCCCGCTTTTTAAAAAGGTGTAGACTGGGTCTTGGAGGTCTTAGGACCATTGCGACTGACCTTATTAAAGACTGAGGCTTTACTTGGGCTTATAATTGTGCCTTGCCTTTACGTTGCTCGTTGGGCCTGAGTGCTGCTTTTGGGATCTTCGATCCACTTGGAATTGGGCATTAACTGTCTGTGACATTAAAAGAATCATCATTTATACTAAGGACTGAAAATCTCGAGCCAAAACCTTTCATAAGATTGGGAAGGCCCCCTACTTGGTCACAATTTGTCCTCGGTCGTCCTTACCTACTCCATGGTCCTAGGCCTCCAGGTTTACGAACTTTTTGCTCACCAATCATCCATGGCCCAAAATCAGAGGTTGACTCGGTCTCATCGAGTCTTTTGCATTCAGCTCAGTTTCGTGTAACTAAACGACGGATGGCTATGTTCCCTTCGTCGGTTTATACACCTCTAGACATAAATCTCGACGATGGCCTTATCGGCCGCATTCAAAACAAATAAGATTTCACCATCTGTTTCCTATCTTAACCTTAGGGACAAGAGGCTTCTCCAAATCCAGTTCAACTGAAATACGAAAATTGACCTCTCTATTTAATAATATATTGAAAAAATAAGTGTTATGGCTTATTAATACTTTAAACCTATTACTCACAGAAGTTGGGTACTCTTTTAAGTAACCCCATGTGATATTCGATAACCATATATAACGATTTTGATCTACAGTCTCATATTTCTCCTATTTAATAGACCAATCTGTGGGCTTGCAAACCATCAATAGATTGAGTTTAATAGGTAGGAGGCTGAAGTCAAAATTACACATAACATAACAACTTTTAGCGTAAAAATTTTGATTGTTAATACTAATTAGTTTTGTTAAGTTCAAATCAGTGTATAACTTTAGAAATTTTCTTTCCACCAAGAAGTGGACCAAGTGGACCCCGATAGAACATCCTCGCTTTTATTCTTTCACTTCACCTTTCCTCTCGCTATTAAAGAAGGTTTTACCTTTACCTTGACCCATATCTTCTTCTTTGGATTTCAATATCCCTTCCTTAACACTTTCATTATCATCCAATCTCTCCTTAACACTCTCATCTTCATCATCATCCAATACCCTAGTATTATCTTTAACACTCTAATCCAATATCACATAATCCTCTCCGAGTGGTCTCGCACCTTCGCTATCCTATTTATATTTATCCAATATCGTTGTGCCCATATCACCACTAAGAGCTTTCATTCATACAACTTAATCAATTTGATCCAGCAAAGTTGCAAGCCTAACAACCAGTTTATCCTTAATAAAACTGGAGAGTAATCTTAGTACATTAATGGACTCTAGCGTATAGGCTTTCAAATTATGAAGAAAAAGTATTTCCTCATTTGGGAGATCGTTCTTGAGATATTCTTTAGCAGTAGACTTATAATTACTAATCAATAACTTTAGCAAGTTAGGAGAGGTTTTATGTAAATTCCTTTCATTGTAATCCATACTCATTTCTTCAATCATTAACTGAAAATCAATCCTTTGTTCTCTAGGATAACACGGGAATATATCCTTATCATGTAATAACCTGATTATTTCATCCTGATACTTAATTGTATTAGATTTCTTATTATCAAGATAACGTGAATCTGAAAGTTTAGTGTAGAAAAAGTTCAATAACTTATTTAAGATTTTCATCTTCTTCTCTTTCTCCTCCTTATATGCTTATATGAGCAATATGACCTGTATGTTGAAAGATTTTCTAAATTCATATTAGTACCTATCAATCTGGTAAATGATAAAAGAAATGCAGCTCATTAGTGGCAAAAGGAGAAAGCAAGGCAAGGAAGCTAATTACGACAATCAAAGCAGGCAGACAAGAAAGACAGATCAAGGCAGGCGAACAAGAAAGACAAGTCAAGGTTGCTCAGAGATCAACGACGGAGTTGGTGAGCTACGATTAGCTGAACGTGCTTTGGCAGCTCATGGTGGAGTACTCCCTAACAAAATCACTCTATTATTGCTTCTTCTTCCTGGGAGGGTGATCGGGATTAAGCCGCGTGGTGATACACTCTTTGGGGTAGTTCTTTCGTACTCAAATCCGTACAGGAAAAATGATTCAGCACACTTAGGATCAATGTTCATGAAAAGCCTGGTTTGAAATGATCCATATTACAAAACCAAGATAACCTATCTTATTAATACTAATATAATAATAGGGTAACTAATAAGAACAAAGAATTAAAGGCTCCCAATGCCTATAAATATCAGCTTCTTTTAGTCTCTATTTTCAAGGAGAAAGGTAGAAGTCAGAAAGAAAGAATTTCAATAACACTTATTCCAAAAACACTCTAATGGATATCGCTGGAAGACTTGCTATAATTCAGCAAGAAATACAGCGGGTAGAAAATCATAAGCTCCACTGCGAGCAAAGGCTTCGGTTATTCTGGGAGCATTTGTCTGCTCTCGATTCTCATTTTATAGTACAAATGATGCAAGGATCAAATACGCTCTCTTGAAAACAGGAAGAGGACCCTCACCAAAGAACAACAAGGGCTCATTACGCGGGCCACTGCTCTCGATGACCGGAGAGCCATTACCCTCGATGACCGGAGAGACTAGAATAGAAGAGTCTTTTAGAAAATTTAAATAAGTGTCTGTAGAGTTAGTGTGTTTAATGCATGGTTTTCTTTGTTGTTTGGTGGAGATCTACTTCTATGCTTACTAATTCTAGAAGACCTGTGTCTTTGTTTGGTTTTTTTTGTGTGTTTGCATGTATGTATGGGCCAAACCCCAGTCTAGTTCAATACTTATGTTAATATAATAATAAAGACTTTTTCGTAAAAATATGCTAAAAATCATGTGACGGTTAAAATAAGGTGTAAGCTAAGTGTACTACTGGACATGTGCTTATGTTGCCTTTCTAGCTCTGAAGCTTCCTTCTTCCTCGAGTCTAAACCATAAATCTTGCTAGTTCAGTTTGTGTGTTTTACGTGAGCGCTCCACTAGTGTGCGTTGAAAAAACACACTAACTTGATCATAAAAGAAAGTGAAATGTTGTCTTTCACAAAGTATCACCAATTATTTCTTTTTCTTCACATAAAATCATGAAAAGGAAAGATCCGAGTCCATCCATTTCCTACAGATTTGAGTCCATCAAAGTAACCCGTAAATTTATAAAAAAAAAAAGCCCGAGCCTATATAGCCTCGTCCCATCTAAATGATGTTTGGTGGTCTAAACCAAAGTAATTGTGGCACATGATCCAAGGGACTTGCAACCAGTTAATTATGTTATACTTACCTTCCAACCAATCGGAAAATCACGTTATTTTTAACTTTCAACCCGATTCCGCTTCTACAACAGTATATAATCTCAATCCCTTGTCTACAGCTCAATTTATTTTCAATTGATGGCAAGAATCCGCGTGTTGTTTCTAAATGGCATCATAGCTACACGAGAGAAAGAGATGTTTCCCACTCTGCCGCAAAGGCGGCCGCTTTCTTCCCCTAAAAAAATGCTAGTTCCACAATCAGGGTCCCGCAAGCAGCATAATTCTGTTATGAGGCAACGTTTCATTCCAACAACAATAGTATATGGTTCGAAGCGTCTTGTTTCATCCGACGCGAATCCCCTCCATAGTAGTATAGTAGAGGTCTTATTTGTATTGCAAAAAATTAATAAACGTACGAAAACAAAAAAATGAGCAGACCAGCCCACTTTTATATGTGGGTTCATTTCATAATTTATTTGTGTTTTGAATAAAGAAGCGCGCTCCTAGTTAGTATAACGCAGGTGTCTTTCTTGGTTGATGGAAGGGAGAAATGCCTATATTGTTTTATAATATTGTTGTTATGTTGACGTTATATTAAGGAATCTAATCTAATTTGTTTAAAGTCATATTTTTTAAAGTCATATTTTGTATAATTGTCTTCCTCTTTGTGTAAACGAACTTCAAGTCTTAATTGTTTACTCAACAAGAAGCGCCAGACCCTAGGTTTAGGCCATCTCCGATGTCAATCTGCAGTAATAGTTTTTGGAAGCAGCCTATCTAATTTTTTAAGATGGGTTCTACACACCTATAGCATTTGTGTGCTTCTTTCTAGACTATGATTTAGCTCTATCATGCAAATGCCCAACACTTTATGACATGTGTGAATAATGAAAGACTTGCATGGTACGCAATCTGAACGTCGACATAGTACAAAAGATAAGACCTAATAAGATAAATGAGCTTAGCACAAGACGATATGGGATAGAAAGCAGAAAAAAACTATCACTAAACAGAATGGAAGAAATGGGTTCAGGCCAAGTGACAGAACTCTCTATGAGTTAGGCTACATAAAAGATCCTATTCTAAAATGGATGTAGGCTTAACTAAAGCCAGCAAGAACTCTATGGAATCTAAGCCTCCCTCTTAGAGCGTTACAAGGAATTTTGGGCCTAATGCAAGGCCCCATCTAGATTCAACTTAGGGCTTTATGATAGATTGATTGATGGACCTAAGCTAAACTTATTAACATTGAAGACACTAGTAAGATTGTTGGGAAGAAAAGAAAAGGCCTACCCAACAAAGAAAACAAACAAATTTATCCAGAAAGAGTTAACACATTGAGCCAAATGATATAGGAAGAACATAAAGGTTAACTTCTTTAAGGTTCTATGTAAAACACAATTAAAATATATTTCCTCAAGGGACACAGGATCCACCAATAAACATGTATGAACTACTAACCAGTCACATTCCAAAGAATAACCCTTCTTCAAAAGAACTTCTGGAGCAATATAGTCAGGTGTACCAACAGTTGAATAAGCCTGCAATGTCCAAAAATAACATGTTCAAAGTAAAATTCCCAGGTAATTGAGATCCATCTGCCAGAAACATAGGGATCACACTGCAGAAAAGCGGCTGAATTACGATGGGAAAAAATGCACAAACTTTTATGTCAATTCACGACATAATGCAAGTTATGAATCTCTTTTAAATTTTCCCACAGGGGAGGACATATCTTGGAATTTTTTTTATTTTTTTTTGTTTTTTTTTGTTAATGTGGAGTTTCCGACCCGCGGGTCGACTAATCTCCCCAGCCCGATACCAGAGCAGTTTGCTACCCGACTTGCGCCGGGGGTACCGTGGCCACAGTAGAGCATTTTTAGTGCCTTCCAAATGTTGCTAGTGGGAGTCGATCCTGAGTCGTCCGGGTTTACGGTTCTTTCCCGGGGCGACTTGCACCACTGCGCCAAATGTTGTGGTTTATCTTGGAAAATATTTTTAACAACTTAGCCATCACCAAGTATTATAAAGACTAATATGTAGTCACAACTCACAAATCACAGAAAACTTACAAGTGTCCGCCTATTTTTCTGCCAATGTTGTAGTTGCTCCTGCTGTGTTCGTTTCGGAGTTCTCGAGTGTTCATCACTTCTTGAAGTTCCATTAAAACTTTCTCCTGATGATAAGTCCTTCTCTTGTAGAGTACTGCAGTCTAAAGGTTTACAAAGTCCAAAATCTGATAGTCTCAAATGACCATATTTGTCAAGTAACAAGTTGTCAGGCTTAATGTCTCTGTAAAAAGTAACATCAGAAGTCAGAATATCTAACTAGTCAATAATTGCAATTTACGAAGCATACGAAATTAAGGTGCTGCATCGAAACAGTCACAAACCTATGAATATAATTATGTTTGTGGATAGATTCAATAGCCAACACCGTTTCACCAATATAAAATCTGGCCTCATCTTCAGTCAGTGTGTCTTTTCTCATAAGCAGAGTCATCATATCTCCACCAGGTAAATATTCCATGATAAGATATAGAAACTCGTTATCTTGGAAAGAACAATAAAGTTTCACAATGCAATTGCTGTCCACCTCTGCGAGAAGATTCCTTTCAGCTTTCACATGTTCAACCTGTAAGGATGTAGAAGCTAATTAGCAGCAAATAAAGGGAGCAAGACCACACTAATATAATCTGAAGACCACATAATCACACACCTGGCCTCTGCGAAGCATTTCCGATTTCTTAAGCTTTTTCATCGCGTACACATGACCTGTTGTTTTTTCCCTACAAACTCTGACCTGTGCATAAATAACCAATACAGGTAAGTTATTTCCAGAGTCTTTACATTTCAGTATGGAGACATCTCAGGAACAGAATAAATCTTGGTGTGATCAACAACATCACCATCATCAAGTCCCAAACTTTGAACTAAACTTATTTTCCACTGACAGTGACACACACAGCTGGCAAATATATATGGGTGAGTTTGTCCATTTAAATTATTATGTGGAAGCTGGGGATTAACAAACTTTAGAGTGTGTGCACCATAATTTGCAAAGTTATGTCAAGTAAAATATGTGAAAACTAAAGTACAAATTGAAAGATTACCATGGACTCACTTCCATCACATCAACATACTCATCCCGTATTCCCATGTTAGCTATTAACAGCGAAGGGATTCTACCACGTAACGTTTTTTCGTTCAAGAAAGCTATAGAAGGCACATATTTTTCGGAAGTGAGAACGGAACAGTTACTAAAAACAAAAGGTTGTCTTCTCTTTTTTTTATTTGGTAAATAATGTGAAGATTCTTACCTTGTTTTTCTTTTCTTTCTCTATTTCTTTTATCATTAATCTTCCCTTTTGTTGCTTACAAACATAGATATCAGCATAAGTGGTATATATAAGGGGGTACAGCATCAACCTATATCCCCCACTCCCTTCCCACGGACGCATATACAAATCCATTAACAAAAAAAAAAACGGAGACAACTTGACAGTCAGAAAAACCACTCGTATCCTGAATTAAGTCCTTTAAACCTGTCCAAGGACCGAAAAACAAGTATCCGCACAAGATAAAGCAAGTACTAGAACTTGAGATCAGTCATTTTAAGATTTCAAAATTTGAGATTATTCATGTGTAAGATCTCTACATCTATCTTTCCATCATTTTGCTTAACATCCCAACCCTGCTCCCCCCTCTCTCCTGTTCCCTTACAATAATTTTCTACTATGTGGAGAAAGTAATCTTTACAATATTTATATGCATATATATATATATATGGGTAATGATCCATAGCCTGTATTTGCTATGGATCCTTATGGGGCATACACCATCCATACCATTGAAAATAAAAAGGAACGGTTAGGATTAGAAACTGAAGCGGACGATAAAAAAAACAAATATCATCCGCTACTAATAGTAGCGAACGTCGATGAGAATAAGGGTTTGGCATTATTCTAGTGTTTAGGGTTTAAAAACCAAGGTTTACGATTTATTAACTAGAGTTGAGTTTAGGTTTATTAGCTAAAGATTAATAAGGTTAATAAACTCTAAACCCGGTTAAAAAGGAGTTAATAAACCCTAAACCCTAGAATAAAGTCAAACCCTTATTTTGATCGATGTCCGCTACTAATAGTAGCGGATGGTATGTGTTTTTTTTACCGTCCGCTACTAATAATAGCGAATGTCGATTTTCAGTTTCTAATCTTGGTGGTTCCTTCTTTTTTCAATGGTATAGATGGTGTATGTCATATAAGAATCCATAGCAAATACATGTTATAGATCATTCCCCTGTGTATATATATATATATATATATATATATATATTTATATGTACGTACATATATATATATACATATATATACTGTCAAGCCTAATAATTCATACCTGATCAAATAAATGAGGGAATAAAGTGCATAATATGTTTTCAAAATATATGAATTGCATAGAAATAACCCAAAGAAGGCCATCAAATTTTTTGGTACAGATTGTTTAAATTTTTCAACATATACAACAGGTTATGTTAGGAATTATTAATTGTATAAGGTATTCCTGTAACAGGCAGCCTATTTGCTTTTGGGAGAAAAACAACTGCAATGATTCATGACCTTGGTCAAAATGAAAGAGCAAGTATGCAGCAACTTTTTTAGTTCAAACTTCTTTACTTATTTATCTACAGAAAATTTCAGAAATTCTCAGTATCAATACTTGAATAACTAACAACAGTGTGGAACACTGGGCATCAAAGAAAATAGAAAAGGACAGATAAGAATTTAAGATTAGCACTTGTGTATATATATATATATATATATATATATGTAAATTGTTAAAAGTTGCTAAATTATAAACTGTTTAAAATCCAGGAAAAGAAAAACTGTTCATTTGTTCACGACTACTATCATATATTTAATAGACTATGTTTACCTCTCCAAAAGCACCCTTTCCAATCATCGTCAGTAACTCAAAATCATCAGCACCCATTTTGTGCCTCTGAAGGCGCATGTATTCGGTTTCCTTCTTCTCTAAGAACTTTAATAGGTTGTTTTGGTCTTCCTCTGAGACATCAGCATCAGCCAACTTCTTCTCCAGTAAATTTCGTCTGTGTAAAGAAAAAACAAGGAAGGTATAACCACATGTATCATACCCTGTAAATTCTACAACTCCAGCTCTAAAATTATTCCAGAGAGAAATCTAACGGATAACTACTTAGTAAGAAATGGATTGACCTAGTAAGGACTAACTGGATCTCTCTGACACACACATTGGCCATATACTGCTCACATATATCTAATAATGTAGATCATATAACGCATTCAGAATTTCAGATACAATTTCTTGGACACATCACATACCGCTCCTTCCTCTCCTGCAAGTTCTTCATCTGCTCCTTATAATGATTCTCAATATACTGCTTCGCTGCCGCTACCTTCTGCTTTGTGATATTTGAGGCTTCTTCTGCTGTTAGTGGTGGTTGTGAGTCTTTGGACTCATCATCCTCAGAAGCCATGGATTCCTTATTCTTAGTGGAAGACCTGACGCGATCTCGTGGCTGAAACTTATGAAACCAACTCCTAGCTGAATCCATTTCTTTCCCCTCAGCTCAGGAGGTACTTCAACAACAAACAATCATTTTTCCAAACTACAACAAATCGCATTGATTCATTTTCCTCGCCCGAATCTAAAAGGATCTAACAAATGCATTCTGCAATTAAGTGAATGTCTTATCAATTTACCCACATACATAAACCAAAACCCACTTTCACAGCAATTTAGATTTCTTCATTTCTGGAAAAGTAGAGCTAAACCCACTTTTTCTTTTAGTTTCTGTATCCCTTTTTTGAAAAGGTAGAAGAAAGAAAAATATTATAATAATACCTAAATTACATTTTTCAAAAAATAAAAAAATGCCTTGAATGTCCGGAAAATCAAAGAGGCTCCCGCGTCTAACTGCAGATAAAGATTCCAAAAGCTTAGAATTTAAGCAAAAAATGATCAACATATCAAAACTTGAATTTTTTTTATTTTTTATTTTTTTTTGTTAAGTTAGAAACTTGAATCTTTTATAATCATTTTGTATGTAAATGAGATCATATTCTGTAGATCAGATGCAAACTATCATTAAATAACATCAAAATTCAAAATTAACACATTATGATTGATTCTAATCTGAACCCCAAAGAAAAAAAAATCAAAAGATGAGCGGAGTCAGTGAAATCTATAAAAGAGGCAGAGAGATCGGATTACCGCGAAACAATTGTGTCGGAGAGAGAAAGCATTTCGATCCGCGAATCTCTTAAAAGGTCAATTATTTATAAGGATTAGTAACTAAAGTAATGTATAAAATATGGATGTATATAGGCAGATATATTACTCCACTATCTAAGTGTGTATACAGCAGACCGGGGGGAATGAAGAAGGAGAACAGTAATTCCACCATTTTCGGTGAGTGGCAATGGTTATAACTTAGAAGCTTTACCTACATTACCTTTAGAATCGATTTTTCTCTCTCTCTCTTTTCCTTTTCTCCTCCTCCTCCTCCTCGCCGTCCGTACGATCGTAATCATTTGTATTGTGTGCCCATTTCTCTCTCTTTCCTCCCCCATCTCTCTCGCACCGATTTTTTTAGTTGTAGAAACGAAAGTTAAAAGAAGAGAAGGGTTACTTTCTTTTTCTCTAGGCTTTTTCTTAAAAGGTGTGAAGAAATTTTGTTGACTCAAAATGTATTTATTTTTTTTTAAAAAAAAAATTAATTAAAAACTCAAAAATACTATTTTTTATAAAAAAATTTATTAAAAAACTTAAAAATATCATTTTTTTTTTACTTTCTTTTTTTTCTCTTCAAATTAAAACTTAAAGATAAAATGTCATTGTTTCAAAAAAATAAAATTTTAAGAGCTTGGAAAGAGAAAAGTGAGATAGAAAAATAAAAGAGATTTTGGGTTTGTCATAAGGATTGCCATGTATTTAAAGTAATTACTATCAAATGGCATTCATGTTCCTAAATATTTCCGTCTGTCCCTAAATATAATATTATTTTTTTCATATCGCTTATGTCATCGAGGGAAAACAAAAAATAAGTTACTTTTGTACTCTTTAAATTTGTGATTTCTAATATATCCTTAATATTTTTACCCAATTTTCTTGTGTCTTACACTTATGTCGTATGCCTGTTATCCATCGATCTTAATTTCTTTCCCCTACTATTTTTTTTTTAATTTATTTAAATTGCACGCAAACGATAAGATATGTGTGTTACCTAAATCTATTTAATAAAATATAATTTAATAAATCTATTTAATAAAATATAATTATTTTTAAATTTTTCCCTCATCCTAATAAAGCATTAAGATCGTCCAAAATTTGAGATAAATTTCACCGTTCAAGTGCGGGAGACACGGGTGAAATGATAGTAGTATAATATAAAATAAAGGTAGGTGGTACTATTGTATTTTGAAATAAAACATAGTTGAAATTATGTCCTTTGCAGCTTTGCTGATAACTTTTTGTATAAATTTTTGTACTTTTTTCTCTACTATCCCTTATTGAATTTTTAAATGCAACTTATGACAATTTTAATTTCAAACTCAAAATTAATCTTAATTTTATTTTTTTTATTTTTTGCTATTTGTTGACACACACACCCTCCTTGCTGCCGCCAAGGATCAAACCCTCGACCTAAATCATGAGGCGAGTCATGTTATTGGGCCAAAGGCCTTTGGCTATTTAAAAATAAATAAATAGCCCACACACACACACCCTCCTTGCTGCCACCAAGGATCGAACCCTCAACCTCATGAAAACCATGAAGCGAGTCATGCCATTGGGCCAAAGGCCTTTGGCTATTTAAAAATATTACTTATTGTATAACTTATTGTTTCATATTTTTTTATGAATAATTTAAATTTTGAATTTAAAAAAAACTTAAACTGACTTTCAAAATCAATAATGATCTTATAATTTAGAAGAGATGCATTATTTCTTCCCGTCTATCTTTTTGTCCTTGCTTTATGTAATTTGTGGAATTCAACGTGGGTGTGCATGTCTGACTGATTTTGTTTCTTTACAATATGCTGAAATGTTTAATTTCTTTGTTTATTTTTTCCCTTCATATGTGCTTTTATAGTTCAACTTTCAACAAAGCAATGTAGGTAAAGTTAGGCCAAGGGCATTAACCTTTTTTTAATTCAAATGAAAACTAAATGTCATATAGCTGCGTTGGGCACAACACCTTCGAATTTTGATTAACAAAAACTTCAAGGAAGAAGAAATCTTTACATATTCAGCACAATGCCTTCGAATTTTGATTAACAAACTTCAAGGAAGAAGAAATCTTTACATATTCTAATTAGAAAAAGAACAAACAGTAACTGAAGATACCAAAATACACTTGCTCAGGTATTGAAATTATAAAAAAGACTCAAGGCTCGTAATCTCAGCCTTAGGTAGATTCCTAGGGGCTTCAACTTGTAACTAGCCCCAATGCTACCTGTATTCTTGTTTTCATGCTTACATGATGTTGAAAAGAGACTAGATGCATCGATGGTTGGAACAACACGGCTTTACAAGCAAAGAATTGATGATGGACGAGCAGAAACTTCTTCCTCCGCACAGCTTAACAAGCAACATAAATGATCCTCGACGTAGCCATGAATTTGAAGTTTTACCTAAATATTAAGATAGTAAGATCAACGGTAGTATGCCATGTGTCTGGATGACCTAAAAGGAGAAGAATCGAAAGGAGATGTCTTCTGGACTTGGGATGGATGATTAACAGGTTTCTTTTTCTCAGTCTTGGTTTCAGAGCGTAGCCAGGACTCAACCACTGAAAGCAGATTAGCAGAGTTCTTCAACTCAGCAAGCTCAGATAACTTCTCAGTCCTCCTCAATTCTCCATCTTGTATGTAAGCCAGATCCGTTGCCCATGTCTCCAGTCCATCAAAAATATGGGTTGCATACACAATTGTAGCACCTCTCTGTTATTTAAACAAGTGAAAGAAATTTCAACGTCTGATCACATACGTATTAAAAAATACAATAAATCAGAGACCTGAACCAGGAAAAACACACAGGTATACTTGCAAAGATGCAAATAAAAGGTAGAAGCAATAATATGCAAAAGCAGATTATATAATGATTTGAGGATTCTGAATCATATGATTTTCCCCTCACACTATGGCAAAATATAATTAAGATGTAGCTTTTAAGAAGTCTGAACTAAAGATTAGGAAGTCCCGAGACATATTTCCTTAAGTTTAAAATGTCATGTAATCTAATGGAAATATTCTAGACACTGTTTGAAATAGTACTATAAGGCACAATGTGCTCTATGCAGTATGCACATGGATCATCTTCCCCTTAGAAGGATCATAAGGAATTGAGGATCCTTGTTATATGACCTAATATAGAGTTCATTGTAACAAAAGCTAAGCAGTTTGTACCTGCTCACATTCTTCCTTAAAGAAGTCCAGCAAATCCATCCTTGCAACAACATCTAGATCAACTGTAACTTCATCGAGCAAAAGAACCTGAACAGATATGGGATTCGGTTGATAAAAGAGCTAAAATTTAAGCTGAATATTCAGATAGCCAGACCATAAATGCGGGGAATGATAAGACTAGAATATAAACAAGCATTTACTTAACAGCATATAATGTGTGAACACATGCATTCACATGTCTCCGGAGTACATACTTGTTCAATGATAATTTTTCCCGACTCTAAGTTATGTTTAACAAAAGAAAAGACTTGCTTTCTAGCAGACAAGCACTTGTCTGATCCCCCCACCCCAGCAAACCAACAAATTAAAAAAGGGTTAATGACTTAATAGATTTTTTTATTTTTTTTGCTTTCAATTTTTTTGGGGGAGGTCTCTTGCCTCTTGGGTCCATACAACTTTTGAAACTGACCTTAATATCTGGGGTTCTAAATCACACATATCTTTTGTAATACCCCCAAATTTGACATGCTAATGTATCATATTCAAGTAACTTGAACATAGACATGCATCTAACAACTTACTAACAGTTTGTAATCCGTATGAAATTAAATTACCTGAAAAGGATGAAGAAGACCCATGCAGATTTGGACTCGACGTCGCTGACCATCAGAAACCTTGTGCATCCGCCATCGTAGATCAATATCGAGCAGATCAATCAGCTTATCTCGTCTTATAGGATCAGTCCCTTCAACTGGACCACAACAATGAAATGGTGAGAAGGTTAATCTGTAACCTTAATTTTGTGCTGGACCCAAAGGATGAATAGCCCTGTATAATAATAAATGAAGCTAAATCACCTCCAAATATCATATGCTCAGCAGAGAAGTCTCCTTGGAGCGGAATTTCGCCCTGAATGTGCGTAAGTGCATGTTATTTCAATGGATATAACATAGAATATATGGAATTTGCATGTTTCTCAGGGGAAAATATCAGTTTGGAACCTATCTAAAACCTCTAATAAAACTGAACTATCCCAATAATAAATGATGAAGAATCTCCGCATGTACACACGGAAATATATGTAGTTAATAACACCCCAAAAAATTGCTTCTATTGATACAAGTAAAGCATTTTTCCCCAAGAAAAACATCTTATTAAAATGTACTCAACAGGCTGCATAACAAACGGAGCTAAAGAACTCACCGCAGAGCCCACTGTTTTAGTCCAGGATCCTCCCAAATAGGATAAATCCCCACTACAAACCAAGTGTGTGTCGTGAAAAGCTGAACAATTTAGAACCCGCACTACATCTCTTCCACCAACCATATGCTTCCCAGCCAAAATCTTCAGCAAAGTAGTCTTTCCTGTGAAGATATAAAAACGTACTAAGAAGATAGAAGCGGAAACGCGGAGCTCTTATTAACAAATATGAGAACCACCAACTAGTCTACATAATATGTTTAGCTTATTGGTTCTACAATTTGCATTTCGTCAGAGTTTCCAAAAGCACCCACTCATTACAGTGAAGTGAATAGAGTTCAAACCTTGATAGAGTTTATTTAGTTTACCAAAGTAGGTATGGTCTTCTTTTTTCTTAAAAATAAAGTTTCTTAGAATAAAATTTGTCATTCACGCAATGTGAGAGTACATTCCACGAAAAATAGTCATTCTATTTCCAGTTAAATGCCCCAGAGATGATACTAGATACCTCGCTGGAAGGAAATATATGATGAAGTAATTTTATGTTTGACCACATTTTAGTGACCAATTTAATGGAACTGATTTCATAAAAATATAGGAGAGGCAGCCGTGAATTCCATAGTGGTTTGAGAATTAAAAACAGAAAGATACTCCCTCCATTCCACAACAAAGAGACTTTTTTATATAGTAATATAAAATGACACAATGTCATGAAGTTTAACTTCTTAATTTCACTATCATACCACCGCTAGTAAATTAAACACTTACTATATTTAGCAATAAACTAAGAAAAATATAACCTTTAAATTTACAAATTTTGCAAATGGGACACTTCTTGTGAAAAGGATGGAGGAAAATATTAATTGCATTAGCCAAAACCCGCCAAGCTGGGATAAGGATTTCTTGAGTCGAGTTGAAAGAAAATGATAGTCTACTACATATAAGTCAGTTTTTGTTAAGAATCCTCCGGCTGCAAACCCATTCCCTATAACGCCCAAATCCAAATCCATTAACAAGTATATCCATCCAAAATCAAATTATTAAATCCAAATGGTGTATAACTTCATCACTCCACAAACAGTGCAATTCTCCTTAATGACCTATGAACACATCAACTTTACAATCCACCCTAATTCAGTGATCACTACATTGTGATTAGAAACAATCCAAATTGAACAAAAATCTAAAAAGAAACAACAAACACAAAACAACCAGATTACATTAATCCAGAAACATAATCCGCCTAACGGGTCATTTTTGCAAATAACATATACATACAAAGATATAGAGAGAGAATAGTACCAGATCCATTGGCACCGACGAGGAGGCATCGAGATCCCGGATATATATTAAGGTTGAAATCAAGAAATATCGGGTTTCGGAAATCGTATCCGAATTGCATACCCTTGACTCGAATTCCCTTCACTTCCTCCTCCTCCCTTTCCATCTCTCTCTCCCTCTGCAATTGCGGACGAGTAACTTACCTGCTACCGCCGTCCCTTATTTATAAATTCGCATCTGCCTACTTGGAAGCACCTGATGCTGACACGTGGTTGTAAAAGAAGCAGCCACGTTGGTTACTTGGTTATTAAATTAGCTGTATTAATGCGGGTCCTACCATTATCTAATGTAATTACTAATTAGATAAAAAAATGAGCTTAATTCTCTCCTTTTTTTTTTCCACCTAATTCCCTATAAAAAAAAATAATAATAATAGTTTGAGGAGATGCTTTTATGTAAACTCTTCTATTTTAAAATTTTGTTTACTTATTTATTCTAGGGAATTCAACATTCAGTAAGCATTTGATAAAAAAAACAATCATAATATTAATATTTTAAATAACATTTAACATTCATTATCCTCGAGATTATATTTACCATGGTTAGAGATTATATACATTTTTTGGACTCTTTTATATTTTACCGATAATCACACAATACGTGACAACTCATCAATTTAAATTTTTTTTATTAAATTATAATGACACTATATCTTAAAAATATACTTATTCCGTTCTTAAAAGATGAATAAAATGCATTTTTCTCACATATTAAGAAAACAATAAAGTAAAAACAAAAGAATAAATAAATTTAAAATTTATCTCTAGAGACCCCACAAGATTACATAAAAATGATAGAGTATTTTAATTTTTTTTATGTTAATGAACTCCTACTAAATCATATTTTTATTCCTCACTTTGTGTACTTTAAATTATTATTTTGTGGACAAGAAAAATTGTATTTTTAGTCGTTATCGAGAGTAGTTGAATAAATATTTTCTTAAACTATTAATAATTAAGTTTATGTTTGATAAAATAAAATATTTGAATTTCTACATTTTTCCCCTTTTTTTCATCATTTGAAAAATTCCAACACAATCTTAAAAATTTATTTTAAAAAAAAAGAGAAACAAAAGAAATATAAAAACATTATTTTATTTTTTTGGAAAAACCTTATTTTTACCTTTAAAAAAACCGCGAAGTGGTTGGCTAAACCAACTAACACGAAGTTGACGCACCGCTATGACCAAACTGTAACAAATTTCAAGCGGCGACTGGTGCGTAGGTTAACACCTACTACATCCATGCTCACGTTAGTAACAATCACCCAGAAAAAGTTTTCTCGGTCGTAACCGAGAAACACGATCGACATTAACAATAGCGAAGGAGAGAGAAAAATTTCGGAGTAGGTTTTAGAGAGAGATTGAAGAAGAGAGACTAATTCTGAGATAGTTTCATCGAACAATCTAGGGTTTATGGTGGTCGTTTCGAATCTATAAACCCTAGCTTCATCATACTTGAATTCTTAATCGTGAATGAGACGCCGTTCCAGAGAGTACTTCTGAATCACAAGCTTTGGTTAGATTGAGCTCTTTTTATTCAGAATTTCATCATATATTCGTATATGGATTTGAGGAATATTAAGAAATGAAAAATGTTATGCTAATATAATTGGAATACGTGTTAAAATGTTTTGATGATGGGTTATTACAATGTTGTAAAAATATTTAATGTGCATTTTCATGATTCACATTATTGTAGTAGTTGACTTGTGTACCTGCATTGTTTAATTCCTCTCCTTGTAGCTTATAACTGAAGTGTTGTCTGTGTGTTGGCTTCTAATTAATTAAACACTTGTAGGAGTTATAGAGAGTTAGTAGGGTACTGTACATTTTATTGCTAATAGCATACCCAAGATAAATGTTATTGCTGCAACAGAGGTTCATGTTTAGACCATAGTTAATTATAATGTGTGGAAAAACGATATGTTCTCCGGAGAAGAAATAAAACAATGCACATGTTGTGGTAGGTGGTTCTCTTGGCTGTATCATAATATTCTAAATTGAATGATTTATGCAGATCAATGAAAGAAGAAGAGGAAGATAAAGCTCTGTTGAGTAGTTTGGGTGTCACTTCTGCAGACCCTGAAGATATCGAGCGTGATATTCTAGAACAGGTGTTACTTCATATTATGCATTATGTTTCATGCCTTTTCCTTCAAAATATGTTTATGTTTGCATGGACTTCTAAATATGCAAATTGCATCACAGTGAAGATTTACCTTGTTTTAGAATGGTTAAGGTGGAATAAACTTTACCTTTTGAGTTTGAAGTTCTTGCTATATCTTGTGATAAATGTGAAGTCAAACTAGTTAGGTATCATTATCTTCCTACTCATCTGTTTTTGTTAGGTTATCTACTTATCTTCAAATGTTCAAATTAACAACTGCTGAAATGGAGGGAGATTGTTCGAGGATCTATGGAAGCATATTGTGATTTTTTATTATGAGCTACATGATAACATATATATTTCATAAAATTTCGATTGTTATGTGTCACAGTCTTGTGTCATGTCCTTAGCTGTATACATTTGGTTTAGGCTGATGTTTTATCAAACTTTGCACTATTTAATGGTAGTGATCATCTAATAACAGGCAAGAAGTAATGCGGGGAACAGTTGTGAAGCTGGCGGGACCGTGGAGGACAAAACTCTTGATAGGACAAGAATCAATGAACCATCAGCATCTATCAGACATGCAGAACTCTATAATAAGTTGAGAGCAATAGAAATTGAAATAGATGCTGTTGCATCAACTGTTGAACAGGTAAACATTGCAAGAAATGAAGATCATGCTCCTGATGACAATGACAGCAAGGAACAGGAAGATATAGGTAAGGGAAAAAGTATTTTTCAACCTTCTTCCAATGTTTCAACCCTTCAGCAAGCTCTAGCTGCTGATCGATTACGAAGCCTGAAGAAGACGAAAGCTCAGCTTGAGGAAGAACTTGTAAATTTTAAAGATGACTCTTCCAAAGGTAGTAAGCATGAGAAGGTGTTACGGAATCTTGTTAAGGAGGAGCCACGGCGTAAGCGACAGCTGAAAGAAGATCCAAAATTAAGCAAGAATCGGAAGAAGCGGCAGAAAGCAGTTTCATTTGATGATGATGAGGAATTTGATGCAGTGTTAAACGCGGCATCTGCAGGATTTGTTGAAACCGTGAGTTGACAGACATGGTTTATAATCTACTCTACTAAGTTCGTTTCATAAGATTTTAGTAGGGGAAAAGAGGTTTTACCAGTTATATATGTATTTTTATATTAATAAATATGTCTTAAATTGTTTGAGATATACAAATAAAATTGGGGCTGTCAGGGCTAACCATTCTATGTTTATGTCTTAGGAAAGGGATGAGTTAGTTCGGAAAGGAATTTTAACCCCCTTTCATAAGCTTAAGGGCTTTGAACGTCGTATTCAAGAACCTGGGCCATCTAATAGGAAAGATTTACCTGAGGAAGTAGATAATACAGGTGATCTTGCTTCCTCCAGCATAGCCAGAGCTGTCCAGTTAATATCAGAGGCTGCAGAAGCTCGCCCAACAACTAAGCTTCTAGATCCAGAATCCCTGCCTAAACTTGATGCCCCAACTCGCCCTTTTCAAAGGCTTAAAGCACCCCTGAGAATCCCTCGGTCCGAAAGCAATGTGTCCGAAAAAGACAGAGATTTTAATAGGAAAAAGAAAAGGCCTTTGCCTGGTAAAAAATGGAGAAAGGTAGCTTCTCAAGAAGATTTCTTTTCGGAAGAAACTGGTATGTTCAGTTGGTTATATGGTTTCCTTTAGTTCCATATTTGTCATGTGCGTCTTATACTGGTTCTCATCTCCATAATTGGGTCCAAACTTATCTATCAAAAAAAAATCACAGTTTACTCAAGTCTTTCTGAAGAGCAAAACAAACGCGTGTTTCAAGTGTTTTCTGATTCTGTTATAGTTAGAGTTTTGTCTGTGATTCCTATGGCCTTGCAGATGACATGCGGTCTGGCTAGAATTTTCTTTTGATGGTGGATTATAGGTCTCAATTTCTTGTTAAAATCCTTTTTTAATATGAAACTCAAACTCTCTGATTCTTGTTTGACCACCTAAGGGTTCAACTTTCATTTGTGAATCAAATCTTATTTTGTCCTTGTTACAACATCCTTATTAACAATTGTGTAATGCTTGAATTTTAGCTTCTGGAGAAGTCTGGTATCTAAAAGATTTTGTAAGTGTACTCTGTGTGTTGATACCATAGATGATAAAAGTTCGACTTTTTAAATTCAAAAGTTCAGTTCAGCATTACGGTCTAGTACCAGAAGATGGTGCCCTGTTTTACTAATCAATAATTATAAGGTTAAGATCTGAGAAAATGCTGGGTAAGAAAGGCCCTTGTGAGTGTAATACTTGATAGGTGTTCTCAGTAGCAGACCTAGGTTGTTGGTCTGTTCAGAGAATATGTTACTTAACTTCTTTCAATAAGGCCAAGGTTATCTTTACCAAAAAAATTTGACTAAGGCCAGGATTACGCTCATTGTACTGGATTGTCTACCTGCAGAAATATTTTGTTCCTGAAACAGTTTGAGTGACCATTGTGTTGACTCCAAATCTCGATCCATATAGAGAATTAGACCAATGGTCCTGTTTTTGTTCATGGTTTCATTCTCTTATTTTAATGAAATTATCTCATTGACTGATTAACATGGTTATTTAGTTAGTTGTGTCCACCCAAGCATGATCGTCTCAAACTCTTGCTGTTTATGTTCTTTCAATAACTATTGTTTAGAGGATATTAACCTATAATTAGCACGACAAAATCTGGTCAACAAGAGCACATTTGTCTGACAATATTCAAAGTCAAATTGCACCAGTTTCTTTTACATGAAGATCTAGAACCATTTGAATAATGACAACCAACATCCTCATTTGCCCTTTAAATCATATATGTACACTAGAGACCTGATATCAACTTCATAATCTTGCAGAAGATTTAAGGACCTCTAGTAATGAAGAAGATAACCAAGAATCTGTAGATGATGAAACTCCTTTTGTGACACTTGAAGGTGGACTAAAGATTCCAGAAACCATTTTTAGCAACCTCTTTGACTACCAAAAGGTTGGGGTGCAGTGGCTTTGGGAACTTCATTGTCAAAGAGCAGGTGGAATTATTGGAGATGAGATGGGACTTGGTAAAACCATTCAAGTCTTAGCTTTCCTTGGAGCTTTGCATTTTAGTGATATGTACAAACCAAGCATCATTATCTGCCCTGTCACACTCTTGCGACAATGGAAGAGGGAAGCACAAAAATGGTATCCAGCATTTCATGTGGAGCTATTACATGATTCTGCTCAGGACTCTACTACAAGGAAGAAGCGAGCTGAATCCGACGAAAGTGATTATGAAAGTGAAGGTTCACGTGACTCTGATAGTGGAGGGATTTCATCTAGGAGAAACACCAAAAAATGGGATACCTTGATAAATCGTGTTTTGAGATCAGAATCTGGGTTGTTGATTACCACTTACGAGCAGCTCCGATTGCTAGGGGAAAAACTCCTTGACATTGACTGGGGTTATGCAGTGTTAGATGAAGGACACAGAATCCGAAATCCAAATGCAGAAGTCACTCTAGTTTGCAAACAGCTACAGACTGTTCATCGTATAATAATGACTGGTGCACCAATTCAGAATAAATTGGCTGAACTGTGGTCTTTGTTTGATTTTGTGTTCCCTGGAAAATTGGGCGTGCTTCCCATCTTTGAAGCTGAATTTGCAGTTCCCATATCTGTTGGTGGTTATGCTAATGCCTCACCCTTGCAAGTATCTACTGCTTACAGGTGCACATTGCTACATTTGAATTCTACTGAGAATGCTAGCCACTCTGAATTACCTGACTGTACTTCACGTAGCTTTATATTTACTCAACTTATTAGATACATCAATATAAGCCGACTCTATTTAATCTAATCCCAAAGTAAGAAGAATGTCCCACACAGGTTAGTAATGTATACTTATCAAAGAAACTCAACAGCTCTCTCAAAGTACACAACCAGCCTACCCATTAATAAAAACTTAAAATAAAATAGGGTTTACTTTGGGGGGTGGAGGGAACAGGAAATTTCTTTGAGCACTTATGTTGACAAGGTTTTGCATTGTTACTGCATGTCTTGGTAGGACGTAGAACATATGATATTTGGATTATTTTCAGTGTCGGATTATTTCATATTACTGAAGTCAAGGTTGTGCAGATGTGCAGTTGTTCTACGTGATTTGATCATGCCTTACCTCCTCCGGCGAATGAAGGCTGATGTAAACGCTCATCTTCCGAAGAAGACTGAGCATGTCCTCTTTTGCAGCCTCACTTCAGAGCAGCGCTCTGTGTACCGGGCATTTCTTGCTAGCTCTGAGGTGGAACAGATCTTTGATGGGAACAAAAACTCTCTTTATGGAATTGATGTGATGCGTAAGATCTGCAACCACCCTGATCTGCTTGAGAGAGAACATTCCTGCAGGAATCCAGACTATGGAAATCCTGACCGCAGTGGAAAAATGAAAGTTGTTACCCAAGTTCTTAAAGTGTGGAAGGAACAGAATCATCGTGTTCTTCTTTTTGCTCAAACTCAACAAATGCTTGACATTCTTGAGAACTTTTTGATTGGTAGTTGCTATAGCTACAGGAGAATGGATGGTCTCACTCCTGTAAGACAGAGAATGACATTAATAGATGAATTTAGCAATTCAGATGAAGTCTTCATTTTCATTTTAACCACCAAGGTTGGTGGCTTGGGAACAAACCTAACTGGTGCCAACAGGGTGATCATCTTTGACCCTGATTGGAATCCTTCAACTGACATGCAGGTTAGCCTAGCGATTGATTTTAAATCTTAATACAGATTTTCAGAAAAGAATTTACATGTCATTTTAGGGGCTTGGTTTTGATTTAGCGACCAGATATCATCTTCTTCCTGAATTTATTGGAGTACATAGAATTTTCACCTTTTTTAACATTAATGGATAAACCTTTAACTTATTCTGTACATGATTTCTTTAAAGTTCAATTTGCTTTTGCTTTGGGACTGCGACTAGTTTTAAGTGTAGTTATGTTTGCATCTGAAACCCTACACATTTGCTCAGTATGTGATGTTGCTTATGACAGGCCAGGGAGCGTGCTTGGCGTATTGGTCAGAAAAAAGATGTCATAGTGTTTAGATTGATTACCCGTGGAACCATTGAAGAGAAGGTATATCACCGGCAAATTTACAAACACTTTCTCACTAATAAAATATTAAAGAATCCACAGCAGAGAAGGTTCTTCAAATCCCGGGACATGAAGGATCTCTTCACATTGAATGATGATGGAGAGCGTGGCTCTACCGAAACATCCAACATTTTCAGTCAGTTATCTGAAGATGTAAATGTTGTTGGGACTCGTAAAGACAAACAGGATGATAAGAAATTAATTGATGTAACAACACTAAGTTCAAATATTGCTGCAATTGACAATGAAGACAACTCAGATATTGGACCATCCGAGAAGGGCGAAGAAAAAGTTGATAATAGAAACAGGGAAGCAGATGAAGAATCTAATATTTTGCAGTCCCTATTTGATGCCCATGGAATTCATGTAAGTTTCCTTGTTTATTTTCTCAGTTATTTGAAATGAGGAGGTTTTGTAAACTCCCTTGAGCTTTTATCGAGGAAAAAAACTCCTTTCCTAACTAAATACAACTGGTTGGTGGTGTTTATGAAGTTTGGAAAGTGAAAGTTATTAAGTATTCCATGCAAGTTAACTGAATTTGTTCAAAACCAACTGTATGACTGGTTTCACACTAGAGAACAAAATGCATAAAAGGGGTCAGAGAACGCTATTGGAACTAGTTTTTCTGTGGTTTATATTTCTTCAATGTTTCTAATTTAATTTTATTGTTTTGAAGCATGATTTATTAAACATGATATAGGCTATTGATAATGATTACGGCTTCGTAAGTGTTCCATTAATTGCTCATATAACTTGCTGTTCTCATTTTTAACTTTTACTTCAGAGTGCGGTGAACCATGATCTGATTGTGAATGCCCATGATGAAGAGAAGTTAAAGCTCGAGGAACAAGCTTCTCAAGTTGCACAGAGAGCAGCTGAGGCATTACGCCAGTCCCGGATGCTTAGAAGTCGAGAAAGTATAGCTGTCCCAACCTGGACAGGGAGATCAGGAGCTGCTGGTGCGCCAACTTCTGTTCGTAAAAAATTTGGCTCAACTGTGAATACTCAATTGACAGGTAGTTCTAGGCCTCCTGAACAATTGCCTAACAATGTAGAGAGCAGGTCAAGTGGCTTGGCTGCTGGGGCAACTGCTGGTAAAGCATTATCTTCATCTGAGTTACTGGCTAGGATTAGAGGAAACCAAGAAAGAGCAGTGGGCGATGGGCTAGAACAGCAATTTGGCCTGGCTTCAAGCTCTGCTGGTAGATCAAGCTCAGTAAATATTGGCCCTGTGAGGTCATCATCCAACTCGTCTGGGGTACAGCCAGAAGTGTTAATTCGTCAAATTTGCACATTTTTACTACAAAGAGGTGGAAGAACTGTTTCAGCCAGCATAGTACAGCATTTTAAGGACAGGATTCCCTCTAAAGACCTTCCCTTGTTCAAGAATCTTTTAAAGGAAATAGCCACTTTGGAGAAAAATCCAAATGGGTCTTCCTGGGTTCTAAAGCCGGAGTATCGGGAACAGTAATTTTTAGAATACATGTTATTACCTTGGAAGTTCTGGTCAATTGATTATTATTATCATCCCTGTGAAAAATACATTATGGAGCTGTCCGAACTTCCCCACATGACCTGAATTTTTGCTTACGGATAGAAGTTAACGGAATTTTTGCTTATGGATAGAAATATATAGTTGAAGTACACTTCTATTCCACACTGGCTTATTGTTGCTGCTACTGAAGCCTCTTGATGTACTTTCATGTGCTTTAAGAAAGTAATATGGTTTTAGATAATATGAAAGGAAGGAGAACATAAAAGAACTACTGTTACTAGTGGGCGTTGATCTGTTGACCAAAAATCCAACAACCCGCTTCAACTAGCTTCATCATTGATCATCCGGTTATTTCTAATAAATTCACCCCACAACAAAAGTTGGGATGAACACATATTTTGCAAATAAGGAAACATTATTTTTGAATTTTGAAGTTAATTCGCGAAGTAGAAAGTAATACTCTTAACTTTGCAAAAGAAAAGTCATTTTGACTTTTTAAAGATAATTCACGAGATTGTAAAGTTAAAATTAAGGGCTAATGACAAAAGTGTCCCCCCAAGTTTGGACCAAAATTAATTTGATACTTAAAGTTTGGGAACGTGCAATCAATACCTCTAAGTATTTTAAAACAACAAAAGTGTTCCTTTTGGCCGGAAAACCCAATTTTTTGCCGAAAATTGCCACTTGTCAGGAGAGAAGAGAGAAAAAAAAAATAAAGTTATTTTTTTTAAATCAAATTTCTCTCTTTTTCTCCTCTTTCTCTCTCCTATTTCCTTCTCCTTTTCTCTCTCCTCTCCCTATTTCTTCCGCCTTATCTCTTTCTCTCTCCTCCTCTCCTCTTTTTTTTCTCTCTCCTCCCTCTTCTTTCTCTCTCCTCTTCGTTAATCTCTCTTACTCTCTTCCTTTATTTACTTAATTTATTGGTATTTTAATATTTTATTTTAAATTATAATAATTTTTTGGAGTATATATTTTTGTATAAAATCATAATACATGTATGCATACATTTAAAATGTATAATATATTAAAAAACATCAACAATAAGAAAACAAAATTAACAACAAGATCATAACTTATAAAAAAAATAATTACAAAATTTAAAAATTAAATAGATTCTTTTTCTTTTTTTCTTTATCAAATAGAACAAATTTGATAATAATTTCCCAAAACGGAGTTGATAAAGAAAAAAATAAGAAAAAAGAAAAAATTAAAAAATTTAATTTAATTAAACGAAATCTAATTTTTTAAATTAAAATAAGAAAAAAATTTACTATTATGTTTTTTATGTATTATATATTTTAAATGTATGAATGCATGTATTATGATTTTATACAAATATATATAATCCAAAAAATTATTTCAATTTAAAATAAAATATTAAAATACCAATTAATTAAGTAAAATGGAGGAAGAGAGTCAGAGACTAGCGAAAAGGAGAGAGGAAAGAGAAAGAAAAGGAGGGGAGGAGGAGAGAGGAGGCGGAAGAAATAAGGAGGAGAGGGGAGAGAGAAAAGAAGAAGGAAATAGGAGAGAGAAAGAGGAGAGAAAGAGAGAAATTTGATTTAAAAAAAAGAAATTTATTTATTTTATTATTTTCTCTCTCCTCTCTCCTCACACGTGGCAATTTCCGGCAAAAAATTAGGTTTTCCGGCCAAAAGGGACACTTTGTTTTAAAATACTTAAAGGTATTGATTGCACATTCTCAAACTTTGAGTATCAAATTGATTTTCATCCAAACTTGGAGGAACACTTTTGTCATTAGCCCTAAAATTAATATGGCACAGAGAGTTTTTAGAAACAAATTTTGTAAACAATATATAATTTTTTAGATTATATTAACTAATATTTAAAATGTTTTTATTTTAAAACTTCACAAATTGATTTTAAAATATCAAAAAAATAAGACAAATAAAACTGTAAAAGGGAAGCAGTTATAAAAAATTGTCAACTAGTGTCGAATAGGCTGGTGCGACCCACACAGCTTTAGGTGAATGAACTCTTGGATCATGTAAAAAACTCAGAAGTATACTTATGAATTCTAACAAATTCCTCTAGAGGAATGAATGGTTATTCTCCGCTTAATTTTTTGTAGTGTATAACCTTCGGAAGTGGTCAATCCTAAATATTTATCAAGCTTTTGAAGCAAGCGTTCAATTTTGAATATTTAGCACGATAGGGAGCAAACTGAAATTGAGCAGCTTAAATCTCAGGGAATTTAAATCCCAGATATGATCTTTCTATTAAGACGGTCTGGATGTTGGTTGGGAGGGCCGAATATTTGTTAAACTATAATCCACACAGAGTGCATTATACAACAATGGGAGAGATCCCAACAGGCTTCATCTCCTCGTCCCAATATGATTACAAGAGAGATCCTACTCATGTCTCGGACAGATAATTCAATGAAAGATTGATGAGAAAAATAGATCAACTCATTCTGAGAATTATAAAACTAAAACCAGTTTCAATTGATGTGGTTATCAAACAATCTCTGTGACTTGATGAAAACTACGGAGCTTATCAACAAGCATATCATGCTGCCAGTTACACCAAAACCCAAGTTTAAGCAATTTTCTACTTTTACTAGAGCTGTGCACAAAACAGCAGGACCAAATGACTTCTGGTGGACAAGTCACTGGATTGAATAACCATATTATCATAGCACCGGGGGCAAATAAATTGCTTCGATGTCCAGCTGATTTTCGGCAAAAATATTAGTACATAAAGAATATGCCAGCTCAAAAAGACTACCTTAGATAACACATACTGCTTATCAGTGGACCACAATATGCATCACCAACATATGACCAGGGGGGGGGGGGGGAACTATTTTCTCTTGTATGTAATAATGAACATATCCGAGTTACAATTATTTTCCAAAAAAATGGATTAATCAGTACCTTAAGTTTTCCTCACTCTTCAATCACCCTTTTCAATTTTCCACCTTTCTGAATACAACAACAAACAAAAACCTCAACCATAATCAACACACACTTCAACAATCAAAATGCTGCCCATCCAGCTCCAGTGCTTTTAGTTGATCCCGAACCAGTTGTGGGAGGAAGATTTCTCTGCAAATGCCATCAAATGTACAACTGTTTACTTAGATACATCAAAAGGAAAGGGTTATCAAGATATACAGAGTATTACAGACTACTTAGAGTAATTAATTTTAAGGCCTTTGACAAGAGCAAGTATTTTAAGAAAGAAGAGAGAGTTTCTATACCAAAAAGGTCTCTCACTCTCTTTCCCTTTAGTACGATGTGTATATATATTTGATCTACATTATACATGCATTGATATATTTACTCTACATTTTACATGTATTTATATATTTGCTCTACATTACATGTGCAAAGATAAATTTGAACACACACACAATTGCTCAATTCACTACACGTCTCCAACTACAATGCCATCAAAATCTGCAAAATATATGCTGCTCCATACATGATCAATCACAGAGAACGAGTAGGAGAGGAGTGGAGGACCAAAAACTAAGGTTCAGAACATCAGATAGCTTGGAGAGACTTGAACCCAAGTATTAAAAAGCAAGAAAGAACCACCTAGCCAATAAAAGGTACGAGATAATAATAACAAAGTCATACCTCAAGTTGAGAGAGATCTGTGAAGGGATCAGTAGAATGCCTTGTATTCTCCTTGGTCCCCTTGAGTGCAACCTCATGACTTGCAGAAGTCTTTCGAGCTGCAGCCGGATCATTTGGTGGGGGTGGGAGCGGAGTCCTAATTTTTCCTGCACCAATAGGTGGAGAGGCAAGGCCAAGGGTTTTAGACTTTCCAGTTCCAGAAAGTCCCCCAGACAACCCAGCAGCTGAAAGCATGCCAGTCCCACTGGAGGGTTTGTTCTTCACATTTATCCGAATGGTTTCACCTTCCTAAAATGCAGCCAACAAATTTCAGTTAAGAATAAAGATAATAGTTCAAACCCAAAAAGGCAAGAAACATGATCCAACAACGTAATGCACAACAGTTACTTACAGAATAAGATAACCAACATCAGTAGTATAATAGATAAAAAGAAAGAAACAATGTGATTGAATAACGTACTATATATAATACTTGTCTCGAAAGTGAAATTGACAATGTGAGGGTCTTCATATTTGTCATTCACAAGTCTACCCCTTCTGTTCTTTCTTTTTCTCTGTTCCCATTTATGATTGTGACCATGAATGTTCATAAACCCTTGATTTACAACGCCATTCATGTGGTTTCTTACTTTTTATATTACTTGTACATATAAGCAAATTAATCCACAAACTCACAGACACGGAATCCAACAAAACCAGCACTATTTATATATTTCTCAAGTCTCAACTCTCCAATCTTCCATTACTTTGTCCAAATTGTTCAAATAAAATGGTGGCTGTATTGTCACATTGCATAGCATTATGCGAATGCAATTGCATGATGCTAATATATGCTTAAGAAGTTCCTAGATATACCGTGCATATCTGATTTAACTGAGGGATGAATATATTGATAAACCCATTCACTAGTACTTACCTTAAACAGATGTAATATAAATAAGACCTCCAGCAGTAAAGTAAGCAGCTTTAACTAGCTATTTACTTTCTCTTTATGCATACTCCTAAATCTCCTAGTATCTCAGTGATACGGACCCTAAGAAACTCAAAATTGGACTAAAAGGATAACAATCTCGAAAAGAGACACCCATCAAAAATAAAATCAGCTACAACCTACAAGTAGATTAAAAATACATATGCATATGTGATTTACCTTTAGTCTCTGATTTACTGCAGGGTGAATATCAATGTGATTTTCTTCGCTCGTCTCACCAAAATCTTTCTCACTCTCTCTCTTCACATACTTCTCGTGATCCGACAATGCCACATTGAAATCAAATGCCTCGTTTCTCTCTGCAAACCCTAATCCAATAAAAGCGTGCTTTCCAGTTCCGTCTTCGATCTTCAAGACGAAGTAGCGCGATGAATCGAGAACTGACTCAACGGCATTCTCCCTCTGGCCGGGGTTAACGAAGCAAGCGGCGAAGAGGTCCCCGGAATTCGGATCCTCGAGTCGGATCTCGCAGCGATCCTTACAAGATACGACCCTGAGACGACCCGACCAGATCTTGTCAGACTGGAGCCACTCGCCGCATTTGTAGCCGCCGCTGGTGGAACGGGGCGGGATTTTGAATACGGATACTTCTCGAACAACCAGAAGTGTGTGCTCGAATGATTCTTCCTCTTCTTCGAACGACATCGATTTGGACGAAAAATGTAGCTAGTAGTTTCTTGTTTGTTGAGATAGATTGAGTGGATTTTCAGAGAAATTCAAATTTTGAGGGGAATTTTCGATTTCGATTTCGATTTGGAAGCGTTTGGAGTTAAGAAAATGGCGAGACGTGGGATTGAAGAGATAAATTTAGTTGCAGGGAGACGTGGTTTCGAAGCGTGTTATGAAATGTCAAAACTGTATACTGGAATCAGGGGGAGGAGTCAGACTTTTACCAAATCATCCCTCATCCTTTTGTTTTTGCTAAATCCCTCCTCGTTACTTTTACTGTTTTACACCCTTAAAATCCCAACAAATACAAAAGAAATAAAGGACAAAAAAAAAGTTTATTTATTTATTTTATCCCAAAAATTAAAGACAGGAAAAATAAATTTATATCTTGTGCGACTTGAGCACACATTACGATAATTTTTACTTTTCGATCAAATATATAAATCACAATTAACAGTGTAAATTAGTCGAATTGAAGCGAACAGAGAGTTAATCGAATTCGACCTGGAAAGTAAATTTTTTACTCGGATTCGAATTGTGTTTAAAAAACTCTACTTAGATTCAACTCGGTTCGAATATTTATTACATAATTTTATCCGATCGAATTATATTCAAACTACTCGCGAACATCGAATTCAAGTTTTTACATAGTAAATAGCTTTATAATACATATAATTACCGATTAAACTTATTATTTTACTTAAAAATTATAAAATATATTTAAATTATACTTTACAAATAAAAATATATATTTGATATAAAAATAAGAATAACTATTTATTCTAAATTTATTAAATTGTGCATATATTATAATAAAAAAAAATATATCGAGTATTTATTCGAATATGTATCAATCGACTATATATCAAATCATAATCAAGAATTTAAATAGTTTAAATCTTAAACGAGTTGAGTATAACCGTACTCAAATTATACTCATATTTTTATTCGAATTATTTTTGTATTTAGATTTGAATCATATTATTAACGAATTCGATTTTCGCTCACATTTTTTTAAATTGAGTTTGAATCAAGCTTGAACTATTTGATTTGATTCACAACCTTACATACAACACAAGTGTAATATTTATAATTATTTATTTCATATCATTCTTATCAACAAATAGTTTCACTATAAAGCCTACTAAACAGAGCCTACATTTACACAACGTACGAATGAATAAATTTAGGGTTTGGTGTGACCTTGATTAACCCATAAATTTTACCACAAAAACATTAAAATGTTTTAAATAGCCATAAATTTTACCACAAAAACATTACAATGTTTCAACTATTTAAATTAGACCTTGTTGATAAGTTCAACTATTTTTAAACCAACAAATTTGTCCAAAAATCAAGGTTGGATGACAATATCAATATTAAATTTAAGGGTTAAGTTCATATTACCACCCGGGGTTTGACGTTTTTCCCACTTAACCACCTGTAGTCAGTAAAGCTACATTTAAACTCCCGACTTTTTGAGTTGAAGTGAATAAATGTTTTTCGTCTTAACTCCGTTACTTGAGTTGGCTAAAGACTTAATTACCCTCTATATATATTGAAAACTAGATTTAGGGTTAGAGAGAGCCCACCCGGTTCTCCTCCCTCCCTTCTCCTCCTCTTCGACCCACCATTTCTCCTTCTTCCTCTCTTCCCATTTTATCATGCCTGGATCTGATCATGTCTTGCCGGCAGCTGAATGGGATCCTACCTAACAATCACTTTTTTCCGATCTATGATGGCAAAGTCCGGGGGCTTTAGATTGTGGGGTTTCTCTGTGATGATTAGTAGGGGGTACTGATTTGAGTGGGTTTGGACCTTGGAGTTATGATCTGCAGTGGGAGTTGGGGATTTGCAAGAGGGTTTTTTTCAAATTTGGTGTAGTCTTTGCTTTGATATCTTGAGTTATGTATCTAATATAGCAGAATTTTGTTGTTATTCCTTTGAATTTGGATTTATGTTCTATTTACCGATAATCTTTATACATGTTCAGATTGGGATTTTTTTATTTCAGTTTTGATGAAATGATTCGGTTGTTTTTGGTCTGTTTTCCATTTTCACCAGATCTGTTATGTCACTGCCGTTGTTTAGATCTGGTAATGGATTTCCGGTGCATCTCTGTTCCCGATCTGTTTGAGCGTCTTCTGGATCTCCGGCGGGTCACTGGTCTGCAGTGTGCCGGCGGTTTGCATTTCGCTGGTTTCTTCATTGTCTTCCAGTATGGGGCAGAGTGCTGTTGACCATGGGCTGTGTAATTGGGGCCCACTCAAATTTCAAATTTCAAAATAGCAGATGGTCCGATGACTTCTTTTGCTAACTTTTGGGTCCAGCTTGCTACATCACCGGATTTGAATTTGCTTTGGTCAACGTGGGTCTGATTACCACAAAAATGACACTAAAATAATATAATTTCCTATAAACTACAATAAAATGAAACTCAAAAAATATAATTACCACAAAAATGACACTAAAAAAAATAGAGAATATGGAAAGAAACCTCAAAAATTTTCTTGTGAGGTTACAATTTTGTTTGTCATTTCAAGAATAACTTATCACCATTACTATAAATCATTTATTAAAAAAATATCCGACAGTGAAAACATATTTTAGAAAACAAAAACAAAAAAGCATATCAATGCTATATAATTTTAGTAATTAAGATTTTTAGCACTCCAGTCAAAAAGCCTTGGTCTGCGATGGAGCTAAAATGGGGTAGAAAAAAATGATTCTGAATGTCTTTTAAAAGTCAAGAAGAAGAAGAAGGGGGTATTTCGGACCTTTACCAGCCTTTTTTGACCGTTACAGCCCCTTCTCACGCACTTTTGACGTCTGAAATACACGCACAGTTAAACTGGATGGAAAATATGACGTTTTCACTTCAACTCAAAAAGTCGGGAGTTTAAATGTAGCTTTACTGACTACAGGTGGTTAAGTGGGAAAGACGCCAAACCCCAAGTGGTAATCTGAACTTAACCCTAAATTTAAAGTACCTTCAAATTAAAACTAAAAAATTAAAACTAATTTCATATTTTAGAAGTGAAGAAATATATACATATACGTAACTTAAGAGAAGTGTACCATTGATTTAGAGGAATGCTTTATATACAAAAAATTCTTATGAAAAAACAACTTACAAAATAATGCATCAAATTATAATTCAATGATGCACAATCAACCACAATCATACGTAATGTCCACTTTTAATATATTTTTTAATTACCAAAATATTATTACTTGATATAATACTTAAAATTGATATCAATGAAATTCGATCAATTTGGGTCAAATTGTCATCCATGGTCCATACTATGAAATTACTATAAAAAGGTTTAAGGTCATTTACAGAAATATACAACAATTAATAAAATATTACAAGAATAGTGCACTAAAAAAATAATTACAAAAAGAATAATACACTAACAAAATAATTATAAAAATAGTGCAATAAGATAAACTCATTAAATCATTCAGTTTCCTAAAAATAAGGAATTCCTTAAATAAGGAGAAGTAACTGCCTCTAAATTTGATCTAATAAATATCGCCGGCAAAAAACCAAAATTAAACAAATCAAAATCAAAATTAAAACATAATCGACCAATAATCTGCTCACCGTTGGCATGATCGAGCTCCTCATCATTGTCATCCCTGTCAGATCTATCGTCACCGCCAGGACGACAGTTGGCGTTTCAGTAGGGCGGCGGAAGCCGGGCAGTGGTTGGGGCAAAAGAAGAGGTGATTATTGTCAATGAAGCCGATGGGGAGTTCATTGGTGGCTTTAGGGAGGGGTGAGAAATGGTGGACAGCGGCAGCTATGTCGTCGCGATGAAAAATAAGTTGACGAGGAGGAGAGTAACCAACCCTTAATACAAAGGTAACCAAAACTTAATACAAAAGGTATCCAACCTTAATACCAAGGTAACCAACCCTTAATGCAAAGATAACCAAAAATTAATACAAAAGATATTTAACTTTAATACCAAGGTAATCAATCTTAATATTAAGGTAACCAACTCTTAATACTAAGGTAACCAACCCTTAATATAAATGTAACCAAACCTTAATACAGAGGTAACCAAATATTAATACAGAGGGTAACCAACTTTTAATACAAAAGGTAACCAACCATAAAATACAATGGTAACCAAAACTGAATACAAAAGGTATCCAACCTTAAAACAGAGGTAATCAACATTTAATATAAAGGTAATCAAACTTTAATACAAAGGTAACCAAACCTTAATACAGAGGTAACCAACCTTAATACAAAGATAACCAAAACTAGTTACTACACTTTCAGAAATTAGTTACCTCCGTACTAGTGTTTAGTTACCTCCATACTAGTGTTTTGTTATAGTTAGGAGGAGACTAGCATGTATGAGCGGCGAAGAGTGGGAGAAATATCAAGAAGAGGACGACGGCGGTGGTGGCTGCAAGCGGTGGCGAAAGGGGTACTAATGGAGGCATGGGTGAGAGTTCAAACTGGTACCACGGACATCAATAGGAAATTAAAATGAGATGTAAAAGTATTGATTGATCCATATTGGGCTGAAATTGGTACCAAGAAAATTAACCGAATAGAAAAGTAGATTGAGATCTAAATGGAGATCATTGCCATGCCTAGGTTGTTGGAGTGACACTAGAACATAAACTGTGGGTATGGAGGGTCTCGAGGGAGAGGAAATAAGGCATCACGTGAAGGGAGGATGGGATGGGGAATAAGACAAAACTACTGAAAGTTGAAGTTTATTTGACTACACTAAAAAAAAGGAGAGAGAATTTAGTACACTAGTTTCAACCAACAAAATCTGAGTGCTTGTTCTCTTTTTGACTGCTATTAATGGTTGAGTATCACTTTGTATTTGAAAACTTATGAATTGAATTATAAGTAAATTGATGTCTGGATAAGTTTAGAAAAAGTAAAACATTGATGTCTGGCAATACATTAATGTTTGACAATTTGAATTTTGAATTTTGAATTTGAAATGTGCAATTAAATAGAAACATGAGCCACATTAGTAGTTCATTAAACCACCTACCTAAATTAAAGAGATAAGAATGCACTAATTTGTAAATTAAATATTGAAGATGCACTAATTTTGTAAATATTTTATGTATGCACTTTTATTGTAATATTTTTAAAAAATGTACTAATAAATGTAATTGTCCCAAAGGTTTATACGTCGGGCCCAAGCCCAAAATTTCAGCCTAAGACCAAAGTCAGGTCTAAAATCAGGTTTATAAAAACCAACCCATTAGACGAGGGTATCCAAAAATCCTAGGGTTTGAAGCTCTCTAGCTCTACTGAATTGGGGTAGCTGCGTTTCTTCTGGTAAGCTTTGTTGGTAAGATTGTCAATAGCTAATATGCTTTTTCTTGAAAAAATCTGATTTTATTGTTGTATTAGCAGGGTCTAAGTAAGCTGTAAACATGTATCTCCAGTTCTACATAAACGATAACGGTGACAAAGTTTATACCACTAAGGTTTGTTTTGTTCCTTTATTTTCCTAGCTTTTATATCATGTGATGTATTCTACTGTTTTACTTTGGTATTTCATATCAATTTGAGTTCTTTTTACCTGAACTCTATTTACTCGGAGCATGACTAAAATTTGGATGTAGTATGCTTAAATTCTCAGCAATGATTCATGTTAGAAAAGGTAGTTCAACATTCTTTAGAATAGGTTGACAAAAAGTGTTTCTTTTTCGAAAAAAATAAAAATAAAAAAATGGATTTGTGCCAACTAAAGAATTACTTTTATATTTTTTGAATGCGGTCTGCTCTTTTTAATTTTTGTATGTTTTCTGTTCATGCAGAAAGAAACACCACTTGGGTTGGCAACACAATCTGCTCATCCAGGTAATACATATCAAACTTTTACTAGTGTCATATTCACTTCTTTGATTCAATGATCTGGAAGTTGCATCCGGATATTGGGGAGGTTAAAGGGGCCCCTATTGTCAACCACTTCAAGTTAGTTCCATACTGGCCTGTTTGGTTTATTTAGATGTCACATTGTTGTTTAGCTGTGAGTAAATAACTGTATTCAAGTAAAGATTTTTTAGGGCTATTCGGAGAACCCGATTATACCCTTAGGCAATATGTCAAAGTTTCTGATTTGGAGTTTCCATGCATGGACAAGAATTTATGTTTACCAAGTTCAGTTTAATTTGATTGGACTTTGGTTATGGATTTCCAAAGAAGTCTAGTATTTCATTATCCACCAGGGCAGTAGACCTTGTTGCAACTCCCTCTTTTTATAATGTGGTGCTGATATTTGTTGAACTTTTAAACTAAGTTAAGATTCCGATTAAAATTGTTTTGTTGGTCAAAATTAGTTGCACGCCGATAACTTATGTGATGCCAAATCAGTCCAAGAGATTCGGAACAGTCCCCAGTGGTTATGTTGAACCAAATTATAGCTTATAAATTGGATATAAAGTTTGTCAAGACCAGCCTAGTGTCATTTCAAAAGTTGACCTGCTTTGTTTATACAGCTTGTCTGGTTTTGTCTCACTCTCTCAGTCATTTCTTATTCCTGTTGTAGATTTCCCGAAAACTGATTAGGTGTATGATTTTTTTCTTCGTCTCTCCCTTGTAATTGGTGTTCTCTGAGTTCACACTCATCATGTTTCTGTCAATTGGTTGCACATCCTCTTTGTCTCACTTTATGATTGTGAGGTACAGAAACAATTTTTGTAAGGTCATGAATCATAATATCTGTTTCCATCTCTTTGGTGCTTGCACTGCTTTCTCTTAATTTGTATTACTTTTAGTTCATTTCGAGATCAGCCTGGGTTTAGTTTTGAGAAAGGGTTATAAACTTCGAAACTTGACCATTTTTTCTGTCAATTGGTTGCACATTCTTTTTGTCTCACCTTATGATTATGTGGTGCAGAAACAATTTTTATGAGGACATGATTTCTGTTATTTTTCTATCGTGTTAGTGGAAGCACTAACTTTCTCTTAATCCTTCATCGATTATTATGTCTTGAGGGACATAAATGACTAAGAAACTATAATTAGCTTCTTATTAAAACCATAGTCAGAGTAGAATACTCTGAATCTCTCTCCTGGTCAACCTTTGCCATAAACACGCATTTGGTGATCCATCAATATCTGGGTTCTAAATAATCCAACTCTTTCAGACTGCTATATTTTGATGAACCATTGAGTTATACACATGTTGTAGCTGAACTGAACCATTCTTTTACCGATGTTTACCTTGTTTTTCAGCTCGCTTTTCCCCTGATGACAAGTATTCAAGGCAAAGAGTTCTTCTAAAGAAGCGGTTTGGATTGCTTCCTACCCAGAAGCCACCACAGAAGTACTAAGAACTTCTTATGCTCATGCTACTTCTGGGAGTGTGTAGAATTCGAAGTGTGATGAACTGTATTGTTGTCTCTGTAGCTATTCAGCTAGCCCAGTTGTTTAACTTGTGACAGAAGCAATAGTGATAGTAGGTCACTTGTTAGTTTTGGAACTGTAATGAATCTAGATATGGAAAGACTTATTAACCTAAATTTTGCACTATTGTTACTTCTTTGAAATCTATATGGATTCAACTGAATGATGTTTCAAAGAATTGGCTCCCTATGGTTTTGATAATGCAATTATCAATTTTCAAATTTTTGTTTTTTCAGTCTTTTAGAGGTAAAACATGCCTTTAAGTGGCCACATTATTTTGTACCATTCATTGCAAGATCTGACAAATCAGATCTTTTGCAAAAGTAGTAGTTAAGTTCAACAATATACTGATATAGTATTGCAAAAGGGCCCTGTATAAAAGCATGGCAAATGATGAATATATAGATCTTATCTTAATTCGCCATGCGCCGTCAATTGTAAAATTTGACAATCTAAATTTTTAAATGGACGAGGCCTTTTGCAATGTTACAATGAACGGTGTAAAATTTGGTAATCAGTTAAAACTACAGGCACCATTTGATAATTTTTATGGTTACTGAGTCAAAAAAATTTAATAATACAATATAAAATTGTGGCATGTTCCATTTGGTATAACAATTTAAGTATAAATAGTACTCTCTTTGTTAAAAATTATAATTATTATTGACTTTTAAAAGTCAATTTAAAACATTTTTCAACTCAAATTTGAGATGATTCATTAAAAATTATGAAACAATAAAACTTACAATAAGTAATATTTTTTAGATAATCTATAATATTTATTATTGTGTTGATTAAAATTGAACAAATCTATATCAATTTTGATTTTAAAAATTTCTTAAGTGATTTTAAAAAGTCAACAATGATCAAATAATATGGGATCGAAGAAGTGACTTATCAAAATATGGTAGAGAAAAACCCAATCGATACGAATGGAAGACGCCTCTCGAAAGAGTTTCCCTTTCTTGGTCGAGAAGCTTGATTCCTCTTCTTACTTTCCTTTATAAATCGAATACCTCGCCAGTTCCATTTTTAGTCTTAGCCGCCTCCTTTCACGACTTGGTCACATGTCAGGCTTTCAATCCAGGCAACTCTCCCTTTTGTGCTACTTGACCAAAAATGAGTGTGGTCTTTCTAAGAAGAAGAGCATATATGCGGTATAATATGGATAATATTAAAAAATTGTATGTATATCAAAATTATTGTATATGTTTTTTAATACATTCATGTATATGATCCTTAAAATAATACAACAAAAGGCATAAATTTTTTAATATAATTATAAACATAAAATATATATTAAAATAGGGATGAATTCGAGACTAAGTCGAGATTAACTTAGTAACCAACTAAAATAATTTGAATAAAAATCTTTGCATTGCTGACACTTTCATCATCGGCTTGAAGAATTGTGGCGCCATTCTCTCTCTTCACAGTGCATGCTCCGAATCTAATTTATATATTAAAAATATGTTTGAGATTGAATTATTTGTCTTAATTTAACACTATTTCAGATTATTTTATCTCATGATGGGAATTAATAGTCATTTAAATAGTCCTATGAATGTGGAATTAATAGTCTCATATTTTAAACTATCAAATAGTCTTACAAGACTAATAGTCCCAAAACTAATATTCTGTTTTTAAAAAATTAAATAGTATGAAATAATATTAAATTAAGACAAATAATATGGTATATTTTTTTAGAACAAAGACGGGCTCTCTCTAATTGTCACATGTGGCAACGGTCACAACGTCATTCGTCGGCACGGAGATAAATTTCGTGGGGTCTTGGAAAAAATCAAGCAAATTTTATTTTCTTCTTCATTTTCCAGGCATGGCCAGAAATTTTGGATTGCTGGTTCTAATATTGTCAATAACGTCGATCTGTGAGGCTGCTGTTATATTTAATCCGATCTCGGACTCTCACCGAGCTGCCGCAATTGAGCTCTTCACTCCCTCCGATGGAAGGTCAAGATAAACCCCCATTAAACCCCTTACAATGTCCGTGTGAGTGTATAATGTAGTTCATTTTTTACATAATTTCCATGATCTGAAATGAAAAATCAACATTTGATCTGTAATTGTTTGTGAAAACTAACTCGTCCGGCAGGTTGTAGTGTGAGTGCTATCCGTTCCAAAATCAACATTTGATCTGATAGTGTGTTTGTGTTTATCTTGAAAGTGTTTGAGGTTTAGCTTATCAAAGAGACAGTAATAGTGTTTTAGTTTGGTATTATTATCTGCCTAACCTGTGGGGCTTAAAACTTTCAAATTAAGGCAAACAACTATCTTATATCATTTATTCTATTTGTAGTCTGGAAGAACTATACGAGGCTTTGAGAACATCGGAAGTACTTGGAATTGAACGAAAGTCATATAAAGGCTTCTACTTGTAAATATGTGGTTGATACTCTTTGGTTACCAACTTCAAATTTAAAGGATTTGTTGTATGCCTTGAGAGTTAATGGGCTATTAAAATGCGAAACTTAATGATGATGCTTTCAAGGTATTTCTGGCTCTTTGCACTTCTAGACGTTGCTTTTACGTATTATTGTTCTCTTGTCTTTTAATACAATATAGATGTATCAATGGTTTTGTATTGATGCCTATTTTTATCTTCCCCAGGGGATTGCTTCAAGAATTAAAGATTCTAGCAAGGAAGCAAATTCACTACTTGACTTCTATTACTCAGTTGGAAGCTTATTACTTATTAAGGTAATTGACATGCTGCTGTGTATGTGAGTTCTTTTAGTGCCAAACAGCTTATAAGTTGGTTTGACCCACTTATAAGCTGCTCCCGAACAGGGCCTAATAGTTTTGCTCGAAAGAGGCTGTTTTTCTACTTTTGCAGACAATTATTAAGAAAGAATTGTTGCCCGACATTTTCAGATTTCTTCACATATCACTGATATTCAAATTTATGCTCCCTCCGTCTGTCATAGAATTTCCTAATTCTTTGGTGCCTTCTGGCACCGCTTTGCAAACTTGCCAAAAACACATTTATACATTATATTTTTGATTCTCACTATAGTATAAAAATGTAAAAATATGTTGTAAATTGAACGTATTGACATGTTTTTGGCATATTCTTAATTCGTGACAAACACCCCCCCCCCCCCCCCCCCCCCCCCCCCCCTCCCCCCCCCCCCCCCCCCCCCCCCCCCCCCCCCCCCCCCCCCCCCCGCAACATAGGACATTCTTTCAAGGGTGGAGTTAGTATCATATTATATCTTGTGGTAAACTATTATATTGTACTTTTTAAGCAATTTATGCAACTCCTGATCTTTTCTGTTTTCGCATACCTTGTATCTCATTTCTTTGCCATTCAGGGTCAGACTACTGGAGTTGATGTACTTCTTAGTGATGCTGATGGAATTTTCAGATCCATAGAGGTTGATTTTACCTATAACTCATGATTTTTGATTATGACTTTATAAAACTGGCTTTGTGTGTGTCTCTACTTATAAAAAAAGCTTTACATGTCTCCATTGCTACTGAAAGTAGTTCTTTGAATGCCTGAGTTGTTTGAATTATTCATAGGCTCTCAGCCAAAGTGATGGTAGGTGGAGCTATAGTTCTAATAATCCTAAATCCAGTACTTATGCTGCAGGTAATATTTTATCTTCTGCACTATTAGTGTCTTAACTTTTTCTATGTGGTTAATGAAGTTTTTTAACATCTTGTTCTACATTCATTCCTAAAGTTTATCGAACTACCTACAAGTAGGGGTGTAAATGAACCGAGTCAAGCCGAGTATTGAGTCGCTCAGATTTGATTCACAAAATTTATGGCTCGTTTAGCTACCGAGTCGATTACGATTTCTAATCGAGTCCGAGCAGTTTGAACTTTTCGAGCGAATATCAATAGAAAATTACAATTTGAAGAGGTTCGAGTAATTTATCGAATTTTAAAATTTACTCATATTTGAATCATTTATATTTCAAGTCGAGCTCGAATCGAACTTTTAGTCGAGCGAGTACGAATCGAGACTGAACTGTTTGGTTCATTTTACAGCCTTGCCTGCAGGAATAACACTTGAGACCCTTGCAGGAGTTGTTGCATTAGCATTTCCTAAAATTGATAATTATCTAGTAAGTTAGATTCCGTTCTACTTATTCAATGAAAGAACCGACTACATTTCTATCATCAAGGTTTTTGCAGCTCCTCTCAAAAAGACATTTTATTTTTCATTCTTTTGCTCAAGATCTTCTGGTTTTTAGAATTTGTGATATCTTATACATTAGTCGGCGATGCCTATCTAGAGGTCATCTTGGTTTAGTTCAGACTAGTTTGTTTGAGGTTTTGACTAAGCTGTTAAAAATGATATATATGGATTTAGTGGATCATGACTTTTCATATATGAGAATAGGATTGTCATAATTTAGCACAAAAAAATAAAAAATAAAAAAAAAGAATAGGATTGTCAAATGTTTCTTTGGGATTAGAAATATTTTTGGCTGGTGTGCTTGAATGTTTTTATTTGGTTTGGCATAGGTCTTTTTTGTTTTGAGTACACTACTTGACGTATATGTCTAGTGTAGACGGGTTCCAGCCCCTCTCTTTTGCGTGATTCTTAATATTGTTTTACCTTTCTTATCAAAGTAAGAAGTTCAAATTTTCCGAGAACATATAGGGCAAATAAGAGACGAAAGCAAATTTTTTACACATTTCTATATGGAAATGCTCTGTCTCCCTCTCTCCCCCAACATTCTAAATAGATTTCTATATATCATTTTGTTACTGAAAAAGTTCTTACTCAATTTAGTTATACATGATTAAATGTTTATTTAGTAATCTGTTAAAATAAGAGAAGGGAATGCTATCCTAAGCTCGTGAGGTGGTTAATAATTGATTGATCGACAAGTTTGCATACTAGGTGAGGGCATCATTTTCTGTTGCTGTTCAATGCATCTATATGTAACTTATCTAATCATAAATTTCTTTAATATGTTAATCTTGTTTTAACTCCTAATGTGATTGCATGAATTGTGCTAAATCTGATGTAACATTTTCTTATTTTTTACAGATTGGTACAGTAAAAAGTGATATAGTAAAGCTCTTTGACAGTATTGAGAAGTGTGGTATGTGTATGTATTGTGCTTTTCCTGTTAGTTGTTTGTGTTTTAATTCTATTCCATTAATTTTTACATTTTTTATTCTATTTATTGCACCTACACCATTTCCCATTGTATAGAGTTATGATCCATTGCTAGTATACATGCTGAATTTCTAATGTATGTATCATATTCATGGTTCGAAGGAGTGGGCGCAAGCTATGTTTCAGGAGTTAGTACCTGATGCGGTCAAAAATTGTTCAACCGTACCTGATAATTGTTGATAATTATTGTCGATGGTGGGATGAAAAACGAGCACTGCAAAACCTTAAAACACCTCAAAATAAGAAGATCCCCTAGGGATGTTGCCCCTAGGCGGACCTTCCGATGCTTAAGTCAGTACACGGAAGTGGAGAAAAATTGTATATGAGAGCTTTTGTGCATAAAAATGCCTACCTTAACTTGTGAATGGAGATAGGTATTTATAGGAGAATTACCTTTAGTAGAGTCCAATAAGAAATGAGGTTCCTTGTAGAATTGGATTTGTACTCTTGTTATTGAATCCAATTAGGATTGAGTTCCTTTTCATTGATCCCAATAAGGAGATAACTATTGGGAGGGTCCGCACAAGATTCGTAGCGCTTCTAGAATCCTTTATGGAGTCTACTTTGTATTAGGGTTTTCATATCCCATTATGATGACTGTAATACCCTTTTATAATAAGGGTTTTGGAGACATGTTTTGTATATGTGACTTTATCTGAATGGTGGATATTTTTACCTACATCATTAGCCCCCACTCCTTTGTAACTCAAAAAGTTGTAAAGGAGTAAGAGTAAACATAAAGAAGTTACTTCATACAATATTCAGAGAAATAATTAGCATAATCCTAGAGAATAAATGTGCACACTGTTGTGGAAAATTAAAGAATTAAATAATATATATTTGTCATAGTGACTCCTTGTGTGATGTTAATGGCTATTGTCTCCTCATGGAGATCGGCGGGTTAAATGCTTTTTACCTCGGTGTACTTTAGGTCAACTTACAAATGCCTAATTATATGTATATTTTTTACAGTCAACTAACTCAACTTTTATTTTCTTACAAAACGTTACAAAATCCGTTAAATCATGTTGACTTTAAATTGTTTGACACATATGATTCCACATAAGAAAGAGAAAACTGACATGAAACTCTCATGTATGATGTAGACGCGCTTAAGTGGAAATAAGAAAAATTAATGGAGAAAATGAAAGGAATTCTTTTAAAATAAAATATAAATCAGAAAAGTAAGCAGAAAACAAGGAAAAACTAAATAAAATATATTTAATTATTTTTGTAATTAATATCAAATGAGTTTTTATGTAATTATTAACAAATAGAATTAAGGAAATTATAAAACATAAAAATTATAAATATGCTAAAATTAAAAATCTTTTCAAAATAAATTCTTAACCCCTTTATATACGTACATATTTATAATTTATTCTACAAAATATGCATTTTATTCTAATTCCAAAATCTTGTGTTCCTCATCTGAGTAATATTATGATCCATCCAAATAGTAATCTAATAAACCTGCAGAAACAAATGGATGCCTCTTGATCAGCAGTAAGCCTATATATGCCTCTCTTTTTTCACCAAACACTCCTTCAAGAAACTTTTGCCAATCTTGGATATCTCACTCGGAATCTTCCGCTCCTTTGTCGTAGGAGATTTCTTCTTCGTCCGCCGTCGCCATGGAAGTGAAATGGGAGAGATTTGAGGAGATAAAGTGAACGGTATAAAGGGGCAAGTCTCATTAGAGTTTTAAAATTCAAATCTTGAACAAGATTTTGCTAGAATCTGAAGAGAAAAAAAGTTGTTTCAATTAATTCAGATTTTAAGATTTATAAATGCTTTTTTCAAAATACAAGAACTCTTATTATAACCCATCATCTTCACCATCTTCTTTTTTCTTTGCAATTGAAGATGTAGATGAAGAAAATTAGAGGAAGAAGATGAAAAAACATTCAAAAATATACCCCTTTTTGGTTTTAAATCTATTAATTATGATGATAGTAGTTGGGTTGGGTATCCATTCATGGGTTTGGGTGGGTAAGTTTATTTTTGTGTGTGGGTTATGGATGACGTGTAAAAAAATATTTAAAAAACATTCCAGCTAAGATTCTGTGTATACCTGGCACTGCCACGTCAAACTTCCGTTAAAAACTTTAACGATCAAGATGGAAATTCAAATTTTTGTAAGAAAATAAAAGTTATGTAAGAAAAAAAATTATAGTGAGATAAAAAACATTTAACCCGGAGATCGCCTCATCGCATAGGTCTTTGGAGCTTGCCTTGTAATGGATGTCTTTTGGAGATTTAACTTTTGAGCAGTTGTATCTTGAAAGATTTTAGGAGATTCATGAAGCTTTATGGAGTATCTATCATTATCTTTGAGATATTTAGTTTTTTAACCATGTGTTCCATCAAGTGATGAATTTTGTTTTCATCGTACTTGTGGTGGAGATTTTTCGTCGCGTTCTTGGGGATGAGGTGCTGCCTCATCTGTCTCAATGACTTGCTCCTTTGCGAAGGAGTTTTGGTGTTAAACGTCACCTTTTTGGGGACGAGATCTTTTACTCATCCGCTCCTGATGACGGTGGGACTTGTGGTGGACGCTGCCGTATTGGGTATGAGATCTGGTTTATCCGCTCTTGGCTAATCACCATCTTGGGGAGGAGGCCTTGGCCTCATCCGTTCTTGATGAAACTTCCCCTGCCCGCCGGCCTAAATAAGGAAGCGGTGCCTCACCCAGGAGGTCTTTGTCTTGTTGCCTTGGCTAACGGCGCCCCTTAGGGTAGGGGTATTTTGTGAGACGTGATCGACATGTGATTGAATATTATTTCATCAGCTAGCGATGTATAGTCTCTCCGGCCCTATAGGGTTACCGAGTGCCTCTTTTGGAGGTCTTTTGCCCCTTTTATAGAGGTCTTATGTCAAGCCTTAGGTGGCTTTGTTGCCTACCTATTGGGTGGCTCTTTGGAGATTGCGCCTTAAGAGACTTATTCAGTAAATGTGCCAACATGGTGATTTGATGGAACACCTGTGGTGGTGAAGCCCGTATGACAATACAGTCGACACGACAATGTTTGTTGTGCATGTACATTTTGGAAGCAATCTAACTTTTAATAAAGATAAGATTAGCTATTTAGGAATATTTTATTGTTGACATTCAGGATATCCCAACAATATTACCTTGACACTTCATGAAATAAGATGCTAGCACAATTATCATCATTTACAAGATTATATTTTACCTTAGACCTGTGACTAAATGAGTTGTCATCAGGTCTCTTTGGGTGTACTATTCATATTTTGGACCATCTCGTCTTGTTTGTTTTTTTTACTACGTGCCTGCAAGTGAAATTAGGTTTTCTTCCTCTTTGTGGCATTATCGAGACATGCTGATGATTCTTTAATGAGAGGCAGACACCAAGACACGTGAGGATTGCTAGCGCTAAGGACCTTTCCAGTGTTTAAAGTACCAGTTCCGAGAAGAATATAAAGGAGCCAGCTAGGTTGAGCTTGAGTGGCACGATGGTGCACTGAAATTTTGATATGTTTCCCAAGGTCTTTGTCCTTTACTCCCTCAGAATTAAGTGGCGGTTGGGCTATAATATTTAGCAGTTTTTTGCGCTATTAGAGCTCTAGTCGTACCAAAATCATATAGAAGGTTGAACTTTACAAGTGTTGGCTCTGTGTTTGCGCACTGTGCTTATTTTCTTGTGGAAGATACTTGACAAGAATCCCGCGTGATTGCAGAGATTTCTGGCTCCAAAAATTAGGGATTCTAGAGCTGAGTTATGCTGGAGATAATGGAGGACGGATGTTGCTAAACTGGTCATGGCCGTTTTAGTTGTTGCTTCTATGGTTTGCAGGAGATTGATCACACGTTGGGTTCTTTTAGTGCTCATGTTTTTGGGATACTTGTTAACTATCCCAAGATATATGGGTGTGTGCCCACTCTTTTAACGAAGCAGTTTTTAACTATGAAGTCGTCCCTTGTAATAAAAAAGAAAAACAACTTTTTTGAGTGTGAGGGTCCATAGGCTAAATTTTGAATTCTATATGTTGTATGTTGAGTGCTTTAGCGTGGTGAGAGAATTAAGGAGTCATGAATCATGATAATGATTATAACTATTTCTCCACCTGATAGCCTTTTTGTACAATTAATATAGCTCCTATATTAATGTTGACACACATAATTAATCGTGAAAATTACCATGTAGTTGACAAAATATCAACCCAAACTGACAAATAGATTATTTTAGCATAACATACTGCTATATTATTTGATGAAAATTGTAAATGGTATAGGATGGGAACTCAAAGAGTCGAATCTGTACTCAAATTTCTACGGTGTATGTTATCAAAATAAGTTTTTTAAAAAGGAAAATAGATAGAGACTTAACTTTGATCCTAGTTGTGCCTCTTTCATTGAGTAGTTAGTCATGGCCTTGGTCTGAGTTTTCTTGGCCAGTTGATTACTATTGTGAATTCTAAACAAAGTCTTTAAAATTTATGAGCGAACTCGACGCACTCTTTGGTAATGCGACCAATTTTTGGTGCATAATACAGTGATTGATAATTTTTGCATGCTTCTTTTTTGTGTCGAGTCCCACAGACGACACCAATTTGATGCGGTCAAAAACTGTTCAACCGTACCTGATAATTGTTGATAATTATTGTCGATGGTGGGATGGAAAACGAGCATTGCAAAACTATAAAACACCTCAAAATAAGATCCCCTAGGGATGCTGCAGACCTTTCGATGCTTAAGTTAGTACATGGGAGTGGAGAAAAAATATATATGAGAGCTTTTGTGCATAAAAATGCCTACCTTAACTTGTGAATGGTAAAAGTAATTCTCTTATAGGTATTTATAGGAGAATTACCTTTAGTAGAGTCAAATAAGAAATGAGGTTCCTTGTAAAATTGGATTTGTACTCTTGTTATCGAGTCAAATTAGGATTGAGTTCCTTTTCGTTGATCCTAATAAGGAGATACCTATGGGCAGGGTCCGCACAGGATTCATAGTGCTTCTAGAATCCTTTATGGAGTTAACTTTGTATTAGGGTTTTCATATCCCATTATAACGATTGTAATACCCTTTTATAATTAGGGTTTTGGAGACATGTTTTGTACATGTGACTTTATGTGAGTGGTGAAAATTTTTACCCACATCAGTACCGTTAGGCTAGTTAAGAGCTTCAAAGAATTTTTAAAAAAGTATGATTCTTTTTAAAAAAGAATAAGAATAACAAGATAAATCAATTAAGTTCACAAAAAACACTAACTAGTACAGATAGTATTGTTCAAGTGAAACAAACATTTCGTAGATGTTTTTAATGGTACATTGTATAAAAATTGAACAATAAATTATTAAAGACACTCTTAAAAGTACATAAATAAAATAAAAGAAGCTAAATAGTTGTATATTAATCTTTATCCTTCTATTCGTTCTTTAAATTTTCATCTTCATGTTGCTTAGCCTGAAATCAATAAAATATGTTTGATCAAATTTACATTTCAATAAAATATTGATGTTGTCTTAGTTCAAATGGCAGGGTACACGTGTCTTCATATAAATAGAACACCATTTGACGATCACAATAAACCATAAAGTTAATGATAGGTCTTTTTGTTCTCTCGATCTCCACCATCACACATTATGGTACAACTATACACTGGCCATTTAGGGTGCAGTGATTCGATATACTTACCCACTCCCTCGACTTCTTCCTCAAAGTATGCATTACCAATTTGATATCCTACAGGCCCTTAATCCCAGGACCAACCTCTGTGATTGTCGATTGATAATATGGACCGCTATCTGCAGCATTAAATGGAATAATATTAAACATAAAAAATTGCTTACTACTTTTCCTACTTTCTTCGGTGCATCCTTACTCCATATGATCTTTTAAGGTTTTTTGTGTTGATTTTTTAGACTTTAACATGAAAAAATCAAGGTCTTATGTGGATAATTGAACACCTTCTTTCACGCTAAAACTGCATTATAGGCCCTGCTTCACATCTGACATTGAAGGGTATGCGCCTGATACAGAATTCCTATACCGTTCTTCTTCCATGTGAAACTCTTGACGACTTTGTTTTAGAGTTTGTTTTAATTGCTGTCTCTAAACGGCTCATGTCATTATTATCACTATCGTTGTCGTCGTCATCATCATCGCTTTGAACTTGCCCATATTGGTAGAACTGTTCTTCACTTCGCAAACTCTTAATTAATCGATTTTTCTTCTTTTTCTTCTTCTTCTCATGCTCCCTTTTAGAAGCACCTTCTTTGAAATGCTTTCTCATTAAATTTGTTATCTCGTCGGATACTGATCGACACATTTCAACATTTTCATTAACTCTTGCCAAATGCTCTTTAAATCGTATGATCCTACTGGTCACTACTTTGTGACAGAAGAACTAGCACGTAACTTTTCTTCGAGCTCCTCATGTTGCCAACCAATGTCCATGATCACAGTTCGATGTTTCGGTCGTTGCACCGAAAACTCGTTAGCGTAAAGAGATCAAAGCAGAGTAGTAAAGAGAAAGGAAATTGATCGGTGCTCAAAACCCTTCAAGATGAGTATATAAAGAAAATTTTAGAGGATTGAGACAAAATCCATCAAATCGGATAGCCATGCTTACCTTCAATTATCGTCGGCAAGTACCGAGGTTTTCGACCTTGCAATAACTTTGCAGCAAGTGAATTTTTTTAAATTTTTTTGTTGTCAATTGTCCCCTTTACATCGAATTTGATATGTTTTTTTCTTTTTTGGGTTTCACCTTTTGCGTCGTGCTTTCTTTGATCACTGTTAGTATGATTGAGTTCGTTCCGTTATGGCGATATGCCGAAAACTCGTCAAAATTCTCCCTTTACGTTGATTTCCGTCATTTGTCATATCGTATAAAGGATTTGGATCGACGCCTTTCGAAACCTAGATGTTACATTGAGTTTTTGGCATAACGACCGAAACATCAAACCATGATTGTGTGGTCATGGACATTGGTTGGCAACATGGATCCCCTTTTGGGGGAGATAGGAGAAAAGTTGTGTGCAAGTACTGTCACAAAATAGTGACGGGTGGGATCACACGATTTAAAGAGCATTTGACAAGAGTTAGTGAAAATATTGAAATGTGTCGCATCAACATCCGATGAGATAACAAATTTAATGAGAAAGCATCTCAAAGAAGGTGCTTCCAAAAGGGAGCATGAGAAGAAGAAAAATCGATTAATTGAGAGTTTGCGAAATGAAAAATAGTTCTACCAATATGGGCAGTTCAAAGCGATGATGATGATGACAACGATGATGATAATAATGACATGAGCCGTTTAGAGAGAGAACAATTAAAGCAAACTCTAAAATAAAGTCGTCAAGAGTTTCACATAAAATAAGAACAGAGTAGGAATTCTGTATCAGGCGACCCTTCAGTGCCAAGTGTGAAGCAGGGACAGCCAAGTGTGAAGCAGGGACCGCAACGCAGTTTTAGTGTGAAGGAAGTGTGAAGTTACCCACAGAGGGCCTTGATTCTTTCATGTTAAAAGTCTAAAAAATCAACACAAAAAACATTAACAGACCATATGGAGTAAGGATGCACTGGAGAAGGTAGGAAAAGCAGTAAGCAAGTTTTTTTTTTTTTTTTTTAAATGCTATTCCGTTTAATGCTGCAGACAGCGGTCCATATTATCAATCGATGATTACAATTGCAGAGGTTGGTCCCGAAAATTAAGGGCCCTACAGGATATCAAATTGGTAATGCATAGTTGGAGGAAAAAGTTAAAGAAGTGGGTAAGTATATCGAATCACTACACCCTAGATAGCCAGTGTATGGTTGTACCATAATTTGTGATGGGTGGAGTTCGAGAACAAAGAGACCTATCCTTAACTTTATGGTTTATTATGATCGTCAAATGGTGTTCCATTCATCTAAAGATGTGTGCTCTGCCATTTGAGCTAAGACAACATCAATATTTTATTGAAATATAAATTTGATTAAACATATTTTATTGATTTCAGGGAAGATGATGATTTAAAGAAGGAAGAAAAGGATGAAGATTAATATATAACTATTTAGCTTCTTTTACTTTATTTATGTACTTTTAAGAGTTTCTTAATAATTTATTGTTCAATTTTTATACAATGTACTATTAAAAACTTCTACGAGATGTTTGTTTTATCACTTGAACAATACTATGTGTACTAATAGGTTTTTTTTGTCAATTTATTTAATTGATTCATCCTGTTGTTCTTATTATTTAAAAAAATTTCATAATTTTTAAATTATTTTTTGAAGCTCCTAACTAGGTACGTATCGCCTGAAACCGATACCGAAACCAAGTAAAAAAACTAACTCCCAAAACATAGCCCACGCCCGCGCCTTCGAACCATGGTATTGAATCCTCCGCACCTGTTCCAATCTTAATAACCAATGACAGTTGCAAGACTCTAATATTCTAGTATATCCAGATTTGGATTTAGTTTCATTTCTTTATCATCAGAGATGTACTTGAGGATATGCATGCAGTTGGCTGCAGGAGTGAATATATTCACATTTTCAAAAGAGTTGGAGCATGAAGAAGATAAAGCTGGTGAAGTAGTTAAGCAAGCACAACAATTTAAAAGAACAGAGGGCCCTGTATCAGAATCAAAATAGTTAGTTTTGGATAATATCAAATTGGTTTGTGCAAACTGACTTGATTGATATTCAGGGTATTCTTTTTATTTTTGAAATTGTTAGCAATGAGAATTGAATGCTGGTCCCTCTCCTTCACTTTTATGTCATGTCAACACTTTTCCATTGTTAGCTATCGCGGGTTCTGGCTCGATTTGTACCAACTACTGTGTGTTTTTTAGTTACGACCGACTATATTTGATGTCAGCATTAAAATATATTAATCCATTTAGTTTTTTGTCTAACAAGAACTTTAGGTGCATTCATAACGTTTCAGATATTCCTCATACAGTATGCTGAAGTAAGGATGTAATGACATGTCTTGTTGCATGGTGACTTTTTGAATGATATCTTACGTTATATGCATTATTAGCCAATAATAAAGACATCATGTGCCAAATCTATCACAGCACAATGGTAAAGTGCTGACATAACATCAAATTGGAGAAGAAGGGTCAAGGGTTCAATTCTCATTGCTAACAATAGAAAAATTAAATAAAATAGATACGTCACCATTGATTCTTCACTAATGTTGTAATCAATATTCCACGTATCTACAACCATTGATATTCGTCCCACAATATATACATGAGTATAAATCTGATTATATACATTATATTTAACTAATGCATGATTGATAGCTGTGATCATTTCTCACAATTGAGGCTGAGAAAAAAGAATTTGATGAAAATTTTGTAAGGTGACTTTCCCTTTCGTCATAATCTGCTGTATATGAGGTTCAGTTTTGACTAGTATTGATTGGCTATTAGTTGGGTTTCTCTCCCTTTGGCTACCAGTTAGTATTGACAACATGAGTCTATTTAGAACAAAAAAGACAAGAGGAAATGACAGCATGAGAATGCACCTGTTGTTACTTATCAAGAAAAAAAGAGAAGAGAAAAGAATGCACCTCATGACAGTAAGTTATTTGGGAAAAACATCCGAATATGTGATCATGTTGTGTCATTTTCTTATAGCTGGAACTTTGATTCAGCTAGGCAATTTTTCATTCAAGTTTTATCTTTTAATCAATACTTTTGTTTTCGAGATCCAGATGACGGGGTCTATTACTTTGATGAGAAACTTCTTGATGCCAGCGGACATCAGGATCCTCTTTCTGCTACTTCATCGGTGGTTAGCGGGCTAACAGCTTTTGCAACTCCACGTCTGGAAGTTTAAATGTATGTACCATGTTACTGGTTTTTCTCAGCGGTTGTTTAATATTTATATAGTCATTATTATCTGTACTGATTTTAATCTTTTTTGGGGCTCCAAATCTGCAGATTCCTGGGGACAAAATATTGGGTTTGGCTAAATTTTTCCTCGGCATTGGCGTTCCTGGCAATGCCAAGGACTTGTATTATCAAATTGATGCATTAGCTTGCTTGGAGAGCAACAGGCAAGTGATCAAATAAATTATTTCATCATGCCTGATCATGAGTCTTAGTTACATTATGAATGACATCATGCATGACTCGTTTTAAATTCTAACTCTGCAAGCTTATCAGGTGTGGGTGAATACGGTTTTGGGATCTACTGCACCTCCTCTATCAGTTAAACTCATGCAAGTGTTTAGTTCTGGTTCGAAGGATGCTTCCGTCATTGACCAGGTGATGCATATCATTTTTAGTTACTAGTTTTTTATTGTGTAATTTTTACTTACCAGAAGAAATAATATTCTATTTTGTAGTAACTATTATTTGCCATGGATAAGCTCTTCTGATTCTTCTGCTGTGTAATTTTCCTTGCTTAAATTAGAATGATTTCTGTTATACCATGATGCATTTTGCAGGACACCCGACGTTTGACTCTGAAAATGCGAACTATATTTTGGATGTTTTGCCAAAAAGTGTCGATATTGATAATTATCATTTTTGATGCATATCATTTTTAGTTTCTAGTTTATTAGTCCAGTAATGATTACTTACTAGAAGAAATAATATTTTATTTATTACTCCCTCCGTCCCCAAAAGGATGGCTTAAGTGACAAAATAAAATTTTATATTGACTAATTTACCCTTGGTCATACTACATATTAGCCAAAAAGTAAATCAATCACATCACAAATGAATGGCTCAAATTAATTCACTCTCTCCACAAACCAAAAAGCCAATTAAAACAATCAACACACACACACATCAATACAAGGACAAAATGGAAAGTAAATTTATCCTCTCCCTTCTTATTTGACTACCTTAATTTGCGTGAAATTTGTCCTTAAGCCATCCTTTTGGGGACGGAGGGAGTAACTATTATTTACCATGGATAAGCTCTTCTGATTCTTTTGCTGTGTCATTTTCCTTGCTTAAATTAAAATGATCTCTGTAATTCCATGATGCGTTTTGCAGGAACTCACGTTTGACTCTAAAAATGCCATCCACATTTTGGATGCTTTGCCTAAAAGTGTCAATATTGGAAATTATGCTTTTGTTTTGGAGGTAATCTTTCGACGACTTGGTATTTTCGTGTAGAGAATCATTCTTCATCAAGGTTGCATTTATATTGTGACATCTCTCTTCTTGTTTATGCTAGATTGTGCTTCATGATCCTGAGCATAAGAAAATCTATGCTACTGGAGGTTGAACGAAGGTAGCGATATTTGTTACAGGAATTATTAGAGTTTTGACAATGCGAAAATTGCAGTGCTTGACAGTGATCTAGGGAGCATGGAAACTCAGAAAAAGTAAGTCATATACTTCCCTTGAATCATTGAAGTAGAAGTCTAACTCTCTGTGATTTATGGGGAATTGGTACTTATTAAAGATGGTTTCTGCATGCATGTACTTTGTTTATAAACTCAAAGCATGCATGCACTTATTTGATACCAATATAATATTTTTATTGCATTGTTCTTTATTTCATATACGTGATATACATTTAAAGGTTGATATATTAAGTTAGACAGTGATTTATCTCACCAATCTAGCTTTATTTGGTTGGCCTCTTAGCTTTCATCAACTCTTAGTTTATGTATTTTATTTTATTTTTTTCATTTGATTTTGCCAGTTGCTATAGCTACCAAGTCTCTGAGTAACTTTTATATCTATCATGAAAAAGTAGAAAGTTTCTAATAGAAAAATGTGTTGTCCTAACTGCCTGGAACCCTTTTGGTAAAACCTTTCTATTTTCTGATCTTGATCAGGTTGTTGCTTGACAGCTAAAAGATCATGAATTATGATTTATTTTCTTCTACCTAATTCCTTCCTGTATCTTCTCCAACTTCATCCAGGTATTTTATTGGGTTTGGTTTGTGGCACCCCTTGCATTGTGCACCTGTTATAAATTGGAACTTGAGTGAAAATATGTGCACATAGATGTTATTCTCAGTCTATTCTTGAGATTATGTTGTTGGCTGATAATGGGTTTTTTTCCAAATGCATGCTATTATTATTGGTATAATGCGTTGCTTGTCAATGCACAATGGTGGCGTTAGATGTCATTCATTATTTATTATTATTTTAGGAATTTGCAGAACAATATCTACATCTTGCTATATTTTATTTGTGTAGGTTGAATTTGGCTGGAGAGAATTCTGTTGCCTTGTCTGCAAACCACCTTCAAAAGCTTCGTTTATCCTTTCAACTATCCACTCCTCTTGGACATGCTTTCAATCCTCACCAGGTCTCTGAAAAGCTTCCTTTTTTTTTTGCCCGTCGAATGGTGTCATAGTTTCCAATGCAGTTATTTAAAGATGTCTGTTTGCTGCAGGTATTCCTCAAGTTGACACACGAGACAAAAGTTGATCATATCTTTATGGTAGGAAGCTCTGGGAAGCAGTTTGAAATAGTACTAGTAAGTTCGTTTATATAAATTTTCTCTCTCTGAGTAACACCTGTTAGGTCCTGTTCGATTATCATTTTAACAACCTGTAGACTAATAAACGTAGGTGACAATAACACCGACATAATAACTTGTGTACAGGTGTGCATGGTTATGATATAACGTTATTACCACAAAAGAAACATTTATCTGAGCAGCATAACTATAAAATTACTTATGATTTGGAAGATGTAATTTCTTATTTCAAGTTTTATTTGGACTTTGTAATTGCATGATTTTCTCGGTCTTGTTGAGAAAATTATCTCTCTCTCTGGTAGATATGACATTCAATTCACTGTTGGAGATGCTGTCATGGTAAAAGTAGTGTTTTCTCAAATATTCTGCCTGCATTTTCTTCATTCAGATTTTCATCATCTTTTACTGTTTCTTTCAGGAGAACTCTTTCTTGCAAGCTCTTGGCAATGTTGAACTTGATCTGCCAAACGCACCTGAGAAAGCAATCCGCCCTCCTCCCCATCCTATCAATCCTTACTTGAGATATGGGCCCAAGGCAGAGATTACTCATATCTTCAGGATTCCAGATACGCGTTCCCCTCGAGAGCTGTCTCTTGCTTTCTTGGGCCTTCTTCTATTGCCATTCATGGGATTCTTGGTTGGGGTGAGTACTTAATCTGTAGATAACTAGATATTATATTTACTTGTCGAATGTTAACAGTTAACTTGAGTGACTAGATCGAGCTGATTTGACAGCTTGAGTTCCAAACTGCGTTTGAATGCGATGATTTAGAACTTCATTCTCTGTAATTTTGAACACTGGACTAAAAAACCATTGCTCATCTCTGTCCTCTTGATTAAAAGCAATTTATCAAATTATTTGATGTTTGTTCTGAAGGTGTAATATCTATCAAGTTGTTCCTCTTGTTTACGGTTTACCCCTCCCTTACCCCCACCCCTCCAACAGTATATTATCCCTTTTTATTGAGCAACAATGTAGTATCTTCAAACTTTTTTAACCGTCTTTTCTGGACATTAATAACTATTAAATTCTCTTTGGCAGCTATTACGTCTTGGCACAAACATGAAGAACTTCCCTACATCGGCAGTACCTGCCACATTTGCCATCCTCTTCCACGTTGGCATTGGAGCTGTGCTGTTACTATATGTGTTTTTCTGGTTGAAGGTTTATCTTTACGTTATTTCTCTGATATTTTCATATTCCATGCTAATGGTCCAGTGGTTGAGGGATTGATATAGGGCGAGTCGGAAACCTTATGAAAATTGAACATTTTCGCATATCTGACATGTTTTCATATTCCACAGCCAATGCTAGTGGTCCACTGTGTTTTTGATCTCATTTCTCAAGACATGCTTATTAAGTTATAACCCAGTTGAAGTTGATCATTTCTCATTTATATGCTTGCAGTTCGACATTTTCACAACGTTGAAAGCACTTGGATTCCTGGGATCTTTTTGATGTTCCTGGGGCACCAAACTCTTTCCCACCTTGCCTCAACTTCAGCCAAGTTAAAATCTGCCTGAGAAAGCGAGAAACAATCATTTTAAGGCCCTCCGTTGTATTGAGGGTGTACGTCGAGGAGGGAGGAACAGTGAGCTGTACGATTTTGATTTTATTTTGCTGTAGGAAATTACATAACCATACCATCACAGATTTTGGCAGACAATTATGTTGAGAAGTGAAATAGAAGAGTTGCATCAATTTTCAGTTTGTCCCAACTTTACTTTCCATGATAAGCTCTTAGCCATACTCAAGGTTACTGGGATATGCAGCCCTTTGGGGATGGTGCATTAACATTGTCTAGATTTTTAACTAGTGGTTGAAACCTGGAATGGCTGCCTTACCACCTTTTCTTATTGTTGGGAGAAATGAAATTTTAATCATCTTTAACTGTTCTGTTTTTTGTAAGAGTCATTTGTTAGAGTTAAGTAGTAGTATCATCATATTGTGCTCTTCATTCAGTCCTTTTATTATCACTAGTTACCGTGCGTGTGCAATTATTGTAAGATATAATAGTGATTTTATTAAATTTCGAGAATAAAGTTAAAAAATAGAAAAAAATTCAAAGGACAGAATTGTAAAATAATTTAACTTGCAGGGACAAAAAGGAAAAAAAAATTGTGACACAACCTCAAGGCTACTGTCACCATCCTCTCTCCCATTATATAATACTCATTTCGTCGTTGATTTTTTTGCAAGTATTAAAAAAAGAATAAAATAATAAAATTGTCTATATTTAAATTCTCATCTAATTGCATAATTTTCTACATATGATTAGAGCTGTTCCATAAATATGCATAGATAATATAAATATGTCAATTAATACTAAAAGTATTATAGGTACATTATTTTAAAAAGTAAATTATTTAAAATAAATAGACATTTAACTTAAAATTACTTAAAATAATAACAATAATGATTTTTATCATGTGACGGATGAAGCAGAAGATTTGATTAATAAGAGTAAGCAACTAACAGGAAAGACTCCATTTTACAGGAATACTATATCAATATTTAATACTCTATTTTACTAATGTGAAACACCCATTTCGGTGATATATAAGTAACTTGCAAGTAGAATTAAATTTTATAATAGACATTATTATGATTTTTTTAAAGTTAAAATTTAATAAATTATTTCTATATTCACGAATAGTGTTAAGATAATCTGTGATTAAAATAACGATAATAATTTTGGATATAAGTACTCGTGATTCTTACATAACCGTGCATGAAAAAGTAATTCTTAAAAAATACTCCATCTGCTTTCAGGATAAAAGTCTTTATTATCATTCTGTTTCAAATTAATTGCTCAATTTTGACTATTTTAAATCAAATTGACTATTTTTAGAATTAATAATTAAGCATATATAAATATATTTCTAAAATTATAAAAATTGGAGTTAGTAATAAATTGTATATACTTTCTTTTGGTTATAATCTCTTCACCTGTATTTTAACAAAAATAATAAAAAGATTAGTTCTAAAAATAGTCAATTTGACTTAAAATGGTCAAAATTGAGCAATTAATTTGGGACGGAGGGAGTACTATTTTAGGTAGTCCTAAGTTAAATGTCTACTTACCTTAAATAATCTATTTTTTACAATAATTTGTCCATAATACCCTTAGTATTAATTGTCATATTTTTATTTCCTGTGCATATTTATGGAGCATCACTAGTCATGTGTAAAAAACTATACAATTAAATGAGAATTTAAATATGAACAATTTTGTCATTTTATTTTATTTCTTAATATGCGCAAAAAGTCAGTCTGGGAGCACTATTTCATAGTTCTAACAATTAAAAACCACGTGCAGCGCACGTGTCAACCTCTTAAGTGCTCGGTTAGGTGAAAGGTCGGTGGAATTGGATTTTAGAATTCGATTCCGATGGATTTGCAGCTGAAAATGGAGAAGAGTGATGGCTCATCATCAACACGAAAAAGGCGCCAAAGAGAAGAAGAGACCGAAGAAACTGACCAATCACTTTCACTCGGTGAATTCTCTCTCTCTTTTATATCTCTAATTTAATTCTCCCTAATTTCCTTACCTTACAAAGAGATGACATGGATTCATCTTCTAATTCAGAGGAGAACTTTACCTTCAGTGATACTTTGGTGGCATTACGGATGATGCGCGCTCAGTTTCCTTGCAATGATAAGGTTGTAATTTGAAAATTTCCTTGTTATTGTCACACGATTATGAATATTTAAATACTATTAATAATCTGACAAAGGTTTTATGAAATTGGTTAATATGTATTGGTTGCGGTCGCAAATTTTGAAATTGGATTAATCGTGAAATCCCTGTATCTCATTGTATCCTTTTTTTAGTACTAAGGTTTAAGCTTGTTTCCGTTGCAAGTGAACACATGTCATGATTATATATGTAGCTTTTGTGGAGGGATAATATGTCATTTGATCGTATGCTTGACCGCTGACCAGCTAAATCGATTGTCATCCATAGTGAACATCCCATATGTAAAGTTACATCTTTGGTCGATATCGGTTGATTGACATTTTATTCTATTTTAACTTATTCTTCTCTGTTTTTTGCATTAATTTTGAAAAGTAATGTGGAATCCTCAATTTTACTACTCTGCTAATGATGCTAATTTTATTGTCATTAGTGTGGTTTTAATCATTTGGATTATTTTTATTCTTTTATTTCAGGTTTCAGTTAAGCCTTTTATGCTGCAATCGCAATTGTACAGCAGTGTAAAGGACAGGACACAAGTAGATAGAGAATTAGAGGTCTGATCTCTTGACATTGATGTTATGTACTCATTTTTTGACGCACTGGAGTAGGAGCATTACTAGTAAGCAGGTCTTGAGGTAGTGTAAGACGTTAGACTTGTTCATGAGTACATGTATGCACATTATCAGGAAACAACTGTTGGTTTTGTTGAAATTCTTATTGAAGTCATAATATTTGATGAAAGTCATTTTGATATTGGTAGAGTTATTCATGTATTTCTGAAAATCAGTAATTCTTTAAAGCCTTAAGGAAATTTTTCCTTCTTATTTTTCATATATAGCCGTCATGGTTTGCCACTAGATATGATATTTTAAGAGAAAAATACTGGAATAGGGTCGAAGTATGCACAGAGTCTTCTCAGTTTCTTATGTGACAGAGTTGACCCACACTGACCATTCTTGCCTTTTCTCCCTGCCATATTTGTTTTCAATTGTTGTGATTGTAGTTCGTTTTTAGGGTTTCCTCACTTTCCTTTTACTTATTTATTCATATGGATTTACAAGAGTGTCTTCCATTTGTTTGCAGTCTTTGAGGAGGGAGAGAGTTCTGCGCATCTTCAAATTAAATACTGGACAAGATGATCATGCCATAATGTTTGTAGATGACTATTTGAATGAGGTTAGTTTTTCCTCTCATTGTCTTAGAGAATCATTTCGTTTAATAATTTATTTCAATTAAGAGGAAGACCTTTTTTCCCTTGAGAATTTTATTGGGAGTGCGTTTATCAAGTTTACAAATATGTGCATATGTCTATTTTCTAGTGCATGGCACTGAGTATAGTTTCAGCAACTACTTATCTATTTGGGTTATTTATATATTTTATTGTTACTTATCAATTTGCTTTTATACATTTTATAGTTTTGAATGAATTTCATAGTTTATCATGATGAAGCTTAACCAGTGGTGACATTTTCTTCCCAAATCTAGCAACAATTAACACTGTTTCTTCTATCCAAAATTTGGTCATAGATTGAACGTGTTGTGAAAAGGATCGAAGCAAAGAAGCAAGATAGTCTTGCGGTTTTTGAGTGGTTTAAGTTTCATGTTATCCATTCCAAGGTGGATCCTAGTATTGCACATCAAGAGCTTGTGAGTAATAAAATATTACTTGTGTTGTGCCCTTGTTGAACTTCCGTCATTTTCAATTTAGATTAAGACTCGACGATACTAGGTATTTGCATGTAATTAGCGCATGTATATTCCATATATATGTGTTTGGGTATGTGCGACATTATATTATATTGTACATGTTTACATTTTTCTTCATCCACGTTTATTTCCCTTTTTTTTGTTTATTTTTTATTCTTCCTTTATTTTTCTTACCTTTTTTTTCTTCCTCTGTTTTTCCTTCTCCCTCTTTTCTTTTAATTTTCTTCTTTCATCCTAATCCTATTCCTCCCTATCCTCTTTTTCTTCACCTGTTTTTCTTAATTCTTCTGTTTTAGTGTGTATTTTTGCCATAACCATATATTGTCAATTTATGTTATAACTTATAAGATACATTATTTGTTAAAAATATGACTATATATATATATATATTTATATTTTTTGAGGTTGTGCGCCTTACTTTGATTAGTGCGCGCCTCGCCTTGCGCCTTTGCTCCGCGGTGACCTTTGTGCCTAGGTGCGCCTTTCGCCTTCAAGAACTATTGCCAATCTTCTGTGAGATTGGAAATATGTTCTTATTTGATTCCTTTTATTTTCTGTTTTTTGGTGGTTTGTGGACTTCTTGTCCTCCATCTTTTGGGTAGTATTCCTCTCCTTATATATATATTGCATTCTTTATGTGTGCATGTTCTTAGTAGCTATTTCAATGAGATATCAACTTATTTTCACATTTTTTCTACTCATGGCTGCCTTGTAGTGTTCACTTCTATCATTGGGAGGAAAAGTGAAAGATGAACACATATCTCTTTTAATCAATGCAGGTCTTCTTGTAAGTATACTTGGATTCAAATTCATCAAATGAAAGATTACAGATTTTATACTTCCGTGGTTAATGTAACATGCTTTCACCTTTCAGAGATATGGTTCACCATTGGATTTGCATATCTAACCTGATAATAGGTGTTGAATTAAACAAAATCCTGAATATATCTATAAAGAATATGTCTATATGAGGATATTGATCTGAAATATTATTACTACTGCATTTTCATTTTGAAAAAGATAACTGCAGCACTTTAGAGTTGTCTAATGTCGAATTTTCGATAGTTTAGATAAGGTGAAGTCTTCATGCTGGTACCACGTGTGACATTACTAAAATTTCATTCCTTAAATTTTCATCAGTCTCACTTGTTATCAACATGAGTGCATGATATCCTTGAGTGGGTAACCCTCAAATAGATATGTAGTAGGAACTTGAAGGTGGGAGTTGTTCTCTTGGATTTGCTCATCTGGCCTTTTGTGAAAGGATTTTTTTTTGGTCATACAATTGGGTTATATTTCGGGTTGTACGAGCATAAATAGAAAGCTGCATTTTTTTGTTTCTTCTTGAATGTATTTATCATGCCTCCTTCGCTTTAGTTTCTGATATTTTGAAAGTTTGTGTCATTCATCTGCTGCAACCCAACCTCATGTTTTCTGCCCTTTGACCGAGAATTTCCTGGAGGCGGAGTTGCTCCTATTTTTCTGCTATCTTTCTTTCTGACATTTTTAATTATCTTATTTTGGGAGTCCTATTGCAATTTTAAGTTTTCTTTTAATGGTTCCATATTATTTCCCCCCTTTTTCCTGATACTGTTGTTTTCATTTTAGACTCGCCAACTTGTTGATCCAAACATGTACTGGTTCACAATACCAAATATTGGTTCACTACTCAAGGGCCTCTCTCAGGTAATTAGTTGTAATTGCAATGCATTATATTATGAAAATGCAAGCATATATGTCATTGCAAGTGTAAAAAGAATCTGACATGATTCATGAGTATCTTGGGTGGATCAAATATGAGGCCTTTGCTATCTATAAAAAATTCAAGGAGTATGAATGGCTGCAAGGCAAACAAGTGTAATGTCATCTATGAATTTTGACAACTAGATTTCTGGTTTGTTTTGGTGAAGGACAACAGCAATCAATCAACTGGAAAATCAGCTATCATGATGAGACGTTGATGCCTCTTAAGCTCAAAATCAATAACTTCTGTGAATATTGAAATTTTAATGCAACTTGCATGGATAATATTGTTATATGTTGACTCGCTGTAATCGGTAACCACTTATTTTAAGTCAACCCCTTGATCACCAAATAGCGCCTAAACTCCCATTAGGTGGTCTAGTCCATCCTAGATTCCTAGCCTCAAGACTACCTAACAGGAAAATTCACAAAATTTAACCTAAGTCTAGTGTTTTGCTTTGAGCTTGATTTGAGGTCCACTTTTACAGGTTCTTTTGTGCATTGACACAGAGACAGCTCAATCAGAAACTCAAACATTTAAACATGCATCATTACTACTCCTTATCATAAAAACTAGGTTATGGAACAGTCGGGCGTAGCATACAGATATCTTTCTCTAGGTTGTTATAAAATATTAGTTGTGGTGGCTTCCAAGCTGTGAAAATGCAGAAATCTTTCTGTAGTAGTAAGTTTGTGGTGAGTTTCAAAAAATTAAATTCCCTCAATTCCAAAATATAAGAGCAATTTGACCTGTCTATCTGAGACATTTTTATATTAAAACTTGATGTGATTTATTTAAGTTTTGAAAACAGTAAATCTTGTAATCAGTAGTGTTTTTTACATAGTTTACAATATTCATAATTGTATTACTAGAGTTACGTGCACTAAAATTCAAAATTACTCTTATATTTTGGAACCGAGGAAGTATATCTTAGTTTATTATTTTTATGATTTTGAAGAGCAATGATTTACCTCAACTGGTTTTTCTTGGTCTCCCTGAAATCAGGGTCGAAGACTTATTTGTTCGTTTTTTTTTTTGCAAATAGGTTTACGTTCTGGAATTTACATCCTTATGATTTATAGCATTTATCTTTGACGTATATTGTAGGGAAGAAAAGAGCTCCTGTCTTTTTTCAACCGTAGGAGATACAAAGAGATGATGATGGCTCCTTTGGAGAAGAAGCGCCTACGACTTTCTCCATTGGATATGAGATTTCATCTTCGTGATTTGATTGGTTCAGGTCACCTCAAAACTGCCCAAACACCCAGTGGCTTAGTCGTTCGGGTTGTAAAGGATTAGAATCCAGGCAAGACCCAAAATCCAATTATATTTTGTACTTGTTGATTATGTTGCCTTTATATTATTGTTTAAGTTGGCAGTTAATTCTTTTCAGTTAGGAATTTGAGATCACAGGACTGAGGCCAAGACATTTGCATATGATAGCATCATTATTTAGTGTTCTGATCCATTGTTTGCCAAACTGAAAAAGGAATCTCATCCATTTCTATGGCTTAAAATTCTAAGTAATCTAGCTTCATTCTTCTCCACTTTCTTTCATTAAGTACTTTTATGGCTCAAGTCAATCTACTTGAAATAAACCCTTATAGGTGCTTTTCTAAATAGATTCGTCTACTTTGATGACAATATAATGCTGAATGAGACTGGGATTCAGTTAAAACTCACTGAAATACAGTGACTAAGCAAATTCATATTATTACACAAAGCAGAAGTTTGTCCTCTCTAGATTGTTATAAAAAGTTCACATATTTCACCTTGTAGGCTGCAGATAAACCTTCAGCGGAGTTTTCATAAACGAGTACTCATCTATCTACTATGTTATTAGCATCTAGCCATGTAATATCTCACTACAAATATTTTTTTTTGCTAGACATGTTATGATAGATCTTATCATAACATTTGCAAGTTGTCACACCTTATCTCCGAACCTTTAATAACATTTTCTCTTATAATTGATCAAAATTCAAAATAAAATACTGGTGATTTAAGGCCATGTGATACAATTTGTAATTTTTTATGTATGCCATGCAGCGGTAATCCAAGGACAATTTATGAGGCACTGACCATCTCTAATTGTAGAAGGTAATGTTTGCCGCTTTTTGACCTTCAACCCATGATCATGTACTTTCATAAGCCCTTCAATTGCTCACCTCAGCCCATAGTCAACATTATGGCAAAGCAACTTAAGTTCTGTGTCTACGAAGACGGGCCTAGGTGTGTGCTCGCAAGTTGGTGGCAGCTTCTTTGAAAATTAATCTTTTATCTATCAACCTCCTGTGACAGGCTCCGAAGCATATAAGACCAATTACTAGGTGCTCACAACTGGTATGTAATGCTACTCATTTCTATTGAATGATGGGTAGAAGATGGGAATGTGACTCTGGCTTTGTTGCTGTTCACGGAACTCTTATAAACTATCCTTATGTTTTCCTTTCTAACCGTTTCAACATCAAAGACAATAATTATAAATCAGATGCATACTTTTTTGTATCTAATTTTAATCATGTAAAATCTCTCTGCATTTTTACCTCTTCAATTTTAGAAAATTTCAATTAAAGGTTGTCAATTTTTTTATATTTACAAACTAACCCCTATTTTCCAAAATAAATTCCAAAATTAAGGGTAGTCAATTGCCCACCCTTGCCCAAAGATGGGTTATGCCTATGTGGAAAACCCTAGTCAAAGGGACTTGAGAGAGGGTCTACATTTAGAGTACGAGACTTTGGGATTGATTTAGGGTGACAAACAAAAGACAATAATTGATTGTACCATAAGTTCTTTAAGCCTAGTAAAATTGATTATAGACTAGTTTGACTGAACCATATTAAACTAATAAATTGCGTGTTGCAAGTTTAGTCGAGTATCACCTTGCTTGTTACAAGTTTAGTAGACTATCATCTTGCTTGTTGCAATTTTATTTACTATAAGCTGATATACATTCTATTATTCAATATGGGCCCAGCGAGTTACTTAGGGCTAGAAGCTAGATCTGAAGTTTTTGACCCTCTTTTTGTTTAATATATCGGATTATAACACGAGTGTTGTATCTATTATTGTCATTTTCCATCAAACTTTTCATTTTGCTATGCCTCACATGACTGGTAGTTATGTCTGTCTAATTAACTTGATGTTTGAGCTTTCAGTATAGATTTACAAGTGATTTTATGTTCATAAAGCAAAGGGCACGTGCCCTTGCTAGATTGAACTAGTGCATAGCAGGACCAGTGCTGGTCTTGGGAAGATTTTGATGGTATATTCAACTAATTGTGGGAATAGGCCAGCTCCTCACAAGGGTTTGAGCTTAGCTTAGCAGTTATCAGAATGAAAGATATACATATATATATACATACATATATATATACATATATATATGTATATATATATATATATATATCTTTATTTGATTAACAAGAATATAAGCAATCCCGATATTGTTAATTTCTAGGAAGAGTATATTCTGAGGTTCCTTCTTGGTAGAAAAGATTTGAGTTGTGTTGCTTTCGACAAGGACAACACCACATCTAATTAATGTTTGTGTGCATGCTCACGTGGATATCCGTCAATCTCAAATCTAAGAAATAAATGATTTGTTTATGCTAATACTATCTTACAAGAAAGGTAAATGCTATTTTATCAAGTAGTTTAAGGCACTTTATTTGCTAATGAGATACGCCATATCAGTGACTAATATTGGTTTTTATTTTATTGATTTTGTGCATGACAATGATGGTACAAATGCTATGCCTTATTTTAATATTGTCATGACATATTCTGTTTTTCTCTTCAATATCGTTCAACAAGTGATCATCCCTTTTGAATTGACAACTTTTAATTGTTTAGGCATATGGGGCTAGAGCTAGATGAAACCCAGTTTTGAATTTTCTTACAGTCCTCCCATCTCTCTCCCTCTCTCTTTGTGTGTGTGCATGTTTATATATATATATATATATATATAGTAATAGGGAGAGATATTCGGTTCCGCAATGACTGTCTTATTTTAAAATGACTTACAAGTAAAAACTTAAAATGAATTAAGTCATTTTCAATTGTGACTTGTAAGAAAAAGTGTTGGGCACCAGTTTGACTTATAAGTTAAAAATTAAGTTAAAACAAGTGTGAAAGTGTTTGACTGGCAATAACTTATAAGTCAAAATAAATTATAAAGATTATTAAAAAAGACATTAATAAAAAAAGTTACGTTGATTCAATATTTTATCATAAGAATCACCGACTAACATTAATAAAATATTAAAAGAATTATAACTTCAATATCCATGGGTTTTTCTTTTTTCTTATTTGACATAATATTAAGGAGTTATTAATCAATATTATTGTTCTTTTAGACATTTTAATATACTATAATTCTTTTTTTGTATTGTTATTCTTTTTACATTTTGAATCTTGTAAAACTCAAAATAATTAAAAGAAAGCAAAATTTAAATTAATATTGATATCAATTAAAAAATTAAAATAAAAAATAGACAGAGGAGAGAGGTAGGAGAGAGAAGGAGAAAAAAAAGGGAGAGAGGGAGATATAAAGAGAGATTAGATGTAATTTGTATAAAAAATGAATGGTAGAATAGTCATTATATTTTTTTGCTATACTTTGTTTGTGAGTTTTCTAGACTAGAATTCCTAAGGATTTTTAACTAAGGAAATGATAGGAAAGGAACTTTCTTTGGTTCTATTTGTGAGTTTAATAAGAAAATCAGGATATGAATGTCTAAAATTTTGTTTTACGTGTTACAAGTAAGGGTTATTACAGAATTAAAAATAAAATTTTCCTTTTCTTACTTTCCTACCATTTTCCTTTGCTTTTCTTATATTTCTTGACTTAAAAAACTCACAAACATGAGATTTCTAAGGAAAATTATAATTTTCCTCTTAGCTTTTTTTATTCTTTCCTTCAGTTATAAAAACTCACAAACAAGGTGTAAATGAATAGCCATTATATTTGGTCAAATTTATTTATTTAAAATGAATTTTAAGTCATTTTTTGAGAAGTAAAAAATTATTACTTTTCAAAAAAGGCTAATGACAAAACTGTCTCCCCAAGTTTGGACGAAAATCAATTTGATACTCAAAGTTTGAGAATTTTCAATTAATACCTCTAAGTATTTTAAAATAACAAATGTGTTCCCTTGTTAGTAGGATCAACCAATTTTTCGTCGGAAATTGTCACGTGTCAATTTTTTTTTATGTATTATACGTTTTCGATGTAGGCATATATGTATTATGATTTTATACAAGTATATACACTCTAAAAAATTATTATAATTTAAAATAAAATATTATAAGACCAATTAATTAAACAAATGAAGGAAGAGAAAAGGCTCAAGAAGAGGAGAGAAGGAAAGAGAAAAGGAGAGCGGGAGTAAGAGAGATAAAGAGAAAAGGCCCAAGAAGAGGAGGGAGAGAAAGAAGAGAGAGAAAATGAGAAGGACTAGAGAGAGTGAAGAATAGAAAGAAGAGAAAGAAGTTTGATAAAGAAGAAGAAAAAAGGATAAGAAAAAAGAGAGAATGTATTTGATTTTTTGATTTTATTGTTATTTTGTAATTGCTTTTTTTTATAAGGTAAGTTATGATTTTGTTTTTAATTTTGTCTTCTTACCATTGATGTTTTATTTATTTAATTTGTTTTTATTTTAGTTTCTTCTTTAAAGAGACTTTATGATTTTAACATTGATTTTTTTACAATTTTATTTATTTATTTTGTATTTATAGATTTCATGAAAATATTTTATTTGTAGATGGAGGTAATGTGTCACTCAAAAGAGAAATTATATTTATATTTAATTTATTATTTATTGTCATTGATTTTATAAATAATGTTAAGATTTTATTTTTTTTTAATTTTAAATGTTGGGGGAAATGAACAAAGTAAAGAATAACATTATTTGAACAAATACTTATTAAATACAAATCAAATACAAGCCAAATGTATTGAAAAGGTCAAAGTACAAAAAAAGGTTGTCAAATCGTATTCCGGCAAAAAATTAGTCGGTCCGGCTAAAAGGGAACACATTTATTATTTTAAAATACTTAAGAGGTATTGATTAAAGATTCTCAAACTTTGAGTATCAAATTGATTTTTATCCAAACTTGGAGGGATAATTTTGTCATTAACCCTTTCAAAAATAACTTATAAGTTAAAAAATAAGTTACGGCTGAACACTCAAATAATGAATGGAAAAAAAAAACAAAAAAAACTTAACTTATGAATTGGTTTGATGAACGTATGAGTCATGGCGAAACATGGCCATGGTTATCTTGATTAGTTCCAAGTGTCCACCTCCTTTCAAAGTATGCTTGCGCGATTGAAATACTGAACTTAAATTCAGGAGGAAGTTTTGGGCCAGTCTCCGTCTGAACCTTATCAGATGGGATTTACAGTATACCACAGTTCCTTCTGCTTTAGAAGAAAGGCTCTTATCAACTTTCTATAAAGCACACTAAAATGATTTATACGTACCCTTTAAAGGTGAAAATCTCGTTGTTCTGACAAATCCTTTGAAAGTGAAAGAATCAAAATATTTATTAATATACGCGTTTAATTTTCTTTTGTCACAGTGATCCTTGTAGCAAAGGTTAATTTGAGGGGGTAGATGTGATAATAATGGTTAAATTAAATACTGTTTGAATTTGTTTGCAGAAGATCTAAAATTCGGATTTAATTTGTCAAATATAATCCAGAGTATATATTTTACCCCACCTAAAAATGGATGGAGAAATACATACTCTGGATTATATTTGACAAATTAAATCCAATCTGAGTAAAATGAAATTAAAAAAAAAAAAAAAACCCTTCAGTTCCATGAATGTAATAGTAACTCTTACTGTCCCAAAATGAGGGTCATATGGTTCCCTTATGACACGTACGTTTATACGCGTTAAAAGTCGGATGGGACTCATGTTGGGACCCACCTAGTAAATTAATTAGAATATTATAGTCACATCAAATTTCAGCAAGAAGAAGAAGAAGAAGCAAGCTGATGTAAAAGTAAAACAGTGTAAAAAGAATTGAGTTGTTATAGTAGAAATTATTGGAAATGAAATTGTTTTTAAAGTATATATTACGATTGAAGATGAGAACCAGAAGTTTATTTATTGATCAAGAACATATATATATATATATAAACTGGGTTGGTTTACGTGATTCAAGCATATATATATATATATATATATAGTTTTGGTTTTAGTTGCATGCGAACTTATATTCTATATATTCTGTGTAATAAATTTCAAAAGTTAAAAACCATGCAATCATATATGATGGAAGTATTTGTCCACACCCAAACAAACAAAATGAAGAGAATTCGTATTCAATATTCATCCTGTTATCTTTTGCGTGGCCACATCCAAGTTATTTTTCGCCTGTCACTTTGTTCTGTATAGTTGAAGCTTCCATTTTACTGTATATCCAATAATTGAGGATCAAAATACTGCTTGGTCACCAATTGCGGCTGATTTCAAGCTTGTCACGGGATATTAAATGTATATATTACATTTTAGCAGTATATCAATCTTTGTTTCTTCTATTGGTTATTACGTACTAGCAGGATACCACCTATCATTGTTTCTTCTATTTGTTATGATAAAGTTAAGCACATTATACATTGTAACCCATAAGGGTGACGCAGGCAAATCAAAAGTTGAAGCTTTTCTGTGTTTGTCGTCTAAATTTTTTAATTTGATAATACACACATACACACACTCACACTCTGTTTGTTTCAAGAAAAAATGTTTTGCATTTGGATGTTTGGCATGACAACAAAACGAGATAACGAATATTGTGTTTGTTAGTCATTGCATATGTACAGCTTAGATTTGATTTCTAGGGAAATAACTTCTTGTTTCACCTCCCTAACTCGTTATTTCTCGAAAAAAAATAATATACATGCTGACAAATATGTATGTGACAAAGTTGACGTGAAAGTCTATGCTACTATAAGACAGAATAAATTAAGATGAAGTCATTTCAAATTCCTACATATCCTATATATATGTATCATATACATTGCAATTATAATTCGGTTGAAATTTTTTACGATACATAACAAAACTCTTTTTTGAGAATAGATGTGTGCTGCATAATTGTGTTGGCGAATTGGTTATATTTCCGCTTTGGGTTGACCCCATTTTAAGTGTCCTACTTACTTGTAATTATGACAATTAAAGAGGGAGTAGTTTGGTTAAAACTTAAAAGCATATGTGCCTAAAAATTAATATGAAGCTCCAGAAGATCCTGACTACTTGCGAATGCAAACACAAGCATTGACAGGAACAGGCAGGTAATCATAGAGGGGTTTGGTAGGTTAACAATAGCTTTCGGGTACAAGTTCTTTGATTTATCAGCTCAGCTCAGCTCAGCTCCATAAAAGTTTGGGTTTAGTAGGGGCTTTGGTGTGCAATAATGAATGGATAAATCTAATACACGTATGGGTTGCCCAGCTGTATTATCACGCTTTGATGTCATATCACAGTGCGTTTGATATTATTATTATTATTATTTTGTGTTTTAGTATCATTGTGACATCCGGTTTCATGCTTTGATTTCATGACAATACGTGTGGGACATTGTTTTGTGTGTTAGTCTTCTGTGACATTCGGTTCATTGCACTCTTTTCAGTAGGGGGCCGGGTTCTCTAAAAATAGGTTTAGATTAGGTAGTGGCGGACGCAGAGGGTTGGTGGAATCTCATTTAATTATATGTACAACCATCAGTTCGGCAAATATTCTGTAATAAGAATATTATTTTTTTTGAGTAATAATAATATTTTATTGATTGAATAATAATTATAAAAAAGAAAGTGATATATATTAATTACGAATGTTCACGACGACTTTTTTATTATAAGTATTAGTATTAACTTATTTTTTTTAAAGAAATATACAATAAGTGAGTCTCTCATATAATTCTTATCAATCTCATAGATTAATTAGGGTCCTCTTAACATGTGACCTAAGGGCACATGCTAAGCACACAATTCAAGAGTATATTCTCTTGAACTGTGTACATATTCCCTTGAACTTGGTGCAAATACAGAAATCAAGTGAATATGCACACATTGTGCTTAGCATGTATTCTTATGACACATGTTAAGAAATTCCTATTAATAAACTTCACAATTATAATTTGGCGTAAAACATAGTCGGATTCATTATAAAAATGAGATATAAAATGATGTGTAAAATTATAGTCAGTTATAAATCACTGGGCATTACTTAAAATATTAATCAGTTACAATTTGATACATCATTTTAAACATATTTTTTCACAAACATATTTTGTCATCATAGCTTTGCTCATTTTTTCATTCTTTGAAGTCATAGATGGTTTTTCCGGTAGTGTTTTGTAATTTAAGCCTATAATATTCCAAGTCTTTTGAATTATAGTGTTTAATTTAATTCAGAAATAAAATTTTCCTTTTGTAAAAAAAATAGTTAAAAATTTAATGGCAATACCTATATAATTATAAAAGTACAAAATTTAGATTTTTATTGTAATTGGTTTATAATTGCTATCTTGATTTAATAAACCAAACACGTACAGGAAACACAAACAAACACAAGTCCTCAATTAATGAACAATTATAACTAATAAACAAAAGTGCTCGTTCTATCAAGTGATAACAGGACTGCAACTATCCTCACTATTAAACAAAAGTGATCGTTCTATCAAGTGATTATAGGACTGCAACTACTAATCAAGTGATATTGATATAAACATGACAATTTAAAATTAACTAAAAAAACAAACACAGATGCATATATATAGTTTTCTTGATTTAATCATAATTAATACACAGACATCTTCATTTTTATCTCTATATTTTAACCATATATATATATATATTTATTTATTTAAGATTCACTTTCGTGGATTCTTTTTTCTTTTTTCTTTTTTCTTTTTCTCATTGTATATAATTAAATTAACCTGAAAAAGAATTCAAAATTAAGGGTTGGCCACCCAAAATTGCATCCACAAATGCTAATAGAAGGCGCATGGGTGAGTTGTCCTACTCCTGCCTTGTCTCTTAAAGTGAACCATGCACATATATATCCTCCCATCTCTATCAAATGAAGCTTAACCACTTAACTCACTCGATCTGTTTTATGAAAATTCATGACCCCATGTACGTACCTTCACCACTAGTTTTATCCCAGCTAGCTTGTCCAATCTTAATCACCAACAGCAACATTTCACATTCTTAATTTCTAGCACTGGTTAATTTGGTTCCTTAATTATTATATTGTAAAACTGTTCTCTCATATTTATTACTATTTTTGTCGTATTTTATGATATTTCGATTAATTTTTTACCACCTATATATCCATTTTTGCCGGTTGTCACATTAATTTACCGGTTAAATTAGGGAAAATGAATAGTACCCATAAATTAAGGTGGTTTATATTGTAATGATATGCTCTTCTGTTTGAAGGAAAGGTGGAGATTGTATTGTATTGTTTTGATGAAAATTTCTTCGACCTAAGTGTTATTTTTTTCAATGTAATGATAGCTAGGCAACAAAATTACGAAAATCAAATTAAACATCATAATTAGCATATATATTTTCGAGAGTGGAAAAAATTATCATAATTAGCTACTCTAGCTAGTGATATTGAGTTGATATGTATGTTCTTATTAATTATTATTGTTTCTCATTTTAGTCTTTAGATATCAACAAAAGACATCTCCTCTCAAGATATAGATGTCATTGGACTTTCAAGTGATTAGATCTGTGTTATCTACTAATAACATTGTCTTGATTAGTTCAAGGGATTTATTTAGTCTTGAGGGGTTAATTGATTGGAAATCTTGTTGATTTTGACACCCACAAAAAAAGAAAAAAAAGGGAAAAATAAATAAATAAAATGAATGAATGATCTCAAAATTGTGTAGGCTAGCTATTTCATCACTGGCATGTCGGTAGGAGGGGGAGGCTTAGAGATTGGAATTGTGACCTTAACCTTGAAGCGTAAGAAATCCAAAAATTGCAAGTCACAGATCAGTCAACATAAGATGTGCCATCACATCGTGTTCAAAATAATTTAATTGAATTATTAACATAAAAGAACAAATAATTAAAATCAATCATTATATTAATGATAGATGTAAATTAGATAATTAATTAAAAATCATTATCTATAGATGATCAGTTAATTATACCTCATGCATATGTAACTAGAATAAATATATAATACAAAAAAATACAACTATAAATGCATGAGGTATTATTCGCAAAGCAAAACTATTTACATACTGTAAAATACCCCGTCCATCTAATATTATTTTGGTAAAATTAATCACCAAATTTAAATTTGTAAGGCAAACATACATCAAAATTGATAATTAACAAATCTCGACACTTGCTTAATATATGGTAATTAATTGGTGTAACGTAATACCCATTTATTCATTTGTAATATTACATGCAAAGTTTTCGTATCTTATAATACTATTTCTAGTGTATTTGTTAACCTTTTCTTTTTAATCAATGTAATTTTTGTATACTTTGTTCATTTTTGTGGTTAATATATGGCTTTTTATATATGCATGGTTAATATTTTGATATATATATATATATATATATATATATATATATATATATATATATATTTAAATAAGTTGTTTCCTTTTTGGCCACTAAACACTTAAATTTGGCAGAGTTTTGGATCACATTTGTCTTTTAGGATTAATTGTAACATAATTGTCAAATTAAGAGATATTAAAGAAAGTGAATTAAACTAATGACATGTGAAACAAATTCAGAGTTTGCAGATATAGAATTACAAGTTAGCCACACACGAAAAAATAAAAATAAAAGGAACTTTAAATATATATATATATAGAGAGAGAGCAATGATCCATAACATGTATTTATTATGGATCAAAAATTAACAAATAACATCCTAACCTTTCATAATAATTATCAAGGGCCCAAATTAAAAAAGGCATCCTAGCGTCTGCTAGTGATTCTAGCGGACACCGTTAAAAATATTTTTGCACGATAATACCCATACCCCAATCAAGACTAGCGGATGACTTCGAAAACAGAAAACCCAGAAACCAAAATCGTCGAGGAGTAATGAGTCATAGGTTTCAGGAAAGCATGTCTAAAGAAAAGCTCCTCGTCTCTCTAACTTTTCTCTTCTTTGTTTCAGATCTGAACTTGGTTCTTGTTGGATCTATATTCTAATCTTCGTTCAATGAATAATTTGTTCTTTGCAGGACTTTAATTCCGTATTCTAATCTGATATTTATTCTCATGTTTGACTTTTGTTCCTGCCTTTGATTTGTGTTTTGAACAAATCCGTGCTTGTTCATGCTTTTTTTTTTAGTTTCATTTTGTTGCTTCTTCCCATCTCCAATTTTATGTTTTTGGGTTTGTTTTTTGATCTGGGTTTTTCTCCATATCCCCTTACTTACCTCTCATTTTCTTTGATTTTGGTTTCTGGGTGCTCTGTTTCGAAAGAATTTCGCTTTGATTGGTCCCCATGGGTTTTGATGCAGCCATTGATGGATTCCCATACCACTTTATTGCAAATAGGATGGATCTTGACCTTGACTCATCATCAAAGAAATTAGTAGTGTAGGATTTGCCACGATGAGGACGAAGACTCAAATAAGGACGAAGTCATCCGCTAGTAATTCTAGCGGACCATTTTAAAAATTGATTTTTGCAGCGTTGACTTTAGTTAATTTAGGGCATTATTGTCTAAGTTTTTCATTAACCCAGTCCGCTAGAATGAATAGCGGAGGACACAACCTCTTTTTTAATCTGGGTCCTTGATAATTGCTATAGAAGATTAGGATGTTATTTGCCAAATTTTAATTATAACAAATATATGTTATGTATCATTACCCATAAATATATATATATATATATATATATATATATATATGCACGCTTTAATTCTAAAAATTAAAGTGAAAGCAAAGATGAATTATTGGTTTTGTACCTAATGAAAATTAAGTCGTCAAAAAAAGTTGATTGTTCTATCATAACAATATTGATATTTAAATAGAGTTAGAAGATTAAATAAAAAATCAACAACTTTTTTTTTAAGTATGATTTTATAAATTGGGAATTTCATTTTTCTAGTACGGGTGAGCGTACCTTTCTTAAATTGTAGAATGATACATTTTTTGGGTAGAATCCTAACAACTAGTTTGATGATTTTTTGTTAGTATCTACGATGATGATATACTTACGATCCTAATCCTTACGTAATACTATCTATTTTTCTTTGTTTTCAGTTAATAAATTCCCTATCTGGAGATGATTAGGAATACTGAATATTTGCCTAAAATTAATGAATTTCTTTGACACGGAAATAATTAAAAGAAGCAAATAGTTAGTATTATACAATTAATTAATTAACATGGTTTGTATATATATTTGGAGAATAATAACGTGATACGTAATGTTCATTCTTGTACAAATTCGCCGTTAAAATTTTGAACTTGCATCTTTCTGAAAGTCTCTTTGTTGAAGGTGATGATGGTCTTGATTTTGTTAAAATAAAGGGTCATAAAATGCAAGCTAAAGTACTTTCGAAAGCTTACGTAAATACTAGTAGTATACTAGTATATAACAAGTAGCTCATGCATTGCATGCAAAATTCTAAGTTTTCAGAATTTTTCTATAATAGATTCAAATATTATATATATATATCCTCACTAGCTTTGGTCGATTTCTCTCTCTCTCTATATATATATATAGACACAATATTATCTGTTATGGTATTTGTCCTTTTTCTTTATATTGGTTTGCTTGGGTTTGTGAGAATCAGTGGGCAGTACATGCCTGTAAAACTAGGAAGTATAATATTTTTCAATTCTTAATTTACTAAAAGTAATGGATGTAAAACATGGTGCTTTTTTCTTCTTTTTTATTTTTTATTTATTTTTTATGTTTTGTTTGTAAAGATGTATTTAAAAACTATACATACTATGAATATCTTTAATCATTTTTAGAAGAGGACTATCACTTAGGGACAAAAATAACTTAAAATGACATTAATATTATGCTACTCTTTACTGCTAACCAGTGGCAAACCACATTCCTTAATATTTTCGAAGGAAAAAAGTAGTGTTAGGGTTAGGAATATTCGGCTCGTATATTTTTATTTAAAATCACATTTTAATTTAAAAGATTAACTTATTAGATTTATAATTTATTTGAGCATATATGTTGTGATGCCCCTAACTTCAAGCCTACACAACTCAATTTGATTCGCCAAAAATACAATACATAAATTCTCATATTTAAAATTATTACAATATTGTATATAGTATAGTAGCGCACATACTAAATTCTCACTACAATTATTATCACATTATTTTACAACTTAGTGAGTACTACTATAACTATTAATTTGGACCATCATTCCATTCCCCTGTTCTCCCCGCTAACCCCAGTTGCACTCTCATTTCTTGAAAGGAATTATGAAATAAACGGGTGAGCTCAAATAGTACAATAAAGAATATTATGACTAAAAAAACGAATAATAAGTTATCTTTAACTTTCAGCAGCGATAAATCATATATTTAAAAAATAATAGATAACATAAATTTTCAACAAACAACTGCTGCAGAATGAGCAATCCATTATAAGAGCCAAATATATCATAATGTCTACTATTTTCTCCATTTTTTTAAAAAAATCACCATCAAGATTTCATCAACTGTAACACCAATTGTCATTATCAAGCCAATCAACAGTTCTTCTTTGCACCCAGACCAAAGAGAATTTTCACCACGTGTCCTTACTAAACAAGCTAAAGACACTCAATAATCATATTGTTTTTGCATCAAAACTAAAGACATTCACAACAACTTAAGTCCTGATGATTAGTACAAATAACAATGATATAAAAGAAAAACATAAATAATAAGAATAATAAGATAAATAATAAACATTAGAAATTTGTAATTTAATTTGTCTAGAGTCTAATAATATTTAAATTGTCAATATGATATCCAAAATATTGATTCGAATTCAAGAATAATATTTAAGGTTCACAGTTCAAATATAACGGTTAAAACTTAACAGGAAGATTTAGGTCAAAAGATATTAGATGAACCACTAATTATTAAGGAAATTCTAATCATTTCAGAAATTTTCACCGTTTAATGTTAAGGAGTGTAAAAACGAACAATACTTTCTTAACATAGTAAGTTTAAATTTAGCAATATGAAAGAAAATGATATCATTTACCTTAGCACGTGACTAGATACTGCTTTTTATGTAGTTAATCAATCTATATGTATATTTATAATTTAATTAATAACTATCACATGTAAGTTTCATTGTGTACACTAACTCGTATATTATGAAATCACCAAAAGTGACTTAATAGTATAAATTTGTATAGTATACAAAATACAGCAGAATAAACTTCAAAATAGTTTTTTTTAAAGAATAATATTTCAAAATAGGCAACTTTTTAAAATGAATCTTCTAAAGGAAGAGTTGTAATTAAACACTGTGCGATGTGTGTGGGTGCTTGTGCAACTTTTATAGAAAAGCTCATCTGAACAATTCTTGCACTCTTTATTAATATTCACCAATACTTAAGGTAGCCTTAGCACACTCGGAGAAACACTTACACTAAGCAATTTTTAGACTGAGGAATGAATGATAAGCAAAAAAGTTATGAAACTCCTTATATTATGCTCTCTATTTATAGATAAAACTTAACCAACATCTACTACTCATCAATTAGTTACACTTTTCACATTTCAAGATTATCTTTAATCTATATCATTCATCAATTAATCATACTTTTTACATTTCAAGATTATCTTTAATTTACCACAAATTAATTATCCACAATTTTCACATTTTGAGATTACCTTTAATCTACCACATATTAATTATCCATATTTTTCACATTTCAAGATCATGTTTTTATTTACTATTCACCGTTATTATTATATTATCCATCTTATGTATTATTGACTTAACGTATTAATATCACAGATATTTAAGTATACAGTGTTCTTCAAATAATGAGTCTGTCTAACTATTTAATACTCGTGACTTTTAATTACGTAACTTTTCATACTACTCTTGCTACGGTGACAATTATTGGTTCAATAATATGAAATACTGTGCATTTGTTATTGTGATAATTATTGGTTCAATAATGTGAAATACTGTGTATTTGCTACTGTGACAATTATTAGTTCAATAATATGAAATATTGTGCATTTGCTACTACGACAATTATTGATTCAATAATATGAAATACTATAGAATACCGTGTGTTATTGTTGAATACCGCATGCTATTGTTCTTTTATCACCGGATATTTTAACAGTTAAAAATAATAATTTCGTCGATAATTTTTTTTATTAAAAAAGTTATTTCTGTTATTTTCTGTATTTGACAATTATTTTGTTGTGTGGTTCACCAATAATTAATTTATTCAGTGTTGTCGTACTTTACCGAATATTCTTTTATATTTTTTTGTTTCTTATATCGAATATTTTCTGACATTCTTTTTTTATTTTTTATAATTTGTACATATTATTTTTAATTTTAATATTTTTATCAATTTAATATTTTACTATTTAAAATAATATTTATAAAAAAAATTAAATTTTATTTATTAAAAATTAGGATCTTACATACTTATATCCTCACTTTTTTTCTTTGTGTTTCGATGTGTCACGCGGTATAGTTAGTTTGACCGATTTGTTTTGCTCCTTCAAAATCAAAAGCTATTACTACTATTCGTTTAGCACTAATTTTTAGTTATTTTAAACAAAATTTCTGACTTGGCGGTTACTACTAGATATATTAAATGTCACTAATTATGATAAGGGATTGCGCCTACTTTGGCCATTTTTTCTTAAAGTGTTCTTGCTTTATGTTCTTTACATACTTTATGTTGTTACTTTAAGGTGTTCGATCGAAACTTTGTAGAGAGAGAGAAAGAGGAAGAGTAGTTAATTCCGTTAACGAATGAGTTTGAAATTAATAAAAGCAACAAGTAACATTGAAAATAACATGCATGCATGTCACAATCTTAAAATAGTGAATGAAGTAATAAAACAATGTGAAAAAAATGAATGAATCTATTCATATATTAATTTAAATTTATTCATATTAGTTTTACCTTGTCATACACGTATATGGAGCATGGTATTGGCCCCCATCATTTCTTTAATCTTTTAAAAAAAAAATATGCACGATGTGATCGAACAAGAAGCATTCTAATATACCGGACTACAGAGGGTTAAATCATAAAATTATACCCTGAAATTTTGGCTGCAATTATTCAACACCCCAAAAATATGAAAAGTGTCAAGTTTATCCTCCATCCTTTTTTTTTTTACCAATTTTTGGCTATTGTCGACTTCGACCAGTTTCTCTCTTAAAATCTCCAAGCTTATTTTTTTTTTCAAATTTTTAATATATATTGTACAATTAAATACTTCTTGTGACATTTCCTCTCATAATGAATGAGACCAATTAATAAATCAATTATTAATTGTGTCGGTTTAATTTTTTGAATTTTATTTATTTAAAACTGTATTCATCTCTCAATTGCTAAAACCTTCCCTAAACCTTAGTTTACCTCTCAATCGCTAAAGTGACATATATAGTATTCTCTTAATTTAATTTTTATATATATCCGTACCATTTTAGATTGTCCTTATGTATTTAACTATATTAAAAAAGTCAAGACTTAGTCAAGGCCTTAGATTTTGTGACATGTGAATTCATGGAGAAATTGGTTGCAGCCGATGAAGGGAACACAATTGTTTATATATTTTCTATCAAAGAAGATGGGGGATAAAATTGATCATTCTCATACTTTAGTGTGCAAAATGAACTGAACCTAAACAATGGAGACAATTTTGTCAACCCTAATAAAGGAGGCATCTTTTAATAGTAGAAAAATGGTGCGTGAAAAAGGGCCGTGTGGACCCCACCGTTGAAATGGGCCATGGGAGTTTATGAAATTATTGGGTGCAAAGATTAGGAGTATGAAGCCGTCACTCTATCTCCAACAACAACACATAATATAAACACAAACATACATTCACATGCCTAACTAAACAATTTCCCTCACTGGAAATAAACCCTAACCCTAGAATTACAGCAATCATTGAACCTTCCTTCCCTGGTTAAGAATTGGGGGGATAGTCATCATTTTTCAAAGAAGAATCAATGACACGTCATCTCTGCCCGATGAGGTGTTCCCAACATGGCACGACACGTCACATCACATACATTCTCATAGCAACTTTGATGGTGAACTTTATGGTATTATTGTTTATTCTAGTGTGTCATCAATTTTTAAATAATTTCATTCACCATTTAATTTATTAAATTATATAAAATTAAATTAAAATTTTATAAAATTTAAAGAATTAAATAAAATGATAAAAAAAATTAATTAAAAAAATAAAATAATATATTTAAAGTTATAAAGGCAAAAAGGTAAAATAAATAAATAAAAATAATAGCAATCCAAAATTACCAAAACCTCCGATTATAATTAAGTGCAAAGGTGGGGTTCATATATGTAGTAACATATTCTCTAACCTCTAAACGTAATTATGTGTCCTTTTTCTTAATTTGTTAGTTTAGTAATGACATAATCTTAGTTAAGTGTCTTTGCGAGGAGCTGTTTCGCTCTTTCTTTATTTTTTTTTCTTTTTCATAATTTAATTCTTAAATAAAATTGAATACGTTAACTCAAATAATTTTACGTGGTCTATATTAAACGCTGACATAATTGTAATATTTGGAGCACTCCCAAGAATATTAATTTGATTATTATTCTTCAAATTAATGTAAGTAAGTAATTAATGATCATATATATGAAATGATATGGAAGCTAGCTAGAAAGCAAAACATGACTTTACCATTTTTTTAATTTCTCACTAAAAAGTGTTGTTAATTTTCCTTGATGGTAAGTTCTTGAATAGTTATTGTACACACAATATTCCCGACCTAGCTAGCTTACCTTTATCAATTCTTCCTCAATAATTCTCATATACCATCCAAAAATTATATATAAAAGAAAAATGAAATTCACAGAGAATTCTCTACAAATTTTCCAAATATGGCTTAATTTAATAGATTTCAAACATTTCACTTGTACTTTTCCTTGGCTATTTATATATAGTTTCTATTGAGAGAATATAATGAAAACTAATGCAACCATAATCTGTTTCTATGATTGTTCTACAATTTCAGATAATTAAGGAAGAGAATTTCTTGAAAGTTGTCAAAAATTATGGTAATCACACGTTGCCATGAAAATTCAACGTAGTAATCTACACTTTTCATAAATATGTGAATGTAAAGGTATTTAATATATATTAAATTCTTAATTTCACACACAAACAAATGAGTATTTGAGGTCCCATTATTACAATCCCTTCTAGCTAAGTATATAAAATGGGCCCATTTCATGTCATGATCTACTATATACAATTCTAATTATTATCATAAATGATTAAATGTTGTGACAATTAAGGTTTTGTCCTTATTCTCATTATTATTGCCTTGCCAACCATTAATGTTCTTAACCCAATAAAATTCCCACAAAAAATGCATGCCGAAAATTTTACAATATAATTCAGATTGGCATGATCGATGCTGTTCTTCATCATTGGTAGACCCCAGAATAATTAATTATTTTTTATCTTTTTTTTTTTGCTCAATTCACTATTATGTTGATCCAATCCAAATTATATTATTCTACTATGATCAAGATTGGAAAGATGGGACTTAACTGCATGATTAACATATTTTATATGAGGCTGCTTCATTTTATTAATTTCATATGGATGTGTCTTTTATGATTTATCAAAGAGTATGGTACACTGAAATAGAGGGCCTGTCCTACGCTACCCTACCCTATAATTTAAGAGAATATGCATGTCATTTAGGTTTAACTGTGGATGATATATACACTCAGATCTAGCAGCCTAATCTAGATTTACGACCCTTAATGATTAAGCCAATCTGTATTACCATATGGTTAAGCCCATATAGTTTGTCTGTTTAATTTATTGTTAATTACTTGCTTGCTTAATTAATTAATTTATATATATATATATATATATATAGAGAGAGAGAGAGAGAGATCCGAGTATCCAACCAATATTGCCTAAATCTCTGGCCAACACAATTTTTCTGCTTAACTAATATAAGACACAACAAATTTATTAATTTACTATACATCCTCTCTCTCTCTCTCTATTGATGATCACTCAATTTCAATTTTTTATTTCTCTAAAATGGATTTATATATATGGATCAGGCAACAACAATTTAGAAAGGATTAGTAGGGTTATGTAAAATAAGTACTGTTTCTATTATTTTGTCTCTATGTGTTTGTATTTATATATACAACCATGTATCATTAAACTGGACAAATAATTCATGTGTGCTAGCTACCATATTTTTAATGTGGAGAAAAGGAGTATTTTGGAGGTTTTCTCTACATAAATAAAAGATTTGGAGTTTCTTTAATTAATGAAATAAGTTAATTTATTTTCTCCCTAATTAAATAATTAACCTCAAGATTTCTTGTAACTATGGTTTTTCTTGAAAGAACCCACAATAACCATAACTAACTATCTACACAAGCATGAACTGCTAGCTAGAATATTATTGTAAGAAATTTTAGGTGCCAAAGGTACTTATCAACCTCTCTCTCTCTCTCTCTGTCTCTCTCTGTCTCTCTCTCTCTCTAAATACCTCTATAAATACATGCATACCTTTCTAGTCTTCTACATTTACTATATATATTTATCTATATATTAGACCATGCACCAACATTCTATGATTCTATATCTCCACCCATTCCTTCCATATATATAACTGAAATACTTGTACTCTTTGGAGTTTTAAAATCATATTATACATATATATATATATATATATATATATATATAAAGTTCAGTTAGTTATCATTCAATTTATTTCACCAACCTATAGCTCCTTTTCTTTTGTCAAAAACAACATAATATATATATATATGGGGTTAAGGGACATTGGAGCTGCACTTCCTCCGGGATTTAGGTTTTATCCGAGTGATGAGGAATTAGTTTGCCATTATCTTTACAAAAAGATTGCTAATGAAGATGTTTTAAAGGGTACTGATCTCTTGGAAATTGATCTCCATACATGTGAGCCATGGCAGCTTCCAGGTAGGTTCCTTTGACAATTAATTCTTTACTTATTTTAGTTTCCTTTGAGTATGTAATTATAATTCTCTCTTCTCGCTATATATATATATATGCTTTATGTAATTATGTAGTTTTTGTTAACGAATATATTTTTTTTGGAAGCCTTCAAATTTTTCTCGTCCTTTTGATAAAGATAAAATGACATTTGGGGTAGTTTCTGTTTATTACTGATAATGCTATACGACCAAGAGAGATAGAGATAGAGAGAGAGAGAGCTAAGCACATGACATGGTAGAGAAATTAAACTCCATATACATGATATTCTATTCTGAATTGATTTATAAAAGAAATGATCAAGTAATGGATTCTTAATTTGGGTGATCTAAATATATATATATATATATATATATATATATATATATATAATATGTTATCCGTAAATAGTAATGTATGCTAACTTTAATATACAAGATTTTCTTACTGAAACTATATATACGTAGTCCCTTCATAGTGTTCTTCTGTGTCTTTAGCTTTTACCTTTATTCCTCCAACTGGGAAGGGACTCAGATTTTTTTTTTCTGTGTCTTTATATATATATATATATATATATATATATATATATATATATATATATATATAAGTTGGGGGTTGTAGATATATAGGTTCAGTTGATTCCTTGGAAGCACTTTTGTGGAACTTGAAAGAGATCGAAGTGGTGGTAGATTTTATATATATATATGAAATATGCTCAAACATTATTTATTTGATGGACATATATATATCAAACCAAGTGATTTTAATTTTCTGCTGATATTATTAATAGTATTACTATGTAATATATTTGTTAGAAGGGGAGAGAGGGAATGAAAGAGAGAGATGTGAATTAATGAATAATTGAAATAAGGTGGCTGCAATGTCTCATCTGGGACAATAATTTTGCATATCCCTAATATATTAGTATGTACATAATACAACTAGTCCACAGAAAATGACCTACTTTAATTTTTTCGTTTCAGAATAATTTTGATCTTTTTTTTTATATTTTACATATTATTTTGTTTTTATATTTCAAAAAGATAGGGGTATATAATCAATAAAAGTTGAAACCGCTGCCCAATATATCTTTCATCTGACTTCTGTTCAAAACCTTAGCAAAAACAGTAACATAAAGTTGAAGCATCAAATTTGACTGTTGTCCGACTTAATTTATAATATTAAAAGTTTTAAACCATAATAGGTGTTCATTAAACTTTAAGTTATGCCCCCATTATATATGTTTCTTAATCTCTACGTTTAAAATCATTATTACTCCTTAATTTGTTTTATATATATATATATATATATATATAGTAGTTGTATATTTTGGAGGGTTATTAATTTATTTCCCTTTGTTTAATTAATTCTTCTAATTGCTAATTAAATGTACATATTTTTGAAGAGGTGGCAAAGCTGAATTCAACGGAGTGGTACTTCTTCAGCTTTCGAGATCGGAAGTACGCGACTGGGTTTCGGACGAATCGAGCCACCAAGACCGGATACTGGAAGGCCACGGGGAAGGATCGGACGGTGATTGATCCGAGGACTAATAACACTGTTGGGATGAGAAAGACTCTGGTTTTCTACAAAAATAGGGCTCCAAATGGGATTAAAACTGGTTGGATCATGCATGAATTTCGCCTCGAAAACCCACTTCTTCCTCCTAAGGTATTTTTTTTATTTTATATACTTGCTTGCTAAGCTAGCTACATCTATTTCTTAATTTTTTGTCTCCATTTTTACTCTCGGTTGATAAAAATTATACTCTCACAGCAAATTAATATATACTAACAGACAAATTTATCATTTTATTTATTGACATTTATATATTACGTTATTTGACAATATCAATTGTCTTTTTATTGCAACTAAATTCTTTCATGTTAATTCCTTTTCTCACCACCTTAATTAATTCATATAATCTCTGTTTCACAAAAATAATCTCATTTGAAAAGAAAAGAAATTTATTTTTATTCAGAGTATATTTAAATTTGTCATCACATGCAATTCATTATCATATCATCATTATTTAATCAACAATTTATAATTAATTTTGTGGGATGAACATATATAGAACAAGATTAAATACCTGTTTAACATTTGTAAATTTTACGAATGATTTATTTTTTTTATTTTCTGTGGAAGGATGGGGGTATACATATATCTAAGTGAACTGGGAACCAATAATGATGAGACAAACGAATTTGTTGCAAGAAACTTCTGAGAAACCCTCAAAAGAAGACTAGACATACAGACAATCCATTTTTTCTCTTTTATTTTTTGTTTGCTCATTTGAAGTTACTTTTGCCAACTTTTTAATACAGAATAGACATTTTCTAACCTTCCCGCAACAAGCCAAGAATATACAGTACTATTCTTATATACATGTACACCGACAGCTTAATTAATTTCGATGCACGGGTAATTTTTAAACTACATATACTTATTTATAATATGATGATATATAGTTTCTTAATTAATTAATTACATATTCTCTTTATAGTTACGGTTTCTCTTTATAGTTACCGTCATAACATAGCCATTCCATTTGCCTAGGACATATATGGAAATATAATTTTGCTCGACAATTTATTTTCAATTTTGAAATTTAAAATTAAAATTTATATTGACCGTTGAAAATTAAGAAATTATGTTCAAATAATGCACGACTATCCATCCTTAATATGATTAAAAAAGGAAAAGGAAAAGTCAAAATCAAATGATGAGATTATATATACATCATATTTTTGTACTATATATGTAATAATAGAATTTTTGTAATTATGCAGGAAGACTGGGTGTTATGTAGAGTATTTCACAAAGCCAAGACAGAGAACAGCAATATTGAGGTGCTGAGCCCACAAAATTATGTGTTTGATGCCAAGGCAACAGTTGGTAACACTTCTCCTGCTGCCCAAATTTTGCCTCTTGGCTATCATCTTCAAATCACCTCCAATTTCTCCCAAAATCACCCAAACCAAAACCCTAATAATAACCAAGAGTTATTATCCCCATTAAACCCTAATTTTCTTCAACTATCTCAAGCTCACGCCGATAGTCTAGCTCGTGTTAATGAAGATGAGTACGGATTCCTGTTCGATATGAGCTTTGAAGAGAGCAACTTGGGAGATGGAATGGCCTCAAATATGGAGGGAGTGAGATTTGAAGATTTATGATCACAGCTTATATATGTAAATGAAATTGTTGTAGTAATTAATTTATTAGGAAAAAAGTTAAGACTTGAACAAAAATTATTGGCCATTTGTTAGTATGTAGTTCACATGGTGTTGGTTCTCAGCAGCTAAGAGAATATATATAAATGGTAGCTAGCTAGCTAGGTAGTTAAGTGGTTCATTCAAATGCTTGTAAGTTTGTATATTACATTAGTTTGCCTTGTGTAATGTCGATTAATTTTATATTAATATCGCTTCTTTTCTTCATAAAAACTAGCAAAAAAAAAAGAATAATACACTCCACTTGTATAACCTTTTATTTTAGTCATTACATTTATATATATATATATATATATATGAGTATATGTTTGATACAATATCGACCTATCACCTATGGTGAAATCAAAACCATATTATTTTAGTGTTGCTTATTTGCAAGGGCGGGGCGGGGAGAGGGGGGGGGGGGGTGTTAAAGGAAAAGGTTACCGTGTAACCATATATGGGAAAGATCCTGCGAGAGATGATTAATTAAGGTGAATTATTGATACCGTGGTAACCAGTCCATATCCATAATTTTTGTCTCTCTTTTTTGGGTGTGTGTTTAAATGAGAAAGCATCTACGTTAATTAGTACCAGAACTAGATTTGATTACTAACTCAAATTCATATTGACACCTTTTCTTCTTCTTTTTTTTTTTTTTACAATTATGCTATTTATTATATGGCAAGGTCGAAAATAAAATTTAATTTTTAAGTTGGATTTGATTAAGGTGTCTAAGATGAATATTATCTAGATCAATAACATGTTCAAGATAATGCATTTAAATTATAAATTTCACAGTAATATTAAATTAAGTTATTAAATTCAATTATGATTATAATGTGGATATTATATATATCTATGTAGATTTGGCTCCGACTTTAAATAATTAATTAGTAACGAACATGTCATTATAAATTATTGAATGATTTTAAATAAGATATGGGCATGAATTATTTTACAATTTTGATGAGTACGAGATGTTTGGAGAGGGGTGTGTGTGTGTGTATATATATATATCTATATAACAAAATACAAATGATTTTGAATCTAAAATTTTTCCCGCTCAACCTCTTAAATCATCCGGACCGTTAAAAGTTTTGGATAAATCTAACCCTCCGTTCTTTATATTTCTATCCTCCTTCCCTTTTCTTCTTTCCCCCTTCCCCTTTCTTCTTCGCCTCTCTTTTCCTCCTCCGTCCCTTTTCTTCTTCTCCGCTCTTCGTAGTGCCGGAGGCACGGGCGAAGTGCTAGTATATATATATATATATTTTGATGGCTTGTATGCATGTCATTTAATAGTAACATTTTTGAAAATTAAAGTTATTCTTTATGACATGCATACAAGCCATCAAATATTTCTAGCTCCATTTGAACACAATTGAGAAATGCCTCAAAGTCAGAACTCTTGCCTTACAAACAGCAAACATCCGACAGACACATGCTAAGGTTCATGACTTTTGAGATAATTATTACAACCTTACATGATATATATACCTTTTATTTTTGCACCAAAGGAAAAAAAAGGAGGGGGAGAGAGGGGATAGTATATAATAATATAATATTGATAATAAACGATGGTTAATTAGAATTAGTTAATGTTTAAGGGAAAAATAATAAATGTCATTTTTCAATTTATTTTTGAAAAAGAATTCTCATGCACAAAAAAAATAAACAAGAGTCTTCGTTTAGAAAATGAAGAGAATGTAGAGGCATATATAATTAGGTGGGCATGCCATCATGTCAATTTTGAAACTCACGAGGATACGTAGGAAAGTCACCCTTCAAATACATTCTCTCGTAGCTGACAACACATATGCATGCTGGCTACCTCATCTTCATCTATATATATATATCCAACTCGTATATATACTTATCATGAGGATCGATATTCGACCTAAATCACCAAATTATTCGAGGTTAATTGGATTTAATTATCCATGTTTCATTTTAATAATTTGCATCAAATAATTCAAAACGATTTTTTTTCTTGCTAAATGCGTAAAGCTTAATTAAATTAGACAAAAAGTACGTAGCTGGCTAGGTTGATTAGGTTTTAGGGTTATTAGAAATTAGTTGGAAACTCAAACTTGTTATCTATTTATTTAAAATAGGAAAATTATTTGGCTCTTAATTAATTATGTGGGGGTTTAACATTAGAAATCTTGAAGTTGCTCCACAAGCAATGCCTATGCCATTTCCGCCCATCCTTAATACTCAACTTCACAAGCTCATGGCCAAAATAAAATATTGCTAATATAACAATTTACAAATTAAATTGGTTATTTCATATATGAAGTTATGAACCACTTTGAGCCATGTTAAACTTTAAGTCGATCATATACTTTATTTATATTGGCTTTTGGACAATTTTAATGTAGTTTCTATTTCAAGTAAACTTTTTGTTAATTATTTATTTAGTAGTATAATTTTGTTCAAAATTCTTCTTCTTCTTTTTTCTGTTGTTAACTACTTGTTATATATGGCTTCAGCAATTATATTATGATGACCTCGTAAATTCGGTTTAAATTGGTCATAATTAGTTCATTCTTAATTTAACTCTCTTAAAATTGGATTTTGTGATTCACTTGCAAAAAAAATAAATAAATGAAAATAAAAAATAAGATTCAACTGTAAATTAGAGAAAGTTCAGATCGTCTTAATTAATTAGATCATTACAAGTAGTATGGGGTCCAGGAATATAAATTTTTATCTTCTTCTTTTATTCTTCCTACTCCATCTTGGATCTGGACCCTCCCCTAGATCTCTCTTCTTGTACTCTAATAATTTATCCCTTCTTGTGAAGTTTATTTTTTCCCTTTGTGGAACTTGTTTTCTCCATGATATTACTAATTTCTTTCTCTTTGTGAGATGATTTCATTATCATCTCTTAGGAGTTTGTTTTCTCCAGTTGAGAGATTTTTTTTCTGTTCGTGAGAATATTTCCAGCGCATGAATGATTGAAGATAGTTTGTACTTCAGATTTGGGTGTGGCGTTCTCATAACGGCTGATTCTTCCTTTGCTCATATTTGAATAACTGCTCATATTTGCATATTTTGTTATTATTTTTAGATTATAACTATTTTTCATGAATATATCTAGTGTCCATTAGTTGTTGCTACGATTAGCCCTTTTCCTAATTATATGTTATTATGTTTTAAAAAATTACCATTTCAATTCTTTGTATTATAGTCTTTTCATCGTTTATAATAGTTTACAGTTTTAATATATTTCAGTCCATTAGATTGTTAAAAAAAAAAAGTAGTCCAATTTAATTGGCATATCATATTTTGTAAGTTTTTGTGTGATGTTCTTTGAAATGATAAACTTTCTTTGGTATTATATGTGGTATTGAATGAAATTATAAGACGGAAAAGGGCTTGTAATTAAGAAATAAAAATAAACTAGATATTCATATATACTTCTAAATTGCTATTCGAAAACAAATCTAAATGAAATGAAGTGATTTCTTTCTAAAATTCATCCCAACTCTTCCTTCAACGTTGTCAACGCGTTCATGTCTTGTTAAGATTGTTACATATAAGAATAATATTGTTTAACATTGAATGCGTTCATAGCTGTAAAAACCACAAAAAAAAAATAAGAAGAAGAAGAAGAAAATATAGAATTTGCTTCTATCAAACTCCCTCTGTTCTTCAAAAACTGATTTTATTTGACATTTTTAATTAAATTGACTAATTTTAGAATAAAAAATTAAGCATATTTATTTATATTTTTAAACTTATAAAAATTAGAGCTGATAATAAATTCAATATAGTTTCTTGTAATTATAGTTTATCTAACTATATTTACAAAAAAAATAGTATAAATTTTAATTATAAAAATAGTTAATTTTACTGAAAAAATCAAATTAAATCAATTTTTGAGAGACGGAGAGACTATTATTAAATTATGACACAAACTAATAAATTAAGGACGCCTTTACAAACCCTTGTTTTTGTAGTACTTGCATGGAAATTTACAACAAATTTTTTTTTAAAAAAAATTGCCAATATTATATTAACTTCCAAATGTCATTTCCTTAAAGAAGGCTAAAACAACTTGAATAAGCCACCGGTTTAAAATAAAGAAAATGGTGTCCTAACCCAATCAATGGACCTTAATTTTTGGTCCACGTGAATAATGTGAACGGCCCAAAGATAAACTCATAAACTTTAGCTGGTCGATGAAAAAGAAAGAAGATGCTAAGTAAAAAGTGGAGCTGTGGGCCAATTTGGTGGAAAAACAATTAAAAGCAAAGACAATCTACTAGTGGAAGTGATGCCAGTTCTAGCCTCTAGGCAGGGCAGGGCAGGGCTAAAAATCAATGGCCCACTACCAAACTAGTAGATTGGATGTACATGAATAATAGTAATAATACACTTCGTAGCTCAACGGGAAAAATTTAGTAGCAACAATACTATATTATACTCATCTTTCACACGAATAGTCTTATTTTTAAATTAGGTTCTTTAAAGACACGTACTAAACACACAGTTCAAGCGTATGTTCTTTTGAACTGTGTGCATATTCCCTTGAATTTGGTCCAAATGAAGAAATTAAAGAATATGCACACAGTTTAAAAGAATATATTTTTAAACTGTGTGTTTAGTATGTGCCCTAAGGGTACATGTTAGAAATTCCTTTTAAATTTTATAAATATCGAAAATATATTTGAGTGCTAATGCAATAAATAGTATTTATGTTCTTCTTGCAGAAAGAATTAAAAAATAAATTAATTAAATAGTCTCTATCAAAAGAATGACACTGTTTATTTAAAAAATGAACATCAAATATTGATTCTCGTGTGACTTAGATACATACATTATTTGAATAGCGTGTGTTTTCAAAAGTTGAATTGAGAAGTGATAATTATCATATTAGAATTTGATGACGAAAATTGATTTGAGAAAGAGTAATCATCATATTAGAATCCAACAGAGAATTAATATAAAATCGCCTTTTATTCTTCCACTTTATGAGTATTTTATAAATGATGATGTTGTACTATTATTGTATTGAATATTTTCTCCTTATATTTGCCCCTAGACAAACAATATTTAGATTTTTTTTTTAACTTACATGTTAATGGAATTTAGTTGGCTTATTAAGATTAAAATTCCCAATAATTGGTATATTTATCTTGCTAACGAGTTGTAAGCAATTATTTTGACAAAATTATAGTATGTTGCAAAACTTTCACAAATAATATTAAAAAAATAATAATAAATTATACTATAGTAATGCACTTTTAAAAGTTATCGTTCATCTAATAAATTATTTAAACCGTCAAAAGTTTGACATAAATCTGATCGTTCATTATTTACTCATTTTTTATATCTCTTTAACTTTCCCAATTATCAAACTCTCTCACCGCGGTTTCCATTTTTCCGACATCACCGCAAATGTCTTCATACATCTTTCTCCGACACCATAGTACCGGAGGCACGGATTAACGCTACTCATATTACAAATTACAAAAGAAAATGGTCCCTTTTTTTAATAACATTAAAATAATAATAATAAATATATTAAAAATAAAAATTAAAAACTGAACCTTTTGGCTCTGGTCCGCAGACAAAGACTAAAGTTGCTGACATCGCTGTTGAGGTAGAAGGACACTGGTATTTACTTTGAATATGTTCCATCCCAGGTCTCGACTTAGGTTTTAGTTTGCACACTTGTTTGTTTGAAAAAATCCCAAATTGGGGAGGTTTCCAATCAAATCCCACAACATGCGAGCTTGATAAGGCAATATCTTCTCACGAATTTATCTCTGTATTATTCTAAATTCATTTTAAATTCTGTACCATTAACTCATACTTTATATGCATACCCATTTGTTCATATACCAAGAATGTGAACTGGTTCGACATTTATTTTTGTTTTTAATGCTGCTGAGTTGATTAGCATATATGCATCTGTATTTATTTGCATGCCCTCTTAATTTGAAGTGGGTAGTAGGTTGTTTTCCATATTATATTTTTTTTGGGGGGTGAAATTTGGATTTGTGTATTCTTGGAGGTAGGAGGGCTTGGTTCAGTTTAGTAATATTTGATATAATTGCTAACTAGAGTCTACATTTGGATAGATAGGTGAATGACATTTATAGCTTTAAAGTTTAAAGCAGCAACGAATCTGAGGATTTCAAGCCTCGGTCAATCTTTTCTATGATTAAAAGTTTATAAAGTTTAGGTCTTTCTTTATTATTTGATCAAGTATTGAGTAAATAGGGTTTATTATGCTTCTGTTTTCTTTATCATATTGTGGTCACGCAAAGGTGGAGGTAAAAAATGGAAATTGGAATTATACAATCGACTAGAATTTGAATATTTTGTAGCAGTCTGTTTCATTCATTTCATTCCTTAGAAACCCATCTGATTTATAGAGATATAGTCCTGTCTCAAAACAGATTTATGGGAACGGTGAAATGTTTACTGCTAATTCTGTCGGGCATGTTAGTGCTCATGCTACTGCCAGCAGCATTTTCCCCCTTTTCTGGAACAGCAGGATAAATTGAGGAATGGATTGCTTAAATAGAACCATTGGATGGCATATGCAGTGTTTGAAGTGGGTAGGGAATTAAGTGGAGAGTTTCTCAATGATGTGGAACTCAGTTATTCAGAATGGAGCTTAAAACTTGACACATTGTATTTGCTAGGCTTTTGAGCTCACCTTGAAACTTTGCAATGTGTGTGCACACTGGTTTAGTGGCTAAGAAATTGTTTACCTGATGTTTCAATTATTTCCGTAGCGTTGTCTGTGTGAAAAAAGAAATTGAGGAGGTATAGTTTCAGATTGAACATCTTATATGAACCCCAGTTGAGACTACTGTAAAACTCATAAGAGAAGGGAAGCATCTGAAGAATTCACTTGTTTGGTTCAACAGATATCAAGAAACTATTGAAATGCAGATATGATCAACTTCTTTAACATCCCTTTGGGTCTTTTAGGCTTTGTGAGTAATAATATTTCTTTTTCCTATTACGTTGTTTACTTATCTAATAAAATTGGTAGCATTTTCAGGCATTTAATTTGTGCATGATTTTGTTCAGGCCTTTATCATGTTCTTTATCACTGTTCTAAAAATCCCCGCCTAGGTCCGCCTAGGCCCCGCCTAGGCGCTAGGCCCCCCTCCCGCCACGCCTAGGCGCTAGGTCGCCTAGGCGTCTCGTCTAGGCACCTCGTCTAGGCCCAAGGCGGCAAAAAAATCCCTCTAGGAGATTAGGTGGGACTAGACGGGGCCTAGACGAATAAGGCGGAGAAATTAGGCCTTTATGCGTGGCCTAGGCGAAGAAATTAAAGCTGCAATTGTTTTTTATTTTTATTTTTATTTTTATTTTAATAACTAAGCTACAAAATAATGTCGTGGGTCATTATCTTGAAGGAGTATGAGTCCGATGGGGACATTATCTTGGAGGATATGGAGATGGGGACTATTAGTTTGTATTTTTGATTATTTGTTTGTGTTTAAACTTTTGAACAATTACATGTTTGTGTTTGAACTTTGACATTAGCAATATGGATATGTGTTTGAACTTTAAGAAAATGCCTTTATTATCTTTATTATAGATTGTTTTGCTTTATATTATTGTTTTGTTTGGATAAATATAAGATAAAATATTAAAATTGACTTAAAATAAAAATCCCGCCTAGGCCCTGCCTAGGCCCCCTAGGCGCTAGGCCCCCTCCGGCCGCCCGCCTCCCGCCTAGCGCCTTTTAGAACCTTGTGGGCGAACACAAATGATTTTTATTACTTGCAAAAATAAAAAATAAAAACCATGCCCCGGTTGGTGTTGCCTTGTCGGACACCATCAAACAACTGTTGTTTGTGTTTCTACTATGAGGAAGGTAGTGTTATGTTGAGATTTCCTGAACATGGAATTTATGGGTGTTTACTTAACACTGGCTTCATTGATTTTCGGGCATTTACTCAATGTTGCTCTTCTTTCACAAACTTACAGGTATAGAACCCATGGAAGATTCTACAATAAATGACAATGTAGAAAAGGCCTCAGTTCCACCATGGTTTTTATCGCTTACATCCTTCATACTGAAGAGGCCAAGGCATAATGAAGATCCTTGTAGTTCTATACATAACGAAATCGAGTTTCAACCGGATCCAGCATCGGTGGACACTTCCTCCTACATTTTAGAAACCCCAAAATTTAAGAGGTCTACATGGAATAGACCTTGGATACTTCATAATCAACTCAATCATGATGCTGAGGATTCCGAATTGGAACAACTTGATACGGTTAACTTTCATTTTTGACATTTTTTGTTAATCCATTTAAGATGTATCATCTGCATCATTATTGGCCTGCTACTGGAATATGTGAAGAAATTTTTTATGGTTTTTTTACGTAGTTTACAAGGCACTATGCATTACATATAGATATTGAGGTTTATTCTTCCTAGATAAGGACCTATTAGGCATGGTATGCAATTGTCAGATGATAATCAAGAGATCAAAAAAGATTAAGGAGGAACTAGGTTCATAATCTTTGATCAGGTGTGCCAAAGACTGAGGATACGTTGATGCAGGTTCTGGTTCCTGTTAATTGTCAGACCGTCAGACCGGACAAGTGAAAAAGAAATTCAACTGAAACTATCTGAAAGGCATGGTGATTAGTGACTTAATACATGTTTTAGCCTGATAATGTTATTGTTAAACTGGGATAAGGGGGATAAGGGTTTCCGGTTTTATCCTTTCAAATCCAATTATTTATATTTTTTTTTCTGGAAGGTCTGTGGTTTTATTTTCAGTTTTATTTTATGTGAGATTTATCATATTTTTTTGCGAAAATTGTTTATTGGAAATTTATACAAGTCCCAAGTCTATACTGTAAGCTGGTGGGAGACCTATTTGTACCATTTTACTTGTGCAATTGGCAAGAATAAGTTAATTTGTGATTCAGCAGTTTTATTTCTTTATCAACATGAGACTTTGTTATATGATGTTGGATAAAGTAATGGGTCCTTAATATTTGCTGCTTGTCGTTTTCTTTTTGGTTGCAGAATCTACATCCTAAAAGTCGTCTTCCCAAAGGTGTTATCCGTGGATGTTCAAATTGCAATGATTGCCTGAAGGTGCGCTGTCATATTGTGATGGTTTTTTGTTCATTTTCATTTGATGATCTTTAGTTAATATTTTCAAACTTTTATAGGAGGAAATTTTAAAGTGTTAGTCTTAATTTTCCCTCGCTTTCTTTGCTTTTAAAGTTGTAATTGCGTAGTGAAATATTGGAATAGGTCACTACAAGTTGGCGGCCAGAAGCAGCACAGATACCCGTACTTGAAAAGGCTCCTGTATTTCATCCAACTGAAGAGGTTTCTCTTGAAAACTTCCATTTCTTTCATGTTCAGGTTCTGTAGATGGTTTATGTCATGATCTTTGACTTCAATGGCAGGAGTTTAAAGATACACTAAAATTTGTTGCAAATATACGTACACAAGCTGAGGGATATGGGATCTGCCGTATTGTTCCTCCTCCTTCGTGGAAACCACCATGTCTTATCAAAGAAAAGGGTAAATGGGAAACTTCAAGATTCAGTACCAATATTCAACTAGTTAATGAACTTCAGGATCTTTATTCAAAGAGAAAGCTTGATAAAATTACTGAGAAGATGAAAGGGAAAAGGAAAAGAACTCTGAGAACGGGTATGGAATATGGGTCTGGTGATGGATGTACCACAGACGCTGATGAAGTTGGATGCTATACTGAGGGCTTTGAATTTGAATGTGGTCCTGGGTTCACTCTGGAAACTTTCAAGAAATATGCAGATGATTTCAAAGAGCGTTACTTTTGCAAGAAAGACAAGGTACTGGATGCTGATGTTAACTTAACTGCATTCCAAGATCAATGGACACCATCAGTGGAAAATATTGAGGGTGAATATTGGCGGATTGTTGAAAATCCAAGTGAAGAAATTGAGGTATGTAGGGTGTGCTGTCGCAGGCAACCAAAAATAAAACCTTACTGCGAAAAAGATTTATGTAGTAGTGCAAGCAAGAGTCGATCCCACAGAGAATGATTAATCTATTTTTATATTTTGTATACCAGAAAAGAGGGTTTTGAAAGTAATTATGAGAGTAAACTAAAGATAATGCAAAATAATTATTAAAGTAAATCAGAGAAAACAAACCTTGGATTAAATCAACTTCCACCTCAGAAACTTACACTGATCATTGACTCAAGCATAATCAATTAATATTTTGAATATTCACCGTTAGAATCAATTCACCATTCTGAATTATTCCGTGTCTTTCCTTAATTTTAGTTAGATAGAAACAAGCGTTCTAAATAACCCTAACTACTAAACAACTTCAGACAAGCGCTAAAAGTTTAATCTAATAGATGCTTTAAGAATTAGAAAAACCGATGAAGCTAAACAACACAAGCACAAGCGGTTGCATTTAATTTAGTTGAATATTCTTCCTAAGACATAATAATCTCGTGATCTGCAGTCAATTATTAACCTTAGTTGCTTCGCAAATTAGAGTGACCAAACAATTACGGATTTGATATCTAATTTAGCAGTAGATTTCAACATTTAATAAACTAGTATGCATCCTAGCAATTAAATATATCAATCATAGAATTCAAGCATAGAAGAATAATCAATACTTAAAATAATAATTGAACAATTAAAATCAATTAGATCTCACAGCGTAATACTTCTGAGGCTTCCGTCTCCTTAATCCAAGAATAAGAATTTAGTTACACATGACTATGAAAACACCAAAGAATAATAGAGAGAAAAGTTTGTAGACAAGTCCCTAAACTCTCTTGGTAATCCTCTATTTATAGGCATAAGACATTAATTCTTTTCCATGTAGGTTTTAACTTCCTAGTGGCAATCAACTTCCTTCAAAAAGATCTTCTAGATAGATTTTTCTTTCCTTCATTGGATTTGACTTGCTCACCAAGATTGTTCCACCTCTTTCCTTCTCCTTATTGGATTCTCCTTTTATTTCTTTCCTTCCATGAATAGAATCATTAAATATTGCTTGATCACCAAGATATTGACTTTAAAATATTTAATCCTACAAAATAAAATAAAATATATTAATTAAATAAACTAATATAATTAAAAAGGAAAAACATTTAATTGCACCTTAAATAAAAATATAAGAATAATGAGTGTATTTAGGCACAAAATAAATACAAAAGATTAAGTATTAAGGGATAAAAATATAACATATTTTATTCTCATCAAAAGCACAATGAGCCTACTGAGTGATCCTCACAAACTATACACACATCTATGAGATATATTTTAACATCAACACATTTTTTTTTTATGCTGGTCTGATATGATAGGTGCTTTATGGTGCTGATTTGGAAACTAGAAATTTTGGCAGTGGGTTTCCATTATTATCCAATCCACCAGAGACGCAGGATTATGCCGAATATTTGGAATTCGGCTGGAACTTGAATAATATTGCTAAGCTGCCAGGATCTCTTCTTGCTTTCGAAAGCTGTGATACTTCTACTGCTTCACTCCCTAGACTCTATGTAGGGATGTGTTTTTCATCTCTTTGTTGGGTAAGATACATAATCTCTGCACTGAGTAGTCATAAACCAAGGGATCTTTTTCCTTTTTATGCATGGGTCCGTCCAGTTTTGTTTTGTGCCTGTAGGCGTCTTTCAGGTTCATTGACATTTTGTAGTTTTAGCTACTCAAGTATCTTCCAACAAACTTTGTTTGGTTGCCCAGCTGTATCAGAGGTAGTGTTGATCATTATTTGATTTGTTTGTTTCCTTTGGAATACAGAAAGTTGAAGACCATCACTTATATTCACTTTATTATATGCATTTCGGTGCTCCAAAAATCTGGTATGGCATCCCAGGGAGATATCTCTTGAAGTTTGAGGCAGCTCTGAAAAAGAAATTTCCAGATTTGTTAGAACATCCTGAGTTACTCCATAAGCTGGTGAGTGTATGATTCTTTATTACATCCAAGCAAGAGAGATGTTTATATTGCTTGAAACTATATATGGTAATATATTATGCATTTGTAGCACTAGTTTGTGGGTGTAGATTAGTTAATTTCATATATTTAACTAGATGTGTAAAAGAAATCGTGAGCCTTATAAAGATGACTTGATACTCCGAGTTTGAGGGAGGTAGAGAGATCACAGGAGGTTTCCGTGAAAGCATTTGGCGGGTAGGTGTCCCTCGCATGGTTGCTTTCCTTCCATGGATCCATGGTTGCTAATTTGATTCAGGATTCTCTGTGGAGGTGGAGGAAATTTTTGGTTAACTGGTACTATGGAAAATATTATTTTTCCAAAATAATAATAAATATTAGTATAGAGTCCGCAATCAGCATCCTTTCTGCCATTGATAATTTATAATATAGAATATCTTCTGCTCTGGTTGATTTATGGATTACTGAATGTTAAAACACTCATATTTATGGTTTGTTTGAAAGTGAAGGTTGGATTACTCAAAATTCAGAAGAGATGTTCTCTATTCTGTATATCTTGAGATTAGCTATGACGTATTAAATCTTTGATACAGGTCACTCAACTCTCCTTCTCTGCTTTGAAGTCTGAGGGTATACCTGTCTATCGTTGCGTGCAGTATCCAAGGGAGTTTGTCCTCGTCCTTCCGGGAGTATACTATTCAGGAACTGATTGTGGATTTAATTGTTCTGAGGCAGTAAATTTGGCTCCTTTTGACTGGTTACCTCATGGGCAGAATGTTGTGGAACTGTACAGTGAGCAGAGTAGAAAAACGTCGATTTCACATGATAAGCTGTTGCTGCAGGCAGCCATCGAAGCTGTGAAGGCCCTATGGGAGCTCACAATGATGAGTGAAAGAAACACTGTACATAGTGTACAATGGACAAGTGTCTGTGGAAAGGATGGGATACTTGCAAAAGCACTCAAGGTAGGTCTCTAGGATTGACTTCCTATTAACATGTGCCTGCTATAATATTAACGTGAATCTTATGATGTTATAATTTTAAATCTTATGCCAACCTTTTTAAGTTCCGACTATGTGAACCACCTTCTGCTGAAAATTATGAACCAGCTCTTTCCTAATGGTTATTCTGTTTGACACACTTTTCAGGAACATAGATCAATCTTGGAATTTCAACATAGGAAAATTTCCATTTTACATCTACATTAGCTAAAAGTACCTTGTAACTTCCTTCCCCCCACCAAATTCTTTGGCAGTTGGGAGAGGGTGAGGGAGCAATTTCAGTTTTATTACTTAATTTTTTTCATAGAGTTTTACCTCATAATTTCTTTCCTAATTTAGTCCTTCAGTCGCGACCTAGCCTAATCAGCTCTGTTTTCAGTCTCATCCTTTCCCTGCTGCTTCTGCATTTGGATTTATGTAGGGGTATTTGGCTTTCCCTTAAATCTCAAACTACATTGACTAGTTTTGTTTTCATAGGTAGCCATTAATTTCTATGTTAATACAGATAACCATACATAAAATACAGTCTCAGAAATAAGATCACGACATGCCTTACTTATTTACAATAAGCAAAGATCTTGACATGTTCTTTTCTCCTTGCTTAGTCACGTGTTATGCAAGAAGGCAGGAGAAGGGAGTACCTTTGCAATTCCTCTCAAATACAAGACATGAAGACGGACTTTGATTCTACCACTAAAAGGGAATGTAGCATATGTCTTTATGATCTACACCTTTCTGCCGCAGGCTGTCCATGTTCCCCAGACAGATATTCTTGTCTGCATCACGCAAAGCAGTTATGTTCCTGTGCTTGGAGTGATCGATTTTTTCTCTTCCGATATAAAATAAGCGAGTTAAATGTCCTGGTTGAAGCTTTGGAAGGAAAATCAAGTGCAGTTGATAAATGGGCTAGAGAAATTTTGGGACTGAGTGTCCATTCCAGTGTTTCAAAACATGCTTTACCAGCTGCTGCCATGCATGGCACAACATCGACTTCTGCAGATGAATTGAAGCGCATGGAAAAAGTGCATCCATCTTTTAAAGAAACAGCCGTATTTAAGTTAAGAGAGAAAGAAAACAGAACATCAGGTGCACTTGGTTCAACTGGTACAACGTATGATACTCCTACATTACAGAAAATATCACCATCTATTGTCTTATCAAAGAATTCTTCTGTGATGTGTGCCTCAAAAACTGAAAGAGCAGCATTAAATTCCGGAATTTCGTCAAAGGGTAAAGAGCGCTTATTTCTTACCTCGTGCTCAAATTCTCAACCTCATCCGAAGGAAGAAGTTATGCCCAGTAAGCATCCTCCAAATACTTGTACTGACCTAATTATTGTCAAGAATCCTAAAGCAAGTTTGGCAGAAACTCCATTGCGCAATTTATCCCCGAACAGACAGGTAACAGAAAAATCTTCACCCTCTTGTCAGCTTAACATTATTGTTCTCAGCGATGATGATGATGAAGAGTAGGCATGAATGTGCAAATAGGACATGGTTCTAAAATTTCACAGTTATACCTGTCAATAACACACGAGATCAAATGATAAATCCCTTGTAGTGATACAATTACAGTTATTCTTCCTTTTTAAGATAGTCTGATACAATTACAGTTATACTGCCAACAAAACATGACATCAAATGATTTACCCTTGTAATGTTCTGTTTCATAAACGTACCTTTGGATTCGTTTTAGCATCTACTATTATAATAATGCCATAGCCATTTCTACAATGTCCGACATTTATTGATAAAGTAGCCTTAATCTTGTCTGCTAATGTGAAGAAACTTTAGAATTTTCTCTCCAAGCCTGCAACCTGCATTATACCGGCCTCTATGCGAGGATCCCCGCCCTACTTTTATACTCCATGGATTGCTCAGCCTGTTTAGAGTTGAACTTCCTTTGTGTGATTCCATAGTGGGATTTAACTGGGTGTTGTCGGTAAGTCCTTCCTATTTTGTTGCATAATTTGGATGTCTGACAGTTGTGAAGATGACGAGTTTCTTACCTTTGAATCTTTGGAAGAGATTTAAGTAAAACTTTCCATTTTTCTTGAAAGAAACAAACCTAAATGAATTTTGTTATTGTTTTTTTTTGATGTCTTAATCTATTACAATAAGTTATCCTAACCTATAGGGAGGGGTCTAGGTGGGGGAGAAGAAAATTTTGTCTTCAATCTTCATCGCCCGCGCTGAAATCTTGTGGACTTATCATCATTGAACTTTCTTCAACACCTACTGTCAACAAGAATCAAAATTATTATAGAGTTTCCCTACTGTCAACAAGACTCAAAACATCATATTTACTCTGCCTATATCAGTCGTTTATACTATTATTTTTAGAAATAGTTGTCTAGTACTTGGTATTTCTCAAAATTGATATTTTCATTTGAAAAATTCATGTAGATGGAATAACTTTGTTTTTGTGAATAGAAAATGTATAATTACATGTGAAAAGTGAAACTGTTATGTAAACCGGATAATTACACAAGTATTTAGAGTAAACTAACAATTTTTTGATCGGAGTAATTAAACAGTATTGCCATTTGAGCTTATGGCCTAATTTCAACAAACTAGTGTCATATATATAGCCCAAAAAATAAAATAAAATTTTAAAATAATCTTTTAGTAGTTGTCGATTTGATCTAACTATCCAGAACCGACCCTGAATTTTTAAGGGTTTAAAGCGACAACAAAAAAAATGGGTCTTTTGTGAATTGCTATTAAGATTTGGGCCTATTTCATTGGGTAAATTTTTTGTGGGCCTTTAAATTTAAACTGACGTGAGCTGAGCTCTTTTGTTTGGGTATATATATATATAACACAAATACTTCTTGGGAGCCCTAAAAATTTGTCAATTTTAGTGGGCCTAAAGCCCGAACACCTTGGGCTTTAGCCCAGGACCGGTGATGTAACTATCCCTACTAAAAGAGTAAGAGTTTTTCAAACTTTTATATAAAATCTACGTTCATAAAATATATTGCGAATGACATTATTTACAAAATTATCAACGCCCGTAATATAATTTGTAGATGGAAATTTATGAAAGGGAACAAATTTGTCATTTTCATTGTAAGTCTTGGTTTGCAGTATAATTTGTTTCGCCTTCACAACTATATGGCAAACAATGCCCTAAAAACCGGCATAAATTTGAACAAAAAACTAGCGAGGGAATTCGATCTTTCCTTGAAGCTGAATGTTGGTTGAAAGATTATGGTTTGCTATCCAACATTTGCATGGATTATTCCCCTGCATAACATCTCTAGTGCAAATAGAGTACTACTTAGTTGTATAAACTACAAATGTTACGTTTGGATTACAGGAATTAAGGTAGAATAGAATCATTCATTCTCATAGAATTTAAAAAAAAAAAAAATAAGTTTAACTGTTCTATTGGAATGGAATACATCATTTTTATTCCTACCAAATTTGTGAATTTTATTTATTGAGGGATGATATGGAATGACTCATTCCAATCAGAAATGGAATGAATCATTTTACTCACTATTCCATTCCCTTCTCTATTTCATATTTTCACCAATTCAATTCCTCCAATTCAAACGTAGCACAAGCGTTTCAACAATTACCTTGCATTGAAAATAGCACATAAAACATTATTTCCTTGTATTAACCAACAAAAAACAAAAGTATCTTATAATTAAGCAAATGTTCTCAAAAAAGAAAAGAAAAAAAAACATAGAAATAAGAGATTTAATGTCCCTAAGTGAAAGATGATATTTTCTCAGAGATACATTTTTCTTTTTCTTTTTTTGTCCGTTTCAAAATTAAAAATACATTTCTATTTTTATATCACTCCGTCCCAAATTAATTGCATTTCTAGGACTTTTTAAAGTCAAATTGACTATTTTTAAAACTAATTTTTTTATTATTTTTGCTAACATATAGGTGAAAATATTATAACCAAAAGAAAGTATATACAATTTATTACTAATTTCAATTTTTATAATTTTAGAAATATATTTATATATGCTTAATTATTAATTTTAAAAATAGTCAATTTGACTTAAAAAAAGTCCTAGAAAAGTAATTAATTTGGGACAGATAGAGTACTACAAACAGACATGTAGGTCCTAACTTTATTTTTTTTGTTCAGAAGTACTAACATGACACTACTATTTCATTTTTAGCTTATGTTAATGTTAGGTATACATTGAAAAATTATTATTTTTCTTAAAGGTGTCGTTTTACAAACACACTGATGAAGTAAAAGTAAAAGTAAAGAGTAATACTTGCAAAGCCTGTTGTAGTAAGACACACAAATGTGCATAGTGTGTGATAGAGAAATTACCCTGAATTGAAAACCAGGACTTTGCCTGATTTGGAGAAGTTACCCTGAATGGCCTAATTTGGTGAAGTTACCCTGAAATTGAATGGCAAAATAGTATGCATGGCACCAGAATGACTGATCACTGAGGAAAACTAAATTGGTTCCACTATCCTCATCAAAGTGCAAGTCTCTTTCTTAAATCTTAAAGAAGCTATATTTTTCCAAGATTTATGTTCTCTTCCAAGTGAAAAATATGATAGAGATCTTTTATAAACTAGTACTTATTTTTACTGCTACGCAACTCTGCTAATAAATTCGCCACACTGCACACCAACTTGAATATTAAAAGTCTAAATTACAAAAGTTGAAGAATATGTACAGATATACTTGCGAATGTGAATTCTGAACCACAATAACTACTATGACCTAAAAGATGCAAACAGCCTCAGTTGCCAAGCATGAGGGCATACTTTTGGTAACATGATCGTATCAAGACTAAAAAATCAAGCTCAATAAATACCACCGACTACATTGCAATAGGATAACGGGCAAAGAAAGGAACATTTGGGAAAGAGGAACTAATGGGATAACGCTATGGACAGCAACTTACACAAAAGAGAATGTCAAAATAGCAGATATGAACCAAAAATTCTATTTTCACGACTTTCCCTTCCCCATGGAACCTTCACGCTGGTTTCGGAAGTGACCGAGAAGCTGTTGTGCCTGCATCAGTATTAGAAACTCTATTATCTTCTTGAGCTCACCTCCAAGACAACTATATTGTGCTCACTCGACAAAAATAAGAATTATTATTTCAAGTCACTGCATACATTACCATAGCTATAATGTACTCTTTTATGGGTTATGATCATAATTCATGACCATAGTCTCCCTATCCTGATTAAATGCAGCAGTAGACCATAACAGAACAATCATGCTTGGCTAAGATATTACATACATGATGCATGTATGCATGTACGCACTCAAGAGCACCCACTTACATGGACAAATGAAAAAGTTGAGCAAAGTCGCATACCTTCTCCTTGGCTCTTGGAGTGCCAGACTGGGATAACAAAACCAGAGGTGGGACGGCTCCTTCTTGTAGAACCAGGCGACAATATTTGGGACTAGCAATGCACAGTTGCAACAATATGGTGGCAGCATTCTCCTTTCCCCGCTGAGATCCTGACTCAACAACCTCAACCAATAATGGTATGCCCCCCTCTCGTGCAATCGCCAAGCATCCCTCCGTAATTGTAGATAGATTTGCAAGTAGGGCAACAGCCTTGTCAACCATTTCTGTTGCAGGGTCCATCAACTTAACAAGATACTTCACGGCCCCTGCCTGAACAATACGAGCCTTATTTTCGTGAAAGATTGATAAATTAAACAATGCTGTAGCAGCATCTTTTTTCCCTCTGAGAGTACCAGATTCTAGAAGATCAACCAACGCTTTAACTGCACCAGAGCGACCAATCTTTACCCTGTACTCCTCCAGTACCGAGAGGCTGAACAGAGCTGCCGCAGCATTCTCTTTGGCTCCTGGATTTCCTGTTCTTAGAACATGGATAAGTGGTTCTATGGCTCCTGCTTCAGCAATTATAGCCTTAACATTTCCATTTATGGAGAGATTCAGTAGTGCAGTGACAGCATGCTCCTGGGTTTGCTTATCATCTGAGTGTAACAGAGAAATCAATGGTTCAATAGCCCCGCACTTGCCTATAATATTGCGATTCTCCAAGTCGTGCTTTGCAAGATACCGCAATTCTGCTGCAGCTGTAGTTTGCACTTCCTTTGATAGACTCTGCAGATCTTTAACCAGTTTTTCAACATGGGAAGTTGTGGTCAAATCATTAGAACCTGAATCACATGGAAGAGAGAGTGTTCTTGGGTAGTTACGATCTCCATCGGCAGACCTTTCGGCGTATACATGTGAGCTGTAATATTGTTTCCCATACAACAACATAGAACTCCCTAGGTTCTTATTAGGAGAAGAAGAAGAAGAAGGGCATGCAGATGTCATTTCTCCAGACAACTCCCTCACATTTTTGTTCTTAGTGGATGTCCTTGACATCTCAGAGGATACCGTTGGCAGATAATCATTGCTAGTAACATTACTGGATGCAGATTCACTTCTGCTGTGAACATATGACTGTTCAGGGGATGAACGATCGAGCTTGACACTATCATCACTCCGGAATCCATTCGTTTTTTCCCCCCTAAAACCAGGATCAGCATCAACCTTAGGCTTCTCAAAGTTATGCTCAACTTCAAGAGATGATCTTGATGTGGAATTGCTACTGTGTCGTGAATGATGGAAATTATCCATACGAACGGTATCTTGAGAAGAAATAACTTCTATTTTTGATGGCTTCGCAATAATACTAGTACACTCAGAATAGTTGGAGAGATTTATTTTGTTGTCCTCGCACCAATTTGCTATCAGAGCTTTGACTGTATAGTTAGGAATAAGATTTGTATGTGAAAGCATTTCACGGGTTCCCGGGCAAATAGTTAACCCCTGATCCACCCACATTTGAATGGAGGTCCTCTCATAGGTTTGACCAGTAGCCACAATCACTGGATCCAACATGAGTCCTAATGACAAAGGACAGCGGAAGTATGGAGGGATAGGAACACCATTTATGGCCTTAAAGCTCTCAAGTTCAACCATACAATTCCGAATATGGGAGATAAGGTCGACCAGCTGGTTAATTTGATCTAGATCCTCTTTATTTTCTTTAGTTTCGGCCTTCATTCTCTCCTTCTCCAAAGCAATACTCTCTTTTAGCAGCCCCAGGTTTTCTGTTAAACTAAGCCACTCAGTGATCTTTAATAGATGTTCAGACCAAGGAGTCAATCCTTGTCGTTGACTTTTTAGAGCCTCTTTAATGGGTTCTGATATTGCGTCCAGTTTAAAGCATTGGAATTCCTGCATACAGTGCTGAAATGGACGGATAAACTAGTCATGGACTTGGCTTACTAGATCAGGCACTAAAGAAAGTGACGGCCACACCACAGCATTAAAATTAACTTTAAAAATAATGGAAAAACAGTAAAGATGACAGAAAAATAATATTAAAAAAATGATTATTTCAACAATCCTTTTCGATAGTTCCAAAAGCTCCATTTCATGAAGAGTATATAGAGATAGGGACTTGTGGAACTATCAAAAAGGCTTATGGATATAATAAAATATACGAATGCAGTCTCCACTTTCCAGTCATAAGCATTTATTGGAAAACAGAAAGAAGCAACGAACAAATTCAAACTTCTACATACCCGAGCCTCAGCTGAACTTGAAGAAGATGGTGATGACTCTAATAATCTACATAAAATGCGAGATATACTGACTGAAGAGCTTTGGATTTTGATCATCAACGGCTCAGTCTGCAGAACCTAGAGGAGATTAAAGAGGACACAAAAAATAAGCAAACCAATGATAAGTGTTTGGAAAATAGTACTGACATCTTTTTACTTTATTTCATACCAGATCTTTTGAAATCAGACATTACAAATAGAACAAAATGACAACCAAATGCTACATTAATAAAATTCATAATTGCCTGTTTTACAAAATTCAAAATTTTTAGTTCTCCAGAGTTTAGTAGTAGTATTTGAATGTATAGGAGAGATTAAAAATGAAAAGAATAGAATGAGAACTAAGGATTTAAGCAGAGGTTAGAAAGAAAGGCCATCTATATATATGAAGTATTGTTGCTAAAGTCTGGAGAAAATATAAAACTCAGTTCATAATAAATTTAAGTAACAACCAGTGTATGATATTTTTCAACCAGAAAACCAGAAGGATTTATAGTTTATATTATCATTTGTGGCATCACAATGCCATGGTTTTGAAAGGAAAGAAGGTACTCACGCTGCAAATCTTGCTCATCTTAGGAAACCAGTTCTCGATATAATCCCTAGCCTCATTAACAGCAACATCCAGTTCTTCACACTCTTTACACAAAATCTCATCTGAACTTACTTTGGAATCAACAACATTATCAAGAATTCGTTTCAAAAGCTTCAATGAACTGGCTATATTCCTGTACTCCTTCTGAGTAGGCATGGTCTTCAGTGGAAGGCATGAGAGTAGATGAACAAATCGAGAAATGCTGTTAATAAGACAACTGACGGACGTTGTGTCCATCTGACCTGTTTATAGAGCAGCAAAAATTTATAACTCAGAACACTAATTAAGTGGAAATAGAAACAAATAAATAGTTCCAGGATATCATGGCATGAATAGTTTAATTATTCAGTTTTATATTAAGCTATGAAAATATCAAAAATACTAGTCTTTAGATTTGCCTAATTTAAACAACTACCAGCACATTTTATTTCAGAATTACTTTCTAAATCTCAGTACAGGTCAAATATGTCAAACTATTCTTTACTGAAATAACATCAGTGATTCTATTTGTCCTGCATAAGGTGAGGAAGATTGTACAGAGATCTTCCAGCAAGTCTCTAGCTAAACCTCCACTTGGAACACTGGAACGTCATATTTTTCCATATGTAATGAGGTACAATGCAAGACCCGCAATTTATAATCATACCTAAACCCCCCCCCCCACCCACCCACCCTGCGCGACTAAATTATTGTAACAACCCGGGTCAAATTCCGAGTCCAGAACAAATCTTGGGTCAAATCCCAAGTCTGAATCGAATCAAATCCATCCAAACAAGGTCTTAAATTACTGGCCCAATAGTATATTCTTGGGTCATCTTAACCCACCACAGGCTCACCCAAAAGATCATGACTTAAGATACTATTAATAGTAACTTAATTCCTTATATACAGACAAACTTTTCCCTTATCTTTCGATGTGGGACAGGAGTGTTACAATTATCCTGTCCTCCCCCTCACCATTTAATGAGCATGAGAAGTATGTGGAAGCATGAAATAAACTAATTTTCCATAGTTCTTCCAAATAAATTACCTAACCCAGTTGAAAAGATTATGTACATGCTAAAGCTAAAAGGTTCCACTTCTTTGAAATTTGACACTTCCACAGCCCATCTTTTACAACTAAAAGCCTTGGAAACTTCGGAATGATTACCTTTCTCGCAGCATAATTCACTCAGGTCTCTAATAACCCCACAACCCCAACACGCGCGCACAGAGCAAAATGACTTCACTCTATCAAAACTATTGCCAACATTGTAAGTTTCCTGCCTGCGTAAACCCAAGCTCCACCACCCCCAAAAAGAACACCAAATAGATAAAAGAAAAGGAACAAAAACCATTATTGTGAATTTAGCTCACCCTTTTGCTCATAATTTTACTCAACCTATGTTTGTACAAATACCTAGCTAATTGGGAAATAATCAAAAGAGTGCCAAGATAATTTAAACCGTCCATGACTATCCTGAAATTCACAACAACAACAACAAAAACAACAAACCCAAAAAAAAAACAAAAGGCAAAATTCGATATAAAACAAATTCTGTTCTGTTCTACCCATCATTCCATCAACATATCAAATAATAATCACAACAAAGATCATTAAATTCATAACAGAAATAATATCTAATTTCCAAAATTCAAAAAAACTGAATCAAAACAAACCTCTGTTGTTGTAGCTCGAGCTAAATGGAGAAAGCATCAACAGATCTTGATGAACCCCATAAAGAACGAAGCTTTAACATGAAAAAACTCCATGGAAATTCTAATCTTTAAGAATCAGTGTCACCCTTTACTCAACATTTGCCAACCCTCTTGAAAGTGCTTCATTTTTGAGGGGGAGAGAGTTGTTGAAAGAACAAAGAATTATGAAAAAAGGGGAAACATGAAGAAAGAAAAGGGTTAAAATTTGGTGGGGTCCTTTAAAATTGCAGATTTTAATAATGATTTGATTAACAATAAATAACGAGGTATGAAAAGATTAATTGGGGATTGAATCTAAACTACTCCTATGATTATAAAAAAGTCCAGAACCTTTTGTTTATGAATTAATGGAAGGGAATGATATGCATGATACCATGATTGGTTTCCAGATGTAATATTATCTAAATGACTAATATACCCCTCCTTCCTTTTGTAGAAAAATACTTTAAGAAATTGACTACTTCTCTATGCTTATTAGTTGTTTTGTGCATAGTAATAAAGTGGGAAAAAAAAAAGGTATTGTGGGTTTAATTCCAAAATCTTATTATTAATTTAAATATTAAAATCCACAATATATTTATTATTTATTATTGCACAATTGGTAAGTGGTATGCATAAAATTATTTTAAGAAATTGCTACATATGATACTTCCAAATGTGAAATATGTAAACATAATTATTAGGTATTACCGTATTATCATCATAAATAATGATGTTACTTTTATAAAATATCCTCTGACATAAACGTGATTCCGCTTATTTATTGAAGAGACAAAGTCATTCTGACTTATATTTAATGTGATAGAATATGCTACGAAATTTATTAAGCATGGGATAAAGTTTCAGATGTTGTAATCACTGATTCTTGTAAAAGATTATATTTTTTTTAGTTAGATAAAATTTTGTTATATATGACGACAAATTAATGTCGTAATTATTTTATTTTATCGTTTAAATTTACATTTTAGTCGCAATATGATAAAACAAAATTATACCTTTTTTTTATTATTAGATGTCAGATTTAATTTTCCCAACAGGAATAGTAATACAGAAGCTGCATAAAGTTTCAAATTAACCTTTATTAGAACTCCCTTCAACTTTTGTTTATTTTTAAAATGGGTTTTTCAGCAAGGTGAAATTTTGCAATAGTGTATCCAACATATTATATGGAACAAAATCAACTGTGGAGAAGGGCAAATAAGCAATAGTCACGTGGTGTAATTAACCCCCTCAGAGTTTGTCACCTTTACCACATACAATGCAACCCTCCCAGATATGAAAATCACAACCACCTCCAACCAGGGGGAAAAAAAACAAAATTCTCTTGTTTTATGATGCTTTCTACATTGTTCGGCTTAATTGGCTCTACAGCCCTCGAGAATGAATATCACAATTATGTTTTTTTTTTTCAAAATTGAATGTCTTTTTTATACACTTATGTTTTGTATAAAAGTAAAAATTACGGCACAAATTATCATTTTTTGATTTTTAAAAAATTACTTTTTTAGCAAACGTGAATTTAAAATTGATTTGAAAATAATACATTTTATAATTACCAGAGTTAATTAGGAAATTTACAAATTTTCACAATTAATTATATTCTTTAAAATTAAATAAGTTCACATCAATTTTGAATTTAAAACATCCTAAACCGAGGACATATAAAAATTATACAGTAACTTTTAAAAACTGAGAATATATTAATGGTTCCTTAAAAGAGAAAAAAATTGACTGAAAACAGAAATCTTTGTCACAACAAAAAGGATTAGCCTAAACTTAACATTGTCATAATGTAGAGTGGGTGATCTGTTCTAATCAGTTTGCTTCCTTCATGCTCTCTGGCATCATATTGATCCATCAGTTAGCAACTCCACGAGCTCACGCTTCTTCAGTTTTGAGAAACCTTTCATGCCACGAGATTTCGCAAGTGCCCTCAACTCAGTTAGCTTCATTCCATTTAAGTCTATCTGATCATTCATATTCTGCTCATCGGCATCATCATCGCTATTACCTTCATCAGTTTCAGAGGTTTCATCGCCAGACATCTCATCAAACACGTCCCCATTAGGAAAAATGGACTCCAACTCTGCCTCAGGCTCAGGCTCAAGTTCAAGTTCAAGTTCAAGTTCGGGTTCGATCTTAAACTTAAGCTTAGGCTCATGGTCGCCTTCATGCTCAGGATCAGTATCCATTTGTTTCCCTTCTAAATTTGTATCTGAGATAGAATTGATAGTGTCTTCATCAGGGTAAATGGGTTGTTTTTTTATTTGAGGGACTGGAGATCTACGTTGAAAACTTGATATCGGCCTGCTAACAGACGGGGATTCACTTTCTTGAATCTTTTTCTTCACTGTGTTATTAGAACGGAAGAAGGTTGAGCTTCTCTCTGTCAAGAATGAGCCATTCGGTTCAGGCTGATCCAGTATGAAGTCTCTGCTGCTACCAGTGCTATTGCTTCTCTTCCCTTGTTGAACCGAGTGTTTTCTTAAAAGCTTGAGGAGAGAATCAACCGTTTCATTCTGTTTGCTTTGTCCTTGTGGATCTTCATTCTTCTTCTGTTCCTTGACTGCAGCTCTTTCTCGAAGTTGAGCTTGGACTTTTCTGAATAGTTCAACAATCTCCTTTTCCCTAGGTCCTGGAGTTGCGGTGGCTTGGAATTTTGGGGTACCAGAGGGAGAAGATAATGGGCCATTTTTTGAAGAGAATAATTCAGATTCTTCAAGGTTATCAGAGCCATCTCTCTCTTCAAATTGCCTATTCCTATTGCGAGAAAACCCATGCCTGTTTTGCCTTGAGAAGTCAGGGTTTCTTCTGTAGCTACCAGAACTTGCATTACAAACAGAAGACATACTCCTGGAAGCACATTTCAGAGATGCAACTTGGAGTTTGAACAGCGAAATGTTTTGGAAGTCTCTTTGAGAAGAGCAAGGGGATATACTGACTACTCTTCCAGTAACCCCCGAACAAGGGAGGCAGCTCCCATCTGATGGACCATAACCTGCAAGAAAACCAGGAAGCATACCAAGACATTTCAAAAAAATCAGTGATTCTATATTAAATAAGCAAACCCAACAGGTCCCTTTTTACAAATGCCTGGTAAAACAAGATCAAGGCTCCACCAAGTCAGTCACATGTGACATGGTTAAATATATATATATATATATAGAGAGAGAGAGAGAGAGAGTTGGGTGATCAGATGACTTTGGACACATAAAGCCACAAGAAAGAATGCAATTACGAGAATCTCTCACCCAAAAGAAGAAGGGGGGAAGATATAAGAAAGTTTATTTCTACAAATAGAATTGTGAAAATACCCAAGACTGTTGATTGAACCGGACATTAATGACCTTCTAGTATTATAACCTGACCTCTAAATATTGCCAACTGTCCATGCATAGACCTTTCTTGAACAAAGTTAATGTATCTTGAAGGTTGATATTCCTGCTGTTAAAGTAACAACTTGAACCTGTCCTGACAATTAATTTATTTTTCTTTCTTCATTTGTCATCCTGATCCTAGTTATCAAAATCATCCATAAACTGGATTTCATATATGGTCCTGAGCATGCTATTCAAGTTCAAATAATTTGTTTCACACAGTTTGAAAACCATCGCCCTAAAGAGCCAAGGAACATGAAGACTAACTCTTAACTTCTAAAAAGGCAGTTATCAGAACCCAGCTCAGGTGGTTTTAGCATTAGATGAAATATGCGCCCAAAGTCATGGCACAAACGCCAACAACATACTCGGTATTAGGTGGCGTATATTAGCAAATAAAACCTACATCTATTACACAAAATCAAATCATCAAACAGGTAGAGTGCAACAGCCAAAAAGTAACAGGCTACCCATAACTTCATTTCAAAACAACGCCCAAAACAAGGCCGAACAAACACCATTTGCGTATGTGTATACATACATCAATAGAGCTAGAGAGATAATAGAACTGCACAGAAAAGGGAGAAAAGAAAACGGAAGAAACAGAAGAACTACGAACTAATGGAGTATACACTGGACGATTTCAACCTAGAAATTGATTAAAAACTCACCAGGAATGTTCACATGAATTGGCTGCGACATTACTCGGCTACTGTATTGAGAAATTGAAGAAGTGTTTGTTGTACGTATGTCTCAGTGGGAGTTGCGGGGGTTTTGCATTTGGCAGTGTTTTCTTCTCGGCGAAAAGGACAAATATACCGCTTTAGTTGTCATAATTTCGGCATTTCACTATTAAATTTTAAAAATATACAATTAACCAACCGGCTTGTTAAAAATAATTAATTACACCATTTTGTTAAATTAACTAAATATTTGTTAAATTGAAGTCTATATTTTCGTATATAACAGCAAGAAAAAATTAGGAAAAAAATAATTATTGAAGTAATCAATGTCATGTGAATTTAACAACGACGCCATAACTAAAAAAGAAAAAAATAAACTTTAACTTTCAAAAACTTTTGTTTCCCTCTCTTCTCTAAGTCCCTTCTTTATTTAGGTTTAATCTGAACGCTCTGATTCTCCATCTCGCCATCTTCCACCATTACACAACATAGATCTATCATTTTCTTATTCATTTTTTCGATGTAATTAATTTGGGTGGCTCTGATCCTTCATTTCACAATCTTTTACCATTAAACAACATAGATCTAACATTTTTTTACCCATTTTTCGATGTAATCGATTTGGAAAAAAAAGTTTGGATTTCAATTTGAATTGATTTATACATATCATACATATAGTTTAGATAATGGATGCATACTCTGGATGATGATTTCAGATGATTTCAGATTAAGGGATGGTGGCTACACTAAAATATTATGGACCTAGTGATTCGAAGGGAGTGTAAGTTGGTTCTTTGCCTTCATCTTTAGTTTGCCAAGAAGTCTGATGAATAATCGAATTTGAGTATTGTTATTCAAATGGTTAAAATGGTAAAATATTGTTATTCAAACATTTTGAAAATTTTATTTATCAAATAGCATTTATTCATTCACATACAATTTTATATAGATACTCTACATTATTCAGATGTCTTAACTCTTCAGATCTTAATATTCAGTTTTATCAAACACAACCTTAAGTGGTGTTTGATTGTATCTTAACAGTCCACCTCTTATTCGTTAAGAGACATGAAGTTGTTTAGTAAAAATTTCCTCTGAATGCCTCTAAATTGTTAAGATAGAAAATTAAATATAAACTATTCAAATGGTGGTCTAAACGAAATTGATTATTTTTTGGACAAAAATAACCTCTTCAATATTACAAAATTCCTTTTGTATCCCTAATTACTGTTATCAATACTCAAACCCAAAATCATCTCCTCCTTCCATTCCTATAAAACCATGTCCCACCTCCAAGTTACATTCCCCAACACCACCGGTTAAGTCCTCACCGCCGCCGGTTCACTTCCCACCACCTGTTGTTCATTCACCCCCACCACCAGCACAAGTCCCCTCTCCTCCTCCTCCTCCTCCAACCCCTATCCTTTCTCCACCACCAGCACCTGTTCATTCTCCTCCTCCTACCTAGGGGTGGTCATTCAATTCGGTATTTTCGGTTTTTTGGTTAACCGAACCGGTTCGGTACAAAACGAAACTGGTTCGATATCGGTACATATTTTCGGTATATACCGTTTATTCGGTACCGGGTTCGGGAAGCTATTTTGTATGTCCGGTATGTACCGGACCGAATCGAATGCATACATGATTTCAGCCAAAAAGATATCCCACTTCTGCTTTGTACTCTACAATTTCTTCTTCTTTGAAACAAATTCCTATACAAGATGAAAGATAATCAGAATCAGATCAAGACCTATAAAAATTTTAAACTTATCAAAGCCCCGATTAACAAGCATAAACAACCAGCAGCAAATCATTCACTACTAAGTCTACTAGAATAAATGATTATAAGCACATGATTTCGATTTCTTAGCTAATCAAAAATAAATAAATAAAAGCACATGATTTTAAGCACTGTTATCAATTGAAATTTAAAAAAAAACAAAAACCAAAAAAGAAAAAAACAAAAATTGAACGAGAGGAAAATATATATATTAAAGATTGAGCCTTTTGCAATTCTAATTTAAGTACTCTTGCAGTAGTGTTTGATGTTTGAATCGCACCTGACTTCTTCTTTGTCAGATTGATGGAAATCCTGGGAAGCCCTTTTCATCTTCTTTACCAATACTCAATGAATAGCCAGATCCAGATCGAATGGTTGAGAGATGAGAGGGGATATACATAGAGAGAGAAAAAAAGGAAAAGGGTATGTGGGATTGCTGGTGTATTTGGTCTCTCTAGATTCAATAAGCTTTGATTATCCGGCACAATATGAGATTAAAACCGGTACCGAACCAGTACTGGACTGGTTAACCGGTTCGGTATACCGGTCCAACCGATACCGGTGCCTAATTTTAGGTATATTCGGTAACCGGTTCGGTTCGGTTCGGTCCGGTACGGGTCGGTTATTTATCGACAAACAGCCCTACTCCTACCTCTGTTTCTTCACCGCCACCAACCGATTTCACCTTGCCACTGGAGTTGGTGTGCGGTATTCTCTTTTTCTTACTTTATTTTTTTTGTCTTCTTCCAAATTCATGGTGGTGGATATGGTGCAATGGTGGTGTATGTTGATGGTAGCGATATAGTGATTTATGGCTGATAGTGGTAGATCTGGTGGTCATGGCAGTAGATTTGATGGTAATGATAATAGATCTAGTGGTGATTGTACTAGATCTGACGGTAATAGGTGGTGGGTAGCTTATCTTTCTCTCTCCATATCGTGTGTGTGTGTATATATATATATATATATATATATGAATTTGAGTGATGTCCGGACTCCGAAAGGTGTTGATGATGGGTGGTGATGATGGCGGGGTGGCGGCAGTGTATAGTGATTGCAAATGGTGGTGGTTAGAAGTTGTATTGGTGATTTGCTGAAAAATAATAAATAAATAAAATAAGAATTTTCTTAAACTGTTCACAGGGTTAAAATAGTTAAATAATGTTATTCAGACATTTTGAAAAAATTAATTATCAAACAACATTTTTTCATTCATATACAATTCTAAACAGATGATCTACATTATTCAGGTGTTTAAACTGTTCAGATCTTAACATTCAGTTTTATTAAACACGATCTTAGTCTGATTGTTAAGATTGAGGATCTGAAATTTTAATTAGTATGAGTTTGTTAATATTATTAATTTGTATGAAATTCTTAATTATAACATTCATCGTAACGGTAAAGCTATCCTTTAAAAAGGCTTTTTGTATCCCTTTTACTTTCTACTGTTTATTTTGGTACTTGCTACGTGCCCATTTGTTAATTACTTATACAGGTAACTTGATCATAACCGTTTTGTAGAATCTCTCAAATTTTAAAATTCCCAATTGTCATTCGGTAATTTCACGATGACCATGAAACAAAAGTTAGTAATGGAATTTATACAGCTTTTGTATTAAAGGCTGTAGTCATTAGTTACCTTTTCTTCTTTTCCAATTTCTTTTCATCCGTGACATTAAAATTTCATGCACAACTATTGTTTGAGCTAGAGATTCATATAACATAATATACATTGTAAGCCAGAAGCACGATTCAGTGGACTAAAATCACTTTTAATATAACAAAAGTGTTTATATTTGTTAACACAGCAAAAGTGTTTTTATTTGTAGAGATTTTGAGTTTAAAAGCACTTCTGAAACAAAAATGAAAGTCTATATTGTACAGCAACCGTCTTTTCCGACTAGCATTTCGAAGCGCAGCAGTCTATATTATATAGTATAGCAAACTACCAAACCTCACCATAAGAAAGTGAGACCCCAAAGGAAGAAGCACAGAAAGGCCATGTGATTTACTCCGCATTCGTATGCAATAAAAAGTAGGGAATGGGAATAAATCACTGCCAATTGGAAACATCAAAAATATATTGTGGTTTTAACTAAAGCTGAGCTTAATGATGGCAGTAAAGGCTAGCATAACACCCTAAATTAACATCCAGCAATCCGTTCAAGCATCTAGAGTTCCTTTCAACCTTTCTGGTGCCGGTTTTTACTACCATACATATTGTCACGTCAAAAAAAAAATCAATACAATGTACTACAACATAAGAGAGAGCTGAGTTACCAAACAATTCAGATTGCAATACCTGGTCAAGGAAAACAATAATACCCACTGGTACAAAATAACATTCCAAACCTTTTATTTGATTAATTCTTTGGTACTCTAAACTCTAAAGAAGAGGTCTAATGGAGAAAATGTGCCATGATAACTGGACATACAAACCAAGTCAGGGATTTTTCTTAGTGAGCATGGCCTATGCTTTGTGATTTTTAGCCATCTCATCAACATCCAGTTCAACTTCTAATACAGGAGAATCCTTTCGCATGCCGAAATGACTGGTACAGTAAAATAACAATTAGATTCTCCTACATATACAGTATATGCGAACGAGATTATTTACTTTAAGCAGCTCACTCACCTGTTCTGCACAGGACCATGATCCACCGCGGTTCTCAGGCAATATATGACTCTGCCAACTATGTCTGTCATGGCAACTGGGCCAAATATTCGACTGTCCTTGGCTTCCTGCAATTGAAAGGGGAGAAAGGGAAAAAGAAATATATCATTGCCAAAGATCTAGCCCACATGCCTAGTAATATTATCATTCCTAGCTGGTGTCCAAATATATACACAAAACTCAAAGCTAGAAGTTCTGAAATGTTTATGCCTTCATATATCTGATAATGACCTTTTAGACTAGCTAGAAGTTATATAAATGATTCAACTGTTGTTAGACGGGTGGCTGTGAAGATAGGTTACCATGTTGCTCCTGGTACTTTGAATATTTTAAATGCGGGAATCATTTTTTTCCCATATGAAAAATCTCCGTATCTACAAAAGTTACTATATTTTCGTTGATTTCTTTTCTACACATTCTAAGTTTCAAAAGCTCCAAAGATTGAAATAATTGAATCTTGTTCCAAATATAACATACCCTAATCTATACCAGAATTCTACCACCTCATTGAAGAAGAGATGCCCTTTTGGAGTAAGCACTAAGCAGATACATGTCTACTAGAGCTCGAGGACTATCAACATCCAATCCAGACAATGTATACGACTCCCTCATGAAAAGAATTTCCGCTTCATGATTAATATTCAGAAGTGGAGAATAAAGCTTTTATCTGACATAATACAGGATTACTAAGTACTAGTATAATACTGAAGCAACATAACAGTAGAGGAGAACGACATGAGATCACTTGGTTATAGGCAATGACAAAAAATTTAAAGCACCATTCGGTGCTCAGGCTGTGACAAGTCTTTTCTGTTTTGTTCATTTTGTCATCGTTTCCTATTCTTTTTTGCTCCTTAGTTTCTTTCCCTTTCCAGTACTTCTCCAGAAATGAGTCAGATATTCTACCTCCTGAGTCCTGAGATTGGAATTATGAAATATAAACCAACAACAGTTTCTAAAAATAAGGTCCAGCTAGGGGAGATCAAAAAACTGCACAATTGTAGATGCGGATGCGGTGCGATTTTTATTTCTACTAACCGCACATTCGTGGTTGCGGATACACCCCCATAACCACACCGCACCACATAATAAAATTTATTATATTTTTAATATATACACTAAATATCAAAACTACATTACATTTTTCAAAATTTCAATCGTTTGTAGACTAAATACAGTTTGCACCCCAACGTTTGTAAGATTGTTGAGGTTTGCATCTCAATATCTAAAACGTATCAAAGTGCATCCAAAGGTTCTTTTTTGCTAAACAAAATGCACCCTCTGAGGCTTTTAATTAGTCATAATGCAACCCAAGTTTTTTTCCGCTAAACAAAATGCACCCTCACTTTTGGGTGTAAACTGTATTTTTTTAAGCCAAAAATAACTTTGAACTGCATTTAGATACGTATTCAACATTGGGGTGCAAACTTCAACAATCCTACAAATTTTGGGTTGCAAACTGTATTTTAGTCTTGTTTGTATTTCAATTTTATAAATAGTGAGTCGACAGTAATAATTTTATGTTGAAAGAGTAGTTCTATATTAATGATCGACAATGAATATGCAGGATGAATATGATTGGTAAATGATTAGAAGGGTATATAAAAGCATATTACTTTAAATAAATAAATAAAAACACAAACTATATAGAAGGAGACTTTCATGAAGGGACCAACTTAAGTATTCTAAGATATGGGATTAAAACAGATTGGCACATAGTAATATAGAATATATGTTACAAAATGATGTGCATATATGTGTCATTTATTGGAAGGGAAGGGGACCAAGGGGCAATTCTTTTAATAGAGATACATATGTATTGTCACCTACACACACACATATATATAGTTTGAAATTATTATTTTTTCCTGGTGTAGAGACTTCTTGACCATAATTTTGGATATCTAGTACAAAAGAGTTCGTAATATGCTATATTTTTCTAAGCTGAAATTTTGAAATTTTAATTTATTTGTTTAATTAATATTTTCTTTATGGGTAAATGAATATGATTGATTATGTGTGTTGGGTGTTCCTTGCAGGCTACCATGCTGGCATTTACCATGTTGGCAATTCTCTATGTTGGTATTGTTTCTTTCAATTTTTTATATATTTAAAAGTGGTTATGCAACCGCACCGAAACCGCATAATCGTGGTTGCTAATTTTAATTTTAAAAAACACAAATTGCGGTTGCAGTGGGTGCTTATAATCGCACTGCATTGCGCTTTCCCTTTGGTCCAGCTTAACATTGCCGCAGTATTATTATATAGGCTAAAATTCAACAACCTTTGAGACCAAGATTAAGATCACCATGATTATAGTGAAAACGGTGTCTAGCAAACCCAGTAACCCGCCAACCTCTTTCTAGAAAAAATAATCCTATTCATGCATGAAAGGGAGCCAACAAACACACTTCTAGTTAAAAACTTAATATATGTAAACAAAAATCATAGCATAGGTATTTATCAAAAATAATAATAATAATCACAAATTCACAATAGAGATCTGCTTAAGAGTATCCAATTCTATCATATTTTTTAATTTTTAATTTTCCTTATTTTATTTTCCTTTTGAGTGAGTATTAACTTTTTATATTTTGTGGGCAACTCTGCCGCATGAAGGAGTGCAGGATTAATCAAAAATCCCTGCAAGATTCAACACCCACACAATGCTGATGTATATGAAGTTGTGGAAATTAAAAATTTTTAAAAACAAAAAAAAACGAGCTATTTCATAAATGCTCCCAACAAGTGGATTTCTCTTCCTAGTCTGCTTTCTCAAAAGACCACATTTTCAAACAAGAAATGACATATACCTTGGGCTTTAAATTTTCATTGTCGGCCAACACCCAGCATTGATCCTTTTCAAGAACGAAAGGTTCATCCTTTTCATCAGTAGACACCATTTCATAACCTTCAACAGCAGCCAATCTACGAACCAGATGATTATCTGACTTTTCAGGGTCCTTCACGACCACAACATCTCCAACAAAAACATGCCTGTTAAAACCATATGGTCAGGAATGCTAAAAGTAGAGCTGCACATGCACAATCAATCAGATTGACTCCATCACCACCAAAAAGTGATTATCAAAAAGGCTATTAACAAGAAGGATGTAGGACAAAAAGTGATTATCCAAAAGTCTATTAACAATCAGATTGGCAATCTGCACCTGATTAAATGGACAAAAAAGACTAATTTAGCACTAACTGCCACCTATCAAATGAATCACAATCCAGGCTTGATATATGATACTACCATTGCAAACCAACGTTCTTCATCACTTACAAGAGGATATCACTCGTAACAGGGAACCTAAATTTTCGACCATAAAACCTTATGCCAACCATAAGCATAAGATCAGGTTGTACGAGTTGGACCTTGTATCCAAATAAAGTGAAAAACACTGCAGAAATATTACAAGAAAAGTGATTATGAACGGCAAACTTACGTTGGATTTGCTACTGGCAGTTTCCGAACAAGAAGAGTCCCACCCTGCTCTGCTATTGTCGGGGCCATCTCCTGTCCTTTGTTCCAATGCAAGTATGTCAACTTGCCCTGAAGTAAATTTTTCCATATTGCATCACCAACTTCAGTGTCTGTGATATGACCTCCTTTATAGCTCTGTGGAGTGACAATCATACTGTTAGAATTACATATGTGAAGAGTATACTTCTACATTCACCACCACTATGGCTTAACGATATAGTAAAGTAGCAAGCCAAGCCCATAATGTCAATGGATAAGACATGTAACAACTGAAACCCATGATGTCACTGAATCAACAACTTATGAAGGAGCAAACCTGCCATCATAACCCAAAAAGTCATGCCGCAAATTGTTAGTAATGGTTCCTGATTCTCCTGAATCTTAAATAAAATTCTAACTTTTTCCCAATCTTTCAATATGGGATGGAGTTGAAAGTTGCAATATCCCCACTTGAATTCCTAATGTACTCGTTATTGCCCACTCAAAGGTCCTTCAAATGTGAACTGGGATTCCGGAGGCATTAAGCCGAGCACGCTGCTGACACCATCCTCGATATCCTACTCTAACCAGTAGGATCAAAGGTAATGCTGGCACCGGCATGTCTCGCATACCACATACTAAACCACTTTAACACCAATTGTCACAATTTCGAGCCCAAATGGCACCAATGGAATAATTTCTACTAGTGGAAATGGCAAGCATAACCCAAAAATATGATACGAGTTGTTAGTAGACTGGTTGCCTGAAGCTTCAAATACAATTCAAACCCTCTATTTTTTATGAGCCACAATTCAAACATTCCGCGCTCTTTCAACATTGGATTAGAGTGGGTCTCATAAAGGACTAAACAGACCCTATATTTCTGTAGGTGAGTATACTTATATCCCAAAAAGAAAATTCTTCTGGTTAAAAGAAAACTTTCCGCCTTAAATAAAATAAAAACCTAATAATTTTTCTATTCTAACTACAGACAATTTTTGAAGGTTATCAAACAACATTATATTATTCCATAAATATTAAGATGGAGCTTATTGTATAACAGTCGACTAAAGTTAATTCATTGTGATACATAACATATTGTAAGCAACCTACTATACCAGGTACTGTATGCCATATGTTTCCCGTAACGTCAATTAACAAGTTATTTAGTTCTAACTCCACTTGTTTGGTAATCAACTTGTTATGTCATAAAATCATAAATGGATAACTTCATGATTGGACAATTATAAAAAAAGCCACCAAAATACTCTCTACAAATGTCCAGCTCGTGGAAATTTGTTCGGTGAGAAATTCAAATTGGAGAAAATTTTAAAAATTAAGAGGGAGCATGGGTCTTATAGTTGCAATTTAGCTTATCAACAATAAGTTTCACATAATCAACCCAATATAGTGGAAGGGGAAAATAAGAAAAGAAAAGAAGGTAAAATACCCATATCTCACTCACAGACAAGATAATGGCAAAAGCAGCAATACCTAACAATAATCATTATTCCATGACAAAGGTACAGAAAAACAAAACTAATATACTTATGGTTAAAAAAAAAGTAAAGAAAACAAATATTCAACATTTGAGTGAAGATAAACCACAATACGAGCATACAATTTAAAGCAGGTACATTTATTCCCAACAACAACAAAAGGGGAACCAACGCAGAAAAAAGTTCTTCAAATAAATGTCAACCAACAGAAAAATATTTATCATTTATACAAATCCCGTTAATCCCTTTGAACATAAACCCCATCAAACCGGTCATTGTATGAAAATGGCTTCAAAACTTAAGAAAAGTAATACTAATCGTGTGAAAAAGGAACAATCTTTACAAAAATAAGCAAAAATCAATAAAACCCATCTGAATAAATCACAATATACATACATATAAATGAGACTATGAGAGAAATGCAAAAAGACCTTCCAACTGAGGGAGACAGAGTACTCGAATTTATTAGCTATGTAGCGGAACCAGGTGGAGAGAGAAACCATTGCAAGTGGGGTGTATTCTTCGTCGAAACCAGAGTGCGGAGCTTCTTCAGCATCCCCTTTTTGCTTAAACCCTCGATCTCTTCATTTCGGAGTATTTTTCTAATTCTTTTGACAGCATTGAAATTTTTATGATTTTATTATCTCTTCATCGGCGCTTTTAATAACTTGTTGATGGCCTCTAATCTTAAGCCCATACTATTACTACCAACCTAACCACCACTGGGCGCTGGCATTAGGAATGTTATACTACTGGTCCGCTGGCATTAGGAAATAGGAATGGACTGGGTGTGTATGTATGTTACACTGGTATGGGTTTATATATATTGTTTGGTTCCGTCTCATATACTCCATCCGTTCCAAATTAATTATTTTTTTAAAACTTTTTTAAGTCAAATTGACTATTTTTAAAATTAATAATTAAGCATATATAAATATATTTCTAAAATTATAAAAATTAAAATTAGTAATAAATTATATATACTTTCTTTTGGTTATAATATCTTCACCTATATGTTAGCAAAAATAGTAAAAAGATTAATTTTAAAAATAGTCAATTTGACTTTAAAAAATCCTAAAAATGTAATTAATTTGGAACGGAGGGAATAATATATATATATATATATATATGTGTGTGTGTGTGACGGATGATTATGAAATTTTTTTTATTTTTTATTTTTGCTAAATTTAATGAAATATTGATATTAACTAACATTAAAGCCCACCATAATTCCATTCAAATTACATGATAATCGACCACTTTTGGTCACTCGCATTAACGCCCTTTTTTAAAATGGACGAAAAAGAAAAAAAATAATAATGAGAAAAATTAAGTTTTTTATCTAATTTTTTTGTTATTGAATTTTTTAATGAATAGAAAAAAAAATAGACGGACAACTTAACTATTTTTCTTGTCAAACTTTTTCGTTCAAAAATATATATATTTGGACAAGAATTAAATATGATGAGATCATTTTTTATAATACCTATTATATCCTCAAGTTTATAACCATAATAAAACTAATATAAGAATAACTTAGTAATTTAAACGTTAAACTTGAAATAGAATAAAAAAAGTTTTACTTTATAAATTAAGTAACAACATAAAAATAAAAAGACAAATTTTCTATTCTTTTTTTCATTATAAATTAATTTTTCTATTATTTTTTTTTTCGTCTTAAACTCATAAACATTGTGTAATATGTAATTAACCTAAATTGTTATATGAGACGCTATCAAAAACACGTGTTAAAATATTCTTCCCAATTTTAATTCATATATCTATTCAAATATTTAGCTATCTATCTATTGATACTATAATTGACAGTACAATTTGGTTTGTCATTAGTTCAACCAAATAAAAAAAAATTACTAATATATATTAAGAAAATAATTATATGATCATTACTTAATATTAATTTATTATTAATATTAAAGCAAGAGCGCATATATATATATATATATATATATATATATATATATGTGTGTGTGTGTGTGTGTATAGTAATACGAGTAAATAATATTTTATTATTCCTTATATAACATAGTTTGATAAAAAAAAAATTTGGACAACAAAATTTTTATGTAACATGACTTTGCTACTATTATTAAAATATAAGTATGTTAATTTTGAGTATAAAAATAATTTGATTATTATTTGTATAATTTTAAGAAAAATCTGATTTATTCTTACGGGGTATTGAATTGATATTATTATTTAAATATAAGTACAAATGCATTATAATAATCACGTGGTGAGTTAAAATTGTTAAAGTACTAATAGAATAACCAATTGAATCAGGAATATTGGCTAGTTTTTTAACTTGTACAAGACATGAATTTGGTGGGCATAGATCAATCATATTTTTTTTTATATTATTTTATTTTATTGACGTATATCTTATCTAGTAAAATAAAAATATGTCTCTTCATTTTTTGTTTTGAAGAACAATGAGTGACTAATCCATCACAAATTATTTATCATTTGTATTTCTTATCGTGAGTTTTAATTTTTATATATATATATATATATATATATATATATATTTAAAATTAATATAATTCATCTGTTATTTATAAATAATAAATTTTAAATATGTAATCACTTATTATTTAAGTGCATGCTCTAATACTCATAATGATTTCACTTGATTTAACATAATAAATAATTACTCCCTCTGTCCCAAATTAATTGTTTTTTTAGAACTTTTTTAACTCAAATTGATTATTTTTAAAATTAATAATTAAGCATATATAAATATATTTCTAAAATTATAAAAATTGAAATTAGTAATAAATTGTATATACTTTCTTTTGGTTATAATATCTTCATCTATATGTGAGCAAAACTAATAAAAAGATTAGTTTTAAAAATAGTCAAATTGACTTTAAAAAATACTATAAATACAATTAATTTGAGACAGAGGGAATAATATGTATATACTAATTTTTATCGAAGAAAATTTATTACAATCCTAATTATTTTGACCCCGAAAAAACTATTACAGCCAAATCAACTATTGTATAGTGTTGATTATGAAAATTGTGTGGACCTGTGACAACTGTAGTGCTTGGTACTCAAAAATTAGTTCGTATCATTTTCTATATCTTTTTAGGGTGACAAGATACGTCGCTATATTGAATTGTATATAGAATTCTAACAATAATTTATTGAATTGTATATAGAATTCTAACAATAATTTATTGAATTGTATATAGAATTCTAACAATAATTTATTATTGTTAAAGATTCTCGATATTTATTTGTGACTTCTGACGATAATGACTCAAAACATTAATCATACAAATAATTAAGTGTTGGTAGAACTGTGCATTCGGTTATAACTGAACCGAACCGAATACCGAACCGAACTTATTTTTGCTATCCGAATTAAAAAATAACCGAATTACCAAAAACCGAATAACCAAATTTACTATTCGATTATTCGGATAATAACCGAAATTAAAGTCTATATTTCTCCAACAAAAAAAAGTCATTTCAAATTTACAATACAAGAGTTTCCAATCACAAAATTTTATCAATAAATATTTTTATTTTATTTTTTTTCTTATTTGGTTATTCGGTTAACCGAATAACAAAATTTTTAAAACCAAACCCGAACCCGAAAATCGTATATTAAATCGGATATAACCGAATTTTTAAAAATAACCGAAAAATCTCGGCGATTTTTCGGTTATAACCGATTTTTGCTCACTCCTAGGTGTTGGTATGACCTCATTAGTTTGCTCACTATTTTTTCATAGAAAAGTTACATGCCACGTGTTAATGCTCCTATTGACTAGTGGTATATGAGTTAGGGTTTTCTTAACATGTGCCCTTAGGACACATGCTAAGCACGAAAAATAAGAGATGAGACCCACTAAATATTATTTGTTTATGCATTTACACTGAATTCAATGTATTAAAAAATAATATGTTAGTGGACCCCATGCATTGAATTCAGGGTTTCAAGAGAATATAAAGAACATTATCTTGAATTGTGTGCATATTCTCTTGAATTTCCGTGCTTAGCATGCGTCATAAGGGCACATGTTAAGAGGACCCAGTGAGTTATTATTTTTTATTTATACAAACATCCCCAATCACATTAGATCAAATGTGTGATTATCTGTAATTTTAAATTTATATACATAATTTAACACAATTATAAAAAAAAATCATATTTAAAAATATACATGATTTGACAATTATTTCAAATTTTATTAAATTTCTTATTTTTTAATATTCGTCTCATTTACGCCGTTATATTTTTAAATTTAACCATAAACATAATAAAAAATTTCACTTAAAAACCTAAATCATGTATTCCACGTCTCCATTATTTAAAAAAATGCAATGTTATGAGAAAAATCTAAAATTAATCTATTGCTTGAATTTGAGGAATATAATTAACATTTATGGGACCCACATAAAGTCGTGATACTGCATAATCACGCCACGTGTACCTCAGATTAGGCCACGACCTTTATTTCGCACCTCCCGTGTCGTCTCCCCACACTGGAAGACTCCATCAAACATCCCCTCTTTCTCTCTCCTCTACTATCACAATTCTCACAAGAATACCATTTTCACAGATCATTGATCGAGAAACTGAGAAATACCTAGGGTTTTCACAGATTCCATCGAACTGGTTTTTTTATCAGCTTAAAATTCAAAAAAATGGACAAATTGAAGCTGGCTTCATCATCACTGGGGGAGCGATTAAAGACTGGAGGAGCCCAAATGAGCCGAATGGTCAGCTCAAAGATGAAAGAAATTCTACAAGCCCCAACCTCTGAATCCAAAATCGTAGACGAAGCCACCCTGGAGTCGATGGAGGAGCCCAACTGGGGTTTGAATTTGCGGATTTGCGCGATGATCAATAGTGGAGAGTATAGCGGGACGGAGATCGTGAAGGCGATTAAGAAGAAGTTGTTGGGCAAGAGCGGCGTCAGCCAGCGGCTCAGCCTTGAGCTGTTGGAGACTTGTACCTCGAATTGCGAGAAGGTGTTTTCGGAGGTAGCATCGGAGAAGGTTTTGGAGGACATGGTGAGGGTGATTGAGGATCAAAAGACGGAGCACGGGATTAGACAGAGAGCTATGGAGATGATTAGGGCTTGGGGCGAAAATGAAGATCTCATGTATCTGCCTGTTTTTCGTCAGACTTACACGGTCAGTACTATCTCCCCCCCCCCCTCAATATTGTTTATGCATAACGTATTAACGTATATAATATGTTTGATAAAATGGAATATAACAGTGTTTGATAAAATGGAATGTTTCTCTTATATTCGTCTAAATGCTGAATGAGTTATTCTGCTACGGTGTTACCATATTTTGAGCTAATTAATAAGTATAATCTGAAATTAGTTTACTATATTTCTACAACATGAGGATACATACACATATAGGGGGTTTGAAAATTAATTTGGATGGTTCTTATAAACATATCACATATGTGCAACCACTGCTTTCCTATACTTATCATGAATATTCCTGTCTGGTTTGTGTTCCTTTCTTATGTCCTAAAATTTGTAGACGAGGTTGAAGCTTACGCACTTGCAGGATCTGTTTTGGTTTGTGAAGATATGGGGGGACTTATTTATGGACTGAGTTGTTTGTTGTTTTATTACAATTTTCTTTTCTGCATGTGATGCAATTTATAAGGATTTTTAAATTTATATTTAATTCAATATCTATTTATTTTTCAATTCACGTGCTCCATTTATTTGCGTGATCTTGGAATTCCATTGTAACGTATTTGTCATATCAAATGAGTCTGTTGTCGTTATTCAATTTTTTTTTGTTAGGTTATGCTTTGTCACAAATTTGTGTATGACAGGCAATTAGTCCCCATTACTTATAATTAGGGATGCATTTTGCAAACGAATAACGTGGTCAATAATAACAAATCTGATAATAAAATTTAAGAGAAAAAAAGAGAGAAGAATTTTAATAGAGGACGGAACTTTGTTATTTCTCATGATATCCAGTTTTCAAATCACAAGTGTCTTTCCCTCCTTTGAGGTTGACAAGTATAGGCTGCTATTATCTTGACAATTAGTACCGGGAAGATATGTATACACTTATCACTATGCTAGGATACAAGTACAATTGTTTCATAAATTTTTGTACATAATTCCTCTAAATTATGTTGCCATATGTGGTCTATAAAAGAAACAGATGCATACTTGCTTTTCCTAAATGAATCTATCATTCTTGTTGAAATTGACACTTGACAGCTCCCAAGTTCTTAGGAAGTTTACCTACTCCTGTCATGCACATGTCAATACCGTTCTCTCAGTTTTGGCTCAGTCAAATGACTCAAATCCAGTACTAACATTTTTATTTGAATGGTGTCCATGCCTTCATTTGATATATATATATACTTGCATTTCTTGTTTTTGTTGTTATTTATTTGTATATTTATTAATTTTCAATTTATTGTTTTGGTGACAAAATGCCAGAGTTTGAAGACAAGAGAGATACCTGGAGATGCACAAGCTGGAAATTTCCAGCCCGAACAGTATACTTTGGAGTCATATGTTAACAGCGAACAGCTGATGTCACCCCCTGAACAGTACCCCATTCCTGGTGCAGATGGTCACACTTCTCCATTCAATTATGGCAATGTATCTGTGGAAGAAAATAAAGAATTTCTTGTCGTTACTAGAAACAGCCTTGATCTTCTTTCCAGCATATTGAATTCTGGACCTGAACCAACGCTTGTCAAGGTAAGTAATTCTTTCCTCTGTGTAATATTGTGTCACTAGTCTGTCAGGCCTTTAGTTGTGTGCATACTGGTCTTACCTATAGCTGTGTGCATATTACCTATTTCAGCACCGTTTCCGACCTTACGAACCTACTGGTTGATGAGGATATCTGGATGTATTTTTGATAGATTAAACTTTTAAAATGGTGACGATAAATGCTCTTGTTCTTTTGAATACAAAATTAATCTTTTTAGAGACCAATAAAACTAACTAGATTTTGTAGGAATTTGCATATACCAATTTAGGTGCACAATACAGCTGGCGGTGGTTTGTTTCTGGTTCTTGTCCTGAAAGTCTATTCTTTATTAATTTCCAGTTAAGTTAACAGATATGTTCATGGATTATAAATAATATAATGGCAATTAATACGAATTCATGTGTAATTGCAGGAAGATCTGACAATGAGCATGTTGGAGAAGTGCAAGCATTCTCTCCCTGTAGTTCAGAGAATTGCAGAGAGCACGAATGATGATGAGGTAATGCTTTTTGAGGCTCTAAATCTCCATGATGAGCTTCGACAAGTTATTTCCAGATGTGATGAGCTGGAAGCTGCTCTAGAGTCCGGGGGTGAGCCAGTGAAAATCTCTAATAGTACGGAAGTTGAATCACATGTGCACATTGGGAATCAGAGCCAAGTGAATACGGCAGATCCCCCGAATGTGGATACTACGGAAGCTAATTCATCTGTGCATGTTGGTAATTATAGCGATTCCAAGAGGGCAGATCCCTTGAATGCGGATACCACAAAAGTTGATTCTCCCGTGCATTTTGGGTATCATAGCAGCGAAGCCAAAAGGACAGATCCCCTGAATGAGGAAAGCACCGAGTCCATCAGTGAGGTGAAAAAACCTGGTTCCCCAAAGGAAGAGAGTGTTGAATCTAGTGTTGATATGAGAAGTCCTGAACAAGGGTTTAAGTAGGTGTTTGTAGACATTAAAGGATTTGAACGTAGTTTTTATTACGCTTATCAAGAAGCATGTAACGAGAAATATATATATTTCTTGGGCGTGGTGTACTGAGGATTGGTTTTGTTCATCTAGTTATTGTAACTATTGATAGACGACCAGAAATGTGGTGAACTATTTATGCTTTATTATGTCAAACTGGTGTCTTGACCAATAACCATGCTGCCATTTGTATAATTTGTCTCAGGATTGTTATGACTAATGACTGCACTAGGTTTCCCATCTTCACCTCCTCCTGGTGGCGGTGATATTTGTAATTATGCTATCATATAGTAGTGTTGGCTTGTCATGCTTTCTTTCTTGGTGTTTTCTGATCTGTGGGATGGGGTGTGCTTGGCGGATCCGGTTGTCGTGAAGTGAACTTCATGGTAAGTTCGTGAAGTGAACTTCATGGTAAGTTCACTTTATATCCAATACTGTGCTGACACGTATCATCTCTCGCCACGTGTCAGCGCAGTATTGGACATGAAGTGAACTTACCATGAAGTTCACTTCATGCTAACCGGAATCGTGCTTGGCACGGCTTCTCTTTCTCAATGTTTCTTCTTGATGGGTGTTTGGTTTTAACCTGTTATGCGTTTAACATTGCTTTTATTAGGGAATGTAACATATGGGTTAATAAGGTGCAAATTTGTCCGGCAAACTTTTTTGTATATAAATATTTTCTTTGTTTTAAATTTTAAGATCATCGTTGATTTTTAAAAGATAATTTAAAATATTTTTAAATTCAAAAATTGAGATAGTTTATTGAAAATTATGAAACAATAAATTTTATAATATGTAGTATTTGTTAGATATTTCATAATATTCGTCATTATATTGGTTAAAATTGAAGAAATGTTAATTTTAAATTTAAAAATATATTAAGTTGACTTTAAAATATCAATAATAATCTTACATTATGAAACGCGAGGAGTATATGATTTATATATATATATATATATATATATATGATAATAATCAAGAGCATTTACCATCGGGGGAATATTACCCTCCATTTCAAATAAGATAAATTTTAATATTTTGAAGATAATTTGAGATAATTTTAAATTTAAATTTAATATAAATTATTTTTATTTTAATATAATTATAATATAAATATTATAACCTATTCATTATAAACTTTATTCTTTTAAAAATTTAAATAATTCACATAAATTTTAATTTGAAGATACTTCAAACTAATTTCTAAAAATCAAATACAGTGTAGGATCTTAGACTCCAGTTTGAAAGTCCCGTCGAACTTTTATTTTTGGTCTCTAGAAAAAGAAAAATAAATAATAAAAAAAGACGTACACTGAAATAGAAGTGGTAGTGTGTTAAATATATATGCAATACGATCTTCCCTCTCAATTGGCCCTCGCTTACTTTTGTTCTTTCTTTCTACTCGATGCTCAGTGCTCGCAAATGGAAACCCACTCTCTCTATCCTTAAAATCCCGCCAAATTCCCTCCCTCTTTCTCTCTCCTAAAAAAATTCCCCATCTCAAAAATTCTCTCTCCCTCTCACTTCGGATAAACCCTTCTCAGTACCCCCAATTCCTAACAGTTCTAGGGTTTCAAACTCAGTACCATGCCTTCTCTACCCTCGCCGGGCAAAATCCACCGGCTCGAACTAGAAAACTTCAAATCATATAAAGGATTCCAAACAATCGGTCCATTCTTCGACTTCACAGCCATTATCGGTCCAAATGGTGCCGGAAAATCCAACCTCATGGACGCTATTAGCTTCGTCCTCGGCGTCCGTACCGGTCAACTCCGAGGGGCCCAATTGAAAGACCTGATTTACGCTTTTGATGACAGAGAAAAAGAGCAGAAAGGCCGAAGAGCCTTCGTCAGGTTGGTTTATCAGCTCGGCAATGGCTCTGAGCTCCATTTTACGCGCACCATCACCAGTTCTGGTGGTAGTGAGTATCGGATTGATGATAAATCTGTTACATGGGACGCGTATAGCGCCAAGTTGAAATCACTGGGAATTCTTGTCAAAGCCAGAAATTTTTTGGTGTTTCAGGTATAGGATTTTATGGAAATCGGGCTTAGTTTTGCTTTATAGCTGATGATGTTTTTTGCTATATGTGATGTTGCTAGATTGACTGTGCATAGGGACTAAAGAAGACATAAAAACTATACATTTGAAATGTTGTTTTGTATACGATTTAATATTAAAATTTTATTAAAGGTGAAAGAAGAAAAAATATTTAACCGTGACGAATGTGTCTGTCTCTGGATTTTATATTAATGCATGCCTATTCATAAGATGTTGTGATTATCCTAGTTGTAACTGTCTCATCAGGATTTTTTTGGGTAATGTAAGAAGTCTCAAATTTTTGAGCTTCAAATATGTTTGGAATACACATTTCATTAAGTTATGGGGTATTGGACCACAGCCATCTATGGGCCATCTGCCATTAGCCAAAGAGGGAAAACACTATTCATGATTGGCCAAGTATCTTCATCTACATGTGTGCCATCACCATCCTTATCACCGAGTTACTGTTTTGGATCTATATTGGGCTTCTCTGGCCCTATTCCGGGCATCAGTTATTTTACCACCTTCAGTGAGTGCCACCGCATGCCTTGTTGCAATGTGCCTCGTTTATTTTTAAGGGTCTACAATAGTTATTGTCGTTTTAATGAAGTCGGTCATGATAGTTAGTTATCACTCTTTACTTTAGATTACAATTATGACATTATCAGTCTTTACATTTACTCGTAAATGAAACTTATCAGAAATAAAACTAAATATATTTCTGGAAGAACTACCATTACATCAGAGATGGCTTGATTCTTACTTTCTCATAAGTCATAACCCCCCTAGGTCCATCTCAAATGAGAACCCACTTTTGAAAAACTATCCATTTTAAGAAAAGTTGTCAATTTTAATAGTTAACTTTACTCCTAGCTCAATTTAAATGAATGTTAGGTTTAACACTTCCCATTAAGGGTATGTTTGGTATATTACATTACTGTTTAGTATTTTTAGAAAGTGAGCTCTCTTTTTAGGACTAACAAAAACGAAGAAATGCGCTCTGTTTGGGATGATGAGAGTATTTGAATATATTTAATTGTATTAAGTCAATCCTAATTCGTTTAGCCTGTTACGCAAGATGCCTTTTATATTTGACAGTTTGCAAAACTGGGTTTTCATGTTTTAAAGTATATGTATTAATTTAAAATTTAAAATATTAAATCTTGAAGCATGTTTTCCTTCTTTTATGTATCTAATTTTATCAGTGAACGTTTCTTTCAGAAGGGAAAAATAATCTCCTTGACTAACTACTGATATTAGTAATTTTATTTGAAAAGGAAACAAAATAGTTAGCATGTTCATTACGAACACGCTCTGCGCATGCTCACGCACCTATATATATATACATTATTGCATGAATTGCACTAAGCTTCATAACGTCCTTTATATGTGAAATCTATCTTTCCACATGATATGGGAGAAAAAAGATTACAGGAGAGAGATGGACACCTCGTGATAACTTCATTATTAAGTATTATCTATACATGTGTGTTTTATCATAGGAAAATAACACTTTAGTTCTTTTTATTTGTGAACTTTAATATAGGGTGATGTGGAATCAATTGCATCTAAGAATCCAAAAGAGCTTACTGCGCTTCTTGAACAAATCTCTGGATCTGATGAATACAAGAGAGAGTACGAGGAACTGGAAGGAAAAAAAGGTATAGCTGAAGAAAAATCAGCACTTGTTTATCAGAAAAAGAGGACCATAGTGATGGAGAGAAAGCAGAAGAAAGAACAGAAAGAGGAGGCTGAAAAACATCTTCGCTTGCAAGATCAATTGGTATGCATCTTAAAGATTTCATTTATAGATAAATTTATCAATACCTCTAATAACCTCTCCCTTGTAGATATTATAGTCATCTTTGCTGGAGACTTGGACTTAGTAGATTGTATGTTATAGCTGTAGATTGTTTATATTTATAAATGGTGTGCTTCCAAATCTCACCTGGCTCATAATGACATTGAAGAAAACTACGATAATTTTTTGTTTTCCGTGCAAGACTACATCTATTGTTTTAGTTTGAATCTTGTCTATTAAGTACTGTTTTTTCAAGTGTCATTTCCCCCCTACAAATGATTAGTTTTCTGACTAATGTTAATCAATTGAGTATCTAGTCAGGAGAATATGAATGTGTGTGTGTGTGAGAGAGAGAGAGTGTTGTTTGGGTTTATAACACTGAGCTAATTCAGAAACAAACTCTGCCTCTCTCCTTCCCCCTTCCTCCGCCCAAAAAAGTAAATGCGGCATGTTCTTAGTAAGCCAGTACTGATTGGTAGAATAAAGGAAATAATATTGTTTTACTTGATGGAGTCTCAAAGCTGTTGTATATTATTTTACTACATGCACTTAGATTGCATTATGTGCTCTCCTTGGTTGGAAACTACTTTTGTAATGGATATCTCCACTTGATGTTCCTTTATCTCTCTCTCTCTCTCTCACTATATATATATATATAATTACATGTATATAATACGTTCTTCTCTCTTGCAGAAATCTTTGAAGAAAGAACATTTTTTATGGCAACTATTAAACTTAGAGACGGATATTGAAAAGGCTAATGAGGATATTGATGCTGAAGAGAAAAGCCGTGAAGAGATTGTACAAGAATTAGAGAATTATGAAAGTGAAGCAAGCAAAAAGAAGAAAGAACAGGCCAAATATTTGAAAGAAATTGCACACTGTGAAAAGAAGATTGCAGAGAGAAAGAATAAACTTGATAAAAATGTGAGCATCATTTTATCTTTCAGTAGTTAATGATCTATTCTTTTTGTGTTGCTAGCTGTTATGTGTTTTATTCGCCTGGAAGTAGAGTTCTTTACTAAAGTTTCATTGACATTCATAGAATGTTGGATTAGCTCCAGTATACCAAATTTGCATTCTTCTTCTTCTTCTTTTTTTTTTTTGGGTGCAAAAAAAAAGGATCCCATGGGTTAACCTTTGGGAAAATGTAGTTCTGTGTAAATTTTATCATATGAAGTTATGAACAATAGTCTGCTGGGAATATATATTAAGAGTAATGTCGTTAGCTAGGTCACAATTCGCCTAAATTGGGCCTCACTGTGTTGCTCTGAGCAGAAATTCGTGCTTCGAGAGCGAATTCGTCTCAAATTCACATACTGAATACCACATTGGATTTGTTTGAATACCCTGAATTTGGTAGAAGATATGGTATCCCTAGAATTTAAAATGCTTATGTAATTTATGTGTCGAAACATATGTGATGGGAGCGAGAGCCCCAAATTCTGTGAGGGAACTTGGTGGGCAAAATAGTTGCAGTGTTGCTAAGTGGCATAAGCCATTAAATCTAAATGGAAATAAAAATTTAAGTTGTTGCAAATAGTTCTTTTGTGTTAGCATTTTATTTGCCTTGTGCTGCATTTAATGAGAATTTTCAAGACTGTAAGCTGTTAGTTTATAGTAAAAAAAAAGAGAAAAAAAAAGTAGCAATCTATGTATCATATGCATTTAGTTTGTGGATTGATTATGGTCTCTTTCTGTTCACAGAAACCTGAGCTTCTAAAACTAACAGAGGAGAGATCTCGGATAGCTAAAAAAATCAAAAGCACGGATAAAGATCTTGAGAAGAAGAAGGTAGAAAAGCGGAAGCATGCGGATGAGATAAAAAAGCTTGAGAATGACTTGCGGGATCTCACTAGACAACTGGATGAGTTGAAGGAAAAGGGTCAGGAGGCTGGTGAAAAACTTCAGCTAGCTGACAGTCAATTAGACACGTACCACCAAATGTAAGTCCTTAAGCATCTATTCGTGTCAACTTTAAAATATATGGTTCATATAAGCAGTCATGTCATGTTTCTCTGTATCAACGTTCTAGCTTGGGCATCGTTTTTTTTCTCTCTTTCTCAAGATTATGTACTGATTTCTGACTGATTCTGGGCTTACCTTTACCTTGTTCATCTTTCCCTTGTCTACCTTCTATCAACATTCTAGCCTGGGCTTACGTAATGATAGTTTAGTTTTCAGAAGAAGCAAAGTGGATTTAGATAAAGGGTTGCAGTTACTTTGGCGCGTTGCGATATGTTCACTGAAGAAAAGAAAGATAAATGCGATGGTCATATGATTCAATTCTCTAGAAATTTTGAATTGACAAAAAAATTCTATCTAATGCTTGTCTTACTATGAGACACCTTGCAATAACACTACCTAACTTCTTAAGTTTTTATACTTTTAAGGTTCTTTTGGCCAAATTAAATAATGCAATACATAATTTGAGAGAGGAATTCACCTTAGGGGGCCAGGTTTTTTTTTTCCTTCTGTTGTTGATGGATACTGTTCTTTAACATATTTAATCTGAAGCTTGTCTTGTAAATGAGCCCTGAACTGTCAATCTGTCATTGAAAATTTTGATTTGCAGTAAAGAGGAAGCTGGAATGAAAACTGCCAAGTTAAGGGATGAGAAAGAGGTTCAAGATAGGCAACAACATGCTGATGTTGAGGCCCTAAAGAATTTGGAAGAAAATCTTCAACAATTGGAAAGTCGGAAGCAAGAGCTGGATTCACAGGAGAAACAAATGCAAACTAGACTGAAGAAGATGCTTGATGCAGTTGGGGAAAATAAGGAAGAATTAGCACGAGCGAAAAAGGAACAACGTGAGATGAAAGAAAAACTTGGAGATTCTAGGTTAGTGATCTTGCATGATATATGATTATTAGTTCCCCAAAATTAGCATATTTCCTTCTTTGACCTATTCTATGTACAGTAATATAGGCAGGGAAATTGCTTTTATTTCATCCATTTGGAATAGATGTTCCAGATCTTAGTGGATTCTTACTTATGAATGATTCCTCTTATTTTACAGACGCAAACATGAAAAATTGAAGAAAAAAATTAGCGAGGTAGAAAATGAACTACGTGAATTGAAGGCTGACCGACATGAAAATGAAAGGGATGCCAGGTTGTCTCAAGCAGTTGACACTCTTAAACGCCTGTTTCCTGGTGTTCATGGTCGTATGACTGAGCTTTGCAGGCCAAGACATACAAAGTATAACCTTGCTGTCACTGTAGCTATGGGAAAATTTATGGATGCAGTAGTAGTTGAGGATGAAAATACAGGAAAGGAATGCATCAAGGTAATACTTAAATATTTTCCTATGATGCTTTGTCTGGATATATCGTGTTTTAGGTGTAGTTTGGTTCTTAATCCAATGATTCTTCACACTATAAAGTTTAGAAATAACATGGATTTTCGAGGCACCTTTATGGCATGGCTATTTCTTCGTTTTTTTCGCCCTTCTTTTCTTTGCGGGTAGCAGTTTTGACTCTGAGTCTCTGACTGCTGTATATATAATTATCGTGTAACTGTTACTTTTGCTTGCTTGACTGCAGTATTTGAAAGAACAAAGGCTTCCTCCTCAGACGTTTATACCTCTTCAGTCGGTCCGTGTAAAGCCTATCATTGAGAAGTTGCGCACTTTAGGTGGAACTGCAAAGCTGATCTTTGACATAATAGAATATCCTTTACCATAGTTTGCCAGTTTATTTATAACACAAGAGCATGCAATAATTCATACATCCCTTACATTTATATGAATATTTTTCTGTGTAATACATGTTTCCTTTGATTTTCTTTCTGTTACTTATATCTCAAATGGACTCTGGGCATCTATGTACTGGTAAATGCATGTGTATGTAACTGGAAAGAGTTTAAAAGGATGTTCTGCTACTTTATTTTTAGTTGTCCTTTACCAGATCTGATATTCTCTCTCTCTGTATATTATATATATATATGTGTGTGTGTGTGTGTGTGTTTTCTCTTATACACCCTCTAAAGAAAATATCTACTTCTATGTTAGGGATTTATACAGGCATCTCAGAGTTTACTCTCACGTTGCTATTATTTTATAGTCCTTTTTCCAGAAACAGCTCTATTTTAAATTTATTCATGTATTTAATTATAAGAAAAAGTTAAGTTAAAAGTTATATTCCAAAGATATGCACTTTCTTCGTATACTTAACAGACATACATTCGCTGCAAACTTGGAAAAGGCTATATTATTTGCTGTTGGAAATACCTTAGTTTGTGATGAGCTGAATGAAGCTAAGCACCTCAGTTGGAGCGGTGAGAGATATAAAGGTAAATACGACGTGCTGCCTCTTCTTTTTTCACTTATTAGTCACATGAATAATCATTAAAAAGTGATTTAATGTGCTTGTAGTTGTGACTGTTGACGGTATTTTATTGACAAAGTCTGGTACAATGACTGGTGGTACGAGTGGCGGAATGGAAGCAAGGTCACATAAATGGGATGATAAAAAGATTGAAGGTTTGTGGGTTGTGGTCAATTATAGTGAAAAATTTTTAACTTAAAGAAATGATGAAGGTCTTTGAAGTGCTTAATCTTAATTTTTTTTTAGTTTTATCACAGTTGTGATAGTTATATGAATTTTATAGGACTTAAAAAGAAGAAGGAAGCGTTCGAGTCAGAACTGGAAGAGCTTGGATCAATAAGAGAGATACAGTTGAGGGAGTCTGAAGCATCTGGGAGAATTAGTGGAGTTGAGAAGAAAATTCAATATGCAGAGATTGAAAAGGTTTGAATAAAGAAGCAATATATTCTCTACTTTCTTTAGTTTTGACTTGCACATCCACTCTTGACGCCGTTAGTATTGTTGTTCATTCATCTTAGTTCCTTTTGCCCTTGTAAAATTCCAGATAAAATTTCTGTTTGGAACCAGATTGCATTTATGATGTCATTCAGTGTTCACCTTCGTATTATGTTTCTGCAGCAAATTTTAAATTGTATCGACTTATCCTTCCCCCTCTCTTCTTTTTGGGATTTATACTGGCTGACATGCCAATTCGTGATTAATGTTTGGAAAGAGTTGTGTTATGTGACATTCTTAGTTTACAAATCATTTGTATACTTAGCTAGACTAAACTTAGGGTTTAACTGATCAGATTATACTTTGCACCCTCAAATCCTCCCTTATAGTTGGAGACTATTAAGGTTTTGAGAAAAACGCTATGCAATTATGCATTCAAACTTATGTGGACAAAGAAGAGACATTTAAAATTTCAAATGGAATGAAACTTATCCGGAAAAGTAATAATAAAAAAAAGATTTTAATGCATATTATGCATATGTGTGCATTGCTGATTGGTTTGTTGGTAATTATGGATAATATCATTGTGTGCTAGAACAATTTCTGTCTGATCATATTTTCGTTGTTGTGACTGCTGGGATGCCCATAATCCCTACAATTAAAATGGCTGGTTGAAATAAGTGAACCTAGTGTAGCTATTATTTGGGAAGTTCCTTGTATAGGGAGGGGTATGGGTTTGTTTGAGGCATAGGTGTGCCTTTTGTTTCTCATAGTCATAGACTAGATGTGCTGTGTGAGTAATTGGGTTCACCCCTTTTTTGATGCTTCTAGTGAATTATTTACTTACCAAATAAAGAACAAAAAAAGAAAGTGAAAGTGCCAAAATCCGAGGAGTATAGTATCGATTCCAATTTGCTTTTAGATGCTAGGTGTGGTGCTAATTGGTATTAAGATGGAAGTTAGAAGTTTGAATTGGTAAGATTGTGTTCAATCAATTCCAACGCTCATAGAAGTTTCAGAGTCCATGACTGAAATTCTAAAATTAAATCACAATGGGTCTAGTAGGACCTGATAAATTTTGAAAACACTGCAGTTAAAAAAGCAAAATGAGAGTTGTGAGGCCAGAGGTAGGGCAAAAAATATGGACCAGTCTTGATATATCATATTTTTATGAATGCAAAATTGATAAGGTATGCTGATTTAGCAGAGTGGTTATACTTGGGCTTCTCAAGTTGTTAGGATAATTATAATTTTTACTGCTTGGCTGTTTTATATGTTCAGATTGCATATATATTTTATGTTTACGTTATCTCAGTAACTTTTTCTTTGTAATGCATTTTTTCAGACTAGTGTTTACCTAGACCTGTCTTTTGCAGAAAAGTATTGTGGACAAACTCAAAAAATTGGGGGATGAGAAGAGTAATATCGAAAGGGAAATTGGTCTTTGTCATCCTGAACTTCTTAAGGTGCCTTTGTGACCGTTATCTCAGTTCAGTTTCTTGTAATGGTATTTGTCTTCGTGATATGGATGGTTTTGTTTTGTTTCAGCTGAAAAACATTACTGCTTCAAGGACTTCAAAGATCTCTTCTCTAGAGAAGAGAATCAATGATATTGTTGACCGAATCTACAAGAAATTTAGCGAGTCTGTTGGGGTGACGAACATCCGTGAGTATGAAGAAAACCAGCTCATGGCCGCTGAGCAGAATGCTGAACAAAGGCTAAGCTTGCGTAATCAGCAATCAAAGCTGAAGTACCAGTATGTTTACCTCGGTGGACTATCTGCTTTACCTAGCTTATAAACTTGTTCTTTCTTGTGTTATTGGCTTTTATCTTTGTGGATGAGATATTTTAATATAGAGACAACTGTTACAATATAACTATAAAGTATAAACTACTTAAGAGTCTGTGGTCAGAAGCATCTAATTATATGTCCTGATTTTATGAACTATCAGAATCTAGCCATTCCTGCTGCAGTTTAGAAATTTTTTTTAATCTTTCTTTCTGGCAGCCGTGTGTTTTAACTATTTTGTTCGCTTGCGTTGTGCGTCTGCTAGTCTTCGGAATCATTATGTCTGAAAGACTCAGAAGTCTTTGATGTTGCAAATACAGTCTATCCATGTTGATGTTTACTGTCTGTAATCTTATGTTTTCATTTACAGCAACTTGTTGGTATATTCATTAGCAGCATGGATTATTTCTTCTGCTTTGTGCATTTTAGTCGTCCATGGACCATGATGCTACCATAAACTTAAAATAGATTTTTATGCTAGTCCTTTTGCATAAATGCTAGTGATTTTGTCAAGGCTTCAAAATCCTGAACTATGATCTTTCTGTAAGAGATGAATTTATATTCTTTTAGTTAATTAATTTGACAGTTTATGCTCTCTGACGTTCTTTGCCGGTATGGTTACATAACATTTTTAATTCTGCTCTGTATTAATAGCTTCTGGTAGCTTATGATTGGTAAGGCAAATACAATGGCTCAGTTTATTATGTTGAGTCACCAAACTTTGATCCGAACTAGCCGTTGCTACATGAACTTCATCCAATTATGTCCTCTTTGGGGGCCTATTTATCTTTCTAGTTTGGTCCATATCTTTATAGTTTGTGCTTTTGTGGTCTTTGTTAAAAGTTGGGTTTACTTTAATTAGTTGTAAAATCAAAACTTAAATATTGTAGATTATTCAAACATGCTCATGAAATGTGTTACGCTGCTACTGACTCTAAATCATGAATCATCATATGTGATAATTTTGAGATTTGAAATATGAATTGTTGTGCCCTTACTTTGCCAGAACGAAACTTTAGTCTGGAGATGAGTGTAGGTGTGCCCTGCAAATGTAATTCTTATTGACAGAATGCACTTGAATACAAATTTTAGTATAAAAGTTTTTTTTATCAACAGTTTCTTCTCATTTACATATGATTATTAAGTAGCTTTAGTTACTTTTAGGAACTGAGAGTAGGTTATGCTTGTATCTTTCGATGCTTGTAATTCTAATCTGCATCACTTAGTTTGTTCAGCTTTCTCTGCTGACGTACTTTTAAACTTAATTTCTTTTTATTGAGTTCTACAAATTTTCTATGTTCCAGGTTGGAGTATGAGCAAAAGCGAGACATGGAGTCCCGAATAACGAAGCTAGAATCATCACTCAATTCTTTGAAAAATGCATTGAAACAGGTTGAGGATAAAGAAAATGAACTACAGTCAGCAATAGAGAAAGCTACTGATGAGATTAATCAATGGAAGATGGAAGTTCAGGGTAAGTTTAATTTTTTTTTTTTAGGCTTTACTAATTCAAATTCGCCTGATGCTATATACAATGGGCTGGTTTATTTGTTAATACTTGTCTTTATGATTGGTGCCTTTTGTTTTTTCAAAAACAAAGTAAAGGCAGTATTCATATTGCAATCTCAATTCCTTGGACTTTGATTATTGTTGTCCAATCAGTTCAGAGTGGTTGTAACCTAGTACTTATTGCTTGAACTGGGTCTTAGCATCTATTCATGTGGCCTATGGAATTAGGACAAAGTGATAAATATTTCTCATCATGTTCCGTTGATTATAGTAGTCATTTATTCATTGAGCTAGAGTAAATTTTTTTCTCAGTGTTGCTTGAAAATTTTACAGGAATATTGGTATACATTCTGGTTGGGATGCTGACTCGTTTAACTGTATTGGTATTCTGATACCATGTTTTAAGTTTCTAATAATAAATAACTGACTGTATGCACGTACTAAAAAAAACCTGATTGTATGCAAATATGATGTTTGGATTGAATTCATTTTTTGTATCCACTGGGTTACAACAGTGTTCTGATGAGATTATGTTCTACTTGCATGGATAGTACTTTTAAATGCTTGGTTGCAAAGAAGGATTTCTTTTAGCTGCAGGTCAGAAGGTAGCTCAGAAAGAGCTAAAATCTTGCAAGTGATAAAGTAGTTTGGATTATTCTTAATGCCCTAAAATAGATATCCATCTTGCTAAAAAATTTGTGGCTGCATATTTGAAACCTTATTCTATAATGATTTGTTACCAAGTACTATCAAATTCAATTACCTCTTCATATAGTGAATGGTTTTTATACCATCTTATGTTGTCTCCCCTTCTTGTAGAGTGGAAGCTCAAGTCAGAAGAGTGCGAGAAAGATATACAGGAATGGAAGAAAAAGATTTCTGCTTCTACAACAAATATTAGCAAACATATTCGTCAAATAAAATCAAAGGTTAGTTTAATTAGCCATCTATATGATAAATGGATCTTGGTGAACTAGTAGATCTTTATTCATGAACTTCTAATTACAGGAAACACAGATTGAGCAGCTGAATTCAAGGAAGCAGGAGATCTTGGAGAAGTGTGAATTAGAACATATAATACTTCCCACGATCTCTGACCCGATGGATACTGGATCATCAACTGGCCCTGTTTTTGATTTCAGTCAACTAAGTAGATCTCATCAGCATAACATGAGACATTCTGAGCGTGAGAAGCTTGAGACGGAATTTAAGCAAAAAATTGGCTCCATTATATCAGAAATAGAAAGAACAGCTCCAAATTTGAAAGCCCTGGATCAATATGAGGCTTTGCAAGAGAAGGAGAGAGCTATAACTAAAGAGTTCGAAGAAGCCAGAAATGAAGAGAAAGAAGTAGCTGGCGAGTTTAATAGAGTGAAGCAGAGAAGGTACCATATTTTATTGCATAATAGTAGGCCTCACTGTTTGATAGAACTCATGTTACAGCTGTAACTTACCGTGGCAAGTAAGTCTTCATAAGACATTTCATTAGAGTAATGAATGGAATAAAAATGATAAATCCGTTGAGGAAATCATCCAATCACTAAATATGTCATATATGAACATTCTTTTAAGTTCGTGTAGTATTCAATAAATTATGCCTTATATCTATATATAGCTCATATAATGTAACATAGAGGGGGAGGATCCTCGAGCATGCATCCTCTATTATTGAGTATGGTAAAGAAGAAATCAACAAGGTTCGCCAAAGAAAAATTAAGCATGTTACGAAAAGCCATTAATATAAGTGATATACTTCCAATCTTAGTTTTAGTATTATCTTTTTGTAGTGATAGTTTTTAATGCTTCTGTGATCTTAAAGAAAAGAGGACACTAAGAGCTTCTCTTATGCTGCACTCCAGGTGATAAACCACTAGTAGGCATATTAAGTTCCTGTTTGCACAGAGAATACTTGACTAGACTCACTAAATTTTCCTCAGTTCTGCAAGGATAGCCCCCTCTTGTTTGATGTTATAATTTATAACCATAGTTGTCATGGAGTTGCCTAGGCGTCTTGACACTAGAGAAGGACAATGCAACACCTTGGACACTGAGCTGCCAAGGCTCACGACTGGGTAGTTGGCCCAAGTTAAGTGTTTAAGTCATTTTTTACCCATGACTAATCATATCCTATGGACTTGCTATGTGGTGTAATTTATTACTTATTAGACTTGTAAGGTGTGATAGGTGTTGACTTGGTTGATTATTTATTTTCTATGTATGTAGTATTTGTTGACTTATTTACTTAGTTTTTAATGTCAAGTGTTTTATTTTTTAATTCTAATAGTGAAGTATTCATATAATTGTGTTTTTAATTGTATTTCATAGTGTTAGTTATTATGTTTTGAGTTTTAATTTATATAAAATTTTATTATTCAATATACTTTTGAAGTAAAACAAATAATGTATAAATCGTAAATTGTTAACGGCTTGTTGCCATATGGACACCATGGCGGGCGCCTTATCGTTTAGGCATCAGTCAACTATCGCCGCGTCTTGCCGTGGCGCCATGACAACTATGGTTACAACGACATGGAATCCAAGACATACTCAAAACATTTTTATACATTATATTTTTAATATATGTGCATATTTTTGATATATTTGTATAACGTATTTTCAACTACATTAAGTTTATTTCCAATAAAATGTATATGGCATTGCCACACACACATACACGTCTTAAAATATGTAACTAAAAACCCCCAAAACAAATGCAACTATCTATTCAGGACAGAGGTAGTACTTTTTTATCCAGCATTGTCAGTGATACACTAAAAAGATTATTAGTATAACATCACTATTCTAAAAGCTCTTTTTGAAATCTCAGGAAAAAAGAGTGATTGATGGTATAATAATCTCTTTAAAGACTTGTGGACCTTTATCCTAATCCTCATTAATGTTTGTAGCCACTGACACTATTATGGTCCTTCAAATTGTTTTGAATATGAATAGCAAACATATATTGTACGATAGAACACCATGCCTTCTAGCTTTTGTTTTGTTATGTTTTATGAAGGAGGATTTCTAACTACTATGAGTTGTAAATTGAATATCCAGTTGTGTTTTCTTAGAGTTTTTCGATTGTCCTGCAACACTTTTCTACCGCCTGTGTATATATTATAGTTGTGGGATGTCAGTTTTGATTGAGCTTGATTGCAGGTACGAATTATTTATGGAAGCTTTCAACCATATCTCTGGTAATATTGACAAAATTTACAAACAGTTAACGAAGAGCAGCACACACCCACTTGGCGGGACTGCATATCTAAACTTAGATAATGAGGATGAGCCATTTTTACATGGCATCAAATACACTGCTATGCCCCCAACAAAGCGCTTCCGTGATATGGAACAGCTATCTGGCGGTGAGAAGACTGTTGCGGCACTTGCATTACTCTTCTCCATCCACAGGTGTGTAGTAGAGAATTTATCAAATATCTTAAATTATTTGTTTATTTATTTATTTATTATTATTATTATTGTTTGGTGTCAATTGAGCCTTCTTGAGATGTTGTATATCATGCCTTTTATTATATTTTTCATCACAAGTTTGTTTACCTGTTAATGGTTGAGGTGTGGGTAGCCATTTGATCTGAAATTCAATGACATAAATGTGTTCCTACTTAGGATTAATCTGCAGAGCACTCTCTCTCTCTTTCTTTCTGTGGTTGCATTACTTTTCTCCGTCTAAGGTCCATAAAGAGAATGCTTGAAATTATCTTGTTTGTTTTGAAGGAACCTTTTCAGATTTGGGATAGAGTGGCTTCTACTTTTATGTTCGTTATATTTTTGTATACCTGTTAATTCTTTTGAGGACAGTTTGTAATGCGATAACTATGTTACCACTTTGGATTAAGCTGAAGATTGTCTGTATACGCATGAGATGAGGGTTGATTTCTTTAACCATTTCCGTCAGGATAGCTACTTGTTTGAGATTTAATGTGATATTCCTTGTTTATTGTTTCAGAGTTTAATTCTTTGTTTTCAAGTTTGTGTAAATCCATGTGTCTGCAACTTTATGGTAATATCACAACAATGTTAATTTGATTTTCTTCAAGCCAAAAAAGGCACGGAGTGATTTGGTAGGATACTATTGTTTCAGTTGCACGTGTTATTTTTGAAGAATTTCTCACTTTCGTCTTTGGAAATTTTCAGTTATAAGCCCTCCCCCTTCTTTATATTGGATGAGGTGGATGCTGCCTTAGATAATTTGAATGTTGCTAAAGTTGCTGGATTTATTCGATCAAAATCATGCGGCGGAGCCCGGGTTAATCAGGATGCCGAGGGAGCGAGTGGTTTCCAGAGTATTGTGATTTCTCTAAAGGATAGCTTTTATGACAAGGCTGAAGCTTTGGTTGGGGTGTACAGGGACTCTGATAGAAGGTCAGTTCATTCATTTTTTTGTTTTTAAGTTATCTATTGTCTATTTCGACAAACTTCGAAGGTATAGTCTTTTATCACAATGACCTGCAACTGCTATGTTCTTTTCTTTCAGCTGCTCGAGAACATTGACGTTCGACCTGACCAAATACCATGAGTAATGCACTTTTATAAATAGCAGTAGATGAGTACATAAGTTGTTCTGACTTGTTCCCTAGAGGAGATATTGAGATAGCAGATGTACAAGGAATGTAAAAAGTTGCAGTTTGGATCTCGTTCCATTTACTCGCAATAATGTGTATTACAAAGTGTACGTCTCATTGACTTTTAGTTAAATGATGCTAAAAAATCCTTGCCTCCATTTGAGATCATTTCTCTCTGTGTATTTTTTTTTTTGGGGGGGGGGGGGGGGTGTGGGTTGGTGGGGGTTAAGAAAAGCAAAAAAGAAAAAAAAAATATAAATCTGTAAAAGCTGCTTCTGTTATTTAATCAATACGAGTCATATGACATGTTTTATGTAATAGTGAAAAGTGAGATGGATTATTTGAAAGCTGCTCCAGTGGTAGCTATGGACATTATTTGTCGGAGTATATGTCAAAAAGAAAATGATATACATGTTGATAAATATCGGATGAAGTTGAATCGCAATCAGTGTGAAAATGTATGTAATAAAATAGAATAAATTAAAGTGAAATTTTTCTTAATTTTTATTTATTCTATATATATACATAAGTCGCAATCGTAATTTGGCCGAAAGCACTCCAAAGAAATCTTGCTTGTTCTTCGCTGGGAACTTGAGTAAGGAGTAGATCTTTTTTTTTTTGGGGGGTTTCTAGAATTTTAAAGCTCGAACTCTTTGTGTCAAAATAATCTTGCTTTAGTTGTATACTTGTATTACTCCTCTTATCTTAGCTGTCCCATATAGATCTGTGGTAATAAATGTAACCAAATTAGAATGATATTTCTGGTAGTATAAATGGAAAAACAAATATACCCCTTGTTTCAAATTTGCAACTCATTTATCATTGGCCCAAATGTTTCTCTACTTTCCAATAACATTTGAAACCATGATCCCAATTTAGTGCCACCTAAACTAATGGTTAGAATTCGAAAGTCTTAGCTGATCCTTGAACCAACAATCTCTTTAAACACCCATATTTGGTCCCATCCAAAAAGAGAAGCCCCATTGAAAAATCATTTGAAAACTCCTCTCCTTGCCTCTGGTTTTGGGTGACCGGCGATTGCACCGCCCTCAGGCTGCCGGAACACTAGCTTTATACGAATTACTTAAAATGCAGGAGGAAGCAAATGTGTTCCCAGCATTCTCTTATCCGGTTGAAACCACCCACAATGACCAAGAAACCGAACAAGAAGATCAAGAAGATGAAAAACAGATTCCTTTGGAGGTGAAATTATCAAGAAAAAAGAAGGCTTTGCTTGAATTCAGGTGCAGGTTGGAAGATGCAATTCTAAGCCATAAAATCTTAGGGAAAGAGAAAGGAAGAATTTCGTCGATAGAAACCGAAAATGCTGAAGAAAATCTCAGGGACCTTACACTTTGGGGTGTCCCTTTATTGCCTAGTAAAGGTCAGGAGGCCACAGATGTTGTTCTTACTAAATTCTTGAAAGCTAAAGATTTCAAGGTCTCCGAGGCCTTCAATCTGCTCCAAAGGACGTTGAAATGGCGGACGGAAATGAAAATCGACCAAATTCTTGAGGAAAATTTTGGTGCTGATCTTGACAAGGTAGGATATATAGGCAGCAAGGACAAGAAAGGTCACCCTTTATGTTTCAATGCTTATGGGATTTACAAGAAAAAAGAAACATACACGGAAAGATTTGAGAAATGTGTGGATTTCCTAAGGTGGAACATACAATTCATGGAAAGATGTATCCAAACGCTTAGTTTCGAACCGGGTGGCGCAAATTCTGTTGTTTGGATTGTAGATTTGAAGCATGCCCCTGCTCCGGCCATGAAGGAACTACCCTTTTTTAGCAGGAAAGTCTTGACTCTGTTTCAAGATTATTATCCTGGAATCATCTTTAGATATGTAAGTCCAAATTGGGCAGAACTGAGTTAATTGTTAGAGTTGCTATTGCGTATAACAAATATAATTATATAAAGTACAACTCTCCAAACCTCATGTTGGTATTTTTTGTTAATTATGATTGCGAACAAAATTAAGGCCTCGGATTGGTACTTGATGGATGACAGGTAATTATAAATGTCCCCCTTTGGCTTTTGGCACTCCATGCATTCCAACTGCGGCTCTTAACACAAAGGAGTAAAAGCAAGTTCATCTTCGTCAGGCCATATAGAGTTACCGAGACCCTTATCAAGTAAGAATATATATAATGTATAAGAACATATATATATATATATAGTCTGGATCAGAAGCAGATCGATTTTTAGCGACAGTTTTTCCGTCGCCTATATAATAGGCGACGGTTTTTTTAAAAAATAAACAATCTCCTAGTGTATAGGCGACGGAAAAATCATTGCTAAAGACCGGCATATATATATATATATATATACACACACACACACACATGAAGGTTATTGAATAATTTTTACATATACATGAAGGTTTATAGCCCCGGAAAACTTACCAGTTCAATACGGTGGCCTTAAGAGAGAAAACGAAGACGAATTTTCGTGTGATGACAAAGTTTTGATGCAAAAAGTGAGAGCCAATGCCATGGAAAATATTCAAATTCCTGTTGCTGAGGTAAAAAAAAATGTCAAGTATCGAATTAGCTTTAAATAACTTACTTTAAAGATTAAAAAACAATCATTTTGCTTTCCATTTGATATTTTTTTTTTGCAATAAAAAATGAGCATGCAGGCCGGGATGACGGTGTTTTGGGACATGACTGTGGTTGGATATGAGGTGAGCTACAAGGAGGAATTCATTCCGGACGACGATTGCTCGTACCGGATATTGGTTAAAAAGGAGAAGAGAATGGGGAAGAGTGTTAGAAATTCATTTCATATTAGGGAACCAGGGAGCATTGTGTTGAGCATTGAGAATGCAACATTCAAGAAGAAAATGGCTTTCTATAGGTATTCTATTAAACCCACAGTCACCAACTTAACTTTCTTAAGAAAAGAAGATTAGCTTATTCTGTGTAATGCGAGTCTTGTTTGTATTGCGGGCGACCGTAGATTGTTTAGGAACATCAATTATGTTGTACGTGCGCTTAATTTTTTCTCAACATATTTGACGATATGGTACGTACATAATGTACACATTGAGCTAGAATAATTAATTGAACAGAGGATGTGAACTTGGCAAGTTTGCGAGAGAAATAAAAACATGGTAAAATATAAAATACAGTTGTGTTATTAGCCATGCAAATGCTAACATGATACTCGGTTCAAAATGAGTGTTATTCTTTGCATTTTGTGGATTGCAGAATGATGAGTTAGAAGGATAATGATATATCTTGGACTTTACATATATGTCGATTTTTTAATTTTAATCATGTATTTAATATAGTGGGTCAATTTTATAATTCTATTCAGTCTCATGTATTGACATATGTCGCAATATTAATTTGGCAGAAAACTCGAGTTAGAATTAAGTAACACAAATTTTCACTTTATTTTTAATAAAATTTGATTGAAAACTTGTTTTTATTCAAGGGAAAATGTACGGATACACCATAGCTAAATTTGGCTGTAATTCTTAACAACCCATGTTTAAACAATTTGTCAAAGTGTAGCTATCAGCGTCGACGACGTTGAATTCGCGTGGCCTAATGGATAAGGCGCTCGCCTCCGGAGCGGGAGATTGTGGGTTTGACACACAAAGTAAATTTTTTACTCGAATTTGATTCAAATTCGAATTGTATTTGAAAAACTCTACTCATATTCGACTCGTCTTGAATATTTATTACTCAGATTTGATCTGACTCAGATCAAATTATATTCAAATTATTTGCAAACTTCGAATTCAAGCTCGAATCCGAGTCTCCACACAGTAAGTAGCTTTATAATACATATAAGGTCTAATGACAAAACTGTCCCCCCAAGTTTGGACGAAAATCAATTTGATACTCAAAATTTGAGAATGTTCAATCAATACCTCTAAGTATTTTAAAACAACAAATACGTTCCTTTTTAGTCCAGAATACGATTAGACTACTTTTTTTTTTTTGTATTTTGACCTTCTCAATACATTTAGTTTGTATTTGACTTGTATTTAATAAGTATTTTCTTAAATAATGTTATTCTTTACTTTGTTCATTTTCCCCAACATTTAAAATTAAAAATAAAATAAAATCTTAACATTATTTATAAAATCAATGACAATAAATAATAAATTAAATATAAATATAATTTCCCTTTTGAGCGACACATTTATAAATATAAATATTAATAAATATATATTTATATTTGTAAATATTTATTAATATTTATATTTTATTAATGGCTGTAATTAAATTTATATTTTTTAATGTATAAATATTTATTAATATTTATATTTATTTATTAATATTTATATTTATAAATATTTATTGTGATTATTCCACTGCTGCTCGTCTTCTTGTGAATAACCATCAAACCTGCTTTTATCAATTGAGGTTCCCTTGGCTAGTCATCACTTCCCTTGGCTAGTCATCACTCTGCTTCATATAAATCCCATCCAAAATAAATTTTTCATTAATTTTATAATATATACATATATATGTTCAAATATCACTAGGATCTATCATAAATATTTTTTTATAAATATTTTTTTTATAAATAATAAAAATAAATTTTAAAAAATAAATATTAATATTAATAAATATTTATAAATATAAATATAAATATTAAAAAATATAAATTTTAATTATAGCCATTAATAAATATAAATATTAATAAATATTTACAAATATATATTTATAAATATAAATATAAATATTAAAAAATATAAATTAATTACAGCCATTAATAAATATAAATATTAAATAAATATTTACAAATATAAATATATATTTATTAATATTTATATTTATAAATGTGTCGCTCAAAAGGAAAATTATATTTATATTTAATTTATTATTTATTGTCATTGATTTTATAAATAATGTTAAGATTTTATTTTATTTTTAATTTTAAATGTTGGGGGAAATGAACAAAGTAAAGAATAACATTATTTGAGAAAATACTTATTAAATACAAATCAAATACAAACCAAATGTATTGAGAAGGTCAAAATACAAAAAAAAATAGTCAAACCGTATTTTGGACCAAAAAGGAACGTATTTGTTGTTTTAAAATACTTAGAAGTATTGATTGAACATTTTCAAACTTTGAGTATCAAATTGATTTTTGTCCAAACTTGGGGGGACAGTTTTGTCATTAGCCCTACATATAATTACCAATTAACCTTATTATTTTACTTTGAAATTAGAAAATATATTTAAATTACACTTTACAAATAAAAAAATACAATTCAAAATAAAAATAATAGCTATTTATTCTAATTTTATTAAATTATGTATATATTATAAGAGAATGTATCGAGTATCTATTCGAATATGTATCAATCGAGTATGTATCGAATCATGATCAAGAATTCGAGATTCTATTCGTATTTTTATTCGAAATATTTTTTGTACTTATATTAGAATCATATTATTAACGAATCTGAATCTCACTCACATGTTTTTAAATCGAGTCTGAATCGAACCCGAACTATTTGGTTGGATTTACAACCTTAATTTTAAGAAAGGCATACGAATATTTCATATAGCCTAGACCCTAGTAATGTAATGCCCAATTCCCTCCTCCGGTTAACCAAAATTTGCCAATTTTTTTTGGCACAAATAAAGTTCCATTTAATATGTTAATAAATTTCATGGAATTTGGATGACCATCAGCGTGTATTCTCCTATCTCACGTGGATCACATACATCATTATTTACTATCGTCATAAATGTTTTTGTCATATATAGCAAGATTCAATATTTAATGAAGTATACATGGAATAACATCAATAATTATATATATAACAATATTCTAAGAGAGGATCCTAAATTGAATTAATTTGGTTGATTATCAATATCTATTTTGTGATTTTCCACATCAAGGCTGGCCTGTCCCAAAATACCCACAGGCTAGACTAACCCAAAATTTACTCTACTACTAAATAATGTATACTGGCTACTGCCATATCAATCAAAATTTATATGTATAATAATAAATAATTATTATACATATATATAGATATCAATCAAAACCTAACCTAATAATAACAATAATAATAATAATAATAATAATTTAAAAGATCATCATATAATTGAATTAATTTGATTTACCATAAAATTAGTAGGTAATTACAAAAAATAATGAACCTCAATTGAAATGAATGCCAATTACCAAAAAAGAAAAAAGGAAAAAAAACAGCTCACACTACATTTAAAAAACATATCGTACGGGTTGCAAACTTGTTTTAAATACTAAAAGCAAATTAGTTGGAAAATCATGTTAGTTACTTATTGGGAACTTTCATTTTTGAGGGGAAAGAAAGAAGAAGAAAAAGTAATCACTCTTTTGTTGGGAAGAGTATTAATGTTTATTAAATTTCCCAAGAAAAGGCACAAACGATACGTAGAAGTACAACAGACGGGAAACTATTATGTTTAGTTTTCCAAGTCTCGGAGCAGAAAATGTATAAATCCTTTATTTAGTTTGTTTTGCCATTTTAAGATGAGAATAAAATGCTCATAAGTCATACATCTTTGAATAAAATATGGGTTATGGTTAATTAATTCCCAACAAGATAAATGGCTTATAACTAAAAATTTCATAGACAAATTAATTACTGTAAATCCCATTCCCAAATTAAATTCCCAATTTAATTTTAAAACTAACATTTATACCATTAGCCAAAATATAGGTGAAAAAATTATAATCAAAACAAAGTATATACAATTTACTACTAAACCTAATTTTATAATTTTAAAAATATATTCAAATATACTTAATTATTAATTTTAAAAATAATCGATTTAATTTTATAAAGTTAAAGCTAGCGTTTCAATATATTCAAATATACTTAATTATTCTTTTTTATGGGTACTAGCGTTTCAATATTTCAGTCCAGGTTCATTGATGATGCAAGCTCCACAAGCTGGATGGATGTATACACTTCAAGATATCAAATAAAAACAAACGCGCATGCATGATAACTTGTATCCTTCTCTAGCTAGTTAAATAAGCCCACCTGCTTCATCAAAACTTATTAGGTGTAAGCATTTTAGGGTTTAGCAGCCATGCAAAAATTCCAAGCTGGCTCATTATCTCAATCTTACGTGTCAACCCCTAACCTCCCCTTTCTCTTCTATAAATACCAACTCTTCCCACTCGCCACTTCACATCCCACAGCAAGTATCTTCTTCATTCTGATAATATATAATCACCATGGCTAATAAGTTGGTCATTTCCATATTCTCCCTGAGCTTTCTTTTCCTAATTCTCCATGGCTGCATTGCTAGCAATCAAGGGCAGCAGCAAGGTGAGTGCCAAATCCAAAGACTTAACGCTCAACAGCCCACCAGGAGTCTCCGATCAGAAGGCGGTGTGACGGAGTACTGGAACTCCGACGATCAGCAATTCCAGTGTGCCGGCGTGGCCACCATCAGGCACACCATCCAACGTAGAGGCATGCTCTTGCCCTCCTACACCAGTTCTCCTCTGATAATCTTCATAGAAAAAGGTACACTTATATTAAAATACTGTCCGTTTCAAAATTGTTCTTAGTTGACGCTAGCTTGTCACTTGTGCAGTTAAATATATTTATTGATCCATCATATAAATTCTTCATATATTGTTGATGTATTGCAGGTAGGGGAATTCAAGGAGTTTTGTTCCCAGCTTGCCCTGAAACTTTCCAATCATCGCAACAAGAACTTAGTGAGCAAGAAAAAGGGAAGAGAAGTAAAGACCGACATCAGAAGATCAGACACCTCAGAGAAGGTGATGTTGTTGTATTGCCCGCAGGAGTGGCACATTGGTGGTACAACAATGGTGAAGAGGACCTCGTTGCTGTTGTTATGTTTGATACTACCAACTATGCTAACCAGCTTGACAGTACCAATCCCAGGGTGGGTTAAGTCATGAAATATTTAACCTTCTAAAATTTATTGATTTATTGATTGAAAAGATATATGAAACAGAAACGAATCAATATTTCATATATATTTAAAAATAATATATTAATTCTTCCTTAAAATTTGCAATTAAATGGTGAATAAAAATAAAAATGACAATTTATGGTGGTATGTATATATGTTACAGAGATTTTATATTGCTGGAAATCCACAAGCACAACAGGGACAGCAGGGACAACAACAACAGGGACAACATGGCGAGCAGCAGCAGCAACAGGATTCGGGCAATGTTTTCAGAGGTTTTGATGTGCAGACTTTGAAAGAATCATTCAATGTGGATGAAGAAACAGCAAGGAAGCTTCAGGGTGAGAATGACAATAGAGGCCACATTATCAAAGTTGAACGCGGCCTTCAGGTAACTAGCCCACCACTCACCCGAGAGGAAGAAAGACAAGGTGAACGCGACGTCGACGTCAACGGCTTGGAGGAGACTATCTGCTCCGCCAGGCTCCGGGAGAACCTTAATGACCCCGAACGCGCTGATATTTACAACCCCAATGCCGGACGCCTTAGCACCCTCAACAGCTACAATCTTCCCATTCTCAGTGTCCTCAAACTTAGCGCTGAAAGAGGTTTCCTCCACCAGGTAATTAAGAAGAAGAAAAAATATAAAAATTTCGATCATTTATTATATATATTAATTATAAATCGATCTAGCTTAATTAATTAATAATCATTTCTCATGCATGCAGAATGCTATCGTGGCACCACACTGGAACTTGAACGCCCACAGCGTGATGTACGCGACTAGAGGCGACGCTAGAATCCAAATTGTTGACAACAGAGGGCAATCCGTGTTTAATGATCGACTTCAGAAGGGACAAATTGTGGTGGTGCCACAAAATTTTGCAGTGGTGATACAAGCCGGAAATCAAGGTTTCCATTGGGTGGCCTTTAAGACTAATGACAATGCCATGGTAAGTACTGTAGCTGGCCGGACGTCGGCCTTCAGGGGTTTGCCGGCTGATGTTTTGGCCAATGCGTACCGAATCTCACGAGAAGAGGCACAAAAGCTGAAATATAATAGACAGGAGACCATTCTATTTAGCTCACAACGTCGTCGTTCGTCCGAGGATGGAAACATTGTTGAGATGCTTAAGGATGTCATCATCCGCCAAGTTTAATTAATTTAGTTTTTGGTATATATATATATGATTGAGAATAATATAAGACCTGGAGAGTCTTTATCTTTGAATAAAAGTATAATTAGCATTCTGCATTCTGCAGTGCATGTAAACCTTTTGTAATACATGTATGTGAGACCGATATATTACAATAATAATAATAATATTGCATGTATTATATTTTTGGGTGTTATTATATATGTGTCTTACTAAGAAAACTGTAAATTTTAAAAAATAATACTCCCATAATAAGAACACATGAATATTAATTTGCTTTATCTTATGAGCCTAGTTGTATATAAAAATGACTAACTTCATTATCTCCAAACTTCCTAGAACTTGTCACTACCGGTAAAATGCACAATAATAAATTTAAAATAATAACAAACATAATAAAATACTACAATATGAACAATCAAAAAGCCCACAGGGCAATAAGCTATTGAGTGGTATAATACTACAAGTCTTTGAAGGGCAGATTTATCCTTGGGCCTAGACTTGGGCTTGAACAGGTTGCTGGGTGCTCCACTTGGGAAGGAAAGTTGGAAACCAAGGGACCCGTTGGGTTACAGATTGCATCCATAAGCCATTTATGTTGCCGTTTAATTTAATATATTTACTATTTCCTTCATTTCATACACACACACACAAAAAAAAAATTATTTGTAAATTTTATATAAATTTCTTTTTACTAATGATAATATAAAATTACTTAATATATTTAAATTTAATAAAATTATATTACTACGGAGTTTCATTACCACTAAACTAAAAATTTATTATTATGTTAAGAAATAAACATGCAAAAAAAATATATACTTAATTTTTTTTTGTTGTTGTATAAAAGAGCGAGTATTATTTTTAAAGGGAGAGTGAAGGAATGAGCAATGTATAAAACTTGATCATGTAAAAAAAAAGTTTAATAAAATGAAGCAAACAAATTTGGATGCAAAATAAAATTGACTCAAGTTATTGTTTCCTATATTATCTTCAATTTACAAACACAACAAGAAATATTAGGATGATAAAGTGGTAATTTAAAATTTAAAATTGTTCTATTTTTTATAAAAAAAGATATATATATCGACAAATATTTGACGAAATTGAATTGCGACCAACGTAAAAGTATATACGATAAGATAAAATAAATTAAAATAAAATTATTTTCAATTCTTACTTATCCCATATATACATATAGGTCGCAATTACAATTATTTTTAATTATAGTTTTTTTTAAAAAAAAAAATTCTAAGTAAATTATTTTATGTTGTGTTATTTTCGGTTGAAAACTAACAAAACATATTGTGTTATTATCGTTTAAATTAATAAATCGAGAAGCCTATTTGGTAAAGGGTGGGTTTATCTTACCTCCCAAACAAAACCTAAAACATAAACCTTCGCCAAAGAAACCCCGAATCGACAGAAACCTGCGTCACTTCACAAGGAAGTTTTTACCAAAATTATCTCGAGAAAGGTGACGGAGACCTCTAATGGCTAGCAGAAAGCTGCTCCGAGATTTTTTGCTCTCCAAGCACCCCCTTCATCGTCAGCTATTAACATCTCCACAAGTTTGTTCACGAATAAATCTCAAACCTTCTTGTAATTCCTTTGATTTATACATATGAATATACTGCTGTTCTTATAATTTGATTTATGGGTTTGTTTAGGTTTCAATTTCAACTACAAGATTAAGGTTGCTCTCGCCAAATTTGTACTCGGGTAACCGTCAATTGAGTTTCTTTAATGATTTATCCAAGAAGGTCAAAGAAGAAGCTAACAGGTATATTAATTTTTTGTTCCTTACTTGGAGAATAAATTTGAGGGTATTTTTTTGTTGGGTTTGAAGTTGAATAAGGATTGCACTCATTGATGGTTAATAAGTTTGATGTCATAGCTTATTGGATTATACTAGTAGAGCTTGAGCTTATTTGTTTTTGAGAAAGTAAGTAAATTGTTTTATTTCTCCGAGTTTTAATGACCTCATTCTACATTGGGAGACCCAGTTAATCAGACAAATAGTTAAGCAAGGTGTATGTTTATAGCTGTTTAGAGATTCAGGTTCTCATGAATTGCATCTTAAGTTGTTGAAGGCGCCTAAAGGTAAAGAAAAAAGGGAACTTTTGTTGGTTGAGCTTTATTTTTTATGATATTAGTATTTTTCCATTAACAAAGCTTAAAATCAGAATTTTCTTTTTAGCAAGAGAGTTATTCTAAAAATTCTGCTGGGTATTTTTCCCCTGCTTCTTGAACTGTGTTTTTCAGAACTTTTTTTCTTCATGGAAACACCAGTGAACTTGAATGAATACTTATGAAGCCATTATTCTTTTTATTTAAAATATGATGTGAAAATTTGTAAATGGGACCACTACAAGACTGATCTTGGATTTTGTGATAAATTTTGTTGGTGTATATCTTAATGAAAATGTCTCACAGTTGTTAACATCAATTGTGATAACGATGATTTAATTTTTTGGACATTGCCTCTAGTAATCTTACGAATTCTTTTGATTGCAGAGATCCAGAGTTCGAACAGTCAGTTAAGGAACTGAAGAAGAAAGCAGAAGAGCTTAAAGGAGTGAAAGAAGATTTGAAAGTTAGGTAATTTTTAAATGTTGATTCCTGTATTCTGTAGTTTCCTTTAATTGTTTCTAGGCTGAGACATACTGTTGTATGTCAAGGCTGGGCAGAACCTTCCAATGGAGGCCCTGAGATGGTGAACTGGCGAAATGCAGAACGAAGCAGACAACTGAGCAGCTTTACAAACATGTGGATGGTGTGTGGACAGAAGCTGAAGCTACTGCAAAGAAGGTCTAACTTAAAATCCTTCTTTGTATGCCCAGTTTTTAAAGCAAGTAAAGATTATTAAATCACTGAGATGATTCGTTCTTTTTTTATTTTGAATTTCCATTCAACAGTAATTTTTTGTTTATTTAATTCTCTATCTTCTTTAAGCTGATTCTAGTTTCTTGTTAAATGAACTGGGATATTAATATATTATTGTTTTTACAATGAGATTTGGTATCCTCCAATTTTCATTATCAAAGGTATCTTTGCATCCTTTCTGGTAAATTTGAGCTATTGCAGTAATTATTGCTTAATTTGTGTGATTGAAATCTTTTCTGTTATCCCAAAAAAAAATAGAAAAAACACGGTTTTACAATGGTAGTTATGCTTCGTCTTGGAAGTATGTTGTGCTTGTGACTATGGTCTAATTTGTTAATGTCTGAAACTTATACCTTACCAATATGGTTATTTGTCTAAAAGTAAAGTCCCAAAAACCAACTTTTTCTCCTTTTATAATTTCTCTGTTCATACTTTGGCATATTAATATTTGATTGCCATGTGTTTTTTTCATAAACATTATACTTCAAATTCAGTAACTTTTTGCGCACTTTTGAAAAGATTTGCTGCCCCTTGCTCTGCATGTTTTCTTAACCTTATTTAGGTCTGATATATTGGTGTGTGTGTTTGTATGTATTGAAATAAATTATCCGTAGATTCTATACAAGTCTTTCCAATGTGGTTATTATGCAGAATCCTTTTGCATATATGCCGTTTGTGTTTGATTGCACCAACTGAATTCTTATATTGTCATATTTTACTAAACCCTTATAATATTCTTCTATAGGTATCTGATGCGGCTATTTCCTTGAATTTCCTCCCATACTTTTTAAAACTTGCTGTGTATCAATCAACTAACTATGAGTCATTTGGGCTTTAGCTCATTATGGTTGGTCCAAACTTTCCCAGGCTTAATTTATTTATAGGTATATAAATGTATATACTCAAATGTCAAAATTCAGTACCAAAGGCCCATTTGTTTCTCTCATTTGTCTATATATGCATACGCTAATCTGCTTTCTGACATCTAACAAGTATTGAGGTTAAAGTTTGAGTACGACTCACGTAGTGCATTTGAAAAAGCTCTGAGAAAGCACAGTTTGAAGTTGGTTACACCATTCATTTTTCTTTCCTGTTTCCCCTTTCATATATGTGTGGTTTCTAATTTACTATCATGGCTATCTTGTTTCACAGTACAGATGCTTTAGCAGTGTACATCTTATCGTACCTCTTGTTCTTCCATAACAGAATCCTTATGGGATTGCTAGTTGAGGGCCTTGCTTGATATTAAAAGGAACTTTAATTTATTATTCAAGTATGCTAATTATGTTTTAGTTATGCTAACTTTTTGTCATTATACATACAGGTGTCCTCCAATTTGAAGGAAAAGGTTTCGGCTGCTACAGAGGAGGTATCCTAGTAATAGTATTTGCTGAATAGGTGTATTGTTATGATTAATAAAGTTAATGCAATATCATAGTTCTTATTATTGTGATTTATTCCTTAGGTCAAAGAAACTTTTGGGATTGGGAAGCAAGAGTCGTCGGAGTCCTCTGGTACGTCAGCTAATTTTGGTTCCGGAGAGAATGATGGTAGCAAGTCTGCATCTGGAGAAGATAAGCAGCAGCAATCTGGGCCTAGTGATACTGCAGAAACATTATTTAGCAAGGTCAAGTCTAGTGTTTCTTACATTTCTCCCAAGATTTCATCAGCCTTCCAGAAAGTAAAGGATACAAAGCCCGTTGACTTAGCCAAAAAGGGTTATGAGATTGTAAAGGATGAATTGAGAGGTAACCCAACTAAGAAAAAGCGCCTAGAATACGCAGATTCTTCCACAGACTCCTCAGCAAAGGTTGAGAGGAGCACCAGAACTGACGTTGTTGTCTTACCCTCAAAGCAGTCCCGGTGGAGCAAGAAGTGGGAGGCATTCAAGGAAAAGGTAAATTGATTCATGTTGCGTTGTAAAACTATCTGCTTGTTTTCCTTTCACGAATCTCACTTAAAGAGCATTTACCATAGATGCAAGGTTATCCAGTATTCAAGCGCGTTGGGGGGATAAGCAAGCCCGTTGTGGTTAAGAGCCAGGAGGTACATGCCACTCCTATGACATTTCTTTGGTAGCAGTTTCTACATATACACATTATGCTAGAGTTTCACATTAAGACCGGGATGCTTCCTGCATTTGATATTGAGCTGTATTGTTATTTATTTAGCTTTTTCTTTGATAGGTTTCAGATGTCACTTCTAATATGCTTGCAATATACCTGATCCCAATTATATTTGTCTGAGAAAAATCAAATGAAGATATAGACCGAAGCCCATTCTTAACTGCAGGAAGTTATGAATCTATGTTGGTTTTTTGGTCCCATTGATTAATTGAATCGATGAACCATTGAACCTTGTTGTAAACATAGTTGTCACGGTGCCGCGACGAGATGGGGCGGTAGTTGACCGCCAGGATGCCTAGGCGATAAAGCACCCACCATAGCGTCCTTATTGCGAGAAGTCGTTAACAATGTGCAATTTATATATTATTATTTTACTTCAAAAATATATTGAACAATAAAATTTTATATACATTTATACCCAAAACATAATAACTAACATTATGAAATACAATTAAAAACACAATAATATGAATACTTCATAATCAAAATTCAAAAATAAAACACTTGACATTAAAAATTAGTAGAACAAGTCAACAAACACTGCATAGAAAATAAAGAATGACGACTTGCACATCACCCATTACAAGTATGTTAAGTGCTAAAATTACACGACATAGCAAATCTATAGTTATGATGGCTCATGGGTAAAAAATGACTTAATCACTTAACTTGGGCCAGCTACCAAGGCGTGAGCCTTGGCGGCTCGGCGTACAAGGCGTCGCCTTGCCCTTCTCCAGCGCCAGGACGCCTAAGCGTCGCCTGACGCCTTGGCAACACATGACAACTATGGTTATAAACTGTCATAGTTACATGACTATAAATTTCGGTCTAATGGATAGCAGAAAATATGGAATGATTGGAATCCCACAGGAGTGAATATATATAAACCAATGTGCTGAACCCATGTCATTTATTTTCCTTACAAGTAATGCAGATAAAATATTCTTATTGGCACTCAAGAAAGTCATGACTTGTTAATTAAGCATGGAAACAAGGGACGGGATACATTTCTGAGTCATTTTTTCTGACTATTTGTGATCTGGCACATGAACATTGTAGTCATTGCTTTTTATTTTTTATTTATCAAGAAAAGATACAAGAAACTGGATGCGATACAATACAATACTGCTACACCGAGATGATAATTTCTAGAGAGAGAGAGAGTGAGTTAAATTTGTATATAAATATTTCATTTATATATTAATGAAGTCTAATATCATAAGAAAGTCACGTGTAAGAATTTATAAAATGTAGAAATTATGAATTGGGAATGGCTATTACCCAAAGGTCTGACTAAATAGCTCCCACAATATATTATCACATCACTCATTTTCTTCACAACTATCTTGACACTTGTAACTACCCACTTCCTTGTTATGCTTATTCATAATCTGCTTTTTATTGTAAGTAGATACATAGTTGTGTATCATATCTTCTTATGGAAAGTTTACTGGCCTCTCTATATCTTTTCTCAACAATTTGGTTACTGTTCTGCATATGCCCTTCTTGAAGTTTGTGCTCTAACTGCTTTCTGGACTGGGATTGGCAGTTGGTAGAAGATGTGCGGGAGATGTGGGAGGTTTCTGATAATCCTGTTGTACATAAAATTCAGGAGTATGTTTGTTCATACTTCATATATTTTAGTAATTTGTTTTACATTGACTGAGAATTGTTATCATAAATGAGAGTGATTAAATTAATCATCCTTTTCTGTGATAGTCTCAATGAAAGCGTCTTTGGAGAAACGGCTGCTGGAATTTCAATTAAGGAAATACGTCGGCGGGATCCGTATGATGTTGCAGCTTATGCTTTTTGTTATATCATGTCATCATATATATGTTAGTACTAATTTTTTTTACAGCCGACTGACTAATTTCATATAAATTAAAATTGGTGTGGGTTAGATCTTTCTCTTTACCAGAATTTGTTGATGAGATTCAAGAAGTGGTCAGGCCAATTCTCACTGCGTACTACAAAGTAAGTCTTAAGTTCTCATAGGAAGCTGGGTAGGATTCCATTTTCTCAATCTTTCCTTTCACTTCTTTTGGGAGGAAGACACAGTTGTCTTACTTGTATAAACCCCTCCCTTTTCACTTAACACATCATTTCATGTCAGTGGAGGCTGTTATCATGCTTCTTCTTGAACTTATCTGTTATGAATGCTTTACTGTACAGGGAGATACTGAATTTCTGAAGAAGTATTGCTGCTCTGAAATAATTGAGCGGTGTAAAGCCGAACACAAGGCTTTTGAAAGCCAGAATATTTTTATTGATAACAAGGTAAGAAGATACCTTGTATCATTTATAAATTATAATAACCTAATTCATTTCTTTCAAAGAATGACTTGAAATCTTTATTACTTATCAAGAAAAAATAATAATAATGAATTGAGATATTTTTTGTCATTTTCCTTAACGCAGATTCTACATATATCGGATGTTGAAGTAAGAGAGACCAAAATGATGGGAGAAACCCCCATAATAATTGTTGTGGTAGGAACTTTGGCCTTCAGCTCTTAATCTCTTTCTTTTAGTTGTTTTGGTAACGAGACTAATACATATGGCTTTTTTATCCTGCAAACTTGTCAAGTTCCGTACGCAACAGGTCTACTGCATAAGAGATAAATTCGGATCAGTAACAGAAGGGAGCACGGTAAATGCCAAGCTTTTTTCTTTTGCAGTTTATACATGCCTTCATTTTTCATGTCTTCATGAGTTAGCTATATTTCTTCTCATGATCTGAAAAGTTATCATATAATTTCCAAAGTTCATGCGAATTTTCAATTCAGACAACTCAAACCTGGTACTTTGAGAAACATGAATTGCATGCTTGCCTTTCTGTATATATTCATGTATCCATGTTAGTGTCAGGATTTCTATTTTAGTACAAACCTTATTGCTCCACAACTTAATGAATTGTATGCCAGAAACTAATAAAATAAATCTATTTATGTATTGCGAATGATAATAAGAACTAACATCGCCTTTATACTTGATTGGTTAACAAATATAAAGGGCTATAACTGACTTGTTTTGCTTAAAGTCTAGAATTACCCTTTGCTCATGTTCTTGTGGTGTGCATATGCTTGGATTTAGTTGGATGCTCAAATGTTCCAGAGATCGTCATAGCTAGATAATAGGGGAATGGGGGAGGATTCTATGAAAGAGATGTATAAAAAAATGAAATAAGGGAAGAAAAATCCCAAGAACTTAAAAGAACAAAACAAAGAAATATGTGAATACGAGTGTAATAGTACTCAACTCTTTTAGGAAAAAAGGACTTTCTTATAAAAATTATATTTATTATTAAGGTGGGTGAGGGGACGTAGAACCTGACCTCAACCTTACAAGGATTGGATAAAACCCTGACTCTGCACGCTGCATTTGGGTAGGGATTTTGTCCAAATTTCTTTAGCTTTATCATTTCCCCTATCTTGCTACTTGTGTACAATTGAGTCTAGAATAGTAAGACTATTGTCTGCTATTGGCTTGATAAATATATTAACTTCTGCTTGGTTTAATATTTTCCTTGACCAGGATACAATCCTCACAGTATATTATGGGTGGGCTATGCAACGAGTAGATGAAGAAGAACTTGAAGAAGGTGCTCCATTCCCAATTTGGAAACTTAGAGAAATGCAAAAATCCGGTGTCCAGGCCCTTATATAATTATTATTCATCTCCTTGAGTTGATGGATATATCAAGTTGCTGGCTTTTATTTCTTGAATTATTAGGGGATTTTTTTTCTCATTCCCCCATTTATTTTATTAAATAATAACTTGACTTTTGTTAAGTCTTGTCTTATACAATGTACACAGTGCAATTATATTATCGCAGTTGACCATTTTTTGTTACAATGGCAAAATGATTTGGCTAGAAAATTTGAATTATATAGATATACCAGTCAAATCAAGTTGCTGATAATAAAAAAAAAAACAATTGGAAAATTCATTATCTCCCACTTGTCTAAGTTGGAAGGACTCCTGAAACAATTAAGAGATGTTCTATGTAAGCGGCCCAAGCTCATTGCTATAATCTTCCATTTGGAAAAGGAAGGAGAAGTTTCTTTCAGAACTTGTTAATTTGGATTAACATGGAAGATTTTTGTTTTTGTTTTCGTGTATTAGTATATGCATTTGAGAAGGTGAAAACTAATAATATCAAGCTTGGATTCGACCGACCGACGCCAAGATTAAAAACCAAACTAACAAAATTTAAATCAAAATTGATATCGACATGTATAATATTTTTTCATTAATTGCAACTGTATTAACAGATTCATACATATATAAGAAAGTTTTTGGGATTTGAAGTATATCTGATCAACTCGACAGTCAAACCGAAAAAGAAAAGGCAATCCACACCATAATAAAGGTATGATCGATCATCAACACCAGGTAACAAAACAAAAGCTTTATAACATCATAGTTAAAGAAAGTCAGTCCTTCATATATATATATAGGATCATCATCATGGATCATCTTCATACTGTAGGCCTCCATATCTCAGCAGTAACCTGGCTACAAATGGCAAATAAATATATGGTGGAAAATAGAAGCAAGATATACCTCGTCATTCCACTTGACATTAATTATACTTGCGCTTAATTCCTTTCATCTTTTTCTTCTCACCTCCTGTTAAAGATTATTTCAGATAGATCATATCAGTCCAAACATCAGACTACAAAACACTTGCAGGCTTGGTGGTAACATATATATCAGTCAAAAGGAAATCCTAATATTTCTTGAGTGTCAGTTTTGTTCCTTCTGCTTTCTTCCTAGCTAATCATGTATCCGTGAAAAACAGGTATCCTAGCAATATAATAGTTTAACTTGACTAAGGTTTAAACAAGGGAAATCAAGATTTCCTCTAGCCACCACTACCACCACCCCTTACCGGCCCCCAGGAAAATAAAATTGAGGCCTGAATATCTATCTTCTCCGATCCTGATCGGTTGGGGCTGGCACCTCTGGTTGCATAAGGTAATTGTCAGTTAAATATACCAAAATTCTGTCACTTTCAACATAGATGTATAATGATTTTCAAACTACATAAAAAAGATATTCTTATTTAAAAAACATCCATCATAAAGATTAGGAAACCTTGCAACAACATGAGAGCCAATAATATATTGGAACATGGATACTATAGTAACCAAATAAGAAATACCAACTAATCAAACCTTACATGACCATAACAAGTGTAAATATCGACCTTTAAGACTTTCAGCTTACGAAGTGAGTTTAAAAGAAAAATGCTGGATAAAGAAAATCCACTGCTTCTTTTCCCTTAGGACTTCTGCTCCTCTTACTAAGGACTCTCTTCTCTATCAATAAATCAGTCAACCTATTTATCACACAGTATATATATATATATATATATATATAGCATGAAGAAAAATTAATAACAGCTTCTGCAGCCTCTTTACGAGCAATATTGGCCGCCTTCATAAGATCTGCTGCAGCTTCAATTCCATAGTGAGCATAGTTGACCTACTTTGCGCGCGGTATCCTCTGGAATACGCAGATTCCTGACCAAGAAAAATGAATCAAAAAAGAAAGACTTTTCTGACATCGATCCAAGACATGGTTGGGAAAATAACCGAAAAGCTAATGGAGTATATTTTCCAATGAGGCATGACGATCGAGTTGGCCAAGCCAAGCCATGCAAGCAATAAAAAAGAAAACAATGTGAACTTATTACCTACCTAACAGTTCCCGTGTACGCACACGCTAGCTAGCTTCTCCACCTTTGCAAATTAGTCCATCATATCTGTTTGCTTTCATCAACGTAACCTTATATATATAGCTTCATCGATCTACCTTCAAGTCATCTCCATCCTCGCTCGCTAGCTCCACCTAGCTAATTCATCATTTTGGTTACTATATATTTTTTCTCCTCTTAACCTTTTAAGTTGCTGTTCCTTCGAGAATTCTTCATCCCGCGCGAGCTTCTTAACGTACGTACGTACGTTCAATAACATGCATGGGAATATATATGATGCTGCCTCATAGCCGTTCCAACGGTCCCTTTTGCCCTCGTAATCCAACTCAAAGTACTCTATTTTCTCATCTGGGGCAATGTTTTTGCTTCTCCACTTTGCTCCTAATTTTCTAACAGCAACTAAGTATGAAAAGGCAATGGGTTAATACCTTTTTTCTGCCTGAAAAACTTTCTTAACCATAAATTCCCCTGTGCACATAATTTTTCTACAGGCAAAAACATAAAATTATACAGCTGATTCCTAACCATAGGTTATATATGATCAAAACTAAATACAAGATATATAAATTATGTTATGATAAATCAACGCAGAAAGATAAAGACAATGACACAAGGTTTTACGTGGAAACCCAAATCGGGAAAAAATCACGGAGAATACAGAAGAAATCCACTAAATAAATATTTGAAGAGTACAAGATAAAGAGAGAACTATGAGAATTCTTAAAATGTTTATGAATAAATCTGAATATCTCTTCTCCAAAATCTCAGCACCTATATTTATAGGCCATAAGAAATTCCATAACCAAATAGGATAAGAAATACTTAATTGGGTATAACTAGGAAAGATAACTTTTCTTAAACCAAAACGAATTCTAGGTAATACCTAAATCCAAATCTAATAAGGAATCATGTCATACCTAACAAATTATCCAACTTTACACACTGATGTAATAGTGTTGGCGTGTCATATCATCAAAACTTAACTTTCACAAAAATATAGATGAGATATATATACATATGTCGTCCTCATCGAGTACAAGAAGACGTAATATATAGTAGTACCAATTCAAACCCATAAACAAATTAAAGGATCGAAGAGCCCCAAGAAAAGGAAAATCTCTCTCCACGTTCAAAATAGAAGCAGGAATATCACACGTACAGAAAAGAGGCGGTAGAGGGAGTTTCACTTACTTCTCACAGGCAGGCACCCTTCCTGTACTTGTCAGCCTGATGTGTTATTCCACCTTTGAAATGGTCATCTTAGACACAAGATACTAGGTAATATGAGTCTGTCAATTTAATAAATTGTAGTTGTTATGGTAACTTTATATTTTCGGTAATCTCATACCCGATAAAATCTTATCTGATGTGAATATAAATATATACCAATATATCAAACACACTGGCGCGATCTTATTTGAATAATTTGGACATAAATGTTCTAATTTATTCTTATTTATTTTGTTTTGTAGTTTATTATTGTAAGTTTAATTTATTATTGTACTTAAATTGACTTAATTAATTAGTCTTTATAAAAGTAATAGAATTTTAAATATATCTAAATTCACATTAAACACTCACAATAAGTACTATTACTGGTATCAAATAACTTATACCAAACGAAAATAATAAGATACAACGAATTTGTAATCAAATACACAACATTCTGAGTTTCAGTGGGTATTTCATATGACCTATAACAATGAGAGACATGATTACATATTTACATTTACTAAAAGGGCCAACTTATCCATGGGAAATATTATTAACTATTAAGTATTTACTCCTTGTTGGTCAGTAAAGAATGAACAAACATGACAAAAGTTGGACACTATATAAGACTATCATTCTAAGATAACTTAGAAAACTATAAACTCATTTCGTTGTCACTTTCAATATGCTAGTTACAATGACCATTCTACAACTAACAGTAATTTGTTACTAGCTAGAATATTTAAGTCAATAAAATAAACATAATTAGTTGATTGATATTTGATAATGACTCATTAAACTATATAATTAGGAGAACTACCATAGTATATAATTATAATTACACTTTGGAGATTATAATAATTTGATGCTTACACAAGTTAAAAAGGGTCAGGAGAGTAATGAATTATATATTATGACAAATTGAGAGTGAAAAAAGCAGCCCATGTTTTAGCAGCACAGCAGCCATATTTTGTTACTTATAAAATTATCCACTACTGCGATACAATTTTATCTCATTACTGTTCTCTTGTTGAAGGTTTAAAAAGCATTTTCTTCGACCTGAAGACTATACATGCACTTATATATATATATATATATATATATATATATATCGCATGGGGAGGTTAGGTTCCCCTCAAATTCTTGTGTGCAGTGTCTTTTATATTAACAAGACTTTAAAAAAATATAAAGCAGTCATTTGTACATAACATGGGAAGTAGAAGTGTAAAAATTAATTATACAAAAAGATCTCGTTTTTGTATGATAGTTCGTGTAAGTATATACGGTCTTCCTCATTTCTTTTTTTGTCTTATTTATTACCTTATCAGAATTATTCAACCTCAAATTTTAGCGCTTTTTTCCCTCTATTGCGAAAAAAGAAAGAGTAGTATATTTGTTTGGAAAAGAGAGTCACACTTTTTGTTTATTTTATATATCTCAAGTATAAGGTTTATTTAAAAAAAATGTTTAAATGTAATTGTTTGGATGATTTTTTTCCAATTGAAATCATTAATTTAATTATAAAAAGTTAAAATATACCAAACGAAAAATCCAAGAGAATATTAAACTCAAGGAGTATATATAGTACCTTAGCAAGAAATCCTTAAGAGTTAAGGTGGGAAAGATAAAAGTGAAAATAAAGAAAAAGATAAAAGTGAAAATAAAGAAAAAGCATAAGTTTGGATGGATTCCACTCGAAGATCTTTCTTTAACAGTAGTGGAGGAAGTAGTATATGATTAGATTTGGAGGTGTTTTAAGAAGCACGTGATTCATATTATTATGGAGGCTCATAATTTTATACTAGGATTTAATGCAAATGGTGCAATGAACCAATTACTACTGTTGTCAATTCAAATGTAACACACCTGAAAGCAACTACACACAATTCATCATTTCTATTTAGAAAATTATAAAATACTTATGTTTGTTCGTAAAAAATTAATTTTATTTGTCTTGATTTAACACTATTTCAAATTATTTTATCTTATTATAAGAGATTAATAGTCCTTTAATTTGTCCTATAGACTATTTTTGTCATTTCTAAAGTTACTTATAAGGAATTATATAATCTCATGATGAATGTAGGACTAATTGTCCCCCATTTTAAGTTATCAAATGACTTATGGGATTAATGGTCCCTCGTCAAAATATTAAATAGTTTGAAAATAATTTTAAATTAAGATAAATAATTCAATCTCAAGTATACTTCTTTACAAACAAACATGGCCTAAGAGAACTGATATTATCATAGCAAAATATCGATAATGTTATTAGAACTAATATATATTTAATAACATTTTTATAGTTATTTTAATAATATTTTATTATTTTAAATGACAGTTATTATTTCAATAATATTATCTTTACTCTGACAATACCAATAACGAATAAAATAAAGTGATTGTCAGAAATAATAAAGCCCTGACCATTTGTTTAAGTTTTTTTTTTTTTTGACAACTTCTGACTTGACTTCTGAGAAGCTACATGAGTAGTGTTTGTTTCGGCTTTTGGGTCCAAAAACTACAAAAAGCTAGAAGCTAAGTAGTTAATGCATAAAAAAGTTGAAAACTAGAATCACTTATTTAGATGTTTTTCAAATCAACTTATCAACTCTTAATAAATTAAAATTATATTATTTTATATACTACATATAATATAATATATACATAAATATTTTATATATGTTAGTGTGTGTGTGTGTGTATATATATATGTGTGTGTGTGTTAATAAATAAACGTAATATATATTAATAAATAATTATATATTAATATATATTTATAAATTAGTAAATATATAACATAAGATTTCTATTTTAAATCTATATATATTAATAAATAAACATAATATATATCAATAAATAATTATATATTAATATATATTTATACATAATTAACTATATAATATAAGGTTTATATTTTAAGTATATATTTATTTATGTATATACAAATAAATATATTAATTAATATTATGTTATCAGAATTTAGCTTATCAGATTATTTGCCAAACACTTATTAACAGATTTTGGAGAATAAAAATTAGTTTAACAAATACTAGTTAATAACTTTTAAAAAATCAAAATCAGAATCAGTTTCTTAGAATCATGAGTAGAAGCATAAGCTAAAAATAAAAAAAGTGGAGGAGAATGAAAATATAGACTTTTGTTTGAGGCAATTAAATAAACTTACTTTGTTAGCATGAGAATCCTTGATTATGATAAAGGATCATGATAACTCCAAATCTCTCTTCAAATCAAATGAAACCCACTGTCTGCTTATTAAAGGTGAAATGGATCCCATGTAAACTAATTTAATAATTATTATGAAAAAGGATAAAATAAATAAATAAATTAATGGAACTCAATTGAATGACTAAGGGAGACTGATCTCCTCAAAGCTTACAAGTTTTGGCTATTTTACTATTTTGATTTATTTTTATTTTATTTTATGAATAATGATTCAGCAGCAAAGATTTTCTTTAGACTATAAAAGTTTGTTTTTTCTTTCTTGTTTATCAACTCATCATGATGGATATGAACCTAGTGTCTTAGTCTAATGATTGAAAATGAGATTCACAATTTTTTTTTAGTTTTACATTCGGTTTTCACTATTGTGTAAATATGTATTTTCTCTTTACGCTAAAATTTTCTTTCTTCCTTATTGTATAGGCTACTATAACTCACCTGTAAAGAATAAGTTTACTGATGTTATCGTAATTGAGAGATTATTGATATGGATTTGAAAAATTATTTGTATTAACAAAATTAAATAAAAAAAAATAGAAATTGTATACAAAATTATGAATACCTTTGTTTTTCCAATGAAAAATGAATGGAGGGGATAGCATGAAAGGGATAAGAGGAAATAGAGGTATTTGTGAACTTGGTGACTAATCATGCTTTATTATCGATGATTATATATATATATATATATATATATATATATATATATATATATGTATGTATGTATGTATGTATGTATGTATGTATGTATGTATGTATGTATGTATGTGTGTATGTGTGTGGGGGGGGGGATTGATCTATAGTCAACCTTATAAATTTAAGGTTATTTTTACAACGGATCGTGATCGTCTATTCGTTGATCGAACAGTTAAATAGAGTTTCCGTCTGCAGTTTAATATTCAGTATACTGCAATTTAATATTGCGGACGGAAAAAATATCCAAAATATCCCTCCAAATTCAATTATTTTTTTCGAACTCCGCAATATTAAATTGCGGATGTCATATTCAATTTATTTTAAGATTTATAGATTCTGTAGTATTAAACTGCGAATGTCACATTACACTCTGCAATATTATTCGCAGGAAGAGAAGAAAGAGTAGGAAACGATGACACTAAAACTAAATCAGTTCTCTGATCTTGATGTAATCCAAGGTCGCAGAGACGATTTGACCAACAAATTCCTGAAGAGAGAGATTTAGGCCTCTGGGAAGAAATGAATAAGCCTAGAAAAAGACGAAATAGTGGTCAATCTACGAAGGAGAAACTCAATTCAATAATTTCAATTCCGTCTTTAAGTATGTCTCAATTTATTCAATTGATTTACCCTTTTTTCTGGGAAGTGTTTTTTATTGATATATTATGATTGATTGTTATTTGTGGCCTTAGAAGCAAATGAGGGTGCTGGGTGTAATTTAGATCGAATTGAATTTGGAGAGATATATTGGATATTTTGTTCGTACGTGGTACTAAACTGTGATATATTGGATATTAAATTACAGACGAGAGCTCTATTTAACCGTTCGATCGATAAATAAACAGTTACAATCTATTATAAAAATAATATTAAATTTACAATGTTAACTATAGTTCAGACTACAAAGATATTAAATGCGCAAAGTTTGACTGATGCCTCATCAAGTGTTGCCTTGTTCATTTGTACTATCGGTTTGAAAAAAATAATAATACTGACACTCTAGAGATTCACATTTTCATTTTGTACGTACTGTCGGTTCTGTCATTTTGTTTTTTATCTAGCAATAATATTTTTAACTAATAATCTCTTTATTTCATATTATTTAATTATTATTTATTTTTAAAAATTAATTTAAAAAATTTTTAAACTCAAAATTAACGTAAATTTTTTTAATATTAATCAATACAATGATTAATATTGTAAACTATTTGCATAATATTGTTCATTGTAAGTTTATTGTTTCATAATTTTTAATAAGTCATCTTAATTTTAAGTTTGAAAATATCTCAAATTGATTTTTAGAAGTCAATAATGATTATATAATTTAAAACGTAAGAATTATACAATTTAAATTGAAATATTATAAATTAATCTAACAAATTAAATTATATCTATAATTTTAGAACGAAAGAAGTATTCAATAGTAATTAAATTATGGACTCTCTTTTTTTTACAATTATACTCTTTTTGTGTGGATATTTGGGGAGTAGTATTTTTACCATATACACTTATAGTTTTTTGTAATTTTTTTTTGGTCAAACAATCTAAAAGATTATAAAAGATGAAAGAATTAAAAAAACAAAAAAAACAAAAATAATAATTTTTTTCAAACAAAATAACATATAATCAAAATAAATGATCAATCGTAACAACAAAACTGGTCAACCACATATAATTTTAGTATTATTTACACTTAGAGCTGAATTAATAATGTGATCTTGTTAGCAAAAACTCTTGTGATATTATAATTTTATTTTCTGCACGTGTGCTTATAGCTTAGTTAGTCGCAGTGTTGGAAATTTCCGGATTCAACGTATTATTCTTAGAATACGAAAAAACATTCAAACGCGGTTATATTAGTTAGTCATACTTAGGATGCATGTCAACACCACCACATACCTTGTATTTAGTGAAGACCGAAATTTGTTCTGTCCTTCAATAATCATTAATTTTATACACCAAAAATTCAAACCTAGCCAGTATTTCTCAATGATTAAATTAAAAGGGTAAAAGAAAATTAAAATTAAAATTACAATTTTAACAGATTAGAATATTTCCGGTAGCTCCCCAGCTGATTGTGTGAAAATGTCGTACCAAAAAAAGTCCATGTCATCATTCATGTTTAAATTATTTTCACATCCAAATTCCGTGGCATGGAGTGGAGTAAACGGAAATTGAAGCTGAGCACCGCGGTTAAAATCACTTGTGTCACCGGAATTGTCGCTTGTATTGCCGGAGTTTTCATCAGTCGAAAATACTTGTGACCAAAACGTGTCGTCAAAAGCCTCCGTGCCGATGGACATGTTATTATCTTCGCTGCTGGCGGTGGTGATTGATGATACTTGTTGCGGTGAATTTGGGTGGTCGTCGTGGGATGTTGATTGAGTGGTAGAGTTCATTTGTTTTGGTTCCTCTGCATGATCTTCAAATTTGGAGATTTGGGCGGATTTGTTGAGCTTAGACTTGGATATTTGATCAGGGCACGCTTTTTCTTGGTTTTTCTTGAGTCTCTTTTTTAAGTGGGTGTGCCACACATTTTTGATTTCGTTGTCAGTACGTCCCGGTAATCTTGCTGCAATTGCTGACCATCTGTATATACATGAAAGAAATAATACAGATTAATACATATACATGAATAATTAATTTGCTTAATTTATTTAGCTATATAAATCTTTTTAAGACGTTAAGATCAAATGTGACTAAACAGAAGTATAACCCAATAAATTAAAACAGGTTTCACACTACTTTTCTGACCATTTGAGCTACAATTTTGGTCACTAAACAAAGTCTTAATTAAAGTACTGCTCCTCCAATTAAAGATTAATTAATTATATTTAGAGTTGTACTATACACACATATTAAACAAAAGTTAAATGTATTTACATATACGTACCTATTTCCTAATACTTCGTGTAAGCTGATGATGGTTTCCTCCTCTTCTTCACTAAAGTTTCCTCGTTTAATATCCGGTCTCAAATAATTGGTCCACCGAAGTCTACAACTCTTTCCACACCTTAACAAACCTGAAGAAAAAAAAAATTAAAATGAGACCAATATTTCAAAACCATGTATATATATATATTATATATATATACACATGTATATAAGTATATAATCCATGAGACAGGAGATAAAAATAGAGAGTATATATATATCAAGAAGAGCTAAAATTAATTACCGGCTTGTTTAGGAAGAGCCCGCCAGTTGCCATGGCCATAAAGAGTGACATGGTTGATGAGAATCTGATCTTCGTCGCGAGTCCATGGACCTTTCTTCAACCCCATCTTTTCACAGCAAGGAGCTCTCACCATTTTAATTATAATTAATTATTATTTCAAATTAACACTAGTACTATCTAACTAATTAATGAAGTGATGAGATATATATATATATATATATATATATATATTTAATCAAAAAGAGTAGTAAGAGTTTTGAGTAATCAATCTCTCTTCCTCTCTCTCTTTCTTTCTTTCCTTCTTTCTCAGTTATGACTTATGAGCACCGAAAGCTTAAAATGATTTTGCAAACCGAGCTTTGGTATTTATATAGAGATATAGAGAGAGAATATTAATATGTATGTTTATATTAATGGGTCCCAGTGTGCCTCCTCCTGCTAATAAATCCAAAGCCGACTCAAGTTTTTCAAAAAGCATGCATGTACCGCCCGCTATTTCTAGGTAAGCACTCAGCACTAAAGTGTGTGACGTAAGTGATTTACTGGTCAAACTAACACGTGGGATTTTTTTTATTGACGTCGATGCCTATAATAATATTTTAACAAAACTAATAAATTTTCTTGTTATAACAATAAAATACTCCACAATATATATATATATATGTATGTATGTATGTATAAGAATGTGACCGTATATACTTAAACTAATAGATTTATTCCCACACGAAAGTCGTGTATATATATTATATATACACTTCATATACCTGATATTTCTACAAAGCCGGGCTTGATAGGCCGTAAGTATTATCCCACAAGAGTAATGTTACACGTACATATTATTCTATAAATATTTTATAAGTTATTAATGTAGCATATTTTTATATTACAATACTTTATATAACATGGTATTTTAGTTTTTAAAAATGTCATATGAGAGTATGTCACATTAACAGTTTATAAAATGTTATAAAATAGTTTGTGTCTGTAACATTATTCTATCCCACAATAACTAAATATCAAGCAAAATTTTTAAAATTGTGTATAGTTATGTGTTCGACTTGATAGGAAATATCATGTATAAAAGTTTATAACACCTCAATCCTACAACGTAACATATGGGCTAAGTTTCTCCCTCTTTTCCTTCTTAACCTCTCTTAGATGTGTTTTATAAAAATTTAAACTACAATTATTAATACATTTAATTATTTTTTTTAAATGAACATATGATAAATTAAAATAACTTAAAAATATATTATTTATTGAGACGACACATTAGGCATGCCATAATGTTATATGGACCATGCGATTCAGCCTAATAGAATTTGATTCAAGATTGCAAGAGATTTTTACAAATGCCGTGGACCGTCAAAGTCAGTCATAATCAAAGAAATGAAAACAAATACATGAATTTACTCATTAAAATGGAATATTTATTAATTAATTAATGTTAACCGTGTGAATATATAGAACCATGCCACCACTTGATCTCCTTAATTTGTTAAAAAATGATTGTAATGACTCTTATCTAATGACGTTAAATTATTTATAATTTGACTTATGAACCTCCATTGCATCCAAAAAAAAAAAGAGAGAAAGAGAGAGATTTGTAAAATATGTAGGGAAATTATCTATAATAAATATTTATTATGGATCAAAAATAGACAAATATTATCATACCCGTCTAAAACAAAATCCAACAAAAGAGATTAAATTTAAAATTAAGCCATTCCCACTGATAATTATTTATAATTTGGCTTGTGAACCTCCTTTGCATATATGTGTGCGAGTGATTATGATGAGCAATGAACGTTTTCAAATTAAAAAAATAGAGATATGATGGTGTTATCATGAGCACTAAACGTTTTAGTTCAAACTCATATTGAATCTTTTTGGCCTTGGGGAAATTAAAGTTATCTCTTCATAAAAGAGCTAATTTCCTTTGTCTTGATTATTAATTTCTCAAATATAATTATGTTAGATTATTTGCATGGGCAATTAATTTAATATGTTTGTATTAAAAATATTCATTTTTATCTCATACTTTGGCCTTTAGCCCTTTACAATATGTGTTGGAAAATGGTCAAAGAAAGAGGCTAAATTTAGCCTAATGCTCTTGTGGGAATTAATATGAATATTAGTATATCAAAAATTGCAATGATATGGAGGTAAACAATTTAAGTATTGCTTTCACACAGGCGTATACATTTTTAATTTTATTACTGCTAGAGAACAAGTCAACTAAATATTGACTCTGGTCTAAATAAAATTCAAAAGACAACTGCTTTGTAATTCCGTGAAGGGTTACAAGTTGACAAGCAGCAAGCATCCAAGTGGACAATTTAATGATGATGAGTAGCTACACCTCCAAAATAAGAAGACTTTAGCGCACGAGCTAGCGAATATATATATATATATATATATATATATATATATATGTGTGTGTGTGTGTGTGTGTGTGTGTGTCTGTGTGTGTCTGTGTGTGTGGATTTATATATATTAGTACAGGTTTTTCCTTAAATAGTACTACATCCATCCCCAGGAAATCAGTCCTATATTTTGAAAATTTTCTTTTAAAATTAAGGAAATACTTACATATGCATAACTTATAAGTAAATTTTATTTATTGAAAAATTTAATATTAAAAAATTATGTCTTTTTTTTTGTGTGTGGTCATTTTAGAAGGAAGCCAACAGATGTAGCTGCAAGTTAAATTTAGGTAGACATAATAATTAATAATTAAGGATTACCCTCTAGACTCTAGAGTCAAATTAAATTTATCGCTTTCTATCTATCTATTTATTAATTTGTCAAAAGGAATTCAAAGAGAGTTGCTGTCTAGAATGGCATCATTTTTCTTTGTTAGGTCAGCAACTTGCTGATCAAAGTCATAGTTGTTTATGGCCTAAATTAGTGTTTTATTACTTTTAATCTAAAGTAAGAAAAGTAGGCTACATGTAATTCATAAAAAAATTGACAAAATGCAATGATGGGTAAAAGCTTAGCAGAGTTTGGTAGGTATGTAAGCTGAAATATGCTATTTTTAAGAAAAACCAATATTATATGAATATCTTTTGTTTTATAAATTTCATTTTATTTTTTTTATAATAGTATTAACCGATACAATATTCTTAATTTTACCATTATAATATTATTGTTTTTAATTAGTAATTTATTTTTTTCAAAATAGATATCAAATAAAAATATTGTTTTAATATTTATAAAAATTATACTCTTCCTGTGAAATAAAGGGAGTTATTACACCTTACATTCCCAAAAATTAAGTTGCATGTCAGCCATCTACAAAATTTATAAACTTTGAAAATAATATTTTGTTGCTTATGAAATTAATTGATCCTCTAATTTAGTAGTTATATCACAATTATAAAATTATAATAGTAAATTTAAAAATATTTTATATGGATAGGAAACACGGGATTCTTTGTTATAAATAACAGGTGATGATATATATAAATAAAATTCATTTCGTGAAAGGAGAGGATTATTATCTATTAATCTTCGGTGTAATGATGAAGTCATGTATGCACAGAGATCAGTTTAGATTCATGCACGTCAACATTTTTCCGCATCCAATTATTTTGTCGTATAAATCTACATTTTCTTACTTTCTTTTATTCTTCATATTTTCGTCTGGCCATTATATAGCATTGCTATGATATCTTTTTAATTATTGGGCGCGACCGTTGACATATATATATATATATATATATATATATATATATATATATATATATATATATATATATGATATTATTACTTCTTAAATAAGTCCATAATCTACATGGTCACGGTCACTCATGAATTTGAACATGCATTGTGGAAAATCTATTATCAAGTCTCGTTACAAAATTAGAGATATATATTTTTTAATTAATTTATTTTAAAATTATATATGTGTTAAATTACAATGTAAAATGAAGTTCTTGACAAGTTTTAATTTATATTCTAAATTGGCTGACTACTAACATGCGGTCCCTCTTGTATTTTTAATAAATATTAAGAATAATTTTTATTGAATTTTTAATTTTAAATATAATTTCTTAAACAAGTCCGTAGGTCACGGTAACTCATGAATCTCTTCTCTCTTATATAAATTATCAGAAATTCAACTTCATACATGCATGATTAAAAATAATCGAGGTAGAATAGGGAGGGAGAAAGCAACGTGTAAATTTTCAATCAAGTTCTATTTTCCATTTTATTTTTCCTGTAACATGAGAAAAATTTGCATTCATGTTCACAATCCCCGTCAATAACGTGGATGTGTGTAGGCATTGTGTATAAATTTTTTTGACATATCAGAGAGGGAGATATAATTGTTTTATTTACGAAATATATTCTCCATGTTTATGAAACCATTTTTAAAAAATATCCTCATCAATAACACATATTAAAGAAACATGATAATATATATATATATATATATATATATATATATATATATATATATGACTTTTGATTCTTCCAAAAAAAATGTTAAATCTTTTTTTTTTGAAAAAAAAAATAATAATAATTTATACTATTACATTTCAATTATATCCCCGACTAGGGAGGAGTCGGAGACCAGGAGGAAAACTGGGTGAACGTAGAAGAAACTTACTTTTGCAATAACAAGTGGCCTGTAAATAGCATTCTGCATGTATGAATACACATAAATTCCATTATCTGTTAATTATTTGGTAATCTAGAAAGTGAAACGTATTAAGACTTAATTTCAGCTAACGCATGCCCGCCATGTCCAATAAATAATTTACTTTTTTAATGGCAAGCTGCAAGGTGTGGCTCATAAAGAATTGTGGCAAGCTTTTTTAATTGGATATTAATTTGGAGCACCAAAAAGAAAGAAAAAAGTGTACCACCATGCCAACTTTAATCATCTCAAAAAGGCCAAGATTTAACCGACAGAATCCGAGAGAGAGATATATCACATTATAATTATATATATATATATATATATATATATATATATATATAATGTGATATATAGCTGCTAAATGTAAAGCTTTTTATGAGCATGCATGCATGCATGGTCGGTCATGGTACCAATCTGTACTTTCATTTTCATTTATATAAAACTTTTCTACTTTTTGTTTAGGATTTCTACAGCTGTGTTACCAAGCTTTTTATTAGCTAAAGCTGCTAAGTGATCACTTTGAGTCAAGCCCACTGCCCACCAAAGTAGAAAAAAGAGTTTCTCTAATAGTAAGACTGACTTCTTCTTTTCTAATTAAATTTATTTTTATTCTTTTTACATGTAGCATAATTTGTTTATATAACACACTAAAATACTCCAAGAGCCTCCCTCCTTAACGTTAAAATTTGTAAAAAACACGCTTAGACGTAATTTTTTTGACCAAAAAAAGTCAGAAATATTATACATCACACGTACATATTAATTGTACAAAATCAAAAAGAGTGTATCTATCTACAAAATAAAAAGATTGTTGATCATTATTGGTCAAACGTTGCTGAACTCCAGAGAATCCAGAAAATTAAATCTAAGTTCGAAACCTTAATTTTCAATAAAAGAAAAAAGAGTAATGTGAATGAATGCATTACCCTTTTCTGACTTGAGAGCAAAATAAAACTCAAGTTGATGAGCAAAGGGAGTTTATATAATTGTAGTGTACCTATCAAGTGTGACCAAAACAGAAAAAACACAAGACTAAACAATAATAATTCTACCTCCGTACATAAAGAGTTGTAGTTTGAATAGGAGAGGGGTTATGACTTGTGAGTAATGGATAATGAATTAATTTTAAGTGCAGAGGCAGATCATTAGATGCGCCCAACACAGTTGGCTTGGAGAGATTCCCCTTTGAATATTTGTTTGTTGGTTTCACATGAGCGAATGGTCAAATAAATACTCTACGAATATCAAGTTGCAAAGTCTAGTTCAAAGATGCCAAAAGATTATATTACCCCATATTATTTTGTACGGTGTAGGCTTATGGCCCCCATTTCCAACCGTCTGCTTTTTTCTGCTCATCCTTTTCCTGAAGAAAAAACGGCACCATGCACCACAGAGAAGAATGAAAAGAACGATGTAAACCTGAGATTACTACCCGTTTATCCTGAATCACCACAAGATCTCGAGAAGTTCGTATATTCCATGTTCTTGGGGCTTTTAAAGAGCTTTGCTCAATCATGTCTTTGCTGGGCTTTTAGTTTACATCAGCTTGGCTTCTGCAAATTACACATGATTCAATATGTTAAAAAGATATGCATTTCTCTGCCGCTAAAGAATTCACCGACTATTTACTCAACCCGAATCTGTATTTTTTATGTGAAAACGGAAGAATTGTTGTGAATCGATTCCTTATTAACGAAATAATCGAATATTCGTTGGTAATAATATCAGCAAAAGAACGTTCTCCTGTGTTTCCAGACATGCTGAGCTCGCGGGAAACTTATCCCACAAAGAAAAGAATTGTACAGTACGAAATAACATAAAAACAGATTCATTAAGAGATATGGGTCCTCTATTCAAATTGTATGAGTTCCGGTTCCAAGGGGACTCCAATACATAGACTTGCAAAGGAGCAGCTTTGCTATTGTAATATAATTGAGATATACAATTTATAAAGATGCAATAACCATAATAAAGAATTCGAATCCAGAAAATTTACAGATGAAACCATCCTGTGGGGCCTCTAATGAAGTACAAAAAAGGTAAAAGCAGTACTTCAATAAGTTCTTTTTAGCATAGAAGCTTTGATTTTTAACAAAAATAGAAGAATAGATTTTAGTTGTTAAAGTTTTCATATAGGTAAATCCCCAACATAAAAATTTTCCTCTTTATATATTGGAAGATATTAGTAATATTTATGTCCCAGCAGATAGTCTCTTGTGCGATCCTGTAACTAACAGAAACAACAGTAACCCCATAAACAATTCATTAGATAAGATCAAATATTTGCAATAATAAATACAAATTATTTACTAACACACATTTTTAACTTAGATAATAGCATATCCTGAACAGGCAAAGAGGTACCTGACACTGCTTGATATCAAAAGGCAAACCGGCTTCCTGTTCCATCAAGAAAACGATCAGTATGCCACCCTTTGGCCTGTAGCTCAGAGATAAACGGAGAGATTACGCTATTCATCCTCTCAAAAGCCTCCTGTAATGCATTGAAATTTGGCTCACGAGCAGACTTCTCCAAATTTGCTGCATATGCAGCAACCAGCCATCCCCTTAATGCATCTTCACCAGTAGCATTGTGCTCCAATACCATGTCAGTCCATTTTGTTCCACGATTTAGAATAAATTTCTCCTCGGGGAATATTTCCTTAAGTTGGAGAAACTTTGAGGGCTTAATAGCCTTGTGCAGATCCCTGCCTACTTTAACATTTCCAGCATCCTCAATCAATCGCCCAGGAAAAAGGAGATCTTCTCGGTATCTTAAGTCAGCAGGGCTTGATATTTTCCCTGTCTGGTTTAAACTTCAGTTGAATAATAAGCTGATGGGGAAAAAGAAAAGATATATATATATATATATATATATATATATCATAATTTGTAGATAGACCTTGAGAAAATCTGACACAATCATTGCAGTTCTCTGTGGATTCAATGTGCTGACAGGAGTAGCGCGCATTTCTTCACAGACACACCAAACATGTATGACAGAGAGGAGAGGTCCCACAACCATCTGTAAGATGCCATCTATTATACCATCCAGTAATACATATAGTGATATAGAGTTATTTACTTCAATGTATTTAGGGCAGGTTCAAGTTAAACCCAATGTAAAATATTTCAATCCATCATAACCTCAATAAAAAAAAAAAAAACAATTTACTGTTATTGCTATTGTTAGATTTCACTTTTCTCACATGCTTGCATCACTGCCAATCGATGGTAGAGAGTTATTTTATTAAAATAGCATCCTGACCAATAATAATATCATATGCTTATCTATTTGACGTTTGAAGCACGTAGCAATAGATGTTGAATGCAATTGATATTTTGAACTGAGTATTGCATGAGATACCTAATAATCCAATGGTAGACTTAGAAACTCAGCTACCTCTAATAAGAAATTAATACGGATGAAAGCATAGAATAATATTTACATCAAGTATAAGATGAAATTTTCTCATATATAGAGGCGGGTGTGTGGCCATAAAATATATATATTGAGAAAGAATACTACTTTTAATCCCAGCCCATATGATCTACTGCTACTGTGCTAGCTCCAATGTACCAATGACTTCAGTTATGTAATTAGAACCTCGTGCCATCCATAAAAGGTGATTGTTGTTTTGTTAGAAAACTTTTACTAACGAATTCCAATCATAGTTGATGACTTAAAATGAGAAATTAAGCACGTCCAGGAATGTCAGACTCATTCCCAGCACCTCTATCTATATCTAGGTCATGTGATACGATATCACCGTAAATAGATATACCAAACAATTTATGCTACAACCTCTGTAGTGTCACCATTGTTACAGCTAACAATTATCACTACCAAAAGATGTATAACAAACAATTGATGCAATGATATTTTGGCATCAATCATGAAGAACTGGATACATATATTAATTTATAACTTTGTGATCCTTCATTTTTACAATGATGAGGAACAGTCAACAGTCATCATAGATAGGTAGATCCATATTTCATTTTCATCAATTTAAAAATTAAAAAATCCTAGAAAGATTAGCTGCACTTATAGAACAAAATAAAGATCAAATTATTTGGCTGCTGAGAAACTAGGAAGCAGATAATGGTATTCAATGAGGCCTCAGCATAATGGTTAAGATTGAGGCCTTGGGACCTTTAAATCTCAGGTTCGATTCTCACATTTGTGTGAGTTTATTTCTTCATTTATGAAAAACTTGGAGCATGTGAGGCTTGATTGCTTAATGATATCGTAATTATGATTGTGTACTTGATAATGAAATTCATTGTACTTGTACTACATACCCAAATTGGGTATTCAAAAAAAGTAAAAAACAAAAAAGGAAGCAAATAATGGTGATCATACCTTTCCTTGCATTGATGAACAAACCGTTGAAACTAACTGAATTCCTGCACCTATTCCAAGAACATTAAAAACAGTTGAGATGGCCTCCCCTTTTGCAAACAGGTCACTAAGATTGCCTTCTTTGGCAAATGAAGAATATATTGGCAATCTTGTTGCTCTTGCTGCAACGACGGCCATTCCCTGGTTACAAAACAACAAATAAAGTGCAGATTAGCAAAGACTTACAAGTGGAGGATTAAGTACGACATTAAAGATGAGACAATATAGCTTTAGGATTAAGTACAACGTTAAAGATGAGACAATATAGCTTTAGTGATCAAGGTACCATAGCAAACAATATATTATACACCTCAGATTTTATCTGTCAAATGTAAATGGCAATTTACCATTTGATCTTTACATGTTATTCTACTACATGAAAGAGGTAAGACTGGGAAAGCCTTTTGTGTCGAATGGTCTACAGATAACTTACCTTTGCAAAGTTACCAAGCCCTGCCATTTCAAGAAATAAGTGTGGGCATAAGGGGGAAAGAACTTCCAAACCAGTACCCAAGTCGTAGAGCACATCCGCTGCAATTTGAATGGCTCATTCATGTAATCAATGAAGCATGGAGTGATTAATGAAAGCAATCCAAGAAACCAAATTCAAAAAAATTAAAAGAAAACAAATAAAAGGAAGATAAAGCTGGTGCTCTGGAGGCAAGGAACAAACCCAAAATTCTCCAACGTTTTGGTTCTGAATCCATTCTTGCACCCAAATTGCTACATATGAGCTTTCCTACGTGCTGCATGCCATCTTTTAATATCTGTGAGGTATTGCAATTTGCACAATCAGAAAGATTCCTAGACAGTAGCGCTTCAAGAGTTGATATCTGCTGTCATTCCAACGAAGTATTATCTTACCCAACTTACAGCAGTCGCCTGTGCAGGCGTAGGTCGCAAGCCTGCAGCATATAGCAAAGACTGCAAAAGAGTAAGAAGATCAAAAAGTAGCAGTTTTGATTGTTAGTGTTAACATGCCTGTTATATCATGTGCTACATTCTCAGACTATCACTAAAAGTAATAACAAAATGCACAAGACAAACAAAGAAAAGACAAATCCAGAAACCCATATTCCATTTATCACACTGGGAAATATCTCAATTTTAAAATCAATGAATAGTATTGTTATCCAAAAAAATTCTATCAGAAAAGTTTTAAACAGCTGTGATGTTGCTAACTTGCTATGCAGATGCTTCATAGGTATAAGAAAAAGACCTGAGTTGATAGCACAGATAATGCTGCACTGATGAAGTGTTGCATTGCCCTGAATTGCGTGTATCTAAGGTAACCCTCATTCACACTGCACAAGCACCAAGGCACTAACTAATTTGATTGCAATACCATGCTACGGATTAAGTTCTAAATAATTGTGCCAGGGAAGGGGTGTAAATATTCAAACAATTTAAATTGCAATATTTACCTATATGGATAACCAGAAGGGAAAAATTTATTGAGGAAGGATTCAGCCATCTTATGGATAACTGGTCTGGAGTCATCAAGCACCTTCACCTAAAAAGGAAAACAAATTTTCACTTAAATTATTTCAAGGAGAGCATAACTTGAGCCGTCTAAAAAACATATATGCAGAAGAATATATCCAGACTCTGGATGCATTGAGAAACAGTATTAATGGTGAAATTTCACACAATGCGTTTATGTCTTTATGAGTATAACCGAAAGTTTACTTATTATCTAAATTGATTGTATGTCATATTACCTCACATGAGCATATTACTGAAGAAGTTGAAGATTGTTGGTTTGAGGACATGGGAAAAGACTAGCTAGAAATCCTACTCATCAAAAAGGACACCATGGCATACTTATAGAAGTCAACAATACTTCAATAAATAAATTGCTTTGCAAGACGTATTAAATAGTCTAGGTGTGGTGAGGGAGAGAAAGGGGAACGGGTAATGGTGGATGCAGGGAAAGGGATTAGTTTAGTGCCTTTGTTGGGAATATGACATGATAGTAAAGCTGAACGCTATTTGCTTGTCTTCCTCTGCGCCTACCTCCCTTAGTTACAAACACCATGACTTTTTGTTAGTAATGCAAAGGAACTTAACTTCACTTATTTATGAGGTTCCCACTCCCTCTTTTATATACACACATAAGCCTCATTATGATAGAAAAGCAGTCAAAAGTTCAATGAGAGAAAAACCCACAAAATGAACAATTGAAAATCAGAATTAGTAACAAAATGGGTAGGAGTTAATTAATCATCTTCAATGCCATTATAGCCAGTCACTAGTATAATGTAAAGGTTATACAAAATTTTGGGCCTACAAAAAATATAATATTATTCACTCTCCAAATAGCAAAGAGTCTTGAATTGGCGATGTAAAAAAATTGCCACCAACAAATTTTCTTCTGTTTGTCAAAAATTAAGTTGGTTATGACTACTTTCAGGTGTTATTTCAGGGAATACACAAAAATGGTGTGATGTTAGAAAATGATGAGCAAGGAATCTTCAAAAATATAATTAATGCAGAGACAGTTAGCTCTCTTTATATAGAGATTATGGAAATAGCCTTCCCCAATGACATCCCTGCTCTCCTTCCGCACAAAGTTGAAATAACAAAGTTCTAATCACAGTAGCATCATTTTTAGCTCTAAAGTAACATGATTTGTGCTTGGTGGATTTTTCTAAAGTTTTACTTGGGAGAATTCCATTGACCAAGTTCTTAACTTCCTATGTTTTTCCTTAACTCATGTGAAGAGGGAATTTACAACATTTGCTAATTGGGATTCGCACTTTGTGCCATGGCCAAACCTTAACATGCATAACATAAAATAAAATAAAATAAAATAATAATAATAATAATAATAATAATAATAATAATAAAAGGTCAAATGAAACTGGCATTTTGGGGCAAAGAGATTTTTAAATTTTGAGTAGTTGATAGATATAACTGAGTAGATGAAGAGATAGTAAACAGAAATGCAATAGAATGCAGTATGATTTGGTGAGATGAGCTAACTAGTTTAGCATAATTGAACCCAATAACAGAGAGGGGAAATAAATATAAATACTGACAGATAATTGACCAGTGGGTTGAAATTGGTAGTGGCGAGATACAGACTCGGAGGTCTCAATCCAAAACACTGGAGGTTGAGGCGGTGGAGGAGGCTTGTTTTCCTCTTTCTTTTGCATCTTTATCCTTTCCTGTTATCATCAGCACAAATCAAACACAGACAGATACAGTCAGTCAGCTTATTTATATATATGTATATGTCTATATATATAGAGAGAGACAGAAATATTCCATCTTTGTAGAGAGAGAGAAATAGACCAGCAAATTCATGGAGGGAAGTTGGAATTGGGGGCAAGCGGTTAAGAGTTAGGAGAGCCCCGGCCGGCAGAATTGGAATTCGAGACCAAAAAAACACACAACGAATACCTCTTCTTCTACTCTCTGAGAGTGGATACTTGGTGCAACAAACGGTGTCGTAATTGTAAGGGTAAGATTGTTTTTGCACCGCCGTGTATCAGCTATAAACGTCGTCGTTCTTTGTTCGTACCAAACTTGCTACATCTTGATGGTGGTATCATTATTATTTTGCAATTACTTCAAATTCCCAAGGCTACATTTTCAACCACCGAAGGGAAAGGAAAAAAAAATAAAATAAAAGAGTAACGCTAGTGACACAAAATTATATGTAAATGTTATGCACAAATAGTATAAAAATAAATAAAAATAAAACTTATAATTAGATGTTTTAAGTAATATATGGGTCATATTTTTTGTACACATAGTATTATTCTAAAATAAACTAAAGGCTACGTTTGGGTGGGAATTTGGATTTAGAAGTCCTTCGGCCTATTTGATTTTGGACAAATATTTAATCAAAAATATGTCCTTAAATTGAATGTCTTTCATTTATATTCTAAAAAAAATTGCAAGGTATATAACAAAACACAATTGATTTTGAATTTCTCGTTCATCCTAATAAATCATCAGGATCGTCCAAAGTATGGGATAAATCTCACCGTCCAAGTCCAAAATTTCTCTACCCCCTTTCTCCCTTTCCCGGCTATCTGTTTCTTCTTCTTCGACTCTATCTCTTTCCCTTTCCACGTGCCCGAGGCACGGGTTATCTGCTAGTATAACAATATTACTACAGATCAAACTGAGCCTAACATATTACTAAACCGATTGAGCTTAAGTTTTTATGATCCTCTAAAAGCATATGTAAGCTTTTACAAGCTTCATAGAAGCTCAAACTTTTCTCCAGTAACCCTCGTTTTCCTCTGACTATGATTTGAGTCGCAAACTAAAAAGAACACTTAAAACACAAAATATAAAATAAGAGAACAATTCATTGGAGTTCAAAATGGATGTTCATTTTTTTTACTGTATCGGATAGAATTATCCGAACACATATATGTACATACAAAACCTTGAATAGATTTAACTGTGGCAGTTCAAGCTTGCCATATATTGAAGTGCCCTAAGCTAGCCATAAGGGCTTGGCGCAATTTGCCAGACTATAATCAAGATTGTGGAGTTCAAAAACAAAACACTCTGTTTGAACTCTACCAGATCACTTGATACTTCTCCCAGCAGATTGACATGTAGCAGCAATTCTCACAAGATCACATCAGGATCATCATCATAGTCAAAGTCTGGTTCACTCGAATGCTTGTTTCTTCTTCCATCTCTTGGCCCTCCTCCTCTTCCCCTCTTTGGCTTTCCCCTGTGAAAAAACATAAGAGTTCTAACCTTGTTCATGGGGCTACATACTTTTTAAACTATGTATCAATGTGAATTTCCCCAAGATTCAAATGTTAAACCATAATATGAGGATTAGAAAATGCACTTACTGCCCGTTTGTCAATAAACCTCCATCTCGTCCAGCAGCCTGTTCATCGGCCTGAAACAAGCCACAGAAAAGCATCAGAGAATTCCAGTTACATTTTTGGAAAAGGCACAAGGCTTGCCAAAAATTACAAGAAACATATCAACTGCAAAAACTAATGTACGTCCAAAAGTGTCGAACGGTATGCTGGTACATAACTCTTCTGTAACTTCACTCAATTGGGAGGAAACATGAAGGATTTTTGAAATGGTAAGAGTGATGATGAAGATTTTAGAACATTTTTGCAATAATATAATTGAAATCCGGAGTCAAATTTAATGAAGATATTCATCATCTCTACTGGAAAGTAGAAAATGTTAATTACATCTTATTTATATTAGAAAATCTGTTCCCGTTTGCACACACTAAACTAAAGATTGCAAGGAAAATGTGCCACAACAAGCTGAGGGTTCCTAGTTCTCTATCATCCATATATTCGTAGTAAGTGGTCCACCCCCACAAATTGCATTTCACACCTGCACTTCCTCTCTTCCTTTTACCTTTTTGGCCCAAATATTTAATAAGGTAAAAGCATGCAAAAGTAAATGGACACACAAAATCTCCTTGCTCCTAACATCAGTTCTTTGGTCGATTTCAGCTAACACAGAGTAATTCCCGAAATGAGTTGTAATAGTTTTTGCTAACTCCGAAATTGACCCTTCACTCTTAATGTTGGTCCATGCAGGTCAACAGTTCTACATGTGTCTCAGTTTGTTAGGAAGATAGAAATTACCATTCTCAGTACACTAATCGTCAAAAAGACAAATGCAAGACTAGCATTAAGATATACTGTTAACTCTATAACATCTGACATTCCTCCTTTGCTTATAAACCCCTTCAAACCAATCAAAATCAAAGTATTTCTTCTATGACAAGAATGATTAGAAGTTCTTTTAGCAATCATGAAATGAAGGTGTGTAAGCAATGGAAAATTGTTGATACTGGCATATGGAATATTATACATACAGACTACATACCGCTGGTGAGGTAACTGAAGATAATGAAAAAAGCCTATCTTCCGGCCCAAACTTCCTGGATCGCTTTAAGCTGCAGCCAAAAATTTGGTAAGTTACTGTAATTTATATTTTATAAACACAATAATTCATCCGAAATCAAAATCCTAAAGTTCTTACCAAAAGCTTTAGTATTTAATCAAAAATATGTCCTTAAATTTGTAAAAGTTCATTATTTCCCCTTTTTACCATATGTAACAGCAACTGTCTTGTATTTACTACGTATTAAATGCCTAGAATAAAACAGTATACCTCAGAGATGTGGATAAGTGGATTAATGCATAAGCTCTACCAGTTCTAACTTTTTCCCTTCTCAAATAACGGTTACACAGTGTAAGCTGTTATTTAGGTTCATTTCAACTGTTCTTTGAACCTTAATTGTATCAAGTCTAATTATAGAAAACAGCATAAAATGAATATTGACTAGCTAGTATTCTTCAAAGTTAGATATCCATTTAGTTTAAATCATCATTGAACTAGTATATATTTTTTATAATTGAAGAAATAACTCGATCAAAAAACACAACTATGAACCCCAACTGTGTGAAGTTATCTTCTTCTTTCTTCCCTTTCATCTAAAGCTATCTAGAAACCAATTACTCAGACAATCATCTTCAGTTTTCCTCCTCAATGTCGTGATTGTGGAGAGTTTTCATCTTTCTATTCACGTCATAGGACTTTCAATTTGAACTAAATTGCTCTTCTCATTAGCAACTTGTTGGACCTCATTGCATACTATAATGCTGAAAATTAGGGTCAGATATCTTCTAACAGCTTTAACATCTAAAAGCAGCTGCTAGTTGGCACGGTAGTAATGTAGGAACTAGGAAGGTCTTAAGATCAGATCTTATTAGACATTTTAATGCCGCAAATTATGGTTAGACTCTTCTAACGGCTTTAACCTCTAAAACAGCTGCTAGTTTTCATGGTAACAATGTAGGACGATCTTAAGATCAAACCCTTTCTTTTCTCTTCGATACATGGTGCCGAGTTGCCGAAATATTGGCGTATTAGTTTGGTTTCCTTACTCGCCGATCCCATAACAAGTTAAAAATTGTAATTTTAAGTATTATCAATGTAAAATTGCGTATAAGCGAAATTAAAAAATAACGGCGTAACAAAGAAATAACGGCGTAACGGAGGAATGTGAAATAACGGTGTAACGGAAAATCAACAAATGGGACTCTTTTGTGGAACAAAGGGAGTAATAATAATACTAATATCAAACAGAAATAGAATAAGTAATGATAATAAATAAAATACATACATTTACATATTAACTAATAATAATAATAATAAATAATTTGAAACTCTAGCACAACGGTGCATATCATCCGAAACCGAGTCGAAAAGACCCCTTTCCATAACCTAAGCTGCTACCACAACTTTGAACCTTGCTTCAATAAGTCATTTATTAATCTCAAATCTTTTTCATTCATTCTCAATCAATAATGACAAGATTTTGTATATTCGTAAATTTAAAGGGAACATATATTACTGCCATTAGAGGAGGGAAAGTTCATGGATTTACAGGGTAGTGCTCTTAGATGATGATAGAAACCCTTCAAAACCTTTCAATACATTGCCACATTGGTTTGGATCCTGTAGATAACTTGTCTCCATATCATAAACCTGCAATGGGACTGAGCATCAGGCACAAATAGATAACCAATAATAACCATAGGATGTCCAAAAGCCAGTCACATTAAGTTAAAATTATACAACATAAAAATACAATCATCAACCTATTAGTAAACTTCAACGGCTCAATCATCAAGTAAACTAAAGTAGCACACAATTTAAAAGCATCAATATACATCCAAGTCAGCTCGGTGCTCAACATGGATTATTAAAAGGCTGGAAAGAAAAAATAAGGATCCATAACTTCTAACAGGAATACTGTTTCTGCACATGCCCTGAGCACTATATTCTTGTGGCAAAGCAACAACCTCATGGTGTCATAAATGTTATGATAATCCAAAAGGGTGACAATTGGATGGAAAGGAAACTTCTAATGTGGCTATTGTATATCAAACAATAGTATATTTCTTTGCCCATAAAAGAGCCATAAAATGGTTCATCTTCATCGAGCAATTTTAAAATACAAACACCATTTCATAAATAAATATCCCAACTCCCAGGCCCTTGATTTGTACAAGTCAAAGTATAAACAATGTTGCATTCTTGATCGAGTTACCCGGCACAGAGTAATATTCCCATAAATAGAAAGGAAAACACATCCAACTAAAACCGGCATTTTCAATCTAGAAACTCGAGAAATAGCTTAGGTCAAATACTAAGTAAATGCACAACATTGCAATAAAATGTTGAAAGCAATCCAAAACATTAAAAACCCAGAAGAAAAGGTAACATTAATTATAAAGATGTAGTGCAAATAAACAACCTGCTTTTCGATGGTACGAAGTTCCTCGTGAAGTTTAGCTCTTTTGCAGTAAAGAGCTGACAGCATTGCAGATGGATTGGAAGAAGATCGTTGCTCTGAAACAATTAAAGTGGAAAACAAAGCATCAATTCAGAACCATAATACCCAGAAAAACACGATTTTTCAAACGTTGTTGAATGTAAAAGTAAAAGGATCGTTTCGACAGCTACCTTCGGAATCCATTTTATCACGAGAAAATTAGGAACCGGGTATGATCATGTATAGATAGACAATCTCTGTGTCGATTAGGGCACGCGAGTCCCCCGACTTTCAGCTAAAATTCTTTGTATATCGGAACCGTTTTGGCGATGATCGGATCCTCCGTTTCAGTGGGACTTGGTAGCGTTTTAAACACCTTCACTTGAAATGACAATATATTACAATGTTTTTGCAATTTTCAGTTAATTTTATTGTATTAAAAATATTAAGTCTTATTTAAAATAAAATTACCTAACAAATTATATATTGAATTTGGCCGTGATTAAATTATTATTATTTTTCAAAATAAAATATAATTTTTAATTAAGTATTTTTTTTGTCACACGCATTGCATGTATGTCGAATGCTAATAAAAATAAATTTACCTATTCTTTTTTCTCTCACTTTTTATTACTATTTTTTTCATTCATACTTTCTAAGTTTTATTTAAATATTTTTTTTAAAAAAAAATAATTGACACACAGAATATGCCATGTAAACTAGTTAATACTATAAAAGTACAAAAGAATGAGATGTGGAGTAATAGTGGCAATTGAATAAAGGATCAAATAAGAAGAAGAAAAATAATTTTCAGATATTAATTCTAAGAAATGTTTATATATAATTATTTGTAAGACTTTTTTCTAGATGTGAACAAATTGGTAGAGGGAACAGAGCCATCCGTCGTTCAGTTATAAGAAATTGAGTTGAATGCAAAAGATTTCGTGAGTAATACTGAGTCAGTCTCTTGTTTTAAATCATAGACGATCGTTGAGTAGAAATTTCGTAAGCTCAGAGACTATGGAATAGGAAAGGAGGACTAAGGACAAATCACGACCAAGCAGGGGCCTCCCCTCAATCTTACGAAAGGTTCTGACTCAAGATTTTTAACCCTTAGTATAAATGATAATTTTGATAACATCATTCCTCTGACAATTAATGCCTAATTTTCAGTTGGATCGAAGAATCAAGGTAAGTTCGCCCACCGCCCTTGGTGAACATCTTTTAATACTTTCTTGCTTAACTTGTTAATTGGCTTTAATCCCATCGTACTTAGCTATTAGAAAAAGGGTCCTCTTAACATGTGCCCTAAGGTCACATGCTAAGCACACGGTTCAATAGAATATTCTCTTGAACTATGTGCATATTCCCTTAATTTCTACATTTGCACTAAGTTCAAGGGAATATGCACACAGTTCAAGAGAATATTCTCTGTGTTTAGCATGTGCCATATGCCCTAAGGGCATGTGTTAATAAATTCCTTAGAAAAAAGTCTTCTTTTTCTTTTCTTTTGCTTTCTTTCTTCTGTCTACCCTCCACCCTTTGTCTAGCGGCTAAGCTCTTTATCCCTTCCTATCTGAATTCTTCCATAAAGTTAACGGTAAAACAGTTTTATTGAACTAGAATTCACTATCGTATAGAGAAGTGACTTTTGTATTTTCAAATATTTCTTCTCATCCGTGAAAATATTGTGCCGAAGTAAGTCAGATGCAGATTTTTGAAAATAAAAAAAATAAAAAATATCAAAAACATAAATAAAATTATTTTGTGCAGATTTAAGTGCAAGGGGTTTTCTTGATGTAGAGACGGAAGGAGCTCAGTGTAAATTTAAAAAGTACTGCTAAGGATAAAAATTATACACACAAACAGTATAAAGAAATAAGAGACAATAAGAAGAGGAACATACAATTAGATATTTTACTCATTTTTATTAGTAAACAATATACGGATCTTACTCTTTGTGCATAATTTTTTGTGTACAATTTGTACACAAAATATTATTCAAATTTAAATAAGTAACAAGTCAAACAAGACGACCATTATGTAAGGCCAGGCCCACAGGGTTGTACAATTCGAACACGTCTCAAGCCATTTTAAGTTGAAAGCCTTTTTAGGATATCCAACATTAATGAGCGAAATTACAATATTGTATTTGAAAAACACTAGATTTAATCTTCCTCAAAAGCGTACAAATGAATTCAAATGATCACTTAATAAATACACTATAATTTCTAATTGAGTTTGGCATTTTGATAATAATTCTAGTATTTTTCTCTCATTTTTATTCTCTTATTAATCTCTATTTATTCATTATCATCCTTATTTTCTTTGTTGTATCCTTAAAAAAAATGTTACATGTGTGGGCAAACATAATGTTTTTTCTCCCATTTCCCTAGGCAAAAAATTTCAATCAACCGCCATATCTATATATACTTACTCCAATCAAAAAAGAAAAGTGCGATCTTTATTACTTTTCAATTTAGAAACTAAGTTTCTATTTATTTGAAAATACACGTTATTAGATTTAACTCTTGTTGGTTAAATATATAGTTTAAATTGTCTAAGTCAATAATCTTAGTCATTAAGATTGAAGTATTTTGACAACTTACTAATAAATTTTACTGCATATATATAAATATTTTAAGGTCTTTTTAATGTGTGTCTTAAGAGCACAATGAATCACAAGAATATTTTCTTAATTTTTGTATATAATGTGTGCCCTTAAGACACACATTAAGAAAATTTATATTTTAATATAGTTACTCCTTCCGTCTTAAATTAATTGCTTTTCTAGAACTTTTTAAAGTCAAATTGACTATTTTTAAAATTAATAATTAAGCATATATAAATATATTTCTAAAATTATAAAAATTGAAATTAGTAATAAATTGTATATACTTTCTTTTGGTTATAATATCTTTACCTATATGTTAGCAAAAATAGTAAAAAAATTAATTTTAAAAATAATCAATTTGACTTTAAAAAGTCTTAGAAATATAATTAATTTGGGACGGAGGGAATATTAAACAACTCTCGTTAACGGTGTTAATAATTAATAATTATGCCACAAGATAGTATTATGACATAATTGTTAATTTAATTTTTATCCAAATCACATGAATGTATATTCGTGGTCCATACTTCCATTTCTTTGATTTGATCCCACCCAAATAGTCGTGTCAATCCCTATTTCCTAATAATGGCACTGCGAATAAAAGGAAAATGCGGGCATTTAACGCACCGTCCTCGGGTCCACATGTTTTTTGTTTTGGTCCTTGCATATTTATGCATGGTACAAATTTTGATAACAATATTTTCAATTTATAGTAACTTAATAAAACTTCTTTCGTCTCGCGATAAAAATTATTGATAAAATTTTCACGTATATTAAAAAAAATGACAAAATTATCCATAATAATATGTCATTAATCATTTAATAGTGTGTGTGTATATATATATATATATACTACTCCTTGAAATTCAACCCAAGTGTTCAATAAATATTGTTGTGTTTTCATAAAAAGTTGGCATAATCATTTTTTCATAGAGAAACTCCACATTCAATTCTCATAAAACTTCTTATAATAATCCGTGCATGAATACAAATAAAATCTGGCGCACAAATTTTGAATGAAAAATCAAATTGAAGTAAATCCACACTCAATGTAATCATATTTAATGTTAAAGGTATAATATAAAAAATTGTGTAAAAGTTTGGTTATTAAAAGAAAGTGAACATTTAACATGAGACTACCCAAAATAGTAATAAGGACTTTTATCCTGGGACGGAAGGAGTACTTTTTTATTCTAAAATTAAAAACATATTTTTACTATAATGTTACGATATTTTTAATATCAAACAACTACAATTGGATTCTTAACTAATACTAATATTATATTTAAAAATATAAAATTATTTTTAAAAATCACTATTTTACAAATATATTTATAACTTTAAAATAGAGAGAATGATATTTTCAATGTTTTAATGTAAAATTATAAAATTAATTTGTACAAAGTAAAGATGGTAGTCTATTAATAATAGAAGTCTCTCCTTTTATTTATATGGTTCGAATCTACTCCTCCCTCGCGTTCCCCTAATCCTTTGGATGGAGATATTGATATAATTTACAAAAAAAAGTAGTTATAAGATCATATTAAATAACATTTTTTTGTTAATATTATTAAAATATAAATACAATAATAAGAGTACAGATAAATTTTTATCAGATAATATAATTTAAATTTTTTCATAAACATCGTCTTATATAAATTTGTTATAACTACTAATATAAATATAATTATAATTTTAAGTATGAGGATGAGTTTATTATTAATTAGATTATATAATTTTAGAAAAGTATTCAAATCATATATTCCCTCCTTTCCATTGTATATGATGTTTTAAAAGATTTTTTTTTCATAATATAAGACGTTTTATATATCTAAGTGAAAAAAATCTAATCTTTTTCTACTTTGGCTTTAATTTTTTTTTATCAAGATAGAGTAACTAAGAGAGAGAGAGAAAAGAGGAGAAATAGTAATTAATTAATGCATAATGTAATTTTAAATTAACATTAATTACCAAACATTAATATTAATGATATTTCTTAATATGCGTTATTATGTCTTAAACGTTATATAATAGAAAAGAGGGATTAATTTTAGAAAAGAAATTATTTTATTGTCATGATTATTTTACTTAATATTAAATTAATAGTATTATTAAAATTTAAAATATGAAAATATATTCTCTCCCGTTTCAAAATTAGATATCAGATATATAACTTAATTTTTAAAGTCAAACGATGATATATTAAACTTCAAATTGAAATGAATGTATTTAATTTTAGTTAATATAATTATTATAATTATATAATATATATAAAAAATATAAATTATATTTTATTTTAAATTTTTATGAATTATATTAATTTTAAAATTTAATAAACCTTGATTTGAGGCCAAAAGTATTGTAACCAAGGGACTAATACTAATACATTATCGTTTGCTAGTCGTCTTAAATTTCACGAATCTTGACCTCCTTTTCTCATTATCGTCTGCGGAGAGGAAATTAAAGAGAGGGAAAAAGTAAGTGGAAAAGAGAATATATTTTATTTTCCTCGATTAATTTGGTTGGTTGTATTTTTCTTCTCTCTTTCATCATCTTTCTATCTTGCTTTTTCCCATCAAAAACATCATCCCACCAAATTTATTTAATTCTATTTCTATTTCTGTTTAAAAAGGTAACACCCCTTTGGTCTCTTCATCGGGTGGAACTTGCAGGCAGTAGCCATGTCGTTCAGAATCAGAGGGGTATGCACCATGCCTTTCTCTTATATACTTATTCATCATATAATTTGTGTTCTTCAGTTTGATTTTTATTTTATTATATATATTTTTTAGCCGTTTAACCAGTTATTGAATCTACCCTGATAAACTGATTTTTTTATTTGATACTAATCGTGTCTCTCATATCTATTTACTTGGTATTGATTTCTATGAATTTTAATCAATTTTGAATTAAGAATTTGTATTATGTATTTATACTGGCCGTACTGCCTCCGGTGCTACGTACGAAGGGAAAGAGGAGGAGAGATTGTTGGCGTTAAAGAATGAAGGAGGCAGAGGGCGAGCTCGGGAGAGCTCGGGAGGAGGAAGAAAGGAGGAGGATCTGAGAGCTAGGGAGAGCAATTTTTTTTCGTTTGAAGTTAAAAGAGAACATAATGGACGGTGAGATTTATCCTAAACTTTAGATGGTCCTGATGGTTTATTAGGGTGAGCGAAAAATTCAAAATCAGTTATGTTTTGTCAGATAGATAACTGTATTCAAAGGACTGTTACTTCTTTGAATTAAAATGATATCTGTTGCAACTTGTGAGGTTCCAGTAATTAGTATGCAAATTTTGTTATGGAGGTGGATAGAATATTAAATTATTTTTTACTTTTTGCCTGCGTTCGTAGGCAATCTGGTTAAAGTTTTGATTTTTGTTCTCAATTTGGTTGAAGCCTTTCCTTGAGATGTGATTTTCTTGCATCTTGTAATGTTTGTCACTGAAAATATTAATTGGGTTTGTGTGGTTATGTCTCAAAAAGATAATCTTTTCATTAGAAAAGAGTTCACATTTTTTATTTAAAAATATTATATTTTACTGAAATTCTAGTAATGGTCCAAAACTCACAATCTGGATTGATTTTCCAGCCAAATGCTTCTTCAGGGATGGGTGTTGCCGATCACTGCAAAGATACATTTTTGGAACTGCAGAGGAAGAAGGTTCATCGCTATGTGATTTTTAAGATTGATGAGAAGAAAAATGAGGTTGTTGTGGAGAAGACTGGTGGTCCTGCTGAAAGCTATGACGATTTTACCTCATCCTTGCCCGAGAATGACTGTCGATATGCTGTCTATGACTTTGATTACGTGACCTCTGAGAATTGTCAAAAGAGCAAGATATTTTTCATGGCATGGTTAGTTTTTTATTTATTTATTTTATTATTGGTACCCCAAATCTGCTCTCCATTTGATAATGTTATAACTAGTTACTATTAGTCTGTTACACATTCTACACTAGTTTCTGCTAGCGGTATGAAACATGGATTGTGGTTGATGACAGAAATGCCTCTTGGGTGGCAACATGACAATTGGGATTATGAACCTAATTACCCTAATCCTGATGTAAATCAACATAGTTGCAAAACCTGCTATCATCTCTGCCTTGTCATCATTTGTGTTATATCATTTGTGTTATATGTTCTATGACTGTCGGTTTCAAACTTTTAAGGCATCACACCTTTCTTTTATCTACCGAATCTGATGCTTGCATATTGATGATACTGTTGCACCATATGCCTTAAGTTCTGCATTTTTTTCACACCTCCCTTCTGGGGTAGCACTATTATCACCACTGCTTTGTTTTATAGCCATTAAATTCTAAAATAAAATCCGCTACTAAAAATCTACTTGTTCCGAATTTTACTGGAACTATGATATTACTAAATGACTCAAGTGGTCCTACTCCAAGTTTGGGAAAGGTGAAGGAATATGTTCCTGTAAGGGTATGGGTTAGGGGAGCCTAGCCTATGGACTAGACAATGAAGGAAGCACAACAACATATTTAACAGAATGATATATCAATAATTCGGATTTATGGTCAAATAAGCTCTTTATTGTGATTATGAAAGACTTGTGAAAATCTTGATAGTTATGTGATGCACAGTTAAGTTTCTCTATGAAAAAGAAAAGGTATATAGTAAGGAAGGTCACATCTGCAATGATTTTCTTCAACTTTCTAATCTTTACTTTGTGGATTGTGTACTTGGCCAAGCCTCTGGCAGTGAAGAGGATCCACTATAACCTGTTTTTTCATTACATGTTCTGAACAACTTCTCTAATATTGATAGAATTTCTCTAACATTTACTGTTGCATCATCATGTGTTTGATCCGTTCCATCGCAATCAATATCTCATTTCATGTGTGTTATGCATTTTGACCAGGTCTCCTGCAACTTCTCGTATTCGTGCCAAGATGCTCTATGCCACATCCAAAGACAGGTTTAGACGGGAGATGGATGGTATTCATTATGAGATTCAAGCTACTGACCCTACAGAGATGGATCTTGAAGTGCTCAGAGACCGTGCACACTGAAGAAAATAAATATATCTCCTAAGGTTTTGCCAACTCATGGACCACTACTTCCAGCTTTAAATTATCTGCAGAACCTGTTTTTAGTTTTTTTTCTTTTTTAAAAAAAAACTATATAAAGATTTTAGTCGGAGAGGCTGATTGATCTTGTCGCTAGGTCTAGCATTATCTGGCTGAGGTCCAGTTATCATATGATTCTTCTCCGATTGTATTAATATACTTTGAAACCTATATATCTATATATTTGACTTCTTACAAAATTGCCCTTGTATGTTTCTATTGATAGCTGCTTTTAATTCTGATTAGCACCCTGTAAGTCAAGTTTGGATTACCAAAATAACTTTTTTGGCTTCATTGCTATCTTGCATGCTAGATAATAGATACGTATGTTTCCTTCAGTGAGACCAGCTGCTGTGATTTCCCCTTCACAATGACAATTCAGAATGTCAGATAGTGGAATGTATGCATTTGTATACATGACCAAGTGTTGGATGGAATCGTATATCTAGAATCTAGATGATGGAGTATTTGAGAATTTTAGGCGACACGAGTTGTAATATAGTCACACTAATTGCTGCAAAAAGTAATTGTCTGATTCTGGGTATCCTGGATGTTATTAAGCCTCATTTATTTAGCAATTATTTCTTAAGTTAAATTATTAATAGATATATTGTGTATAATACAATTTTTAGATATAGCTAAGTGAAGAACACTCTTTAAGATTTTAACCTTAAAGTATACCTTAGCACTTCAGTTTTAGGTACACTAGGCTATGTGCAAGTGGGTGGAGATGTATGGGCAATTAGAAGGAAGATATAATCATGGAATGAAATGCCACCATTCTGGCTTTAGTTGTGCTGTATTTTTTCGCAAATGATTATACCTTGAATGTTAGTAATTTGGCGGATTAGAATTTAGGGCCTTTCTGTGCTGTAGGATAGAAACAACCTCCTATATCTTAGGTGGCCACCAGATACTAAGAGCTAGGTTGTCTACAAGAATTTGAAACTTGAAACATCCTCTTTTTCCTTGTAAAAAATCTTGAGCAACTCCGAATTCCTGGGAGATACTCGCCATTGCTCTTTCTTGAATGCCAACTCTTTGAAAACTTGATTCACTAGGCCTGGACATTTCTTGCTGCATTCAAGTTCTCCAGACTTCAGCCAACTAGAATGTTTGGAATTCTGTATTTCAGGCTTCCTTTTGGGTGATTAGCATCATTAAACAATGTATAGCAAAAAAGGTGGAGATCATAGAACATTATAACTTCCCACATTTCTCAAATATAAACAAAATTCTCCTGCTTACAGAAAAAGAGTCGGCATAAGCACCAACATGGAACTGATGGATCATCTGGTGATAGATTTTAGAATATTACTGTTATTCCATTGCTTACTTAGTAAAGCATACATATTGGACAAAAAAACTAGAAGCTTGAGTAAAGAATGAAATATTTGGACGCTGAATATAAGGAAAAAATAACTTGAAACAATAATGGTACAATTTAAACTTTAGAAGGAAAGAAAATTATTTTAGGAGAGAAGATGACTCATTGGAGGTTATTCCTCAAGAACAAAAGCAGTTTATAGCAATATGCTAGGAAACAGCTACAGATTCTACTTCAATTTTTCATAGGGACTTCTTGTTCTGTTCCTGGCTGCCCTACATCTTCATTCTCACCCGACATCTCCTCCAGAGATTTTCCCTTTGATTCCGGCACCATAAAAGTACATAGAGTCCCCAAAAGGTTGACTACTCCCAAAACAATTAGCGAATTCTTCACCCCAATACCCGGTGGATACCCTGCCTCTGTCTTGGTCTTGTCTTGGTCCTGAGCCAAATATAAGAACCCAAAAGCACCTACCATTGCTCCCAATTTCCCCGCTGCTGCTGATATCCCATGGCAAGTTGACCTCAACCTTGCAGGGAAAATCTCAGCTGGCACAACAAATGTGGTGGCGTTGGGTCCAAAATTTGCAAAGAAGAAGGTCAATGAGTACATCACGATGAACCCTATTCTGTTGTCCCTCTTACTCCAGTGGTTGTAAGGAATGGCCAGTGCGAACATAAAAACTGTCATCATGAAAAAACCCATCAACTGAATAGCAAATCGTCCAATCCTATCAATCAAAGCCACTGTGAACCAGTAACCTGGCACAGTACTGCATAGAGCTATAAGGGTTTGTGCCCTTGCTATTCTAAAAACCTCCTGAATAGCATTCATAGTCTTTGCCGGAGGAATCCACCCAATTGCACTGAAAATGTCCTTTTGGAACAGATTTTGGCTGTAAAATGCAATATCAAGCAAGAACCATGTGCTTGTGGTACCAAGCAAGTGAATCCCATGGCGTCGAAGAAACTCTTTGGTGAACAAACCAAACCCATTGTTTGATTGCTGAGCAATCTGATCAACTTTATTTTGTTCGGCTTCAATATCTACCTGCATAATTTTTGCCATATCGGCTGCAGCTCGACTCGCATCCTTGGCAACAAGGGCAGTGTACCGAGCTGTTTCTGGCATCTTTGTTCGCCAGTAGTAAGTGAGTAAAGCAGGAAACGCCCCAAACATCAAGATTATCCGCCAAACATAATCTGCTTGTGGCACAGTAGAACCAATAGGATTGTCCTCATAAGACGGGGCATCAAACCTAGCCTCAAATGCAGCAGATACTATGATTGCGAACATCCCTCCCACTAGAATCCCAAAACCTTGCATGGCAAAAACTGCAGCAATGAAAGCACCACGAGTCTTTTTATTGGCATATTCAGACATTATAGTGGCAGAGAGCGGGTAGTCGCCACCAATCCCAAACCCAAGCCAAAAGCGAAAGAAGCATAGGGTTGTCATAACAGCTTTAGGGTCGCTGCTAAAAGAAAGGCCAGAAGCAATGGAGCAAAGAACCATGACCATAAGAGTCATTCCATAGACTTTCTTCCTTCCCATTTTGTCCCCAAGCCATCCGAAAAATAACTGACCTGTCAAGGTTCCGCAGAATGCTACACCATTAACAGCAGCTGATACATTAGGGGGTAGAGTCCCAGGGTTTGGTGCACCATTGACATGGTAGTATATGCGTCCAAGCAATTTAGTGACGAGGGATATGCAAAATAGATCATATGCATCAGTAAAGAAACCCATTCCTGCAATTATAATTGCAGTGAAATGGTACCATTGTGTTTTTGCCACATCTAGCGCGTTAAGCACCTGCAGTTGTTCCCCAGCCATTTTCTAGCAACCTAATTGACCAGGACCTCAGTTCCCGTAACTTCTTCCCTCTTTAACAAGCTTTCTCTGATACCTGCGAATCAGAAATAGTTAGAAAATTGTACTAAAATATTGATACATTGTACATATGACTGAAGATTATATAACTTGTTAGATCTTTACATATATGTAAGCAGACAGCTTTTTTCGATATTAGTTTTCAGTCATCCAGATTGCGAGTCAAATGAAGTCTGTAAATGATAACAGGCTTGGAAGGTTGTAGAGGCTGTAGGATGGGAAGTTAATATTTATATATGTATGGAAATAGGAGAAATACTCATTACGAAAACCTTTTTGACAAATGAAATGCAAGGTCGGCAAGAGAGATCAGTGAAACTGGGAGAGAATGGTGACAGGTAAAATGACAAAGGTAGAAATATATATATATATATATATATATATATATATATATATATATATATATATATATATATAGTTTATGGACTTCATTGTTGCATGATATTCTGTTGCCTCCATGACCTTTTCTATGATTCCGTCCTACAACTAATTTCTTGGAACAATGCGAAAGTTTACACTGGTGTGCTTTCAACTATTCAGTTTTACCAGAAACATTTTATTTTTGATAGAAATTTGCTAGTAATATGTTCAAGTACTTCACTAAATTTTTTGCTGACTTTTTGCCACATTGGCCAATTGTGGTGGATCTCGTGTGATAATGATCAAAGGAAAAGGAAAAAAAGAGAGGACAGAATAATACATGCAACAGAGTACTAACTTTTACATGAAATGATTTATTTCTTGCGGTTAATTTGATGTTTCTTGATTATGTTCATTTGGAGATATATTTTTCATCCTTCCTCTGGTAAAAAGAGAAAAGAAAAAAAAAAGAGTGCTACTTCTTTCTAATTTTCATTTATCTCTTTTATTCAGACAGTTAAATTTTTTTTTTCTGATTTAGTGTGGATTTGATTGATTATATATGTATCACATTTTATTGTAATGAAGTCCAAAAGAACTATCACACATTTGAAAATAGATATAGCTAATGCATGGCAAGTGGATTGCTTTCTTCCCTGGTTTATTCGGCAGCACAACAAACATTTTCTCCATATTAGAAACAAGTTTGTCTTGGCCTGCATCTATTCAATCAACCAGACTTTACAAATGGCAGGGATATACACCACCAAGTATAGTTTTGAATCTTGGAAATGGATTGACATGTCTAAAGAAAGCATTTGTTTACATTGGAAGTAGTGTAAAAATCCTATGCAAATTGGCAAATGACAAGAAAGTAGAAACTAGGATCTTACCTAGCAATCCTAATGCACCAAGTTAAATGAAAAATGCCAAGAATCCAAATGCACCAAGTTAAATGGAGAATGCCAAGAAAACCAGGCCATAAGCTTTTCTTTCTGTATTGACCCTTTTCTGGCTGTTGAAACATTCAATGAACTGGAAGAACTATATTTCTTTTTGTCAATCCTGCAAGGGTCCTATACCCATGACTTCAAATTTCCTTGCCAAGCTACATGAAACAGATTTCCGGATGGTTTAAAACATGTAACTGCTTATCTTTACTAGGCTAGTAGCATTGTTTTAAAGGTTCATAGTTTTTCACCATTGTGAAACGCTGTTGCATCTTTTTCTGCAGAGTTTTTCAAGTTTCATGCCAGACGAGGTAGACTTTAAAGTTCAAACTAAAGAAAGTTAAATTTACTGCAAGTTCCTACTAGAGATTGAGAAAAACATAACCTGAAGGAAATTTGAAAAGGGAAATGCAGATAAAATACACAATGTCTACGAGTGGTAAGGATTGGGCGTCTATCTATCTCACCACGCTCCCCTACTCCTATAAAGGCTGGCGGAAGGAATGCGAGAAATCAATGGACCACCAGAGCTGCTCCCTTGCAGGCTGATAGCACTGAGCTAAGAATCTACAATAAGAGAATCTTGCTGCACATGTTCTGTTGTTTAACTAGTACGTGGCTGATCTCACTAAACTTCTGCTTCATTTGCATTTGCACTTGGATCCTCATTTTCATCTGACATCTCCTCCAGAGATTTCCCTTTCGATTCGGGCACCAAGAAAGTACACAATGTCCCCAGAAGGTTGACAAAGCCCAACACAAGAAGCGAATTCCTCACCCCAATACCTGCTGGATACCCTGCATCTGCCTTGGCTTTGTCTTTGTTCTGAGCCAAATATAAGAACCCAAAAGCACCCACCATTGCTCCTAGCTTCCCTGATGCAGCCGATATGCCATGGCAAGTTGACCTCAATCTGGCTGGGAAGATCTCAGCAGGCACAACAAAAGTGGTGGCATTGGGTCCGAAATTTGCGAAGAAGAATGTCAGTGAGTACATAACAACAAATCCGATTTGGTTTTCCTTGTGAGTCCAGTGATCGTAAGGGATTGCCAGAGCAAACATAAAAATCGTCATCATGGAGAAACCGAGTAGCTGAATAGCAAATCTTCCCATCCTATCGATTAGAGCCACCGTGAACCAGTAACCTGGGATAGTACTGAATAGAGCAACAAGTGTTTGTGCCCTTGCAATTCTGTAAACCTCTTGGATTGCATTCATAGTTTTGGCCGGAGGAAGCCATCCAATTGAGCTGAATATGTCCTTTTGGAACAGATTTTGGCTGTAAAATGCAATGTCAAGCAAGAACCATGTGGATGTTGTACCTAGCAAGTGAAGCCCATGGCGACAAAGAAATTCCTTGGTGAATAAACCGAACGAGTTAGCTGGCTGCTCAGAAATCTGCTCCACTTTTTGCGGCTCAGCCTCAATGTCAACCTGCAAAACCTTTGACATATCTGATGCAGCCTGTTTTGCGTTCTTCGCGACAAGAGCAGTGTAACGAGCAGTTTCTGGCATCTTCATTCGCCAGTAGTAAGTGAGCAGAGCTGGAAGTGCTCCAACCATCAAAATAATCCTCCAAACAAAATCTGCTTGCGGGACAGTTGAGTCAATGGGATCAACCTCATAAGATGGAGCCTTAAATTTGGCATCAACCAACGCTGAAATTATAATTGCAAACATGCCACCTGCTAAAATTCCAAATCCTTGCATTGCAAACACTGCAGCTATAAATGCACCACGAGTCTTCTTGTTGGCGTATTCAGACATGATGGTGGCAGAAAGTGGGTAATCACCACCAATACCAAAGCCAAGCCAGAAGCGAAAGAAGCAAAGAGTGGCCATGACTGCTTTTGGTTCCTTCCCAAAAGAAAGGCCCGAGGCCAAGGAGCAGAGAACCATGAGCATGAGTGTCATTCCATAGACTTTCTTTCGGCCCAGCTTGTCACCAAGCCAGCCAAAGAAGAGCTGGCCTGATAATGTCCCACAAAACGCGACACCATTGACTGCAGCAGATACATTTGGTGGTAAAGTGCCTGGTTTTTCTGCACCATCAACATGGTAGTATATGCGGCCAAGCAATTTGGTGACGAGGGATATGCAAAAGAGATCATATGCATCTGTGAAGAACCCCATTCCAGCAATTATGATTGCAGTGAAATGATACCATTGAGTTTTCGCGACATCTAGAGCATTAAGGACCTGCAAATTATCCCCGGTCATGGCTGATTATTTTCCTATGAAACTATCTTTTTCTAATCTCCCCTTCTACCCAAGTTCTATCTCTGATGTCTCCTTGGCACTGCGAGAATTGAACAGTAATAGTAAGAGAATGTACTCCTATAATTTAGCATACTAAACAAAGTTCATTCCATTTCCAAGTATATATCAACTATATTCATCCCTATGAGACTTTTCTAACTTAATACTAATAATTAAAATGAATTTTCAAATAATAATTAAAATTCAAATACTCCTACAAAGTATCGATATCAACATCCATCCTTTTGCAGAACATAAAAAGTGAAGGGGATATGAAAAAAAATTGAGTTGAAATGTTATGAGAAACTGATTTCTGAACGAATGCTTTCCCTTTGGCCATGAAACTGAAATTTCCACAAACATATCATAGGCAAATACTAATGATTGTTTGCAAAAAACATGCTTGAGATATTTGTCTTAATTTAAGATTACTTCATACTATTTAATCCTTTGAATAGGGACTATTTAGTCCATAAATGTGGGATTATTAGTCCCATAAAGCCAGTTGATAGCTTAAAATGTGAAGATTATTAATTCCACATTCATCATGGAATTATATAGTCCGTCATAAATAGCTTTAGAAATGACAAAAAAAAATAGTCCATAGGACTATTAATCTCTCTCATGGGATAAAATAGTCCGAAATAGTGTTAAATTTAGACAAATAGTCCGATCACAATTCACAACCATACTTTTTACAAACAACATAATCTAAAAGAAAATTTTCATAATCTTATTATGGCAAACATACCTTTTTATGAAATGAAAGGGATGTGTAAACTTCAATTCCCTTAGCTTCTGTGTAAAGTAGCATCTCTTTAAAAAGCAGTTCACTGGTTTTTTTATAGCCAAGTGCTGTAAATGGCAGGGAAATAAGGCAACCTACACCAAATATCAAGAACCAAAAGATTCATCAATCTTCTAGAACAGCAAAACATGAACACTTGGGGCTCTTGGAAAAATCTTGAAAAGCAGTAAAACTGTAAAATTCAATGAAATTTTACCTACACACAAAAAAAACCCAGTATTCACCAACTCTCAGAAGCAGAGAAAACATGAATACATAAAAGGTGACAAGATTACAGGCCTGCTATCAAAATACCACCAAAACAACTGTTAGTCTAAAATTAATTGGAGAAGAAATAATAAAAAGAGCAACAACAAGTAAATGTACATAAAAAGCATTCAATGGGATTAATTACAATGATTCTTATACATTTACAGATCGAAAATAAACAATTAACCCATATCAAATCGTTTACTAATAAAGAAAAAAAAATAAAAATCCCAAATGTGCGTATATAGTTAATTCAAGATTAAAGATTACATATTGTAATTTGTACAGAATAATAAAAAGAAACAAAATTCTTGATCATCAATCACGGAAGAGAAAAGGGTATTTTAGGCCTTTACAAACAAGACCACCTTTTTTTTCCATGCAAGAAATCAAGAAAATTGATACATATATAAATACACATATATAGACATGCATGCGTATGCGTACAAAAAAGAACTTTAACTGAAATAATTATTGAATTGTAAAATGTAAAGAACAAGGTGTTGAGACGCTGACCTGTTTGTCCTTCTCAAGGAGTCGAGTCGAGTCGAGTCGAGAGAAAAAGAAGAGAAGGGTAAAAAGTAAAAACTGAAAATTAAGGAGAGAGAAAACAGAGTATTGTTATTTGTGAAGATGGGAGACTCCGTAATTTATATCCAACCGAGACCCTTAACCAACGCATCGGATCTTCACCGGAATATTCCTTCCCCGGTCTGGCAGTCAAATACCGGTAGAATATTCTGGACACTTTCTGTTACACAAAAACATTATTTATATTTTTGTCAATATTTTTCATAAAAATAATTTTTATTTTTATAAATAATAGTATAAAATGATATAATATGTTAAATGAGAGTTTTATACAAGATTACAAGTCATAAGAGATTATCGTTTAGATCGATAGACATATGAACAAATCAAGATTCCTGCTAAATAAAAAGTGATCATATTTTGTTATTTTTGTATGGAACAAATTATGAGATTACGAATAATAATTGTTGTGAGTCTTTAGTACGAATCTTATATTACTAGACATATACTTTATAATATTAATTTTTTACTCAAATGACTTAGTAATAATTTATATCAAATGATTCACGTTTGAGCGTATTATTTTTCTAGCTCACCATGTGATTAATGACTTGTTTTTATCCTAAATTTTTGTAAAGGAAAATGATAAGTAACATACTAGTCTCATATTTTTGTCAGAGTATATTTTATTAATTATCTGAATTAAAGAAAATTGTTTTTATTATTATTCACATTCAAAGAAGTATGTATAATTAGTCTCTAAATTTAAAATCCCAATTAATTAATAAACAATGTAACAGAGCTTTGCTAATTTTAATTGGAGGAATAATTACAAGGAAAAATTGGAAAAAGAATATTAATTTAAATCCGTTTTTTCACCATTCTCAGTCAAATTGGTTGGAAGTTGGAACATATATAACGGAAATGTTGTTAGTATGTTAGCCTAAGTGGCCAAGCCAAGCCCAAGAGCCTGCACCTGCTTATTGTTGGACTTAAAATCGACTTCCTCAAGAAAATGACTGTTGTGGGCCTAAAGACCAATATCATGCTATCACTACTAATAATGAGTTGTATAAAACAAGTTCGGTCCAAAAGATCATTCATGCATATAGTTCAACTTTAGAAGACTATATCTTTTGATTTAGTTTTTAGTATATTGCTTATTTAATTCTTTTCCGTTATTGTTTTTAGATTAGGGTATTATAAATACTCTCTTCAACGTGTTTGTTAGATTGAGTATTATATTAGAGTAACAGTCCTGTTAGTCATAAATTTATGTCGAATTATAATTGTAAAACTTATCAATACATAAGATTCGTAGAAATTATAAGAGTACCCCACTTATTACAAATCTTTTAAAAACGTTATCACTAATAGTTATAATTGACAATTAAATAGTTGACGTAAACATTCACGATACATATCACTCTCCCTTAATGTTAGGGGTCTCAATTTTTTTTTTTATCTCAAATGAGTCTCAAATTATATGACATTGAATATGAGATTTACCAAACTAATGTTATGATGACACATTGAGATTAAAAATTTAAGTCTCCTAACATCACCTATTATATTATTATTCAATTTGATTATTACGATTGTTTTCAACTTTTTCCTTTCCATGCGTATTGAATTTCTGTGATTCTTTTTGTTTTGCTATCGCCTTTTGTTGTGTGAACTAAACTAACAACTTTTATTATTTTTAGCAATAAATATAAAATAAAAATATATCTTTAATATTAATAAATTTTACAAAAAAAAGATTATTTTTGTGAAAATGGAGCATCTTAATTTGTAACTATTATTGCCATCGTGTGCTCAACAGCTCAAGAAAAGGTCAATTTGATTTGCTCTAGTCATCAAATACTTTTTGTTGGTTGAATATAAAGATGTGATGAGGAAAAGAAACGTAGACCATTTTGCTCATCTTTTTACTGGTGAGTTTGTAATTGTATTTCACTTGATCACGTTATCTTTTTACGCTTTGTTCATCGCATCAAATTTTACATTTTATTTTAATTTTTTTAACAGTTGATAATTTATTTAAATCCAAGGGTAAATTTACTGAAAATGTAATTTCCATGGACCGTGAACTAACCGCAGAAAAATATTCACTATAGTGTGCAGGGCCACCAGTACTAGGTAAATGCGACAAACATGTCCCTAGCACTATCTGTTTCCTGTTCCATTGCTTAATTTAGAAACTTGACTGATGATGACTTTCCATTTATTTAACTCCAATAATTATGTCCAAACAAAACAGCCTTCAATAATTGAGGCCACTTGCAAATAGCTGTGACTATTCTAAAACTATGATATATGTCCATGAGACACGCACGTGACAACTCTGCCGGATCATAGCACATGTGCTATTGTACGAGAATGTTTCAATTTATCTAGTAGTATTTTTCTTTATATTAAAAACCTCACTTTTCAGAGAATATAACATAATTTTATAGTCAAATATCTTAGTCTTAACCGTTAGACCGAGACTTCATCGACCGATAGTTAAGTATTTGATTCATACATCATAAGTTACATTTCAAATTATACTCCCTATTACTTTTACTAAAACAAAGAGAGAAAATAATGGGAGTAATTTAGAAATAGATTAAACCCAGCCATGATACCATTCCCAATTAATATGAACAGAGTGGAAGAACATAGAGAACTCTTTGAATTAAAAAAAAAAAAGAAAAGAAGAAAAAGGAAAAGAAGATATTAAAAATTGGATGAACAAATAAAAACAGAAGGCCAAAGCATTGATGTTAATTAATTCACCAAGCACCAGCACTATCAGATGAACTCAATAGTTCTTCCAAATAATCAGCACCTAAATCCTCCAATACCACCACATTGTCCAATTTTACTTCTTTACCCTTATTTTTCCTACTTACCAATTTTCTCCTCATCGAGTGCCTTTTCTTTAGTGCCACCACCGGAGAACACCCTTCCTCGCAACCATACTTCATGTCCCTAAGCGAATCTCTTACTCTCTCCACCGGAAAATTGAGAATCGCCATCGATCCCCTCATCGAAAATGCGGCTTGATCATAAGCCAAAGCGGCGGCCTCAGCATCATCGAACGTACCAAGCCAAACACGGACTCCATTTCTCGTGGAATCCCTTATTTCAGCTGCAAATTTTCCCCAAGGCCGTCTACGTACTCCTCTATACGCCTTTTCCTTCTTCTTAATTTCTCCCATTTTTGCACTTGATGTCACCTCTTCTTCCTTAATTCCACCGGAGGAATTTGTTTCCGACGATTCCCTAGCTCCCTCGGCCAGGACATCTAGCAGTAACATTTCCTCCGAGTCATTAAAATTAAAGGGAAGAGAACTATGGTCAAAAAGAATCTCGTCCCAACCGAAGGATTGGGGCGGCGATCCAAATGAAGATTCCGGTGAGTAATCCGAATTCGGAAACCTAGTAAAACAAGAATCCATAGCTAAATTCAATGGAATTTGAGGTGATGAGAGTAGTATGAAAATGTTGTTGACAAACTTTCTGTGCACTGACCCCCTTTATATACCCATGGAAAAAAGTCGGAGATTTTTTCAAGTTTCAATTTTTAATAATTGAACGATTAAAATAATGGGGTGAATTAATTAAATATAAGGAGGGATAGATACAGAATTAGCTAGGGGGAAGGACTGAGGGTATCCTTATAATAACCACCCAGGATTATTGTAGTTTTTGGTGGGGTCTATAGTTTTCTTTAATCGTAGGACCACCCAACTTGGAGTCGGTTTTGCAAACACGTGAGTCAAATGCCCCGGCGGCGAGGGCCCTACTTAGGTTGCAATTTGGCTGACGTCATTCGGGACTGCCTGTGCATGAGCAGCCTCCTTAGTTTTGTCGGCACGTCCGCGTGTCGTGCTGAGGTTTGTGTGATGCCCTAAAATCGAGGACAGGAAGACAATTGGGAGATGTGAGAAACAGTTATAGACTTATTGTAGTTGGTTGTGTATTGACTGCAAATATAACAGTTTAATGTGAAACAGTAGCTTAACTTTGAGCTATATATGTCTACTCGATAATGTTTGTTTTTAAATAAAGAACATGAAATTAGAACCAATAAATTATTTAGTATCTCAATTTTACATTGGAACACGACTTAAATTGTTATGCGTAATTTTAATTCTATTTTTTTATAATAATTTTGATTTGTCATGATTTTTGAATCACTTTGAGGTCAATTAAAATGACTCAATTTAAACGATCGATAGATATAATTAAGTTTTGTTCAGATTTTTGATTTGAGTCGAGTTGTTAGCCATGCTATAAGTATAGTCGTCATTCAGACTCAGAATGTATTATACTAGAGCTTACACATCTCTTAAAAATTGTGATTAATTAAGAGTACTTGACCAGAATGTCAATGATTTAAGTGAGTTAAATTGTTACGTATCTAATTCTTAAGTTACTATTAACTTGGTGGAGATTAGATTGCTATGCATGTGTATAAGACCTTGACTCTACTTTTTTAGAGCAATATTAATTAATTTGTCATAGTTTTTAGGCGAGTTAATACTCTTGACTCTCATTGGTACCTTATGGAATATAAATAATTCCATTAAAACTTATTTTTTTTATAAAAAAAAACCCGAAAGGGCTCTCAGTTTGTCCACCAAATGGACAGATTAAAGCCAAAGAATTAATACATACAAAATCGTGTGTGGGTTGAAGAATTTAATTAGTTGGAGTATTTTCTTCCATATATATATATATATATATCCAATTTATACAGAAAAAGAATAAAAATGATACTTGTTAATTAATTGTTTTGAATTAGTTGTGCTACAGCTTGATGATGTATTATGAAGGAATTAAAATAAATGGTGCTATCAGGTAGTATGTATAGTTATAGACAAGGGAATGGTGCGTACGTGCACATCGGAGGGAGAAATCGAAAGCTACAATCTACACCCGATTAATTGGAAATATATGGTCCAAATTCAGCTCCCTCTTTTGAGGTCTACGTATAGGTAGAATTAAATGCTTGGTTGAAAAATTCTCAAAAATCAAAATCAAAATCAAAATCACAAAATTAAGGAATGCAAGTCCGAGACGATTCACCCTGTACGTTAACTTGGCTGTCCACTCACCAATCGCCATTATATGCATTTAGCTAATGGTTAACCTCATCAACAATATAAACAAAAATCATATATACTACTCCATTATTTAGTTATATAGGAGTACCATTTTTATGTTTGTTCATTCCATCTAGAAAGTTCTTAGAACACAAATTACGACCAGCCCCCACTTGATATATACCCTTTTCAGTAATTCAGTGGGGAAATTTTATAGGTTTAGCTCCTCAATCCAACAAATTATTTTATCAACATAAACGGAAAAATGCTTCGTCTAGTCTTACCAATAACATCAAGAGCAAGAGAATGTTTTGAGTTCCTTTACACATGTCTAACATATGAGACATTTGATTTAATATGCACGTGCTTATATGACAACAAGTCATGTATTTAACGTTGAATTTCATTTTTTTTTTCAAGTTCGTTTTTTTTTTAAAACAAAAAGAATACTTTCCATTGATCATTATTATATATAAGACGATGAAATATCAAATTCACATAATACAAATTCGAACAATTTTTTTAATGTTTAAGAGCTATAGTCATATACCATCTGTAACTCTTAAACGAGACGTTCAACTTAATTGTGACAATTAAATTAATTGGTGTATATATTTATATAATCCCGACTCATCATAAGTACTACGCATAACGCAAAACTTAATAAACTACAATAAAGGGCAAGTCGGGGTTTGTAATTTAAGTTAATTAGCCTCATACGGTGATTGTATTAAGGCAGGTAGATGCCCTCGTGGGATAAATACGAGGATTTAATTATGGTTTCTAAAATCTACACCATAATAGTATATACTTATATTATCTGATAGCACTAGCTAGAATCAATAAATTACAATAAAGGGCAAGTGGGGTTTGTAATTTAAGTTAGTTAGCTTCATACGGTGATTGTATTAAGGCAGGTAGTTGCCCTCGTGGGATAAATACGAGGATTTAATTATGGTTTCTAAAATCCAAACCATAATAGTATATATACTTATATTATCTGATGGTACTAGAATCAGTCATTTTTGTTTGCTGACCAAACAAAATGCTACTTTGTCCATATATATTTAGTCTTTGAAAAATACAGATTCATGGTACATAGTCATTTCACTTCTAAGATTATACCGTACTTCCTTTTCTTTCTTATTACTTTATTATTTATGTAAATTCCCACTAGAAATTGGGTTCACTCCTTGAGCTAAAAACTAAGTAAGTTATTTAATCTAGTAATCAAACATTTTTTTTAAAAGCTCAATTTTTTTAAAAAATATAATATAATTTCACAATTCAAATATATTATCACTAAATATCAAAAATCAATTAAATCTCACTAAAGAATGAAAAAATAAACTCACAAATAAGTCTCACATAAAGAGGAAACAAACTTCCTGTAATAGAAGAAATAAACTCACCTAAATAATTTAGTACCACGTGATGATTAGCGCCTGATATTGAAATTATAATTAATTAAGCATATATATATCCTAAAAATGGTGGAGAATATATATAAATAATATATAAGGGGTGATGTGTTTGTGATTGAATGGGACCACTGATATGGGACATAATTCGTCCGAGTGCATGAACCATCATCCATCTCCCGTCTCTTGTTGCCTTTGTCCTACGGCTTTCAATTTGACCTTTTAGCTTAGTTTTTATTTTTTGGCCCATTTATTACTTAATTTCACACAATTTACCTTATTGCAATGCAAGCATTATTAATTGTTATATGCAGGATTTTCCTGAGTACAATTTTTGATTAGTTTAAACTTTTTTTTGTTGACAAAAAAAAACGAAAGAAAAAATGAGTAAGGCAAGAGGAAGTTAGATTAATTAGTGCCATTATTATTATTATTATTATTATATATATATATATATATATATATATATATATCTTCAATACATATTATTGAGTCATGGGTAATGGCCGAGCCAGCAAAGGCCAGAGAAGCACCGAAAGATTTGACATGTTCTAGCTAGCTAATTAAATAGTCTAATTGAATTAATAATCCTAGCTAGATTTGATTTAACTCTAGGAGAGCAAGTGCATGTATATATCTTTTACATGATTACACGTAAGTAGTAATTCTTTTTGAACCATTAAGAATTGCAAAATGACCCATGATCTTATTCTTTGTTCAACTTTAATCCTTCAAAAAATACTACTCTTTTTTGGCGAACGGAACAAGTGAAATTAAGACTGTAAAATAATTCATCTTTACCATCCCATAAAAATGACCAATAATAATAATAATAATAAATAAATAAATATTGAAAACCTCATCTTCTACCTAATACTAACATCCAATTTGCGTTAAGTTAATTCCAAATCCTGCTTATTGCAACTGGATTGCGAATTTAATGTGAACGGATAAAGCAATAATTAGGCTCTCCTTTATGTAATTGAGTAGACGTACTAGCAGGAGTATTGGGGGTGGGTTCATAATAAACAATGTCCGAATGCAAAGAACCATTACTATTTACTGTTTTCCCGTATTTCTTTATATATATATATATATATATATATATATATATATATATATATATATATATATTTACGCCCATTAATTACAGTATTTTAGTAAAAAACGACACTAAGATAACCTCGAAATGAAATTCAACAATATAGTTTCTATTTTTCTAATCAAAACTTCTGTGTAATGTGTGTTGTATTTGAAACTTTTCTTGTTTTTGTTTGTGTGTGGTGCTTACATTTTTAAATCGGTTTTCAAAATTAAATTGTACTTTACTCGTTTCAAAATTTAAGATTATTATTGATCTTTTTAAGTCGTCAACTGAAGGTATTTTTAAAATTAAAATTGATATGAATTCTTTTAATTTTAATCAATACAATAATAAATATTTTAAACAATTTCAAAAGTACTGTTCATTGCAATATTTATTTATTTATAATGTTTTATGAATCATCTCATATCGAATTAACTTTTAAAAGTTAATAATAACTTTATAATTTGGAACGGAAGGAGTAATAATTAAATATTATATAGAAAAGATTTGTTTATTACATGGTTGATTCAAAACTAAAAAAATAGGAAGAAAAAAGTAGTCAAATAAGTTTGCCTTACCATGAATTATTTAATTAGCCCAGAAATCATAACAAGCGTAAGCCTCTTGATCAGCCTGGTTCCAGAAAGATTCAATAAATGTTTGGCAGTCAGCAATTTCATTCGTAGGGTTCGACAAAAAGTCATACAAAACCATTTAATAAGATGAAATTATAAAAAGTTTCAAATATGTTGTTCTTTACTTTGCCTAATTTCAAATATTTTATTCTCATCTTTTTTTATGGTTTCAAATATATATTTTATTCTTGTCTTTGATTTCATATTTTTTTTCTTTTGTTTAAAAAAAATTGTGGGTCCGACAAAATCAGGATTTGTCATGGTGGGTTTTTCCAATTCGTCATAGCTAGCGTTAACAATAAGAAAATAGGTGAATGCATGTACACTCCCACAGTGAGCTTCAATTCTATATAATTTGTAATTCTTTAAATTAAAATAAAATTTAATTAATCAGAATTTACAAAGTTTCTCTACTTTGGTATTGGATGATGCTATGTATATATAGGCTAGCCAATATGGCTTTGGTTTAAGCTAGTTCAGAACTTGCTATGAAAGTACTCTCCTAACATTTTTAATTTTTATTTAAATATTAACATTTATTTCTCAGCAGTTTTTTTTTTCCTATTTCCCGGAAGCTGTGCCTGTGAGGGGGAGGTTGTGGTCAAAATAAAGGACTTGTCAACTGTCAAGGATCAAAATTTGACTAGAGAGTTAATGATACAAGCAAGATAAACAAATTGGATAAGAGATTTGCATGAATATATATATAAAATTTATATAATTGAAGAAACTTCTAAATGAGTCATGCATGATTTCAAAACTTAGGGTTAAAAACAATTACTCCCTCCGTCTCAAATTAATTGATCAGTTTTAATTTTTTAAAGTCAAATTGACTATTTTTAAAATTAATAATTAAGCATATATAAATATATTTCTAAAATTATAAAAATTGGGGTTAGTAATAAATTGTATATACTTTCTTTTGGTTATAATCTCTTCACCTATATTTTAGCAAAAATAATAAAAAAATTAGTTTTAAAAATGATCAATTTGATTTTAAAAAGTCAAAACTGAGCAATTAATTTGGGACGGAAGGAGTACTTCTTTTGAGAACATTCACATATATATAATCAGACTTACTTAGTGCGAGTAATTTATGGGTTATCACTTGAACCCAATAATTTATCAGTATATATACCAACTAAAAGTAGTTTCAATACACATGCAAAAGATTATAGTTATATAGTAGGACTTTACTAAAATCAGACCAAATTGTTTCAAGAGCAATCTGAATTTGAGCCAAAACCAAATGTTCAATTTGAAATAAGAGTAGAATTTAGTAAAGTTACATTTGTCTAGACATGTCTAGGATTTAAGCTATTATATTCTTAATCATAATTCTATAAATATTAGAAAATATGTTCGATACATACTTGGATAATGTCTACATATTTATTTAAATAATAGGAGCACTTAAGAATAGTACTTGAGTATTAGTTTTCTATTCCCTCCGTCCCAAATTAATTGCATTTCTAGGACTTTTTAAAGTCAAATTGACTATTTTTAAAACTAATCTTTTTACTATTTTTGCTAACATATAGGTGAAGATATTATAACCAAAAGAAAGTATATACAATTTATTACTAATTTTAATTTTTATAATTTTAGAAATATATTTATATATGCTTAATTATTAATTTTAAAAATAGTCAATTTGACTTAAAAAAGTCTTAGAAAAGCAATTAATTTGGGACGGAGGGAGTATTATTTTTAAGTTGTACCGGTAAAGTTGTAATTATAATTATATTTTTATTAAATGATACTCTTTTCGTTCCATAATAAACGTCTTAATTTGACTTTCTTGGTCAAATTGACTATTTTTTAAATTAATAAATCTTAAAAAAAAAATAAAATATACGCCAAGTGATTATGATCATAATAACCTACATAGAATTTATTATTAGTTTCAAGTTTCGGAATTTAAAAATTTTATATAAAATTTTTTAATTAATAATTTTAAAAATAGTTAATTTGATAATGAAAGTCAAATTAAAACGTTTATTATGAAACGGAAGGGAGTAATAAGTTTGACTAGATATTAATATGGAGTATTAATTATAAAGATGAATATAATGTACATATTCATTTATTCATACTATTCAAGCTCTATAAGAAACCAAAGTAGTCATATGGTGGAATGTGGATCCTTGAAAAGAACACAATACTGGGCTTGTAGGGCTTTCAACCTTGAATTGATTTTATCGAGATAAATTGATCACATACTTATTACCTATTATTGGGCTGATTATTAGTATAAGTTTAGGAATTTCTTTACACATTATATGATAATCATGATCGCACACGTGCAGAGAATTATCGCGTAAATGTGAATCATTTATTATTTATGTACCATGAAATTTACATTAATATCAAATATTTTTATGAAAGTATCATCTCTGTGTGCGTTTTTATGCATATATGTTCGAACAATGAAAATGACATATCTTTCTTTTGAAAATAAATTATATACGGATAATATGTAAAATTAGATTCTATACCTTTCCATAATAATGTCATATAGTGAATTCAGAAAAAAACAAAAACAAAGGGATTTGGAATCCAATATCGTTAGTTAAACAATATTACAATGATAAATAATAAACACCAAATATGTCAATACAATTTAAATACTTTGATTTTCTCCTAAATTTTCTACGTGACATATTGTTATTGGAGAATATAAAACTCTAGTTTTACAAGCTATCTGTAAATAATTTATTCTCCTTTCTTTTATGGCTAAATGATACTTTTGTTCTTCTAAATTGTCACGCGGTGCCTATAATTTATTTTTCATCAATTGACTCCTCTAGGTGGTTGATGATCAGATTCTTTAACCTAATTTTTCCAGGCATTTGCAATTTCAGTAGGGCAAAAATGTTAATACCAATTCTAATTTTGAAAAATAATTAAAATTAAGAAAATTAATTATTATTTTTAGAAAAAAATAATGAAAACTTTAGAAAATTATTACTTTTTTGAAAAATGAGTAAAATTTCATAAAAATATATATTAAAAATATTCAAAACGTAATTAATTATTTTTTTTAAAAAAGAGTTAAATTTCATTAAAAAAATGTTCTTTAAAAAATTGATATATACAAAAAAATCATTAAAATATTTGAAATATGAATAAAATTTTATAAAATATATATCGAATTAAATAATTATTTTCTAAATATACTCATTTTGAGAAAAATAAATAATCATTTTATAAAATTTTATTTTCTTAAAAATAATAATTAATTTTCCAATTTTTAAATATTTTTGAATTTGAATTAGTTTTTGACTTATTTACCCCTAATAAAACTGCACATGCCTCAATATGGACGAAATTTGGTCTAAGGAACAAAATTAATACAAATCACCTACTTAGAGGACTCAATTGACGAAAAATAAATTATAGAGACGACTATGACACCGCGTGACAATTTTATGGGACATAAGTGTCATTCAATCTTTCTTTTATTAATGATAGTTAAAATTTCACATAGAAATCTTAATTACTGTATCCGTTTCAAAATATTAAATTTAAAATTGATTTTTTATAGTTAATTCAATATATTCTTAGTTTTAAAATTGACATAACTAATTAAGTTTTGAAATAATAAGATTTATAATTATTAATATTTTTTAAATAATTTATAATATTTTAAAATTTATCGTTCTATAGTCCTTATTTTACACATACCATACCCTGTAATTATATATAACTAAAATAAATTGAGAGGTGGTTCAAGTAAAAAAAATTTATAAAAACTTTTTGGGGTCATGAAATTTTTGATGTACACAAAGCAAAAAATTAAAATAAAAAATATAAAATTAATGAGGGATTTTATTCCTTGTATTTGGTTTTATTTTTTCAAAAAAAAAAAGTTTACTGAGAATTCAAAGTGAACGGTAGGCATTAGAGCATCTTTGCAATTGCGCACGTGAAAGCCGACTATTTGAAAGTTATAGTCTAGCCTTCTTGGGGGTAGAAATTCAAGTCAAAGTCAAAGTCAAACTAGTTGGGGATAAGGATTAGTTCTTTTCCTTTCTGGTTTTTCTTTTGTGTTTTTTTTTTATGTTTTCTTTTCTATTCCTGAAAAAAGTGTTCACATATGAAAAGAAATCAATAATAATCTCCGGGAAAACATGAATTGCTTTTCTCTTAGGCTATGTTTGTTTGCAAGGATTATACTTGGGATAGGACTATTAATCTCAAGTGTCTTGTTTGTTTTTAAATTTGAGCTTGGGACTATTAGTTCAAGGATTATAAAATAGCTTAAGATGAAGGATTATTTAATACCATGTCTAGCTAGGTATTATAATCTCATCATGAAGGATTAAAACATAACATGAGATTATTTTAAGTTATCCCATGAATAATCCCATGAAAAACAAACATGTGATTAGGACTATTTAATCCTAGGATTAATAGTCTTGGGATTATAATCCATGGGATTATAATCCCGGGATTATAATCCTTGCAAACAAACATGGCCTTACTCTCTTCTCACCCATAAATTTTAAATTCTTTTTTTTTCTTTCTTTCTCAAAACTCATAAACACAATTTTGATGATTCAAAGTCATGATTTTACCCGAAGTTAGATGTTTATAATTAAGTTCAAATTCCACATTCTTTTATTAATGACACCACTAACTAGAGAAGTGTTACACCAATAAAATTTCATATTTTTAAGCTAACATGAGACTTCTACTAATTATTTTTGAATTTCTCATTTTATCTTGCAGTTACGTACACAATATAATTAACAACATTATTATTATTATTATTAAATGAACACACACACACACACATATATATATATATATATATATATATATATACACACACACACCAAAATATAACAAGACAAATACCAAGTCATTTTGGTTGATCTTGAATCAACTCAGCAATCTAACTTTAATAACTCGGCAACCCAATATTATTTTTTTTATTTTTTTAATAATTTTTGCTGACTAGTTAACATTTCTAATTTTTATTTTCATTTTTTTTTGATTTACTTGACTTCTAGATTTATGCATTCATGATTTTGGTATTCCAATGCATAAAAGAACCTAAGCTAAGAAATATATTGATTCATGCATTCATGATCATACATTCATGAATTTAGTATTCAAATGCATCTCAGACTTAAAGAATCCAAACTAAAAAATATATAGATAATACGTAATTATATAATGAATGAATAATATAATTTATATATTTTTATATGCATTTTTAGATCAGACCATTAATCTAATAATCTTAAAAACAAAAAATGGCTGCAAATTTATACTAATATATGGAGAGCCAGAACCTTCATCATAACATTAGAAAATTAATATAATTTTCAGAAGTTCAGATTTGTTAGATTTTATCATTAGGATCCTGACTTCCGTATCATAAGTTGGTTCAAATTTTATCAACCCTCCAATTATTCATATTTGTTACATCTGTATAATTTAATTTTTTAAATTTAATTCTAAATATAATTATTATTTTGCTTAAACACATAATTTGGGTACTAAATTAGGTATACACCGAATTTGCGAATCTTAATTCATGTTCAAAATATATTTGTGGCATGGTGTATTTTCAGACATGTAATATTTGTGAAAATCTCAATCAAATTTAATGAATTATTTATTATATAGAACACGGCGATTTCTCCGGGGAATTCCCTTTTTTCGTCCTTAGAGTTGAGCAAAAAATTATATATATTATGCTTCTTTGAATCGACTTTTTCAGAGACACGTTGCTAACCAAAATTGGTGATACATTAGCTATTTTTCATTATAAATTTGAACTTTCAACATTTAAAGATGCACGTTTACAAGCTGATATGTTGCAAAATCTAATAGAAAATGAATTAACATACATTTTATTAGTTTGAATGAATATATTAGCAACATATATACTAACATTTCGTTTGGTTCAAAAAGACATTGTAGGCATTCTAATCACAATTATATATAATAATAGATATTCGCTCAAATATGTCGTTTTAAAAATATTTCTGATATATAATTTTTAAAATTTATTCATGCTTTACACGAGTTATCAAACTTGTATATATAAACACACATATTTTTTCTCCGTTACCCGAATATTATCAATTTTAACTAGATGTAGAATAATATTCCTTTTGTTCTAATAGGAATATTATTAAATAGCTCAGAGCCTCAGATGAATTTTGAACATAAGAAAAGAAGACTCTGTTTTCAATTTTTTCACATATGTATGGTCACCATAAATGAGAATAATTAATCCACAAATGTGTGTATAACAGCCACCTCGTCCGGTTGCTACAAACAGATATATACGTAGACAGCCAAATTCATTATCACCACCACTTTACAATTCATGCATGCACCTTTGTTAGGTCCTCTCTTTTCGGTGAAAATAAACTGGTAATCTAATGCGGACACGTCTGAAATCTTGATTTTTTTTTCTCTTGGAAGTTTCCTAGCTGTAAGGAATTCATTTATTTGGTGACATGCTTTGGGCGAAAATTCTAACCATCATATATGACCTTATTAAATAAATAATTTGACCTAACACATGTATAAATTAAGCCATCAATCCTACAACTTAAAATCTTGAATTCTTGGTTACCATATTATTTAGGGTTTAAGATTAGGTTCATTTTAAACTTGCACAAGCGGTCCAATATGGAAGCAAATCAAGGAGGGAATAAGAAGGCCGTCGTCGAGAAGGGAGAAAAGGGAAGGGTGGAGATCAAGTACCGCGGCATACGGAGGCGGCCGTGGGGCAAGTACGCGGCGGAGATACGCGATCCGAACAAGAACGGGGCTCGAATATGGCTAGGGACATTTGAAACCGGCGAAGAGGCGGCGCGTGCATATGATAGGGCTGCATTTGCTTTAAGGGGACACCAAGCCCTTCTAAATTTCCCAAATGATGGTCATTATAAAAGTACGACAACTACAGGTCAAGGAAAAATTTATAAAACTAGTGCATCATTACCATCATCATCATCTTCAAATATTAGTACTTCTTCTAGCATTGATCAAGCAGCTACTAGAGAGAATTCAGAAGTGGGATTAAGTACATTTAAAAGACAATTGGAGCAAGTTGTGGAGTTTGAGTATTTGGATGATAATTTGTTGGAGGAGCTTCTGGGGACACAAAATTCAAGTAAAAGATCAAAGTCCTTGTAATTAATTAACTTGAGCTGATAAATTAGTTTTGGGAATCGATATTTTCACAAGAAAATTTAATAGTTTCACAAGGTTCTCTTCACATAAATAGTAAATGAGACCCACATTCATGTGAATAAAGTTTTGTGAAAATAACAATTCTTTTAATTTTATACACCCACAATGGAACAGGAAAATTTAATTTGTAACTTGTGTAATTTTCATTTTTATGGATCTTTATATTTGTTAGGGACTCATGAGCGCGCCCGTTATCTCTACTTTAATTTATTGACATTAAAATGTCAAGTGTAAAATAAAGATTGAAGCACATGAAATTATTTGAATTTTTAACTTAACGATTGTTCATTCGTCAATTAGTTGTAAGAGTTTATATGTGTGAAGCAAACTTGTGAGGCATCTAAATCTTGAAAGTTTAATTCTACCATCCATATTATCGTTATTGATGATATAAACTATACAGAATGTGTTGCTGCATATATATACAGGGGCGGATCTACTGTTGGGGCAGGGGGGGCACCTGCCCCCGCTGAACTTTCACCAGCCAGCCACATTCCACTTCCCAATTCAGCAGTTCCTACATTCCTAAATTAAGGACCAATGACCAATCCCACTCCCACATTAAAACTTTAAAAATCCTAAAGTACCAATCCCACATTCCACTTTCCATATTCCCACGATTCTCTCCTACAACCTAATTCTGTACTTTACCCTCCCCCTTTTCAAGAACAGTCTCTGCAAATGTAAGGTAAGTTTTTCCATAAAATTTGCTGTGAATTGCTCAATTAATGTGGATTAATTTTCTTAGCTTCAGAATCTTTTGCTTTAGCCTTTAGATCGGAAACCAAGAATTTATGTTTGTTTCTTCATTTTAGCTTCTAAATCTTTTTTTTTGTTCTTTATATATATGTATAGAATCTGTAATTTATAAATAAAACTTCTGTCTTTTTGTCTTTACCAAAGTGAACAAGAGGCTTAATGAAAACGACGACGGCAGAAGCCTCCAAGACTAACTAAGTCTCCAAATTCACGATCTGCAATTTCGAAGTGGTCCAATGGACCAAGTCTCCTAATTCTAATTTTCAATCAGGCAAATAAGGTATCACGATTTACAATTGAAGTAATTTCAAACAGTGTATTTTAATTTTAGTTTTTAAATTTCACAAATTTAACAATTGTTTTAGGAATTTTTGTAATTGTTTATGGATTTTTTTTTTGTACTTTTATAAAATTAGGGCTTTTTACTTCTCAAAGCAACATTGCAACAACAATAAAGAGAACTCCATCAAATAAAAGTTATTCAAGTACGTGTTCTATTTTATTTTTACTTTCTTTAAATTTTATAATTTATTTTGTAATATTACTTGTTAGTGGTTTAAAATTTTAAATTAATTGAGATTGTTTATTGTTGGTGTTAATTGAAACTTCGAAAAATATTATTATAAACAGTATTTGAAAATTATTTAATTTTGTGATTCATTTTATTAAATTTTTATTCTTAATTTTTTTTTTCGAATATGCCCCCCTCAATTTTCAAGCTGGATCCACTCCTATATATATATATATATATATATATATATTCCCTCCAGCTGAAAATTAATCCAATTCAAAGCGAGTTTGGTTTAAAAGTAGAGTACTACTAGCTAGGTACACATACGCAGCTAACATTTGATTTATACATTCGCAAATATAATAGATCACCTTCTTTTTTTGTTTTGTTGAAGTTATTAAATTATTGAACTAAAATCGTCAACTAGTTTCAATATTACTCTTGCCTAGCTATTAGCTGCTGCACATTTTTGATCCGTAATATTATTCTTTTGACATAAAATTATTGTTGATCTTGCTATTTGTCGAACAAAATACCATTTAACTTTTTTTTTAAACGCAATCTAGGTTTTCAAAGGGACTCTCTAAGTGGTGGACACAATTTGATTATGATAATTATAGAGATATCGGTTAATTAATTATGCAATAAGCTACACTGCTTGCACTAATTTTATCACGGATATAAAACTGTATTTGTTAAAGGTTCCAAGTTTTGACTAATTTCATCAAGCATTTTACCAAACAGATCAACTTATCTTGTGTCCATCATCAGTTGTGAATATATATACTACAAATCTTAGTGGTTAATTAGTGTAATTAGGATGAATAAGTTTACTTAAATATTACAAATTAAAAGCAACTAGTATTATTTCGAAGATGATAAAAAGCACATGTCAAAATGGGATAGTAGATAGTAACATACTCATATGTTTTAGTTATGTGCTTTCTTATTCTCAAGTTGATCAGTACTCACTAGACATATATGTGTCCTAGTTTCTGGATTATGAAAGCTAAATTTTGGATTTGGTTTCCTCAGTAATGAAAAATCTTTTTTGCCTTTTGCGAACTTTAAATTAAAGACGAACCTTAGAAGTTCAATGTGTTAATTTCACGTTCTATGCGACACCAAAATAAATATAGAAGTTCTATGCGACACCAAAATAAATATAGAACAGGTGGGGGAAGAAAAATTAGGAGGGAGTCACATTCAATAATAATAATAAAATAAAATAAAAAATTTGGGGAACGACGGGGTCTTGATGCATCATCAAGTTTACATCATGATTAACATAATGAGAAGATGAATAAATTATTATTAGTATCTTTATAAGGTCAACCTCTCTATTGTTTAGTTAATTAATTAATTGCATGTTTTAATTAGTTAAATCCCATATTTGATGAGTTTAATTTGTAGTGTCATGAAGACTACGTGTACTTGAGTCGTCACTAATTATGCATATATGCTTAAGTAATCAAGAAGTGACGAGATTAATGACGACAATCAATGTTGTAATGAGCTAGTCCAACAACTTTTAGGCAATGTAATGGAAATTTCAATAACTAATCAAGAGCCACTGAAATTAATAGTCACGTTTCATATATTGTCGATAATTAATCTCATTTCAAGCCATTTCCAGTTCAGAAATACTCTCACTATTTTAAAATTATAGATATATTTTTTTTTACATCTATTTATAAAATCTTAAAATTCAAAATTGATATAAACTTGTTTATATTTTGAAAGCAACAAATAATATGATAACTAGTAGTAATTTTAAGTTAGTTTAAAATAATTATATTTTTGGGTATTCCTATTTCAAATAAGTTAGAATGCAAATTTTGAATTATAAAAATTTCACAAATTAACTTCAAGAGTTGAAATGTAAACCTGATTTTGAAACAAAGAAGTAATTTATATGCGATAAACTTAAATATAATTAATTATATATTCTCATTTGTATCTGCTCAACCTTGTTCCATATAACATGTAGCTCTTTCCATGTTCCTAATTTTTATTTCTTTTTGCAGATTAATTCACTATTTCATGATAAAAAATTATATATCTTGCGACTTTATATGTCGATGACTATTTACTATCATTGATAATATTTTAACGATATATTTGATATAGTGAGTTATCCTTGTAATTTTATCAAGTCTCATGTAGTGATATGCGTCGCAATTATAAATTCAACAAAATTAAAACTTTGACAATACATAACTGGCCGAACTACTCTTTCATAATTGTACTGATCTAGAAGAAAGGAAAGAAGTTTCATATTGTTCTCTCTTCTGATACTGGTATATTTTCATAATTCTCATCATATCAATTTAAGTGAGGATGGCTGCCGAGTGATGTACATGTGCAGTATAGGTTTGGTTTAATTGTTTTATGGTGGTCCTGCAGGTCAATAAAATGTAAAACTTGAAACAAGGGAGAAAAATGGAAGAGACATTTTACAGGTTCTTTGCATTTTGTTGGGTGGCATTTGCAAGTGGCATTTATTTAGAATTTAGTAGCATAAGTTACAGTAAAAAGACCATGCAAAAGAAGGTCTAATTAATCATGTGCTCAATAAAAACAACATCAAATAACAAGTGGGTTGGGGGGATAAATAATATTAGTAGTATATATCAATGAATGCTACTCTATATGATAGGGAGCATAAACCTTTGTATTATGAATAAAATGCAGTGAATGCAGTTTATCTGATTAATTAATGGAATAAGACACGTGTTCTCAATATGAAAATAAAAGAAATATAACAAAAAGCACAATATATGGCTTCCTTTTTTTTCTTTTTTCTTTTTTTTTTTTGAATAAGGGGGTTTGAACCTAAAACCTCTTGCTTAGAAAGAGGTCTAAAATAGCACTTTTATTAACACTTTCAAAAGTTTTAATTATTCCCTTTATTAACACTTGCTTATGTTTTATATCAAAAAAAAAACCTAAAATAAGTATATAGGAATCCTCTACATGCATGCATGATAAAGATTAATAAACCAAACATGTCAATTAACATAATAACAGTAAATAATTAAGCGAAGATCTATCGAAAGCGTAACATTTAGCCGAATATCTTAGATCTAATTTAAACTTCATCAAAGATTTTATTTTATTCTTTTGTTATAGGGAGTAATGACGGTTATAAAATAAAGGATTGGCTTGTAAATTCGGCAATTATTATTATTAAAAAAGTATAGTATTAGAATATTAAAAGAAAATGTGAAGTTAGAACAAAAGATTGACCCGAGATTAGATTCTGTCCAATAAGTCACGGTGTTTATATAATTATATTTAATTAGACTGGATGTGACAATTAGAATAATGAAGCTGATTATATATTTTAATTAATTATTGTGTACTGTATATAGCTTGGCACTTTGGGTTAATTACGACCTTTTCGCGTTACTTACCTCACATTTATTCGTCATAGTGGCTGTCATTTGCTTACGGTTCATATTTGCTCATGTCATTAATTTCTTGTTTTAATAAAATGTGGTAAAAGAAGAACCTCACACATTTGGAATCATATAATTAAGTATGTGGATTTTATTTGATTAATTTATGCCGGATGAATTGGTGGCCTGTAATTATAAATAATAGATACTATTAGGATAACATTTTGTATTTTTAAATTTAATACCATATATTTGAAGAAAAAATGCTGATTATATAAGATACCATCCGTTGAATCAATGAAATAATTGTCACGTTTATCAACATTATAATTAAGTAGCCAGTTAAAAGTACTTTTAAGTTAATTAGCAAAAAAAAAAGTACTTTTAAGTTTAAAAATCGAGTGTTTAGTATCATAATAGAAAGTGTTTTGAGCAAAAGAGATTTTGGTGTAAAATATTTTTGGAGAAGCGAAAATTAATGCCTTTTGAGTTTTGAACATGGGTTTATGTTTGAATTTAAAAATTAGCAAAATATGTTTAGAAAGTATTTTACTCCAAAATCTCAAACAATATGTATTTTAATTTTTACACCAAAATATTAAGTTATTTTTTTTAAAAAAAAATAAAAATAAATTCTCAAACAATTCTATTACTAAAATTAAATTTCTTAACCTTGCAGCACCGTTCCAAATTCTAGTATTATTGGGAATTTCGGGGCATCACAAATTTTGAAAATCAAAATTATTAACACTAATGTACATATGGGATGTGCAGATGATTAAATAAAGTCAATAATGGTTCTCATTTGCTCACGCCACTTAATATAAAATTACCAAATAAAAGAAGAAAAAAAACACAAATAATATTCCTGATTTTGACTAGCTACTCATTCTATTTGAAAATAGTCCGTGGTCTGAATTGAGACTTGAAAAACAAAGTCAAGTCAGCACTAGAGTAGAATAACAGAAAAGAGTAAGTAATTAAATAATTTTACAAATTTGTCTAACCTCATATTACGGCAATATTTTTGTGAGAACAATATTCATTCATTCATTCATTAAAGTTCGGTCAACTTAAGTTTTTCCTCTTTGTATCAAATTTCATATTTGAATAGAATAGTTACGCACTTAACTCAATTATATATATGTAATTCAAAATTTTCTGATTGAATGAATTTTTTTTATATATTTTCACGGAATTTATCCAAAAAAAAAATAACTTTTTCCATTTTAGAGTAGAAAGTTTCGGAAAGAAAGTGGGGTTTTTTTTTAACCTTCTTTACTTTTTTCTATCTTTACAAACAAAAATTATACCTTTACTTTTTGACTTAAATACATTTAAATTTTTCATATTTTAGAACTTTAACCTCAATATTTTAATATTAAAGATATGGAACCTTAATTTTCTTGAATTTTTATAAATAAAATCTTTTTCCCATTGAATTAAGCATTCCTTTCCGAATTAAACCACATGACTCAAAATAAAAAGGCAATTTAGTCTTTTGGGTATATATCGTTTTGTCTTTAATTTTTTTTTTCATCACACACTAATCACGTGTTTATAATTTTCTGTATTTTAACTCAAAAATATTAGGAGTGAAAGTTAGTGGTCGAAAATTTTTATTTATAATAATTTAGGAATATTAAAGCCCAGTGTCTTAAAATTAAAATATCTTAATCTAAATTCTAAAATGAAAAAAAAAACCTTAAAAGATTAAAGTGTATTTAAGCCTTGCATTTTAACTCTCTACCATTTTGCTTTCCATTTAAAAAAAATTAAAACTCATAAAATTGATACAAATCGCAAAATTCTGAAAGGTTTATTTGGAGAGAACGCTCTTATATAATTATTGTATTCATATGCATCCATATCATTTAAATTCATTTAAATACATCAAAATAAGTCATGAGACACAACATAATTACTCGTGTCTATTAAGAAAGAAACAAAGTCAAAAATACCCTTTTCCCCCTACACCCAATTAAGAAAAAAAGAAAAGAAAAGAAAAACAATATATAATATAATGCTATTATGCTGATTCAGGGTGATCAAATAGTCATGTCACCATTTCTAGTGCTTTTTGTCTCCAAATTCAAGAAGATCCTCCAGCAACTTATCATCAAAGTATTCAATCTCAAACACTTCTTTTCCCCTGCTGCCACCGCTACCACCGGCCGATGCCTCGGTGGAAGCCGCGGCAGAAGAAGAGGAGCACAAAGTAGGAGGATATTCATCGGGAAAATTAAGAACTGCTAATGCACCTCTCATTGTAAAAGCCGCTTTATCATAAGCTCTAGCGGCCTCCTCCGCCGTGGCAAATGTTCCCAGCCACACCCTTACTCCCTGCCTGTTGGAATCCCGAATCTCCGCCGCGAATTTCCCCCACGGCCGCCGTCTAACACCCCTGTATCTCACTTCATTCCCCTCTTCTCCTTTCTGTTCCTCCTTTCCTCCTTCACGATCCATATATATTAATTGATGTGTATGTATATAAAGTGTGGTGATGGGTTTGTAACTATTATTTCACCCTCTCTAGCATATATACTGGGAGGGAAATATTTACACTTTGAATAAAGGGTCAGCACTTTCTTTTAATAATATATATTAATAGTACTGAATGCATGAATATGGATATAGTGCGTGGTCCTCCTTACTAGCTAGCTAGCCAGCATCTAATTAATCACTAATTTAATTTAATTAATCTAAGGTGCTAGCTCCTGTCAATCCCGGGGTATTTTAAATTAATCATAAATGTCGCAACCTTTTATATATATATATTCGCGAATGTTTTAATATTTTACTCGAAAAAGGTCATCAATTTTCTTTCAATAAATCTCACAAATCAAAACAATATTATATATATATATATATGCCGATTAGATTCAATAGAAAAATTCATTAAAAATTGATTAATGAAGTGTGTCATTGTATTTAATCAGACACTATCGAGACTTAAGCATATACAAAAAGGCTCTATATACCAAAAAAGAAAAAGAAAAAAAAAGAGAGAGATTCACTAAATATCCTCCCTTAATTTTGTAAGGATATCATGTAATTGATTTATTTTTATTTTTTGTGAGACTTATTAGTTTTGGGGAATGATATTTCTACCGCCGAAAATATTATTTCTAGCACAATGCATACATTACACAATTGTTCCATGTGTAATTAATATAACTTGGGTACGCTAGCATTTATTACTTTCAATGCAAAAAATATCGTTTTTCCAATTTGTTCGGCATTTCCTTGTTAAAATGACTTCAAGGAAGACAACAAGATTACAAATAGATTATCTTTTTTTTTTTTTGGAACATCAAGGAAGACAACAAGATTACAAATAGATTATCTTCTTTTTTTTTTCTGTTTTTTTTTTTTTGGAACTTCAAGGAAGACAACAAGATTACAAATAGATTATTTTTACTTTTCCTTTTTTTTTTTTTGGGGTTGGGGGGGGGGGGGGGGGGGTATTTAACTAAATGGAGGCAGAAAAGAATAAAAGGGCCCACCAAGTGATTCAATAGTTTAGACTTTAGACCATTTTTTTTTTGTGTGTGTAAAGTTCGATTAATTTGACCAACTGATTTAGGTAGGTGTGATATCATACCACTGACGAACGCTTCTTCCTTCATCAGCATGATTTATGATCGGTAATTAGTTATTAGTATTATATATTAGTAGTGGTAAGTGATAACAGAGGGTGATTATTATAATATAGATCATATTACAGAGGTTAGTTAGGATGATTATTCTGTCTGATTAATTTACTTCTCCATATGCAACAAGAATGAAATCACATGCGTACGTTGCATTGGATGGCGTAATCGTCGTAATCACCAAAACGTAACGACATGGTTAAGATGTGATTAACGTAAGCAAGCGCGTAGTCAACCAACTTAAGCACAATTATGTTGCTCCAGGGGATATGATTAACATAAACATAAGCTCACCTTCATGGACTAATGAAGTGAAAGGTTCATTTTGTTTAAGGTATAACATATTGCTTGGAATTATCGATGGAGGGCCATCGTAATATATATCTATTCAGAACATTTCGATTACACACAAATGATTGATTAAATATCCTTCCAGTAAAAGGAGATAACTATCATTTAATGAATGCGTGATTCATCTAATTGTGTATCTATCCTGAGCAGTTGTATGGGATTACAGATATAAAGAGAAAAACCGTCCACCAAACAACATCCAAATAGTAAGTTCAGGCAGATTGTATCCTCGAACACTACCAAAATTGACTGGCAAAAGCAGCTCAACAGATTCAAAAGACCAAATGAAACATTATGGATAACGGTCCATCCCATGCAAATCTCTTGGTTTGCACACATTTCGCCGTGCAGAAATTCTTCCCACTATCACTCCGGTTCCCAGGCATGGAGAACTCTTAACATTGTCAATCCTACTGTCTTTCCCACAAGAAGGTCCACTTGCAAGATGTTAGCTATACTCGAGCAAGCAATTGTAAGGTACTTACATAGGGGGGGGGGGGTGAATTTAAACACCATTACCCACAAGGGGTTTACAAGTAGTAATAGCAACAACAAAAACAGATTGACCATTGTCCGTAAAATATTAGGTACACCGTACATACACACATTCCTGGCAGATCTACAAATCCATGCCACCGTAAAAAAATAAAATTAAATGGAACAACTAAAAAGGAGAAGGAAGAAGTACAATGTAATCCAACAGGGCAAGAATTCAAGCCTGGTGGTGATGGTAATGATCATGGCATTAAAATTTCATATAGGAGTATTGTAAGAGATCAACTTTAATCACAAATTCATGATTTAACTTTATTTTATTTTCCTAGAAGTAACTCAACTTAAAAATTTAGTTCTGTGACAAAAATGTTCTACTCTGATTAAATTACCAACCGGAGTATACGACTTCTATTTGAAAAGCCCATGGCACCTGGGAAGTGTAATCACCTTCCAATCCAGAGTTATTCAGTAAACTGAGCATTATTTCTTATTACACATGTACTCATCACTCTTCCAGAGTACGTAGAAGCTTTTTACGGATCATTATGTGGTGTTAGAGAACTTAAGTAAATCTTTAATCAATTAAGAAGCCAAGAAGAATAAATAACATGAAAGTTACAGATCCCAAAACTATTACCATAAAAATATAACTTCAGATACAAGTGACTATCAAACTGTAGAAACTATCCTATGAATTTCAATGTTAGTCTTACTGTCATTGAACCTATCCAAAAAAGTCTTACTGAAGTTGAATAACGGAAGAAACTTAAATTAGGGAAGAAACCTTATGACTTGCGTACCAGTAACTTGAATAGAAGACAAAGGAAATGTCAGTTGACAAGCAATCTCAGCACATTAAGATATGTTGGTTATATGGAATCAAGGAAAAGTTAGCGAGTCATGAAACCCACTGCTAGAGGAAAAGCGTAAATAGATGAGGATAATAAACTTACTGTCTGGCGATACGGCAAAGCTCAACATGAAATCCACAAAATCCGGAAGTAGTTGCTCCACTCCTACTGTAACTGCATACAAGCATCATTGATAGCTGGAACAACTTGAAGAACTTCGCAAATTTCTCCTTAAGCAGAGATTACACGGTTGACTTCAATTAAGTAAATTATGGATAAATAAGTAAACATTCTGTCTCTGCATGGGTATAAACCTCATAATGGGAACATACAACTCATCTCATTAGCTACAACTGCTTTATTTACATTAGAAATAACAATCTACCAGTGAAAATCCATATATGTTTTGATGGAGGTTCTATTTCCCAAGAAAAACCTTCTCACATGAGTGTGGGACCACCTACGAATTATGTGATGAGGACCTTGCGGAAGTAACTTACTTGTTGAAATAGCAGTTCCCCATTTTAAACTAAAAAGAACTTGTTTTTAGTGAAACTATATGTCAGTTTATGTAATCTGTAACCAAAGATACAATAAGGTCATAAAAATAGATATAGCTCATACATTGAAGGGGACAGCTGCAATTACAGATATTTATGAGGACTTTCTACACATTGTAGATGTCACTGAAAACTTGGATCATAACATGTTTGCATTCAAAATATGAGCTATGAGGATGCATGGGCATGGAGGTGCATGTGATGGCAGATATTTCTTGCACATGCTTTTGCGAATAATCAGTGAGCACTAAATGTTGTTATCACAGACAATATCCTCGTTCAAAAATTTGGGATTTCAGATAAACTATTCATGATATAGAAAACATGAGAGAGAGAGAGAGAATCCACAGCATTATCACTATCAACCATAACAAAAAATATCTTAATGATACCAATTATACAACTATCTTCCATGTTTAACCAAACTATCTAGCCCTCTATTAATCCACATACTAAATAAAGTTCATAAAATTTGGAAACACAATAGATAGATAACATACACAGGATCAGAACCATATTTTTATCTAAAGACAGCAGCCTATGACCGTATACTCAAACCTAAATGGAGGGTAAGGACACCCAAAAACAAGTCCCAGCCCATGTTTGAATCTAGTACATAAAAAAACTAACAGTTAGTAAAGCGCTTTTTCCACTCTACTAGTGATGGAGTTTGAGCCTCCACCTGAAGATTTATAGTTGCTTCCTTTTACCCTTCAAATAAAAGAAGTTCCCTTGAAAGTTCAAAACTGCCCAAACCAAATGCCAGAATCCAATATCTGGCCAAAGCACCAAGGGAGAGTACAACAGGCAAAACGAACTCTGCCACAAAAGAAAATTGCTTAAACGGGTTTCTCCAGAAGTACGAATTATAATGTCAGGATCAGGTGCAAATTCCATATACATATGTTTCTCTATATCTTTTAGATCAATAAAACGCTCTTCCTGTTCCTTCCCACTCCCACTTAATCCTAATAAGCCATATCCAGCACCACTTGTGTCCAATGCCCTTATTTCTTCCATTTTTTCTTCACATGATTCTTGAACGGCATGCAAGATCTCATCAGTCGAAGTGTAGGCAATACAGATTGATAACACTGCTTTGGAATTGTCAGCAGTAGCAACCATAGCCCTCTCAGCTGCCAACCTGACAGGTTTGCTCAGGAGTTTTAGATTTCCTATAAAACAAACCCTAACTCCGTATTGGTTGACTATGCTCTCCTCTTCAATTAGCCCTTCAATTTTCTCCTGCATCAACTCCATAATCGATTGAACTTCTTCTGGACGTCGTTTGAAATTCTCAATGCTGAAGGCATAAATTGTTACATATTTGACGCCCAACTCATAACAATATCTGAGCATTGACAAGAGAGCCGAGAAGCCGACCCTATGACCAGCCCCTTCTATCAATTTATTCTGTTTAGAAAATCTTCTGTTCCCATCCATAATGAAGGCAATGTGGTCAGGTATTGGACCTCTAGAAAGAATCAAAAAGATGCATTTTCTCAGGAAACTCGCAAAATACCCATTATGGGTTCGTTGACTACTACTCTGTTTATCCATCTTGACTAACTCTTAGGTCAGTATAGCCAATATGAACTGTTCATGAAAAGAGAAAGCTTCAGTCAAGATTGTTGCACAAAAGAAAATCCAAACTTACGCAAGTAAAAACTCCAGTCTGGTAAGAACAAAATTATACTAATATATAAAGGGTGGCCTACAACCTAAAAAAGTAAAACTCCTGAACGGGAACTAGGCAGTTAATAGTTGTATGGCTATAGCTATCAGAGTTTTTCCCAGAGGATTTCGCATGTGATAGGTAACACATTCTAAGTCACTGAACAAGTTTTGATGGGAGAGGTAGCATAGTCTGTTAATCAACTGTAATAAATTAACAATCAAATGGACTTTTATTTTCAGAATTGTAAATAACTACTGCAATTGTTTCATTATTCTTGTGCATGACTATGTCAATATGAGAAGGTAACGGTTAATATAGTTCCTTTCCTAATTCAAGAAGAATGTTCACCTGCAACACTGAGGTAACATAGACTTTAGTTATTGATAATATACCAAGTGTTGGTTCTGTTTTTGTGAAATTAAATTTTTGGCTTGAAATATACTTAAAAGTGTTTGTGCCCAATTATTTTGTATGACTATACTAACACTATATATTTCGGTATCTATTAGAAGAGATTATCAGCAATCCAAGTCAATTTGCTGCATCCTTCTCAAATTTGTTAAGAAGGTACATTATTCAGCCCTTTCAGTTGGTAGGGCTTGCCTTCTGATTCCTTTTTTTTTACTTCGAGTGGAAAGCGGAAAATTCTTGCGGGGGAGAATGTTATAGAGACGTGTAAGAGAGAAAAGAAACGTTACTTTTATCATACATATACAACCTAGCACTCAAGAAAACTGAATGAAGGTTTACTTGATATCCATTCTAGAAAGTTCAAATCATGATGCACATTTTAGTATAATTCAAAGCAGCAAATACAGAGCTGTACTATGTCTTTGAGATTGTACATACTAATATATCTCTGTGTGCATGTTTATATAAGGTACTGAATTACAACAACGGTCCATAGATTCTAAAACATAGTCTTCCATGACACTTTTTCATACATATTATGAACTGAACCTTTTTTGCCAGAACTAGCTTGGCGTAACTACTCTTAGTTTAAACATATGAACAATGGGCTTAGGTGAGTTAGTTTCAGCTTTCTACATGCACATATAATCCTAATATTTACTATATCTACGCTCAAAATATGAAACCATTTATGCCTTCAATATCAACAAACAAGGAAAGATTGAAGGGCTTGGGTTATGATCTTAAGAGAGCCCATCCCCAAAAGCTAGCTATTAGGGAGGGACAGCCCACCATATCAATCCACACCAAGTTGTCCTAAAAGAAATAAGAGTACATGAAACGAGGTTTGATTTCAATTTTCTCTAGAACCTGAACTTAAAAAATTGCTTGAATACCCAATCCCAACAACCAATTTTTTTCCAAATAATAATTCTAAAGAAAATCACAAATCACATTTGAGAAGTCAACGCAAGCAAAAAAGGAAAATTGGGATCAATCTTCAAACTATAAATTAGCTACAACACAGCAAAAAAAGCCAGTTCGATTCAAGAAAGAAGCATAAAAATCTTATAACATACATGATAGGAATCAGTGGCTAACATACGTAAACCAAATTACTTAACATAGAACTAAATCAAGAAACCAAGATCAAATCTTTTCTGGGTTCAGTATTTAAACCTTTAAACCCCCCATTGAACGCGCAAATCTATGCTACGATTTGGAAACAAGCAATACTGCATTTGTGCATCAAATAGCATATGCATGTCGAGATTAATTTGTAACTGGGTACAATTTATGATATATAAGGAACCAATCTTGAAAAGAAACGAGCATAATTAGAGCAAAAAAGAAATCTATTTTTACCTCTAATTGTTCAGTTTGACTGATTTCAACAAATCTGGGGTTACCAATTTGATGCAAGCAATATAGGGAGGGAGAGTGTACTCTGAGACTTGCAAGCCACCGCACTCTTGTGTCAGTTTTCCAATAAAAATCTATCTAACACGTCATGTGAGTGAATAATGACGTGAAAATATTATACTCCGTATTAGTTTGGAAGGACCCCCACCAAAATTAGTTCTCTCTCCTTGAGCCCCACTGGCACCGAAATTAGTTGAATATTCATTTGGTGATTAAATAATGACTCGACTATTTTCTTTTGAACTCAGACTAATGAAAACTTCTTAATATTTTAAAGAATAACGTTCTGTGTTATCAATTTTTTTTATTAAATTATAATTATGATATATATATTAATACATAAAATTAAATAAAATTATAATATTGACTCATTATATTAAAAATAAATTTATGTACACACTCAAAGCGTATATCTAAAGACACACTCAAATGTAAAATAATAATAAATGAGGAGAGAGAAAGTATTGTGGAGAAATGAGAAAGAGAAATATTTTACTATAATTTATACTTAAATGTGTCTTTCGATATACAATTTAGGTAAATATGTCCTTATATTAAATATATTATTCAAATATTGTCAAATGTAGTTATCCATAGGTTTGATCCTAATCCTAATAGAATTCGATTTTTTAAACTCTATATGATTAGGGTCGGGTATAGGATATACTCTCTCACCTCACCTCGCCCCGATTATATATATATATATTTTTAAAATAAACATTTTGTGTGTGTGTATATATATATATATAATTATGTACTTATTTAAGTTATTTCATTATAAATTCATATTTATAATATAATATGTTGTTAATAATAGAAATATTGTATGTTGTTTGATTTTGAATTAAAAATAATTGCACAAAGTAATATAAAAAAATTAAAAACTTTAATTTGTGAGAAATAAGGGTAATCGGGTAAATGAAGCAAGGGCAGGACGGGTATGGAGTATTGTTTTAGGGTTCGAGTTCTGGAGATAGCTCTATATTAGTGGACAGGTATGGGAAGGAGTCTATCGGACCATACTTGCCCATTTATCAAGTCTTAATTATCCACGTAACTTGCAACAACAAAAAAATCGACATATAAAATCATAAAATATATCATTTTCTTATTTTTAAAAATCAAGTCATTATCGAAGAAATGTTAGTTATCTACATTAGCATAATGTGGCACACGTTTTGCAAGTATAATTTTTATATTAATATTATTAATTTTAAAAGTATATAATTTAACTTGAAGAATAAAATAGGAAAATCATTAAATTGGAGGACCCAAAAAAAAATAAACTTGAGAGAGTAAAATTGAAGTTGCAAGGTTAAAAGAGGAATTATCATAAGGAAATAGGACAGAGCCTCAAGAAAGGGTAACATCAAACAGGTGCCCCCATCTGACTTTATAATAAAAGATACCATACAATCATCAACACGTATTTAGATGAAGTATAGACAATCTTTATCTAAAAACATAGCATTATTCATATGACAATACCAATTACTGGAAACGAAGGTGATTAAACTAGAAGTCCTGAACAATTAATGCCTATGTACACACAAGTTTATTCATAGTCTAGAAATAGAATTACACAAGGTTTTCTTCAAATTCTTGCACATTGTCATCAGTCGCGAAGTCTAAAACACTCCAATGCACTTTCAGCCTCGCAACCTTTTCCGGTAAAAGTGTTGAAAAACTCTTTGTATAAATAGGATCGGTAAATCGCAGGATTGTCATCATCAGTTAAAACTCTTGCAGGTTCTATGATGAAGTCGTTTGAGGGAATTATAAATCCGCCAATTGTGGTCCGAGGCTCTTTTGAATCAGTCACTACTCGATGTATCGCACTCTTGAAATTCTCATTACTGATAACCTACATCAAAAAATTTCAAAAATTGTACCAGTTAGTGAAAAAAAACATAAATATATTGTAAAAGTCGTGTTATATATGTCAACTCGGCATACTAGACACCAATGACAGCGTTTAAATATTTTCCAATTTTGTAGGTGTTTTATTGTGTGTGTTTGTTCAGTTATATGTCGAGTCAGTATACACAACATTTTCTTACCCGTAACTGAAGACCAGGAATGACCACAAATGCATTAGGAAGAGGCTCGACACCCATCCATTGCCCATCCTTGAAGATCTGGAGTCCAGACACATCACCTTGATGCAGAATGCTTATGAGATTAGGGTCACAATGTTCGGGCATTGCCAGGGTCAGGCTTGGGTCAGGACATGGAATGTGATGATTAACAGATAATAACTGAATTTTGGTTGGTTCACCTTCAAAATAACCAAGTTCAAGTCCCAATCCTTCACGTATCATATCCAAAATTCTCAACAAGAACCCCCTTACTTCAACCGAATACAAACCAACAGTTTCGCTGAAAATTATAAAGTACGTAATTACATAAAACAAATTTCAATAACAAAAACCTGTATATATACATGGTGACTGAACATATAAACAGTTAACGTACTCTTTCAATAATTATCAAACTAATTAATTCGACATAATCTTGTTTCATAACTAATAATCATATATATTTATGGAAATTGAGAACAATATTACCGGTAGGCAGTAGGCTTTTCCGGCCAAGATTGAATATGATCCTCTAAAGGATGGCAGCGGTGGGTCAAATTATCTCTCCAGTAATGAACCTCTTCTTTGTCATAACTCAAAGTGCTCGTATACAGCCTGCAGCTTTTATTTGGATCATTTGAGTAAAAGCTTGCCTTATACTCGGCAGACATGCCAAAGAAGTTCTTCAACACATTCATTGTGTCATCCATTAGGCTTGTTGAAACTCCATGGTTAATCACCTAATATAAATAAATAATTTGCAACTTAACTGGTCAGTATTGCCATATTATCATATCATATACTTCCTCCTCTCCAAAATTATAGATATACTTTTTTTTTTAAAACAACTACTTTTAACAAAAATCTTAGCTAGGTTTCAAACATGTCCCTTAGTTTTGCTAGAAATTAATGTAGTAGTAGTACTGGCCTAGTATTATTTAGTCTACCTAGCTAGAGTATAAATAATGACATGTTAGAAATTTAATGTATACCTCAGAACGAACTTGAAAGAAAAATGTATCTATAATTTTAAATGGAAGAAATAATAAAGGAAAAATAGTTTCAAGTAGAAGTATATATGTCACTGTAATATTGGTCGGTCCAAATTAAACATAGTTGTATTAACCAAAGTCAATCCAAAAATAAACAAACAGCTCACTCTATATCTCTAATTAAACTCTGATCAAGAAAGTTAAAGCTTCGAAATTAAACCTGAAATATTCCAAATTCCTGGCTGGCTTTTAAGATTTGCTGAATGGTTTCAGCTCTATTATCAGGAGATTTTTGAAGGTCAATGATCGGAATGTCTCTTGAAATTGGGACAACGTGGTTTCCAGGTCTTCTGTGGGGTGGGAATACATAACTTTCAGGGACAGATTGAACATTTTTCCAGTTGGAAATAAGCACCTCCATGATCCGTTTAATATTCTAATTAAGCTTAATGTGCTTCTGATCAAATGTGTGTATGGGTTTTTAAAGAAAAACCACCCAATTAATAAGCTATAGAGTTGATGGTTGATGTATGTCTATTTGATGTTAAGGTTAAGGACAAGCTCATTCTCATGAGAATCAAAGAAATTTGATTCCTCACTTAATCCTTGTCAACTTAAACTGTGGTCCATGGCAGCTAATTATTGCTCTATTTTTAGGGCCATGGTGGATTATCGATCAATCATCTTCCTAAATAATAATCCAAAAAGAATCATACATTGCTTTGGACAATAATATAAAATTACATTATTTGAAAAACTGCCCAGACAACACACAGCTGGGGAAGGAGGGGGGGGGGGGGGGGTGCCCACCTTGATTTTTTATTTATTTATTTATTTATTTTTATAAGTATAGGGTTAATATTGTAAATTGGTGCCCACCCTTGGAAAAAAAGAGGCTTAGATCAAGGTACAACCTGATAATTAGGAATTTTTAATATCCTCTTTTAACTTCATAATTCAATTTTTATTTACACGAGTGTATTTGATTTCTACCAAATTTTAGATTTAAAGTTAAATATCATTAAATTTTTTTCTATTTTTTTTATTAATTATCCATGAATGACTAATTACTTAGTTTTGATTCTTCTTTATTTTTATGTATTCATGTTAATTAGTACACCACACATATTTTTTAACTTTACAATATATATTGAAAATTTTGGTATGTGTGTCATTAGATGTTGAATTTAAATCAATAAATGCATAAATTGTGAATATATAATTTTGATTAAAAACTATAAGGTGTTTAATTTGCTCCTATTATTAATTTTTTAGCTTTTTTATTTTATTATTATTTTGTGAATTTGTATTTGATATTTTGAATCAGGATAAACAAATATATTGAAGAATTTTTCAAGATCTAGCACTACCAAACGTGTTTCACTATATTGTAGAACTATTTCTTCACAAAAAGATGTATTTGAGACCATTAAAAATAGGGCGATTATAAAACAATTTCAAGAAATAAACCCTGGAAAAATGATTTTGTATTGACTTTTATGTGTTTTTAATTGAAATTTATATTTTGTAATTTTTTTGTTATTTTTTAAAATTTAATTATAAAAATGTCCACCCTTAACAAAAGTCATGCGTCCGCCCCTGTGAATATCCTTTAAACGAGAGGAATAATACATGGATCAACCTCTTCCAACCAATAAGTAAGAAGAATAATGCTAGAGACACAAACTATTTTACAAATATTTTACAAACTTGCTGATGTGTCACTGTTGTATTGGTGATAGTGTTGCAGTGGGGAGGTGTTTTTTTTAACTATCACCAATACAACAGTGTCACATCAGTCAGTTTGTAAAATGTTTGTAAAATAGTTTGTGTCTCTGACATTACTCACGTAAAAAATGAAAATTCAGAGTTTTGGGTCAATTTAGTCAGACCATGAGCACTAAATTAGCGAAACGGGGCAAATGGACAAAACTAATGGTCTAAAAAAAAAACATTTTTGAGGTTAAGAAAATAGGGTAACCAACTAACCATAGAATAAAAATATATATATATATATGCTTAAAGTTTATAAATTTTGTAATTAGACTATTTCTATTAATAAATAAATAAAAAAGGGAGATATCTGCATGGATATTATCTAACTTTAAAATTAATTAATACTCCATGAGATCATATTATATTATGTATTGGCTGGCATATATTCCATACAAGTGTGCTGTGCTAATGAAATCTTGAATTGGCTATAGGGAAGATTTTGGGCTAACATTTTCTATCAACGTCTACCTTTCATTCAACATTTCTCTCATCCAATGACGCGAGAGTGAAAAAGACTAATCATTTTTAATTACAAATCTTTGGTAGGTACAACTGCAAAATTTTAAATTACTAGGAGTAGTAGGCTGAAGTATTTTATTCACTTATATTTATTTACAAAAAAATTGATATTTTCACAAAAAAATTTGATAATTTCACAAATCTCATATGATTAGTAAATAGGACCCGCATTTAATCAGTAAAATTTTGTGAAAATATCAAAAAATAAATTTGTAAAAATAACAATTTCCTACTATACAATTGTAGAATATTGTTAGGTTACGAAAGCGTAGAAACAAGGAGACAAAAGTTTTAATTATCCACATCCAATATTCCAAGGACTCAAATTGCAGTACCAATTACCTCTTATAATAATATACTAGGTGATTGCTACGTACTTTTAAACTTGAGGGACTGGACTGATATTTTTAACACAAAATTACTCAAAAAATAAAATACATAACTGTACTATTAAAAGTTAATAATATACTATGTGATTGCTACGTACTCTTAAACTTGAGGGACTGGACTGATATTTTTAACACAAAATTACTCAAAAAATAAAATACATAACTGTACTATTAAAAGTTGCACATTTCCACTAGAATGATAAAACTCAGTGCTGAAAATATTATCCCCGACCTAAACTTTTGTATTGGAGAAGTTGGCTTAACTATCTTTATTTACTTTATTATATTTTTGAATTATAAATATATCTTTTCTCATCTATCCCATATTTTAATGCAAATTGAGGGAAAACCATATATATATATAGTGTTTATGTGATTAAAAAGAGAAGAAAAAAAAATTGCAATAAAATTCTATGAATCAGCACTGAAGTTACTATGTCAATTGGATTGGTATGTAAAGCATCAAGAAATTGAGAGTACTAACTCATAAATAATTTACCAATAGCTTGTGGCCTCAGTTGGTGTACTATGTATGTGATTTCGGGTTCAATCCTCCTTTCCCTAATATTATAACATATATATATATATATATATATTTATATATTTATATATATATATATATATATATATATATATATATATATCAATTTACATAAGAGAAGAAAAGAAAACAGAAGATTGATGTCATAAAAATGATAGTTAAGATTATTATTAAATTAGCACGATCTGATTCATATCAGGCCGATTCAGAAATGTAAAGTAAACAAAATCTTAGCCATATACAATTAGCCCAAGCCCATGGCATTCCAATATATTCCACTGTTATCCTTGAAGCCCATAAACAACCCCTTGGGCCTTGGAGAAGAATAGTGGAGTAATAACATGGAACATTTCACATGCAGACAGAGAGTGTTGGAAGAATGAAAATTGAGTAGTCAACATTAATGATATTCTCTGCTAAATCTTCAACCAGTTTTTATGTTTTCTTTCTTTATTGCAAACCATCAAAACTTGAATACGATATTGTTACTTCCTCTATTTTTTATAATAAAAAAGTGTCATCTTTTTAGTCTCTTTTATAATTATTTTGAGATAAATTATCACTTTTACCAAAACATACTACTGTTTGCCAAAGATATTCCTAATAGCCAAACTTGTATACAAACAGAAATAATAATTCAAAGGTAAAACTTGCCTTATTTGCTAATTGCTACATCAACTGAGCCTGCCTTGCCTGTACAAGGCTGATTAATAATATGAAAAAAAAATCAACAATTTTGACTGGGCCGCTGCAGAGTGAAATTAATCAATAATTTTTGTAATAATAATACCCCAGGCCCAGGCCCAGGCCCAGGGATGAGAAAGTGATGTTGTTTTCATGGAATATTTGTGTCACTCAATTTCCAAGTATATCCAATTCCAACAAAAAACAAGAAGTAAGAAGTAAGTTAGAATAAGTATTAGGGAGGGCTCCAAAAATAGAATTAGTAATTAGGTCACCCGCGCTGGAGTAACATGGGTCACCAGGTCGGCTGTTGTCCTCCCCCGCATGACTTGTTCACTTTACAATTTCGCCAAATTCTATGTTTTCCTTTCCTTTCTTTTCTTTTTTTCCTTCTTTTTTTCCTTCTTTTTTCCTAAAATACTCCCAAGGACGAATGTTGAATTAAAAAGAATTTTATCCTACGGATCCGGTTAGCATGAAGTGAACTTCATGGTAAGTTCACTTCATACCCAATACAGTGCAGCGAGGGTGATACGTGTCAGCACAATATTGAGTATGGAATGAACTTACCATGAAATTCACTTCATGCTAATCACTCGCGTGTCTATCTATCTATTTTATTATAAAGTAGAAATTTGACTGAAATCGTGTACTTATTCATTTCTTTCTCTTTCTCTTTCGCCTTTCAATTTTACTGAAATTCTTGTTTAGCCTTTTAAGTTTAACTTTTCATCGTATTTTATTTTATCTTCTGAATGTGATGAAATACTTATATTATACTCATGCTAACTGTAACTACAAATATGCTGATTACAAACCCAACGCGTGTGCTAAAGTAGCCAAGTATAGAAATGCGTAAGGGGAGCTGTATCTATGTTCTGATGAGTAATTTTTGATAGATCAATTCGACTGAGCACTGAAATTAATGTTATTTTTTCTTGATTTCTCAAACAGCAATGTCATTGAGGAGTCAACTTAACCTTTCTCTCCAACTCCCATCTCCATGTGTTTCTCTCTCCCCCCCTTCTTTAGTCCATGTGTTCCTCAAAACTTTCCCCTTTCATTTAATGCTACACCTTTTTTTAACATTTTTTGTCATTGTGTTGTTCATAAGACCCAAAAACCCATTCATTACACTTGCCACGCAACACCCCCACCGGACTGTACTCTCTTCTAATTTTCATTCATTTGATTCACTTATTCACTTCCTATTCAAGATCATACCAAATGCAAACTTGATCATTTCATGTTCATCAATACTTTTTTTAAAAATTCTCATCTTTCTGATTTTCTCCCAACCCATCTCACATGAATTCTGTTCAAATATATATTCACAATCACGAATCTCAGCCTCTTATTCCTCCAATCAAGAACCATTACAATCTTATCCCCCAATCTCTTTCTTCAATCAAGAACCAGCAAAATCCACCTTATCAATCTCCCCTGCCTAATTCAACCAATGGGTTCCCAATCCTTGCCCTTGGAGTACTAGGCATCATGGCCACAGTTTTCTTACTAGTAGGCTACTACATCTTTGTGACTAAATGCTGCTTAAACCGGCAACAATTTGACCCTCTCAGGCGCTTTTCCGTCATGCGAGCGCAGCGTTCTGAAGATCCATTGATGGCCTACTCCCCCTCATGGCAGAGCCGAGGGCTAGACGAATTGTTAATCCGCGAAATCCCAAGTTTTCAATATAGTAAAAGTGAAGGTGAAGAAAGAAGTTTGTACAAATGTGTGGTGTGTTTGAATGAGTTTCAAGAAAATGATACACTAAAAGTTCTTCCCAGCTGCAAACATGGCTTCCACTTAGACTGCATTGATATATGGCTTCAAAGCAATGATAATTGCCCTCTTTGCAGATTAAGCATTTCGGGTACAACCCGATATCCGATTGATCGGATTATTGCACCAAATTCTTCTCCTCAAGATCCTCAGCCATTCATCAGTAGAGGACTCATGGGTAGTGATGAAGATTTTGTGGTAATTGAATTGAGTGAAGAACAAGAAAGACATGAGTCAAGAGAGCATTTGGTGCAATCTACAAGCCATTCACCCAGAAAAGTTGAGCACAGAAATGTGAAGATGAAACCAAGAAAGTTCCATCATGCATCGATTATGGGAGATGAATGCATCAATGTAAGAGAGAAAGATGATCAGTTTTGTGTACAACCCATTCGGAGATCTTTCTCAATGGATTCTGCAGCTGACCGGAATGTTTATATATCAGTTCAAGAGATTATACGGCAGGATAGGCATTTTAGTGAGGTTAGAAACACTGAGGAATGCAGCAGCAGATTCCGAAAACCGTTCTTTTCATTCGGACATGGAAGAGGATCAAGAAGTTCAGTACTTCCTATTGAGTTCTAGCCATTAATCATATATATATTTTGACTCTCTTTTGTTTTTTTTTTCTCCCTTTTGTTTATTTTCCTTTTGTGCTTCTCTTCTTTGCTTGGGATGCTAAACTTGCAAGGGAAATGCATAGTTTGTGACAAACAAAAGTGTGCTAGGTGATTTTAGTTTTGATTTTATTCTACACAATATGAGAGGGTGAGTCATAGTGGGTACTGCTAAAATATTGGCATGGCTACAAAATCATTGCTAAAAGCACTATAGGCTAGAGATGACTTTTTCCTCTGTTTTTCTGAGTTCTTACTCTTCATGAATGAAAATGATTGTGCTTTAACTATGATTCTAGAGGGGCCTAATAAAATAGAGGGACCCTTCTTTCGCTAACAATGAGTAAATTGATTATAGAGGTGTCCCTAGCCCTGGGGAATTACCACTAAGTTTACTTTCTTTCTTTTTTTCTTGGAGCAATTATGTTGGTGCTGGTGAATGAATAACAAAAGATATGATTCTGTTTTAAGTTTGATAATGGCTTCTGAGCTTAAATGTCCCCACCATCATCTTCTGTAAAAAAACAAATGACCAATCACTGGTTAAGCTCAAGCTCATTTAAACTATAATGGAATCCAAAAAAAAAAAAAAATGTAATTGCCAAGTTTGACCTTCTAGAGATGTGTAATAAGCCATTCCTAATTCCTATGCATGTGGATGGAATAAAATTTATAATAACATAATCAATTTTTAAATAGGAAAGGGATTGTACGTAAGGAAAACAAAAGTTTTTCAGGATATCATATTTGACGTTTCCTCCAGCTCCAGCCTCCAGCAAAGGAGATATGTATTTTGTTTCACTTCACTACACTACACGTTTCTTCACATTTTGGTATGATATAAAAGATTATATAAATAAATGAATAAAAAATCAATAATGAAGCACATATTGCGGGATGTCCACACAAAAATGGTCAACGAAGAGCGCATTCAATACATAAGTATTTTTGATAAATGAATCTCATATGAGATGTTTTTACAAAACAATAATAATAATAATAATAATAATAATAATAATAATAATGATAATGCCATAAGGTCGCAATACTTCCAATCATATCCTTCCAGGAGTTGAGACAATTAGCGGAAATGAAGCACAATGCATCATGTCATGACAGACCAACTCTAGCCAACTAAGATCAATGTAATATTGCACGATCGATATTTTTCTTACAAATGCTTCTATAATGTCCAACACAACATCTAGCCAGAGGTAGCAACTTATCAGGCAATATGCCATGTAACAAAGAGCTGCAGAATTCCAGACATATCTGCTCCGAGCAGGGTTACAGGTAACTCTTATTACCCTGCGTGCTGTGTGAGGAGTATAATCGTTCCAAAGCGTGGTACGAGAGTTTAGATGCATTTTGCATTTTACCATAGACAGAATTTTCTCGTCCTGGATGTAGTTCCACATACCAACTCAACCAGTGTTCCAGGTAACCATGAGTCAGACCCATAAATACATTCACTCATAACTCATAAGGCTGACTTTGCTCCTCCCATACCATCTAATGACAAGAAATGGAGCAAGTCTCACAAGTTAAAATAATAACAGAATTGAATTACAAATTATTACAATGATGAATTAGACCTGCTATTAACGTTGGCTAGATCAAGATACCCCAATAAAAAGAAAAAATCTACTATAAATCGGTAAGGAACCTTGTTTCATTCATTCCTATATACTCCCTCTGTCTGACTTTACTTGTTCTAATTGACTTTTTAAAGTCAAATTGACCAATTTTAAAATTAATTATTAAACAAATGTATTAGAATTTTTTAAATCAAATAAATTGGCTTCGATTGTATATTCGATGTATTTTCTTATGATAATAATTTTGTGCCTATATCTAATACACTTAATAATAAATTTTGAATCTAAATATGGTCAATTTGACCGTAAAAAGTCAATTAGGACAAATAAAATTGGACGAATGAAGTAATTTACTAGACAAGTTATATTGACTTTTGGTACAACCACAAGATTGGAGCAATGTAAAGGAAGAGGAATGGAAGAGCGCAGTGCTCTAAAAATCGTTAGGCCGCCACCTAGCAGTGCTCTAAAAATCGTTAGGCCGCCACCTAGTGCCTAGGCCGCCTAGGCCTTTTTTTAGGCGGTCACGTTTATTTTTTTTTATTGTACATACCTGTTATACTATACAAAACATATAGTAAATGTAATTTTTTAAAATTTAACATAGAAACATTCCCAAAAAACAATCTTCTAAATCTTAAAAATCATTTTAAGTATTGTAGAACTTCAAAGTAGAGATTTGATTCTGTCTAAGCAAAGACCTAGGTGCCCAGCCAAATCGTAGGCGAGGATCGTTAGAACACTGAAAAAACGTAAGCGTAGGCGAGGATCGTTAGAACACTGGAAAAACGTAAGCGTTTATTGAAAAAGTTATTCAGAGAAAAACAGTGTGGTATACTCATTTAATGGACAACCTTATGAAAATCAACTCTTCGGTAACTCCTCGTACTAAATAGTATGTAATGCTCAATACAGATTTTATCAGATAACAGGATAATGCGCTCTCCAAAATCTGGCCCAGCCACCTTAAACAGCTACTACACATATCAGAAATATCGAAATGAACAAACTCACAAGTCTCGGAGTTTATTTGTAAAGCCCACCAGAAACAGAAGCATGTAGCTTTGCAGCGATGATGCACCGGTTCTTAGATGACCTGTTAGACCGCCTTTGGTAGCTTCTCACTGACTGTAACACCAGGTTGTGAGCTCCTAGCTGAGACAAATTTACTAGTCTGGGACAAAGGCAGTGCCTTCATGGCAGCCTGTTCAGATAATACACCATGAGCTTTCTTCTTTAATTGTTCAAGAAGTCGGCGTGCTTCTCTGAGTTCATCCTGTGCACTTGGACCATGGCTTTCCCAAGCCTCAGCTACTTTCTCCTGAAAATTAATCGCGAGTGTGTAGCTGCAAAATCCAAAAGATGAGGTCAAACAACATACTTAACAAACAAAAAAAACAACGAGAAAATAAGGCCCAGGAACTCCAAAAAGAAAGAACATGGTCTTCTGATGTTCTTTTCTTTTCTTTTTCTTTTTTTGTCTTTTTATAGATAATAACATGGTCTTCTGATGTTCCAAGGTGAAAAGAGATTTAAGGGAAACCAGCTTGTAGGTTTTCCATATACACTAAGGGACCCTGAAATATTTCAACTCTCAAATCAAAATGCAATCGCATACATAAGAAGAATCTTAGAAACTAACGTCAATCATACATTTACTTTAATACTAATGTTAAATATCATGTACAAAGCTCATACCAAGATGGTCGTTAGGGTTTCTATTCTCTATTGGGAAATGGACAAGTTCATTTGGATGATTAATTCTACCATATAAACAGAAACAGAAGAATGATCTTTCAGTTCATAATTAACGTCATAAGGAAAACGTGTAATACAAACTATAGAAACAAACTATTCCATGTTTTGTGAGGATAGAGAATGACATAAGAAACAACGTAGTATAATCTTGTAAAACACTACATAAGTACTCAAATAAGAGTATTTTGGAGGTGGAAGAAAGGAGAACTTGTAGAAGATTTTAAGAACTTGGGGTTAATTTCAACTCACTTCTGAACATTGATCTTTTTAAACAAAGAAGAGCATGAGGTACATGGCATTTATATGAAGGGAGAAAAGAGGAAGCCATCATGCACTTGAAAACACGAACACATAAACAGACTCACATACTACATAGAAGTATCCGTACTAAAAAAGAAATCCAATTAGGGCATATAAAAATAACGTGTAGACATCAAAATGAAAGAGAAACCCCATAAAATTGCTAATCTATTTCAAATAAATATTTTCGTAACTTCAGGTGGTGGAAATGTTAGGTGGAAACATTAAATTAGAGAAATGTGTTATATCAAATATCTTTTGAACTTTTAACATAGGAGAGAAAATTATCAATTTCATGTTAGCTTCAGAGTTCACTTTGAAAGAGGGAGTGGCCGGAAAGAATTGTTGGGGTAGTTGGGGAACAGATAACATTGGGCATTGGAAACACACAGTATCTATATACGAAAGGAAATTGTTATGCACTCCTGCAAAATCATTTTGAAGGACCTAATGTTAATGGATTGGATGACCCATTCTTTCATTTCCTTCTTGTTTTTGGATAAGTGGATGATGTAATCTTGATATGTGTAGCTTAAAAGTTTGAATGTTCTGTTATTTGGGATATTCATTGCTAAGCTCTATCTTGGCAGATATAAAATGCAAAAGCGAAGAAATCATATCATAATGAGATCATATTTACTGGATATTTCACAAAGACAAATAGAGGGAGGAAAAGGAGAAAGAGAGAAAGAGAATAAGTTGGGTTGGTTACTGATGGTTTAAGATGAGTAAGGATTCAGAGCCCCATCCCCAACCTCAAAATAGGTGAAGAAAAGTAGTAATTGAGTTACATGGGGAAAGTTGTGGTGGAATTCCCAACACCAATGAACTAGCAAAGAATATGTCATGATATGGAAATAAATAATAAACAATAAAAAGCTTGTTTACCTTCCCATGGCATCATATGCTTTTGAAAGGTTCTGGCATGATTCAATTGAATCAGTATGATGAGGACCAAGCGAGACATCCATGATCTCCTTTGCAAATGCAAAAACCTGTGCAGCTGACTGAGGTCTATCTAGTTCCAGATATGCTGCACCCAAATTATTGTAAACATACCCCACACCATAATGCTTAGAACCAAAGCTTTCTTTTAATCTTTCTGCTGCATCCTCCAAATAAGGAATAGCCTGTTGCACCTTGCCTGTTAGCAGAAGTAACCAACCAATTCTTGCAGAAACACTTCCTACTGAGTGCTGTTCTTGAGGGAGCTTCTCAAGCATGGCCTGTGTTCTCTTTAACAAAGAGATTGCCGTTTCAAACTCATTCATTGTCTCATATTGCATTGATATTTCCATGTACGCCTCTGAAACTTCCACAGGAGAGGTAGATTCTTTCTTATCGAGAATTCTGCACGCAATCTCTAGACACCTCTTTGAGTCTGCAAACTTTTCCTGGTTACACAAGGCTTTGGCCATAGAAATGAAGACCATAGCTCGCTGTTCGCTCTGCTTATCAGTCTGCGGAACAACACCTTTCAAAGTATTAATGGCCTCATCATACTTCCCCAATGCAATTTGCATGTTGGCAGCATCAATCTCACCGCGAAGTAAATCTGCATTAAGACCCCAATTCTTCAAGACTTTCTGCGATAACTGATTCTGATCCAATGCCTTCTCATGTTCTTCTAATCCAGTGTAAATTACTCCAAGAAGCCGCCTATCATGTGCAACCTCCACGGAATTAAGCCCCAATTTTGCCTTATGTATATCCATGGCCTTTAAACAATACGGCAACGCCTCCTTAAAATTTAAAACTGAAACATATGCCTCTGCTAGATCCCTATTAGCATTACCAAGTTCTCTACTATCTTCTTCCAATGTCATCTCTTTAATCTCCAAACACCTCTTGAGATTACCAAGAGCCTCCTCTCTCCTCCCTAAGGCCATCTTGGTGTTCGCCAATTCAAGCTGAACCGCATGAAGAACGGGCCTAATATCATGAACACTACAAGCATCCTCTTCCTCTAATTTACCCAGTATCCTATTGGCCCTATTAAGATACCCTAAACTATCATTAAACCTTTTCAAGTTATAACAAGCAGAACCCAACAATTGCAAAGTCATGGCAAGAGGGAAAGACAATTTATCATCTGAATCCAAAACTTTTAAAGCCCTAAGAGCAAAAGTTAAACTCTTTTCAGGATCCTCACCTTCTTGGTCAAGTTTAAGGCCCATTTTCAAGGAAGCCAAACCAAGCTCTTTCTCATTAAAACTGGCCTCCATGTCTTTGAATGACTTGAGCATATCTTCAGTGGTCTTTGCAGATTCAAAAGCCTCCTCAAGTTGTGATTTTTCTTTGATTTTCCTCTGTCTCGAGGACATTTGAGGGGACTGCTGCTGTTGGTCCACAAGGGTATTGAGATTCTGAGATGGGTTTGCAGGAAATTGGGGTTCTTTGATTTTAGAAAATAGTAAACCATGGGATTTAGAGCAGTTCTTGAGATGGGAATGCGATGGGTTGTTGGGATTGTTTGAGAGTTTGGTGGTGAAGTCTCTGGAGAGGAGAGAGGAAGAGGTTTTGGTGTATGGATGGAGGTGAGAGATAACCTTAAATGAAGCTCTTCTCATGGCGAATTGTTGAGATTGTTTCTCGATGTCTGAGATTGGGTTTTCTGGTTTTGCTGTATCTCTGTGCCGCTCTGGCTAAACCCTTGGAAAACCCTTCTCCTTGCTAAAATAAAAATATCACGATAGAAAGGAAAATGGTAGGGACAAAAAGGAAGTGGAAGGAAAGAAAGAGAAAAGGCTAGAGAAAGAGACACAGAAAGGATTGGGAGCAAAAAAAAATTAAAACAAGAATATTGATTTAATTGAAATTATAATAAATACTATCATTTTTCTAATAATTATTTTAGCTTAAAATAAACAAACCTTTTAGCAATAATTATTTATTCAATTGAAGTTATTTTCAGTAATTATCATAAATTAAAATGAGGAGAATATTTTGCCAAATATGAATATTTTAGAAGCCAAATTTGAACAATTGAGTAATGCAAGACATAAAAATTAAAATTATAAATAAATAAAAACAAAATTGTTACAAGAAGTAACTTACAAATGATGCTCATTGTAGTTAATATTTAATAAGTTGACCTAATGGTAATAACAAATAGGTGAAAATATAAATATGTGAAATTTAAATACACTCGTATTCATTTATTATGTCTATATTAACTTTTTGTTAGAATTATTGTTACTATTTAATTTTTAATTATCAATAGTGAGCTATTAAAACACTATTGTGAACAATTATACACCTTACTTTCTTTTCCCTTCAGTAATTTTCTTTTTTTTCCCTTCAGTAATTTTCTTTTCTCCTCTCTTTTTGTCTTCCCCTCCTCTTCTTCTCACCTAAACTTCCAGAATATAAATACTTTTAAGTCATAATATATAAGAGGACAAATTTATTTGTATTAACTTTCCGTGACTAACAGGGAAACTTTAATGTAATTGCAGATTCATAGAGAAAAACTTGAGGTTGGCCTCCTGATTTTAATACCTTTTTATTGAAGTAACGAGATTTTAATATATGATTTGCTTGCGTGAATTATTCAATAGACTTTCAACGACAGTAAATTGACTTAGAGTACTAATAAAACTAGTCAACCTTATACTTGAACCAAACTAGATAAAATCTTTTTGAATAAAAACCGCTCACTTTTATATAAAAACTTTCTTGCCTCCACCAGAGTTAACCATTTACCTAGAGTATTCTCTTATTACTCTCTACGTACGTGAATACACAGGAATACACGGAATAAGAAGAAATTCAAACATTATTATTTATCTTATCGCTTAGAGTTACACAGTAGGCGTAATTCAACTTTCATTAAATCTATCGACATATATATCATTTTCCAATACCTTTTCACTTTGCAAATAATATAATAAATTAAACTATTCAATGAAGATGAAGTGCTCGACACATTAAGATTTGTAACCATGCTAAATCATCCACAATGATTTATCTTTACCAACCTACCTTGCTACTTCAAACCACAATGTAAGAACCACCACTTAAATCTGAAAGAACAATAAGGCTTCAGTATATATGTAATGACTATAACAAATGGGCTAGTTTACGTTTACATCTTCAATAGGAATGAGGTGACTAATCGTCCTTCGTCACCCTGTTCCAAATGAAGTCGAGGGCCTGCTTAGAATCTGACCTCGCCGTGAATTATATACAACAAAGAATTTAGATCTTCCTCCTTTATGCCAAGAACAGATATTTAAGTTCAAACCTGGAAACCCATATACACATTTCAAGATCTTAAAGCCAGAAGGCCAAGAACCGAAAGCAATTATTCACTAGAGATTTGAGGATCTGGCTCTGAACTCCTAGAATGTCTACTATAGATATCGTCAAATGGAAGATTAAATTGTCCACCCTCCAAGTCGTCCAAGTAAAAAGTCCGGGACAACCTGTTAGATCTCCTCAAGTCCAAGTGTTCTTGTTCCTCTATGATGCTTCTCTCAGATAAGTTGTCATAATAATTATCAGTGTTGCGGTTGAAAGTTGGAGGCTCCAAAAAGCTTGTTTGGGTGTTACCACCTTGTGCATTACTTCTATCCCACCAATGGCTCCTACTAGGGTGATGTGCTGCGTTGACCGAGTCATCGTGATGTAGCACACTCCCCGGAAAGAGGGGAGCTGCTGTAGATGCCTCCATATGACTCTGTGATCGATCATCAAATAATTGCCCCCAGTATTCGTCGTATATTGCTTCATGATGTGCCATGTTGGGTGGCATCCAGAAGTTTCTTGTGCTCCCCTCAGCAACATCAGAAGGTCTTGATGGAACATTTCTTGGAGCCTCGGTTGGAAGATGAGGTTGAGATGTATAGTACCAGTCAAGAATATACGGATAATTCTTCTGATTGGAATCAATCAGCCACAAGGAGCCCAATTGGTAACCCCTTTCTGGAATATTCTGAAGGACTTCTCTCGAGAAGAAGTTGTTTAGATCACCTTGGCCTCTCAAATTTGGATTCCATTGTTGCATTCTAGGGGGGAAATGTGCAGGTATTCTTTCCTGACCTTGCAACTTCTGCTCCCTGAATGTTTCAAGAATTGAGAGGAATTGCTTTCCCCGAGTATTTGGTTCCCATGAAGGATAGTTACTTTTAAAGCTGCAAATTAATTAAGGAGATTAAAAGTATTAGTGTAAAATATTAGTCGGTACATCCACAGAAGTAATGTCAAATTACAAATAACTGCAAGATAAAAGCAAGATATAGTTTCAAGACTAGGATTTATGATCAATCAAACCGATAAATACTTATGAGCAGTAATTATACCTCAAGAATGACTTCTCCATTTTTCCCTGGGAACTTCTCTTGTTGGGAGGTGAATTATGTGGTGAACCATACTTGAGATTTCCATGGTTTTGAAAATCAAAGACACTAAAGCTGCCAAAATAACAAGATAGTAATATGATTACATTAACAATTCTCCAAGGTGAGAAGGGTAGCAATACAGACCATGCAGCACTTTCCACATGCAGAGAGAAAACTATACCTACACAGTTATCTTTCACTTCTTTTTTTTATATATTTATAATTTACATTTTTTAGAAGTTTGTGGAATTTATATGTTAAAATGAAAAATAAGTACATGGCTTACTAGGAAAGCACGAAATAAATATATCAAACAGATTTGCAGATTCACCTGCAAACATGACCAACACCTTCAACATTCACTGTGAAATCAGCAATAAACTGCAAAATATCATCCACTCGCTGCAACAGGAACAGAGCTTCTCAGTTGAAAAACTAGCATAAGTGTAGCACATGATTTAATATTTTAATAATATACTGAACAAATATTACCTCTGGGACAACAAATATTAGTAAATAAGGAGTAAGAAAAATTGAGGCCATCTCTTCCAGTAGCATCATTCCAGTATACTGAATCATAGAAAAACTCAATACAATTAAGTACTGAATTAACATAAACCCTATAGGTGAAGGTATTTTCCTGTAAGCATATGAGGCCAACACCCCCACAACTCATTATAATCTTATCAAATATTTATTTTTGTTGTTGTTTGTTGTGAAGGAGGGGGGTGGCATTACACACTGATATCATGAACAATAACGCTAACCCTCAAAACAGAACAGACCACCTGATAGACAACTGGTGGCTTGTCAAGCTTATCTTAGTAAAGTTATCATATTCGTTGTTACTTCTATTAACTAATGGATTAGTATGAGAACCAACCACTAAAAGTTTGAATTTCAAGACATTTACTTCAATAACTCAAACCAGTTGTTGGTTATAACAGAAAAGACCACTACAGCAGAATTACCTGAAATATAGTTTCAAACTCCATCCGCACAATTTCAGAATTTTCTTTGCCACGCCATCTCTTTGGCATATAGTGTGTGTGTTGGACAACTAGAGACATTGCCCCTTGTGGATCAAGGACTAGATGATCATCCGTTACTGCAGCCCGACAAATAGCTGTTATGGTTCCAAAAACAGCAGCATACCAAAACAAATTGCGACCAAAAATCTGAAATGTCAAACAAAATGCATTAATAAATGTGACGAACTCCACTAATTTTTGTGATAATTAACAATTTGCACATTATATCACATTTTACAGGAAATACATTACATGGCCTTCAAGTAGGGACTCCTCCAGAAATGCAATGATGATCAGAATAGCAGCAAACCCACCAGAAACAAATGAGATAAACTTTGCAATGACAGACAAAATAGGAGATGGGAACTGTTTTAGATATTCAGAAGCATGTACTACACTGCTGTTCATCCGGTGCTTGAATACATGGTCAACCTGAAACAAAATACTACGAGATATGTGACAACACACATAAAATTCTAATTGTAGAATTGGATACAGCTATCAAAATGACCTAAATATGTCGAGCTTGTCAGAGATAAACCAGAACCCTGGAGGCCTAGACACATGTTCTTAAACACATTGCGTAGTATTATGTTATAAGCTCGGGCAGGCAATGGGAGGCAATGAGAAATAAAGGTTCAGATCTAGGCCAGTCACTTTCAGTTTGTGCTATTAATTGCATATTTTGTCCGTCTCCTATACCTCAATTTAACATGACCAAATGACCTTCAAACTAGTGTTGACAGGATGAGCTAAGGTCCAAAATAATGGATGAAACAAGTGTTTTCACAACTCTACCACCCAGATTCTGTCCCATTCAAATTCGTTTTTGATATTATATGGTAAAAAAAAAACACTAGCACACACTCAAAAGTAGAAATCAAAAAGAGAATTTGTCGCAACGCAATTGAGAAAAGTTATTGGTAAAGACGATACCTCATTAAATTCCCTAAAGATCCACTTTGAAAGATTAGACCATCTTCGAGATGAAGCCGTACTTGGATGATTATAGAATTGCTCAGCATGCCTCAGGAAGAGATATACCAGCATGAATATCACAAGAAATGGGGAAAGGAGAAGCATTGCAAGCCCAACTACCACAAGGCTTTTCTTTAATGTTTTAGGATCGGAAATGAAGTCCCTCCGAATACAAAAGTTTCTGCAGAGAATTATGTGGATCAGAAATAGATAGTCAAACTCAATAAACGTTTTATATAATCACCCTGACCAACCAACTTCCTCTCCCCCCTATAAAAATTGTGATCATTAAAGTAGTTTAAGCATATCCAGATAATCGATAGGAACTGAAATACTGAACTATACAATAACTTCTTCTTTTTTTTATATAGGAATGAACTATACAAGACCTTATTTTGAATTGTTGATTGGATTACAAGGACCCTTCCTATCAGGGTCTTAATAGAGCTCTCTTTTGGAACAAATTTGCTAGTAATCAGAGAACCGTTTGAGCATTCAACTACATAATATATTTGGCTAAAAGGGAAAAAAAGAGCTCACACCTGTCAAACATGCTCTGCAAAATGCACCAGTTTAAGGTCCATTCAAGGGTCTTTGTTAGTATTAGACGACGTCGTGTACCGCTAGGACCAGATTTGACAGGTGGACCAGCCCCCGGAACCCACTGAGAGATTGGAAAAGAAAGCACTCCTTTGTTGAGCATTCCAATCAAGTAGTTCTCCTTCCTCATTAATCGCATTACAACATCATGAGCAGACAAGTCCTTGACTATACACAGTTGCTGTGAGTGCTGTGACTGAATAACCTTTTCAAGAATCGATGCCCATGGCATGGTTTGCATATCATTGTCCGTTACATGGAGACTGCACAAAACTATAAATTGTTTATCATGTATGACAAAATTTCATTTTCTATAATGTCAACTAGGTAATGACAAATGTTATTGCTACCAAAACATAAGCCTGGTGGAAAAATGACCTCTGTATGTAAGAAACCATCCCGTCATCCCCGTCAGCAAAAAAAGAAAAGAACAGAAAAGAAGAGAAAGAAAGAAAGAATCACAAAAATCAGTACCTGTTGCAGTAGAAGTTACGGATTTTTAGAGTGTCCTTCAATTGTGCGAAAAACCTTAAAAAACAGAAGATAAAGTAGATAGAAAATATTCCCAAATACCCAACAATAACAGCTTTAGAAAGCGTAAATGGGGTCAAGGGATGCTGATGAAGAGCTTCCTTAGACAAGTCGCATGGTTTAATCCCCGATTCAACTGCATCCATCCCACACTTTGCATTGCGAAGACCATTCCAATCAACATATAATAAGAAAAATCCGGAGAAACATATGGTGAAAGCCAAGCTCAACAGTTCAACTATCCACTTTATTATAATGCACCAGAGACCTTTCTCACAATAGTAGCTGTACAGCCTCTCAAAGAACATATCCAAATCGGCAATAGGTTCCACATTGAAACTATCACCATTAAGAAGCCCGGAAGGGCTTTCACTACCAGGACTTGGCGCACTGTTGTAATTGGACAATTCAATTTCAGGGGGAACGTCATTAAGCAATCCTGTAGTTAGGGATGATTCACCATGCCATTTCCATTTTAAAATATTAAGTGCATTAGCACCCTTTTGTCCACTGAACATCATTCACATCCACTAACAGTAGACAAATACAGCCAGTCCATCCCCCGAAGTGTTTAAATTGTTACGGCATAGTGCTGGTAACAGGAAAATAATTAAATTATTCCCGCCGTAATCTACAATGCTTGGGCACATGAAGAAATCATATATAAACAATGACTGTTACACATGCAAACAAGAAGAGACATATTATTAACGTAGTAAGGCCACATGCAATATGAACTAGTTTAAACGTGTTAAATTGTCTCCCGAAATTCTAGAACCTTCCATAAAAGTTCAACTCCCGAATACGAGAAATGACAAAGTTGGCAATGTCTTCATAAATGCCTAGCAAGCAGCCTCCTTGATGTTATTTTTCCTTTTCAGAATCTCAGATGACTAATCTCAGAATCTTAGATGACTATATACATTAATACTACATGCTTCTAAAAATATATATTATTCACATATTTTTTTACCGAAAATCCACCCTCCAAAAAACGTGGGTGGGTGGGGGGAGAAGAAGAAACTACAACAACCAGAATCCTTTTTGTTGTGTATGTTCAAGAATCACTACGTGTAGAAGTATATATCTGAAAGTGCAGCAAAATTCCTTTCCAAATGTCAGATAAAAGCACATTACTAGAAGCATTCTACATTACAATGTCTCTAGCAAATCTAGACTCCACCTTCAGGCCCTATCCCACGATCAGCACAACCTGTGTTACATTTTGTTACATGGACTCTTCTAAAATCCAAAAGTACTCTGTGCGGGTGTCTGGCACAGCAGTTTGGTGAAAGATGAACCAAAATGTCGTGACCTTTCAAGGATCCTTCTAGGGTTACCAAGTCCATGTAACCTAGACTACAACTAAAGAAGCGAGGAATACCAAAAAAATTGAAATACATTTTCTGAAGAAAAAAAAAAGATAATTTCTTATATCCAATATAAAAGATTTCAATGTGCATTAAACAACCTACTTGTTGTGCTTAACTTGTAGGAAAATACAATCCAAATTATACCATAACTCGATTTAATTAAAAACCTTCTAAACACATAAAAGCTGAAAACATAAATAAGCATCCAATTTCAAGAATGCAATAACTCAATAATTTATTACCAAGTTCAGCTTTGTTTATGATAAATCTTATGAATCCCACTGAACATTTAGAACAATAAGAATGATAATATTCAGCAAAAAGAAACATCTTTTTAATGAAAAGAAGTCAATTTTCAAAAAAAATGAGACTCACAAACATACACAAAAAGAAACCCATTTATTGAAAATAGTAATCAATGATCACATAATTGCTAAGCAACAATGAAATAAAGATTGCATTTTTATGTAATAATTGACAACAATAAGTGCAAAACACTCTGTACATGTAAAATTTTGGTCACACAATCAGCTGATTAAGAAGCTAACTATTTTCTGTAAGTTTATGGGTGAAAAGTAATACCCATATCAAAAGGAACACACCACAACAAAACCATAACAAGAAATATTTTTTGTGCGTGACAGAAATTTTAAATTCCTCCAAAACCCATAAATTTTGACTTAAAATCGAGACCACAAATGGCAGTTTTACCTGAAACCCAATTAAACTCGGGGTGCAATAAAGAAAATAAAACACCGGAGTAGGTTGAAACTGCAAGTTTGCTGGAGAAACCCAGTAAAAAAGAATCGGATACAAATCAAAAGAATTCGACTGTCAGACCAAACTGAAGTTGATGCGACGACGATAGAGATTGAAAGAGGGAAGAAACAACGAAGAGAGAGAAAACGAAAGGGGTTTTGATTGATTGCGTGGAAGAAATTGGAATATTGTTGTAAACATTCTCTTATATACGTGTGTCTATATACATATGTATATATATACACACACATATATCGGTTGTTTTTTATAATTATAAAGGAGACGTGAAGATGGATATTACTCGTCTTGGTCCTGTTCCGCAATTGCTTATTTTTAAGTCATATTAGTTTGTGATTTATAAATAAAAATATTTGAAATATTTTTTTTTAAATTAAAAATTAAGTTAAAATAAAATATGAAAGTATTTAGGTTAAATGATTTATAAATTAAAATAAATTATAAAGATAACTAAAATGAGGGTAAAATAGTCTTTAAATTTAGTTTAGCTTACTTATTTTAAAATGATTTATAAGACATTTTTTAAAAAATAAACAAAAAATTATCATTTTTTAAAAATGACTTATAAGTCATTTTATAAATTAAAAAATAAGTCACAAACAAATACGTTATTAGTAAAAAAAAATACTTATAAGTAATAGCCGAACATGCCCTTTCATACTACTCCGAGAAGACTATGAAATATTTTTATAATGTTATATATTACGAAATATTTTTGTCGAATTATGATTGCGACTGATATCAATATATAGAATTGGATAGGATTCTAAAATCGATACACTATATTAAATATATCGTAAAAATATTATCAATTAGATTTATCTACATAATTCGTAATAAAAAAATTAACTGTCAATAAATGAAGCTCAGAGGAAAGAGCTTTTAGCCGTTAGGAGTTTGTTAGATGACCAAACGCAGCGTTTAGCCATGCGCCGTGTTTGGTGATGAATAAATCTGTTCTTGTGATTGTTAGGCATCGAAGTTAGCAATAGCCACGTGTCAAGGGTTCATTAGCATGTTGGTAAGAGGTGAGAATAGAGTGAGCTCAGCTCTCAATCCTTGGCAGCATATAATTCCGTGTAAAGAGATGAATTGGTTATGAAATGATAATTATGAAATTTTTCTTTCCTGTTTAGTTTCTATATTTGTTCTTTCTAGTTGCTGTATTGTGACAAGTGGTATCAGAGCAATCCCTGGGCCAATCATGGCTGAAACGACGGCGAAAGCAAGCTTGCAAAAGCACGAAAAGGATCTCAAAACACTAGAAGGAAGAATCGAGTAGATTCAAGAGTTGATGGCTAAGAATCTCGAGCAAACAAAAGCACAGATGGGAACCCTGGGCGAGCAAATGGCTCAGATTAACCAGAAGTTGACGGAATCATTGGAGGCGAGCCATAGGTCGGAGAAGGAGAGGACGACAGCGGCGGGAATTCCAGTCAACACTTCTCAAGCAGTTAATACCTCCAGTTCGTCGGAACTACCACATCCATCAACTACAACAACACAAACCCTACCACCACTACAATTTGGCACAACAACCACCTTCATTTCCTCTGCTAACATCCAACCGCCGACGACTAACCCCTGTTCCAGAGCACGAATGAACAATCAAAACCAAATAAACAGCTGTACCAGCCCCTATAACCAACCCCCTTCCCTAGTATCAATACCAGACTTCACTGCTAGGACTCAGGTCACGGCCCTAAACAATTCCTACACAAATCGACCACCACCTTATACCGTTCCAATAGCTATGCCTAATTTGACTACCAACTCAGTGAGCCCAACATACACTTATTCCAATAATACTACCTACAACCCCTCAACACAACCTACACCAGCCTATATGACCAGCTATGGTCAAACATCCTTCACTACACCATTTTCTTCTACTTTTCCATCATATACAACCAACTATACACATATCCCTACTCCAACCTCAGCTTATCAAGTTCCTCATCAGTTTTGTTCCTATAATGGAACCCATCCAGTGTATCAGTCTCCAGAAATAAGCCCTTCCAGACACTCCCCAAACCCCTTCTTACCATTTGCCCTGCCTAAAATGGATTTTCCCCATTTCGAAGGAAGAGACCCCAGAGGTTGGCTTAAAAAATGTGAGAAGTTTTTTCAGCTCAACTCCATGCTAGACTCGAGGTCTAAGGTGTTGTATGTTGCCTTGTATTTAGAAGGAGAAGCGGACGTTTGGTATCAATCGTTACAAGATGAGAGGTCATGGCTATTATGGGAGGAATTTGCAAACTACCTCTGTCAAAGGTTTACTAAAGGAGACCATGAAAACCTTATAGGGCAGTTCAATAAGCTGATACAAAAGGGAAAGGTAGATGAATACATCAAGAGGTTTGAAGAACTGAAAGCATACATGGTTAACCAGAATAAGGGATACAATGAGGAATATTTTATTGAGAGCTTTCTCAGTGGGTTGAAGGAAGAAATTGCTAATGCCCTGTACCTAATCAGACCACAAACCTTGAGAGAGACCATCAACCAAACAAGGAATCAGGAGACGTATGTGGAATCGCTAGACAAAAGGGTACATGGAAACTACAAGGCAAGAGGGGAAGGATTTTCAAATAGGAGCAAGACAAGTTACACAGGAAACAAGGGAGCAAGTCAACCAACTAAAGAAGGTTTAGGGCCCAAGTCTTACCCAATCAGAAGGTTGACTACAACCCAAATGACTGAACGGAGGACTAAAGGACTGTGCTATAACTGTGATGAGGTGTACACCCCAGAGCATAGGTGCAAACAGAAACATATATACATAATGATAACTGAGGAGGATGAAGGTTTACCAACAGAAGATTTGAGTCAAGAAACAGCTACTATTGTTCAGGAAAGGGAAGAAGAACTATTGCTGATTGATGACAGTGGGGGGGTCTCCTTTCATGCTATCACAGGAACCCAAGGAGTCCACACCATTAAATTGAATGGCCAAACTAAAAATAGGTCCATTACCATGTTATTAGATAGTGGATCTACACACAATTTCATATCACTGGCCTTGGTGAAAGAACTGCAATTACACACTCAACCATGTATGCCCATTAGGATTACAGTGGCAAATGGGGAGCAAATCATCTATAACCAGAGGCTGGATCAGTTCAAGTGGAAATTAGCTCAAGGGGAATTTCAAGGTCCAATGTATGTTATTCCTTTAGGTGGCTATGATGCAGTTTTGGGAGTTCAGTGGATGCGAACTGTCAGCCCTATCAGCTTTGATTATGACAAAAGAGAGATCATAATACATTCAAGTGGAAAAAAGGTGGTGTTGGGAGAGCCAGGGGATCCCACTCAATTCTATTCAGTTCAAATGAAGGAAAGGTTCAACTGGAAACCCAAGGAGGAGACCTATTTCTTGGTTCAATTAACTGTAGTGGAAGAAAAACTGGAAAACAAGGAGCAAATTCCAAATGAAATAGCGAATTTGGTGACAACTTATGAAGATATTTTCCAAGAACCTCAAGGACTACCTCCTTTAAGATGGCAAGATCATCACATTCCAGTCATGCCTGACTATAACCCAGTCAATACCAATCCATATAGGTACCCTTATATTCAAAAGGCTGAGATTGAAAGGATGGTCAAGGAAATGCTAGACAGCGGAATCATCAAACATAGCACTCCACCATATGCATCTCCAGTATTATTAGTTAAAAAGAAGGATAATACTTGGAGGTTTTGCGTAGACTATCGAGCTTTGAACAATATCACCATAAAGAACAAGTTTCCTATACCCATCATAGAAGAGCTACTGGATGAATTGAAGGGTAGCACTTTCTTTACCAAACTGGACCTAAGGAGTGGGTATCATCAAATCAGAGTCAAGGCTGGGGATACCCATAAAACAGCCTTCAAAACTCACCAAGGGCATTATGAGTTTTTGGTTATGCCTTTCGGCTTGACCAATGCCCAATCCACATTTCAATGCCTAATGAATGAGGTATTTGCCCCCTACTTAAGAAAGTTTGTTCTGGTTTTCTTTGATGACATTTTGGTATACAGTTCATCATTGGAAGCCCATATTGATTACTTGCGACAAGTCTTTGAAATCCTAAGATCGAACAAGTTCTGTGTGAAAAAGAGCAAATGCACATTTGCTCAAAAACAAGTGGAGTATCTAGGTCACATCATCACTGAAAAGGGTGTTGCTGCAGATGATAGTAAGGTGGAGGCTATGAGACAATGGGCCAGTCCCAAAACACTAAAATCATTAAGAGGGTTCCTTGGATTGACTGGGTACTACAGGAGGTTTGTACAACATTATGGGATCATTAGTAAACCTTTAACTAATTTGCTTAAGAAAGGAGCTTTCAGTTGGGGAGAGGAAGCCGAGCAAGCCTTCCAGAAACTCAAGGCAGTGCTATCAGAGACCCCAGTCTTAGCTCTACCAGACTTCACAAAGACTTTCATTATTGAAACTGATGCTTGTCAAACAGGAGTGGGGGCAGTCCTAATGCAAGAGGGAAGACCCTTAGCTTTCTTGAGCAAGACACTGTCTGTTAAACATTTGGGCCTTTCAACATACGAAAAGGAGCTACTAGCCATAATTATGGCAGTACAAAAGTGGAGAACACACCTACTTGGACGACAGTTTATCATCAAAACAGACCATGAAGCCTTGAAGTACTTTATGGAACAGAAATTAACCACACTGGTGCAACAAAAGTGGATATCCAAAATGCTGGGGTTCGACTATATTATTCAGTACAAGAAGGGTAAGGATAACCTCGTGGCTGATGCGTTGTCCAGAAAATATGATATTAACAACACTTGTGCAGTAATTCAAACAGCAGTTCCCATTTGGAGTACTGAGGTGGTCAACAGTATTGAAGATGATAAGAATGCCCAAGAGATTATGGCTCAGCTGTGCATCGATCCTTCCAGCCATCCTGAGTATAAAGTACAAGGAGGTATCCTGAGGAAAGAGGGAAAGATGTACTTGGGTTGCACAGGAGATCTTAGGCGAAGAATTATGGAACAAATCCATAATAGCCCAGAAGGGGGACACTCTGGCATTATGGCTTCAATAAAAAGGGCTGAAATGCTATTTTATTGGCCAACCTTGAAGAAGGACTTAACAGAGTTTATTTCAAGTTGTGAGATTTGTCAAAGAAGTAAAGGGGAGCATGTTCTCAGTCCAGGACTCTTACAACCCATACCCATTCCTAATCAAGCGTGGGAGGTTATAACTATAGACTTTGTGGAAGGATTGCCCAAGTCAGACAGTAAGGACACTATATTGGTCATAGTGGACAAGCTCACCAAAGGATGCCACCTCATAGCATCAGCTCACCCCTTTACAGCATCACAGGTGGCTCAAGCAGTTTTAAACTCGGTGGTTAAGTTGCATGGCCCCCCAAAAATCATTATCTCAGACAGAGATAAGATTTTTGTAAGCACGTTTTGGAAAGAATTGTTCAAAACATTGGGAACACAAATCAAATTAAGCACAGCCTACCATCCTCAAACGGATGGCCAAACTGAGAGAGTCAATCAATGTATAGAGATGTATTTGAGGTGCATGACCAGTTCCAAGCCCACACAGTGGAGTAAGTGGCTGCCCATGGCTGAATGGTGGTACAACACTTCATTTCATACAGCCACAGGGATGACACCTTACAAAGCCTTGTATAGCACAAGTCCTCCAATAATCAACTATCATCAGACAGAGACCAGCAATAACCCAGTGGTAGCAGATTTTTTGAAGGAAAGGGAGATCACTCATCAACTGCTGAAGGAAAACTTGCACAAGTCTCAAGAGAGAATGAAACTTTATGCAGACAAGAAAAGAACTGAGAGAGAGTTCAAGGTGGGAGATGAAGTATTTTTGAAACTACAACCTTATAGACAAATGTCAGTGGCACAAAGAAGGAATTTCAAGCTATCTGCTAGATACTATGGACCATATACTGTCACTCAAAAGATTGGAAAGGTGGCTTACAAACTCCAGCTACCTGATGAAACTAGGATCCACAATATATTTCATGTCTCGCAGCTTAAGAAAAAAATTGGAAAGTCCAAAATAGTTCAATCGGAGCTTCCCCAGACAGACCAAGGACGAGAACTTAGGCCAGTGCCGATAGCAGTTTTAGACAGGAGATTGGTTAAAAAGGGACAACGTCCAGCAACCATGGTCTTGATACAGTGGTCTCACAGTATTCCAGAGGATGCGACTTGGGAAGAATGGAGCAAACTCCAGGAGCAATATCCAGAGTTTAATCCTTGGGGACAAGGAACTCTTCAAGCAATGGGGAATGTCAAGAAGTGAAGCTGAGAGGAAAGATCTTTTAGCCGTTAGGAGTTTGTTAGATGACCAAACGCAGCGTTTAGCCATGCTCCGTGTTTGGTGATGAATAAATCTGTTCTTGTGATTGTTAGGCATCGAAGTTAGCAATAGCCACGTGTCAAGGGTTCATTAGCATGTTGGTAAGAGGTGAGAATAGAGTGAGCTCAGCTCTCAATCCTTGGCAGCATATAATTCCGTGTAAAGAGATGAATTGGTTATGAAATGATAATTATGAAATTTTTCTTTCCTGTTTAGTTTCTATATTTGTTCTTTCTAGTTGCTGTATTGTGACATTAACATATAAAATCGCAATATATATATATATATTATTTTTTAATACTCGATATTCTTTGTTAAATATCAAATTTGATATTTAGTTGATCTATTTCAGTAAAATCTCACGCCTACTTTTCAGTTGAATATATTTTCACAATTTAATTTATGAATCATCATATATTAAATCAAGTTGGGAACAATGAGAGAATTCGCGATAAACGTCTGAATGTACTTAGACCGTTACCCAAAAACAAAAACTATTGAATATGATGATTCTTTGAAAAATAAACAAGAATATAGTTGTGAAAATAAGGAATTTTTATTTTTAATTTTTATTTTATTTTTACGACAATAACGCCACAGTTCACTGAAATAAACACTTGAACCGAAATGAGTTCATTTAAGTAATATTCGAACTAAAGGAGAGTGTTAACGCTTGATTTTGTCCGCGCGTCCAATCCACTCTCCGCGCGTGTACCTGCACAAAAGTCCCAACGGCTTGGGCCGTGTGGAGACTCCTCGGGTGTATGAGTCAGTAACAAGCTCAAGGTACGCTAACAATGGAGGTCAAATATTTAGTAGGGTAAAATATCTCGTACCTTGTACTCATTGTTACTTGGATATTTATAAGGATTCACTTGGCTACTTTCTACTCCTATTAGGAGTGTGCTGCCCAGAATCCTTATTAGACCCGGATTAAACTACCTTGATCCGATAGAAGTATAATCCAATAAGGAACCACAAGGGCTTAGAATACTGGCTCAAGCCTTTTCGGACTGGAGAGTCCTCATATAATCCGCTAGGTGTGATTGACCTCTGGGCCGAGCCCAACATAAGAAGCCCAATCCAGCCTGTTAGGATTTATATCCGAACATTGCCCCCTACTCCCTTAGTATATGATATGTACTGGGGGAGTGAGTCAGAGGATTTGATCATCCGGAAATTTATAACAAGAGAAGAGGATAGATGCTCTCGGGAACCCGAAGGTGTCAGACCGATGATATCTCTCCTCCAAGTATCTTCAAGTGTTAGCCCGAAGATTGGGGCTCTCGAGGGCGTCAGACCAAGGATAATGCCCCTCGGGTGCTCGAAAGCATGAGAACCGAGGATAATGCCACTTGGGATCCCTAGAAACATTGTCCCGAGGATGGAGAACCTGGTCACGATATCGGGCTTCTCTGATGGGTAGGCCCTGCTCACAGACGTGTATTTGGGCCCAGTCTTTCTGTTTCGAAGCCCAATATTAATATCACAGCACAAGCAGCCCAACAGCTATTTTTTTGAAATTCGAAACGTTATAGTTGGGTACAGCTGTTAGGCACTATAGCTTATCAGCAATAACTTCTCCCGCCTCTGGCCTCGTCCGTTGGATAGGATCAATTTCGGCCGTCGGATATCCACTTTTATAGAGAAAGTTAACCTAGCCGTCATTTCTCACCGGTACATTCGTTTTCACAGAGAGAGAGAAGTAACTTTCCAGAGACCTCGTCTTCTTGCTTTTCTGCTTTAGGATCGATCGTCCATCCCCTTCCTCGAACGTCTTCAAGTAAGTTAATCACTTTCTTTCTTTTTCTCTTCTCGATGGCTGGGGGTGATGGGAATCAGGCTTCATCTTCCCATGTTGAAGATGAGATTACTATTGCTAGGGCCGGAATTCCAGAAGGTCAGCCATGGAAACCGGTAATAATAGAACGCATGAGAGATATAGAAGAGTACAATAGGACTAAGTATCTTTCTTTAGAGTATAGAGTAGCCAACATTCCTTCTTCTATCAAGAATCCCTTTTTTGACCTGTTGATAACGGAATTCTATATTCCAGAATCGTATGAAATTAGGAGACCCGAGGGTGAAGAAAAGGTATACTGGCAACCCGAAGGGGGGTGGATTCCGATTCACCGCCAGTTGCTTCTCTTCGGGGTGCGTTTCCCACTCCGCCCTTTCGTCGTAGAACTTCTTCATACAGTAGGACTTAGTTTGAATCAATTATCCCCAAATTCTTTCATTCACTTAAATAGTTTCATAGCTTTCTGCTCGTCCGAGAGCATAACCCCGAAGCTTGACTTCTTCTTTCAATTCTTTTCCCTCTCCGCCTGTAAGGAGAAGGGTTTTTATCAAATAATCAAGAATCCGGGTAGAGATACCCTAATGGATACCCCATCCAGTAACAAGGGATGGCATGGGGATTGGTTCCTCATCAAGGGGCCGGACACTGAGTTGGTAGGACCTTGGTCTAACCCGAACAAAGACCAATTAAACCCGAATCGGATTACCCGAAGAAGGTTGGAGGAGTTCGAGGTTTTGTATTCCAAGCGACCATCGGTGAAGTGGAACCGGCTTCTTTTGAATGACCAAGACTGGTTACATGATCATGGCTGTAAGTCCATTTAAATTTCCCGAATGCAAATTATTATCGAATTGATAACATACTGATTGATTGTATCTTTTGTGCAGTGGCTGACTCCGGAAGGACTGCTGATAACGAGGTTATTCTTGAGGCAGCTGGTGTGCCGAGGACAAAGCTGTCAGGTGCTGAAAAGCTAAGGCTGGCACGCCAGAAGAAATCCTCGGGCAGCAAAGTGTTAACCTTGCCCGAGGGAGCTACCGAGGGAGCAACTGGAACGGGCCCGACCCCGGAGTCAGCGAGAGCTGCTGAGCCCAAGCCCAAAAAGAGGAGGCTGGTGCGCCACTCCTCAGTTGAGGTGAGAGAAGGACCTATCCAAATGGTCCCGATCGAGCCTTCTTCTACTACCGGGGGATCGGCCAGTGCTGCCCCGAAGGAGCTGGTCGCAACAGCTTCTTTTGATGCCGAATCTCCTCACCCCGAAGAAGGGGTTCTGGTGAGGAAGAAGAAGAAGCAAGTAGAGTCCACTCCTCCCCCTCCTGCCACTGAACAACTAGGGGGGGAATGAGTGGGAACTTCTGTCGGGGCCTTGGACTCTGTCCCGATTATTCTTGACGCAGCAGAGGCTAGTCAGGGGGGTCTGAAGGTCTTGATGGAGAGGTTGTTCGCTCACCACACCAAGGTACACAAGTGTTTTTTAAGTATTACCCCTAATTGCTTTGTCTGTCGTATCCTAACTCCCGAATCGTTACTATACAGGGAAACGATCTTCTGCTTGAAGTTTCTGGCCAAGTTAAGAGCTTGGAGCACGAGCTGAAGAAGTCCACCGAGGAGTGTGGTGCGGCGAAGGATAAACACCAGAAGATCCGGGACCAACTCCACCAACAACACGCTAGCTTTCATGCTATGAAAGCTGACTATGAAATGATTCGGTCGGAGAAGGTGAAGACTGATCAGGAGCTCGCCGATCTGAAGAATCGGGCGGAATATGCCGAGACCCGGGCCGAGAGGGCTTCCAAACAAACTGAGGCTGCTACAAAGCGAGCCGATGTTGCCGAGGGGAAGATCCGGGAGCTCGAAGCTCTTCTCCGGAGGCAAACTGAACAAATCAGCCAATCGGACGAGGCGATCCGCTTACAAACCGACCAGATGCGCAATCTGAAGGACAATGTCCAGATGATCGTTGACGGTTGGGCTGCGAAGGAAGCAGATTGGCTGAAAGGTCCTATTCACCCCGCATCGCCGAGTGTTCTGGCCCCAAGTCTTCGGCAAAAGGTGATCGAGGACTACAAGGTCTCCGATCAATTCCATGAAGATGTCCAGGATGCTGTGGTGAACGAGTTCAATGACGGCTTCGAGTTTGCCCGAGAACTGGTGAGGACAAAAGGTCATGATCCTGATGCGCTGGGGATTATTATTCCCGAAGATTGAATTTTGTAATTTGAAATTTCTGTACTTGTAATTTTTTATGGAATTTTAATAGACTTTTCGTTCTGCAATGTGAATATTCTATTTTATCTCTTCTCTTGAGTGATTCTTATTTATCAATGTATATAGCTGTTCTATACCCCTTCTCCCCATTAACGTTATTAGGAATTTACTAATAAGGTTAATCGATATATCAAAGTGTATGTAAAAACAGCAAACAAAGATAAAGTAGAAGAACTCTCATTCATCTCGAAAAGATAATCAATATCGACCAACATTTAGGCCTCAAAAGAAACTAAGTACATGGTACTACTGATAATATCTTCGGAGCCGAGCAGCATGCCAAGTGTTCGGGACGTCCGTGCCATCCAAATGTTGCAATTTATAGGTCCCTGAACCCAATACTTCAACAATCTTATACGGTCCTTCCCATGTAGGCATTAACTTTCCCGTTTCCCGAGGTATAGACGCCTCGGCCTGCCGAAGAACCAAGTCACCTGCCTTGAATATCCTTACCTTAACATTTTTGTTGAAATGCCGGGCTGTTCGTTGCTGATAGGTAGCTAACCTGAGAACCACGGTATCGCGTTCTTCTTCCAATAGGTCTAGGTTTTCCCGAAGCCCCTCGCTATTGAGAATTTCGTCGAAGTTTTGGACTCGGGAGGAAGGTATCCCAATCTCAATAGGTATCAAGGCTTCGGTCCCATAAGAAAGCTTGAAGGGCGTTTCTCCAGTTGTGGTTCGAGGAGTTGTTCGGTAGGCCCATAGGACATGCAGAAGCTCTTCGGGCCAGACTCCTTTGGCCTCTTCGAGCCTTCGTTTAATACCATTCAACAAGAGCCTGTTTGTCACCTCAACCTGTCCATTTGCTTGAGGATGGGCCACAGAAGTTCGCCGGTGTTGAATATTCAGTTCTGTCAGAAAACCTTCGAACTCTTTCCCTACGAAACTGAAGACCATTATCAGAGACTAGGACTTTAGGGATCCCGAACCGATAAACCACCTGTTCTTTAAAGAATTGAAGACATGTCTTCTCCGTGATTTTTGCTAGTGGTTTGGCTTCGACCCATTTGGTGAAGTAATCTATGGCCACAATAACAAATTTTACCTGACCCTTACCCTGAGGGAGCGGCCCGAGAAGATCTATTCCCCAAACTGCGAAAGGGATGGGAGATAATATAGGAGTAAGTTCTTCGGGAGGTTGGTGTGGTACCGAAGCGAACAGTTGGCATTTGTGGCATTTTTTGACGAAGTCTTTGGCGTCCTGAAGCATGGTCGGACCAAAAATATCCTTGTCTCAAAATTTTATGTGCCAACGTCTTTGCTCCAACATGATCCCCACATATCCCCTCATGGACTTCTCGAAGAGCATAATCCGATTCTCTGGGATCAAGACATCGAAGTAAGGGCGACGAATAGGATCTCCTGTACAGTGTATCCTCAATAAGACAGTACTTTGTGGCCTTGAATTTTATCCGTCGGGCCAATGCTCGATCATCAGGAAGCTCATCAGTTTTCAGAAACTTGACTATGGGGGTCATCCAGGAATCTTCGGATTCAATATCCATTATTGTCTGTACCGTTGTGCTTGGTTCCTGGAGGGTTTCAAGGTATACAGATCCTTCCATTTCCCCCTGGTCAGTTGTAGCAAGCTTCGAGAGGGCGTCAGCCATAGTGTTGTCTGCTCTGACTACCCCAATAATTTGATACTTAGGGAAGTGTTCGAGGAGCGTCTGCACCAGCTGTAGATATGCCTGAAGATGAGGTTCCCTGGCTTCATATTCCCCCAATACCTGTTTTACCACGAGTTGGGAGTCGCTGTATATCATCAGGTTTTTCACCTCCAGGCTTCGGGCCAACCTTAGACCTGCTATAAGTGCTTCATATTCGGCAATATTGTTGGTAGCTGTGAACCCGAAGCGAATAGATTGTTGGACCATGAATCCTTCGGGGGATGTAAGAATCACCCCAGCCCCGCTACGACGTCCGACGCTAGATCCGTCCACAAATAACGTCCACGCCGACTCTGTAGTCGGATTTGGTAATTCAGTTGTCTCTTCTTCTTCCTGCTCCTCAGGGAAAGAACACTCAACAATGAAATCCGCCAGAGCCTGTGCCTTAATTGCTGTTCGAGGCCGAAAGTCTATATTGAACTGACTTAGCTCTACAGCCCACGCTGCTAATCTCCCCGAAGACTCGGGACGGTACAATACTTTCCGAAGGGGTTGATCTGTAAATACTGTGATGGTTCTTCCCTGAAAGTAGTGCCGAAGCTTTCGACTAGAAATGACCAACGCGTAAGCCAACTTCTCTAAGTTCGGATATCGAGTCTCGGCATCTCGAAGAGCATGGCTTACGTAGTAGACGGGTTTCTGACCTTGTACGTCCTCCCTTATTAAAGCCGACCCGACCGCAAACTGTGTAGCCGATAGATATAACTGTAGGTTTTCCTCGGGAAGAGCTTTACTGAGGATAGGTGGGGAAGAGATATAATGCTTGATCTGTTCAAAGGCAAGCTGACATTCTTCCGTCCAGACGAACGTCTTCTGGTTCTGAGCCCCTTTTAGAGTATTGAAGAATGACAGACATTTTTCTGCTGATCGGGCCACGAACCTCCGAAGGGCAGCGAGTCTCCCTGTTAATCTTTGAATATCTTTAAAACTCCTCGGGGATTGCATCTCGAGGATAGCCGATATTTTTTCGGGATTGGCTTCAATCCCTCGTCGGCTAACCATATATCCCAGGAATTTACCGGACCCGAGACCAAAAGTGCACTTGGCGGGGTTAAGTCTCATATTATGAATTCTGACGTTCCGAAAGCACTCTTCTAGATCTGACAAGTGGTCTTCGTCTCCCATGCTTCGGACGATCATATCATCCACGTAAACTTCCATATTTCTGCCGATTTGATCTCTGAATACTTTATTCATCATTCTTTGATAAGTTGCCCCAGCATTGATCAGACCAAACGACATGACCTTGTAGGCGTAGATTGCTCGGTGAGTGATGAAGGATGTCTTCGGGATGTCTGGTTTGTACATGGCAATCTGATTATACCCGGAAAAAGCATCCAAGAAGCTCATTAAAGTGTGTCCCGCAGTGGAATCGATTAGTTGATCGATGTTCGGGAGAGGATAGTAATCTTTCGGGCATGCTTTGTTTAGATCCGTGTAGTCTACACACATCCTCCACTTCCCGTTATGCTTCTTCACCAGCACCACGTTGGCTAGCCATTCCGGATAAGTTATTTCATAAATGAAGTTGGCAGCCAACAGCTTTTCAATCTCTTCGTCAATCACCTTCTGTCGCTCGGGAGCTATATTACGCCTCTTCTGTTTAACGGGCTTGTGGCTGGGGTTGACACTTAATTTATGTTCAGCCACATCCCTATTTATTCCCGGCATGTCAGCTGGCGTCCACGCAAATATATCTGAGTATTCTTTTACCAGCTCGATGAGTCTGGCTCTGACGCCCGTTTCCAAACCGGTACCGATCTGTATTGTCCTGGTGCTGTCCTCCCGAAGCAATGGAATCTCTTCGGTTTCTTCAGCAGGCGTAGCTATCGGCTCGGAGCCTCCCTCTGTAAAAGGTTCTAGCTCAATTTTCATCGTAGTTTTTTGCTTACTCACCCCCACAGAAGTCGCCTGGATAGTCTGGAGATAGCACCTTCTGGACAAATCCTGATCACCAGTCACTTCACCAATCCCATTCTCGGTCGGAAATTTCATCTTCAGATGCGGAATTGAGGTGACTGCCTTTAAAGCTGCCAAAGTTGTTCTCCCGAGAATAGCATTGTAGTTGCTTTCCACCTGGACCACATAAAACCTTATCATGATGGAAGCCTGTTTGGGGGCCGTGCCGAAGATCGCTGGTAGCTCTATCGTCCCTGCTATTCGGACTGGGTTGTTCCCGAAGCCATACAGCGGGGACTCATTGCAGATCTCCAACTTCCTTCCCCCCAGATCCAGCCGATTGTAGGCGTGGCTGTAGAGCACGTCCACTGAACTTCCGTTATCCACCAGCATGCGTTTCAGATCCATAGTTCCAATCTGGGCTGTGATGACCAATGCATCTTGGTGCGGCATGACTATTCCCGGAGGGTAATCATCATCGGAGAAGGTAATGGGTTCGGTCGGAGAAGTCTTGGGTTGCCCAGACAATTGATGGACCTCTCTTGCGAAGGCCTTCCTCTTCCGATTAGACAGAGCTGATATTGGGCCTCCCGAGATAACGTCGACAACTCCTCGGGCTGCTCCCGATGATGGAGGCGGTGGTGCTATCCGATCAAAAGCACTTGGTTTGTATCGATCTGCCACATAGCAATCTAGGTTACCCCTCCGGACTTGCCTTTCTAGAAAATCCTTCAACTGGTAACAATCTTCGGTGTCATGTCCCTTGGCTTCATGATAGTTGCAATATTTGTCCCCTTCCTTTTGTCTGGCAAAAACTCTGATCCTCGGGGGCTTTTCATAGAAAGGCTGGTCCTTAATTTCCTTAATGATAACGGCTCTACTCAAGGTTAAGGGAGTGTAGTCCTTATCATTATCCCTGTTACCTCGGTCTGTCGAACCATTATTCTTCTTTTGCCGATTATCTTGGGAATCTTTCTTGTGATTCCCCTTGTCGTTATCGTTGTACTTCTTATCGGCGTCGTTTCCTCGGGGGTCTCTCTGGTGAAAATCACCTGTATTTTTCGAGGTGCCCCGAAGGTTAGCGAGCGCCTCTTCCAACTCAACGAACTTATCGACTTTGTCATATGCCTCTGGTAGGGATTCGGGTGCCTTCGAGATGATTTCCTCGATCAACCTGCTAGACTTATCCACGTTCAATCCCATGGTCAAAAAATGGATCACCTGCTTCGGATCTATATCGTTAATCTCCGACACAGCCTCCCGGAATCTCTTTATATACTGTCGAAGCGTCTCGTTCGGTCTCTGTTTAACCTGCATCAGGGATGTGATCATTTTAGCCCGCCTCTTGTTGCTGCCGAAGCGGGTGTGGAATTGTTCTTTCAGATCATCCCATGAGCGTACTGATGCAGATGGGAGGGAGACAACCCACTCCCGAGCAGTCTTCTTCAAGGTGGATAAGAATAAATGGCACATGGCTGCTTCATCATGACCATGAAAGAGCATGGCCTGCTCGAAAGTGAAGGTATGATCATGGGGATCTCCAGTTCCATCATACATCTCCAGGTTTGAGGGAACCTTATTCTTCCTATCGATCTTCGCATTAGCCAAGTCTCGGGTGTGAAAGGAGTGGCCCGAGGCTTTTTGGTTCCTGACGGTTCGGCCCTTCGGGGTGATGATTCCCCAGTATGACTTCTATCAAGGCTTCGTCGGGAACCCTCGCGACGATCTCGCCTGGATGGTGACCGGGCTCTCTTTCTCAAGTCCCTTGTAAAGATGGATTCAGACTGGGCCTGGTTATTATCTCGATGCCGTCTTTGGGGTCGGTCATCTCTTCGTCGGCGGGGAGCAGAGCGGGAGGCCGAGCCTCTCTCGCTCAGCAACTGTTGCCCAACTTCGTTTCAGTTCTATGTACTGCCTGTCAAGCTCTTCTTGCTGGATGTCTAGAGCTTTCTTTCGATCAAGGATCTGCTGAAGGCGTTGTCCCCGTTCGGCTGACGTCTCCCGGTGTGGCCGAGATTGCACCGGTCCGTGTGAACCATGATTGCTTTGTTGTGAATTTTCCATGTGGATTTGTTTTGATCACCAAAGCAATTTACTACTAAAAGGCCCTCCTTCTAGCGCCAATGTTAACGCTTGATTTTGTCCGCGCGTCCAATCCACTCTCCGCGCGTGTACCTGCACAAAAGTCCCAACGGCTTGGGCCGTGTGGAGACTCCTCGGGTGTATGAGTCAGTAACAAGCTCAAGGTACGCTAACAATGGAGGTCAAATATTTAGTAGGGTAAAATATCTCGTACCTTGTACTCATTGTTACTTGGATATTTATAAGGATTCACTTGGCTACTTTCTACTCCTATTAGGAGTGTGCTGCCCAGAATCCTTATTAGACCCGGATTAAACTACCTTGATCCGATAGAAGTATAATCCAATAAGGAACCACAAGGGCTTAGAATACTGGCTCAAGCCTTTTCGGACTGGAGAGTCCTCATATAATCCGCTAGGTGTGATTGACCTCTGGGCCGAGCCCAACATAAGAAGCCCAATCCAGCCTGTTAGGATTTATATCCGAACAGAGAGTATGAAAATAAATATGTACGACTCACTTTAAGAGACCAGAGAATAATAAAGAAATGGAATCGATTAACCAATGATAAAGGTAAGTCATATTTAAATATTCCGAAACTTTACCGGGAGCTCTTCTGTATGAACATAAAAATTAGATATAAAAATTAAATACGAGTATTTAAATTTCACCTATTTGTATTTTTATCTCTCATTTGAAGTCAAAATACAAATAGATAAAATTCAAATACACTCATGTTCAATTTTTATGTCCACGTAAAATTTTTGTTCTACATTAGATAAACAACTTATTTGGATAAAATTATGCCTATTTGTGGTTGATCATTAAATCCTCGTCTCCTCTTCCCAATTTTTTTACTAATTAATCATTTTTGTTAAAACAAATATGAATATATGATATATCTAGCTTTCACATGCTTTTTTTTTCATTTAGTTTTGTTTAAATATGACGGCATACTTATAATTAGATAAACAAATTTAATTAAAATAGTTAATAAGGTTAAAATACAAAAGTAGAACTATTTCTCGTCTAAGACTAACCAATATCAATAAATTATTTTGTGTTCAACTTTCTAACGAACCCTCTACTTGATTTTGTTTATTCGAATATCTTTAAACATTCATAATTTTTCATTTAGTTTTATTAAATTACTTGACAATTATCTATCAATTTTTTATTTGTTTGCCGCCTGCCCTCCCACATTCTAGGTATCTCAAATGGATGCTTAGCCCATGTCATTTGGACTAGGCTTCTTCTTACCACTTTCCCAACTATTCCTGGCCCATCATAAAGCCTCTTGGATAGAATGTAACTCTTGTTTTTTTTCTCCTGCATCTTCATATAAAAAAAAAAAAAAAATTCCAAACATTTTTTTATTTTTTAGTTTTACTTACCCATAATCTTCAAACGTTTATTGGGCTTAAAAGGTCCAGATTGCTATTTATTGGGCTCAAAAGGTCCAAATTGCTATCATATACATATAAGGAAGCTTGGCCCAAATTGTCTAGGCCGCATCACAGGCCAACAGGATTTTGGCGCGAAACCTGACGTTGCAAATGACACGTCAGCATCCAGCTCAGACTCGCGCCAAAACTCCTATTACTTTCCCTCTCTCAGTATGTATATATCTGCTTCTCCATCTCTCTCGCCGTCATTTCTCTCGCCGGAGTTGTTTCTCTGTATATATCTGCCATGGATTCATCTGAATCATCATCTTTTGGTTCGTTCAAGTCAAAGAAAATACTGCATTCAAGCTCCGAACCCTCGCCGTCGCCGTCCGATCAACCTGTCAAAGCTTCGGATCAGAGTCCATGGAGCTCCAAAACCCCAGAGAAGCCATTGAACCCGCCTCGCCGGCTTCGAAACCGTGGTACCGCTCTCTCCCTGAAAGAAGTCCGGCATTTTGCGAAGACGCTCCAAGTCCAGGATCCGTGCAATAGATCCGATCGGTTGAGCTCCCCAAAACAGCAAATTTCATCACCACAGAGCCAAACCCCTTTCATCAAAGCAAAAAGATCCGATAGCTCTATAAAGCTTCCAGAAAAGTAAGATACTTTGTGAGTTTATTTAAGTAAAAAAGTTTTTTCATTAATTGAATGAATTTTGAATGTTTTTGTATTTGCAGATCTAGAAAACTGATATCTGTTAATTTTAGACTTTTGCCCTTAATTTTTCTTTAAAAATGTTAAACGTATCTGTATACAGAATGTAGGCCTCCAATGTGTTTAACGTATTATTGAATTAATTTAAGAGTTATATCCGGTTAATATGAACTTAAGTAAGAATGTGGTGAGGTATGTAATTGGGTGTATATAGTTTAACAAATTATTTTACCCTAAACTGACAAAATGGCATATTAAGATCTAGGTAGTTGAATCCAATAATTAGTATAGCCTTTGTCAAGGGCGGAGCCAGGAATTTTTTTCTGGCGGGGCTAGCGTGCGGTTAAAAATTATGATCTCATAAATAATTTGACGGGGGTTCGGGGGCTGCGCCCCCGAGCCAAATTTTGTACATAATTTTATATTTTTCGACTTGTTGCATATGTAAAAACATGTATTTAATTACAATATTGTTAATATTACAAGTAATAACATTATATATATATATATACACTCTTTATTGACCCCTAATATTCTTTTCTAATCACAAATTTGTTAATAAACATTTAAATTTTTTATGTTATGAAAATAATCTAAATTACATATGACATATTAAAAAAATCTAGTGATATAACACATTTTTTGATACGTATCCAAATTACACCTAAATTTTTGAATTTTTTAAAAATCGGAGTTAAAATAATTAATATAAATATGTTTGGAGTCAATACAAAAAAAAAACAAGCTAAATGTGAGATGCCCAAACTAGAAGTAGAAGAATGAAAAGTTGAAACACAGCCATACAGTACAGGGGAAATGAGGATGAGTGAGGGGCGGACTTGTCTTCAAATTAGAATTAGTTTATGAAATTTTTGTTTTGCTCCCTCCAAGTATAGCTTCTCTATTAATCAGTCCCCTTAAGTTTATTAAGTTGCATATTTGGCCCTGCCTTTTACCTATAAAAAAAAAAAAAAAGATCACCTGGGCTACAGCCCACCCTAGCCCATGTGTATCTCCGTCCTTGGCCTTTGTGGAGTTGAGTTTCAAGGTAATTTTTAGTGTTTTTAATAATAGGGTGATATTCTGTAACTGTTTTCAGGTACGAGATATTGGATAAGTTTTTTAGTAGCTTGGATAGTTCAATTCGGCTCCTTCGAATTAAGGGGACTATGTCAACATTTACCAACATCAGCCCCAAAATTGAGTGCTTAACTGATAGGTAAAGTTATTCTGATTCATATGAAATTCTATACTATGCTATTGAGTAATTTTTCCTCATTTTTGGTGTGTGGTGTTTTATGCTAATTTATTGTCATTGATTTAATTATTTAGGAGGTTTTCATATAGTCATTTAGCTCAGTTGAAGTTTGTATTGCCCGAGGCAATTGAGGTAGAGAAGGTTCTTATACGCGATGAGCGGACAAGTTGTATGAAGCCTGATCTTCATGTAACTTTGAATGTGAATGCAATCGAGAATGATGGGAAGTTGAAATCAAATAGTGGCAATTTACTATTGAGGAAAGTCTTTCGAGCTCGGCTTTTGGATTTTTCTAAAGCTCATCCAGAGGTATGCCTGTCTTATACTTTCTTTATTTCCTGAAATATTTGGGTACTAGCTGCACACATTTTGGAGATAATCTCCATGAATCATTAAAACTGTCTACTATAAGTTTCATCAAACTTATACTACATTCTGCATTCAGGGGGATGAAGTTCCAGAGGAAACACTACCTGAGCCGTTTAATAAGTCAAAGAAAGAGCTGCTGCATACAAACACAGTCGGAGCCTCCAACTTTTCCTTGACAAATGAGCAGTCAGCACTCTCAGTGCAGCAGCCCGCTGCAGCTTCCCATCTATCTCAAACTTTCCGGAGGGGCTTTTCAAAGAAAGTTTCAAGCAATGAAGCAGTGAACACAAGCCAAATGCCATCAATGATGCCTGTCCAAAGTTTTGATCTTCCAGTTTCAGAGCCACACTTTGACCAAAGTATTTCTGTAAAGGAAGCATCTTTGAAATCAACCATCTCTCATAAAGACTTGCTGTCTAGGGATTTTCCAGCTTGTCCACCATCATCTTGCCCTCCTGCAACTCCAATCAAAAAATTAGATTCCACAAAGAATGAGTTTTCTACCACAGCATCTGCTAGCGTCCAAGGAACTCCTGCAAAATCCCTTTCAACTCCAGCAAAGCTCATGAGTGCCACACCTGCATTGCGGCCCCCAAAGAGGTGTTATATGAGCCCAGATGATGATTCAACCAGATCACCTAACAAATTGGTCAGGCGTCCACAACGTAGTAGGTCCCTGAAATTTGACACTCCTGTGAAAAATCAACATGTCGAGGAAGTCAGTGAGGGCAAAAATTTATTACTCGACAGTGATATTTTCGATTTACTACATGAGAATCTTCTGCAATCCGTAAGCTTTTTCAAATTATTTATTATAATTATAAAATTTGCCTATGGGTTTCATTTTAGAACATTACGGTTTATGGTATCTGTAAAATTCTATTTTGCGTAAGACACACACACACACACACACGTGTACACACACATACACAGATGTATATTTTTTCCTTCCTCCACTATAGGTACAAGATAGGATATACAAGATTTAGTGAGGTGGTTAAATATATACCCTTAATATTTATGTGATGGATATGAGACATCTTTAAAACAAATGTATGTAGAAACAGCTCCAGCTAAGATTAAACAAGTAGAACAATAATAAACAAGTAGAACAATAAGGGACAACTATCTTCCTCCTTTTTGCTTATATCACTTAAGATATCCTTTTGTGAAGCTAATTGTTGTTGCTTGAAGTTGTATTTGGAACAATATGTAAAAGTTTACCTAGAACATTTCATAGATATAACTAGACTAGTCTAAAAGTATCTTCAAAAGTGAATATTTGGAGAAAAAAAGTTATTTAGTTAAACTGCGGTTTAGGTGGATTTCAAAAATAAGATACGAACAAGGAGGGACTTGTACCTTCATTCCTTTCAGAAACTAGTAGAATAAATAAAATCTCCTGTTATTTTTAACTCTGTTGAAGCAAGAATTTGGTTGTTCCATTAATGTGTGCTTTTAATAATGTCTCCTGAACAGTTTGCTAGATTGACTATTTCTCTGCCCAAAGAAGCCAAGATGGTAATCATTTAGATTAACATGTTTCTAGGAAATGTCATCCAACCTGCTCCAGTGGTGCCCCTGCATCTACTTCTTGTTTGATGCGTCATAAATTATATGGAAGATGGCTTGTGGCTGTACTTATGCTTAATAATTTGAATCATGATACTAAACAAAATTCCTTGTTGCAGATAAGAGAAAAAGAGAAGAAGGCGTTGGAGGATCAGGATCCAGCAATCTCACAAGCAAAGCGGCGTCAACAGATAATTGCCAGCTTACCTAAGCTCTTCGACATGCTTCATTTCTTATTTCAGTCAATCAAGCGTTCCACCATTACAAAAGATGAGCTTATGCACAAGATAATTGCAAGCCATTTAGATATTGTTGACAAAAGTAAGCCTTAGTTCTTATTTCAAAATGAAATTGAAAAACACTAAATTGTGGCAACTGTTTTTTGAGCCAATAATGTTGTGCCAATTTACAGGAGAGGTTGAAGAACAGCTTACATTGTTACAAGAACTGGTTCCTGAATGGATTTATGAGAAGTCAGCATCTACTGGGGATCTTCTCTTATGGTAAGACCTTGTCATGTTTCATGTTTGATGATTGCAATCCATTTATTGATCATTGAAAGAATGTAGTTTCCAAATTTTGGTTCGACTTCCGAGTATAATTAGAGATAGTTACTATGTTTCTCATATATAAGGTTATAGTTGTATAACTATTCAGAGGTGGTTAATGTTATGTGCGCTTTTGCAGCATCAATAAAATGTCAAGTCCTGAATCACTGCGTGCAAGACTAGCTGAAGCAAAATGAAAGAACGCAGAACTTGAATTCAATTCTCAAGTTACTCGAAGAATGCACCAACTGCAAGTTGCCCTGTACATTTGTCTTTCTGGGTTTATCTGTAACTTTATTATTTTATTTAGATACTAGCATATCATCAGTTCAATACGTTGGTCTTTGTTCAAATTAACTGATGAAATCCAGTGAAAATTCTCAATGGCTTGTTGGTATCAACAACTTAAGCTTGCAGCGTACAACGGGCACAAGATTTTGTAAAACTATCTGCTCAAATTACAGTTTTGATGCGGCCTTTTAAACATGTTATAGTTCTAATTTTAGTTAGAGGTCGAAGCAAGCAGGTGTGAACTTGTATAAATGAGTCTGTCAGCTTAACACTATTGGAAGTGATGAAAACTTTCCACCCCTCAATCATGAATTCTTCAAAAGCCTGTCTCAAGTTGAAGCACCTAAATATGAATGTTTTCCCACACCTAGCGGGAGGGGAATCTTGTTGAAGTTGATATGGCCGCCGAGAGAGAGAGAGAATGGATTCCAAAACTGGATCCCAAGAAGAAGAGGTGGCGTGTTCATCAAATTTTATGCACATTATGTGTTAATAAAATAAATTAGACTCTTGGTTTATCTAAGACTTTTGGTAACTCATTATCTATAAATTAGGAGTCTAATGGGTAGTATCTATATTATCATTAGGAGTTTGTCTAAGGAGACTCTTGGGTAGCCTAGTAGCAATCATATTTTAGTAATTTGTATTAGCCTATAAATAGGCTATTTGGTTAATCTAAATAAAATATGAGTGTGTGTATGTAAAATCCTCACCATCCTTTGTCTTCAATATTGCTTTCATATCTATTACCATATTACAACAGTGACATCAGAGCTAGAAATAGGAGAGAAAAGTGTGAGTCCCGAAATAGTGTGAAAGTTCTTAAACAGACCACAATAGCAGCAGCTTTATTTTCTCACCTGTTTTTGTTTTTCTTACTTCTGTAGAAGTAGTGAAACAATGGCTTCAGATTCTAATTTTGTGCAAGCGGCGATCCCACGCTTTGATGTCACTATGACCATTGGAGTATGCTAATGGAGAATTTTCTGCGGTCAAAAGAATATTGGCCAATTGTTGAATCTGGAATTGGACAACCAGAAAAGATGCAACAGATGTCCAAAAAAGCAGAGTTCGAAGGGAGAAAGCTAAAAGATTTGAAGGCAAAAAATTATCTTTTTTCAGGCCATTGATCGTCCCATCTTGGAAACAATTCTTAGCAAAGACACTTCCAAGGATATTTGAGATTCCATGAAAAAGAAGTATCAAGGTACAGCAAGGGCTAAAGAGGCAGCAGCTTCAAGCACTTCGTTCGGAGTTCGAAATGCTTCGAATGAAATCAGGAGAATCAGTTACAGACTATTTTTCAAGAACGATGGCAATCGTTAATCAAATGCGAATCCATGGCGACAAGACAGAGGATTTAACCCATTAATGAGAAGATTCTTCGATCCTTGACACCAAAATTTAATTTTGTTGTCTGTTCTATAGAAGAAGCTAATGATGTTTGATAAACTTTCCATTGATGAGTTACAAAGTTCCTTATTGGTTCATGGATAAAAAAATTAACCAGCAGGAGAAAGAAGAACAAGCATTGAAGGCCTCATCAAATAATAAACTTTACACCCAGTGGAGCTCATAGAGGACGAGGTAGAGGCAATGATCGAGGTAGAGGAGGACGATTCAACAATAATCGTTGGAATCAACAAAATCATCAGCATCAAGAAAGTCAATTTCAAGGAAGAGGCAGAGGACTGGCGGCTACCACTCAACAACTTTTAGACCAAAGTCAGCAGACAAGTCTAATGTTGAATGTTACAGATGTCATAGGTATGGCCATTATAAGTCAGAATGTGAAACTGTTTAAATAGACAAAGTGGAGAAAAAACTAATTTTGCAGAAAAAGAAGAAGTGTCTCTTTTGATGGCGTGTCACGTGAAGGAAGAAACTCAACAAAAACAATGTGGTATTTAGACACTGGCTGCAGCATATCACATGTGTGGAGATAAGGATGCATTTTCTGACTTGAATGAATCTTTCCGCAGCTCAGTTTAAGTTCGGTGACAATTCCACCGGTTTCAGTTTATGGGAAAAGGGAAAGGTAAACAATTCAAACTAAAGGAAATACCACCACACTATTGCTAATGTTCTTTTTTGTGCCAGATTTAAAGACCAACTTGCTTAGTGTGGGTCAGTTGCAAGAAAAGGGATACGGAAGATTTCTATCAAAGATGGAGTATGTCAGATTCAAGATGCAAAGTTGGGCTTAATTGCTCAAGTTAACATGACAGCAAAAATCGTATGTTCCCGCTTTATCTCCGCAACACCACTCATTCATGTTTCTCAACGAAAGTGAAGGATGAAGCATGGCTATGGCACTTCCGCTATGGGCAATCTGAATTTTGGTGGATTAAAAACACTACAACAGAAGAACATGGTGAACGGGTCTTCCTCAAATTACAGCTTCCTTCTCAAGTTTGTGAACAGTGTGTTGTTAGCAAACAACACTGCAATCCGTTTTCCACAAGGAAAATCTTGCAGAGCGAAGAAGACATTAGAAATTGTTCATTCCGATATTTGCGGGCCAATAACACCACAATCTAATGGAGGTTAAAAGATACATAATTACCTTCATTGATGATTATAGTCGTAAAAACATGGGTTTATTTTTTGCAAGAAAAATCTGAAGCTCTTGGAGCCTTTAAAAGCTATAAAGTGCTCGTTGAGAAAGAAGTTGGCAGTCCCATCAAAGTTCTTCGTACTGATCGTGGTGGAGAGTATAACTCACATGAATTTGCAAATTTCTGTGAGGTTCATGGAATCAAGAGGCAACTTACAGCAGCCTACACACCCCAACAAAACGGAGTGTGCGAAAGAAAAAATCGTACTATTATGAATATGGTGCGAAGCCTTTTAAATATGAGCGGCATTCCAAAAACCTTTTGGCCTGAAGCTGTTAATTGGAGCATTTATATTTTGAACAGAAGTCCCACTTATGCTGTTCAAAATATGACACCTGAAGAAGCATGGAGCGGAAGAAAACCTGCTGTAGATCATTTCCGAATTTTTGGGTGTATTGCCTATGCTCATAATCCAGATGTGAAGAGGAGGAAACTAGATGACAAGGGAGAAAAATGCATTTTTCTTGGTGTTAGTGATAAGTCCAAAGCTTATAAGCTATACAATCCTAGCACCATGAAAATAGTTATCAGCCGTGATGTGGTTTTTGATGAAAAAAACACCTGGTCATGGAATGAAAATGGTGTTCAAACAAAATATTCCAGCAGATTTTGATGATGATGAGAAAGGGCAGGAGCCTGTGGAAAATGAGCAAGAACAGGGATCCACTCAAAATGTTCCAGTAGCCGATCAAAGCCCACTTGCAGTTGAATCACAAAGGCCTCAACGTGTTCGAAAAGACCAACATGGATGACTGATTAATGAGGTAACTGGAGTTGACCAAGGTGATGATCCACTTACACATTTTGCTCTATTTTCAGATTGTGATCCTACCATTTTTGAAGTGGCTGTCAAAGAATCAAAATGTGAGAAAGGCTATGGATGCAGAAATTACAGCCATAAAAAGAAATGATACTTGGGAGCTTTGTGATCTTCCCAAAGGGCAGAAAACAATTGGTGTAAAGTGGGTTTACAAGACAAAGCTGAAGGAGAATGGAGAAGTTGACAAGCACAAGGCACGCTTGGTGGCTAAGGGCTACAAACAGGAGTTTGGTGTTGATTATAAAGAAGTCTTTGCTCCGGTTGCAAGGCATGACACAATCAGATTGGTGATTGCATTGACAGCTCAAAACTCATGGCCTATTTTCCAGTTGGACGTAAAATCAGCTTTCCTGCATGGAGATTTGAAAGAAGAGGTATTTATTGATCAACCTCCTGGTTATGTGAAAATTGGCAATGAGCATAAAGTGTATAAGTTAAAGAAGGCTCTATATGGATTAAAACAAGCTCCACGGGCTTGGTATAATCGTATAGAAACTTATTTTTTGAAGGAAGGATTTCAAAAATGTCCTTATGAACATACACTTTTTATAAAAGATTGAAGATGGAGGAAAAATGCTCATTGTTAGTTTATATGTAGATGATTTAATCTATACGGGAATTCAACCATGTTTGAAAGTTTTAAGAAATCCATGATGGCTGAATTTGAGATGTCCGAATCTTGGCTTGATGCATTACTTTCTTGGGATTGAAGTGGTGCAGTCCTCTGATGGAATTTTTATTTCTCAAAAGAAAGTATGTGCGAGAAATTTTGGACAGGTTTCAGATGAAGGATTGTAATCCTGTAAATACACCATCTGAGTTTGGTTTAAAAGCTAAACAAAGATAATGGAGGAAAGAAAGTTGATGACACTCTTTACAAAACAGATAGTGGGGAGTTTAATGTATTTAACAGCAACAAGACCTGATATCATGCATGTGCTGTAAGTGTGATTAGCAGGTACATGGCGTGTCCTACTGAGATTCATCTCTTGGCTGCAAAAAGAATTTTTCGATACTTGCAAGGTACTAAGGAGTTTGGATTGTTTTTACAAGAAGGGAGAAAAGTCAGATTTGTTTGGCTTTACGATAGTGATTATGCAGGAGATTCAGATGATCTAAAAAGCACGTCTGGGTATGTTTTCATGATGGGGACATGAGCTGTTTCATGGTCATCATCGAAGAAGCAACCTATTGTTACATTATCAACCATGAAGCTGAATTTGTTGCTGCAACAGCTTGTGCTTGTCAAGCTATTTGGCTAAAGAAAATTCTTAAAGAACTACATTGGAAAGAGGATGGACCTACTCAGATTTATTGTGACAACAATTCAGCAATAAAGCTTTCAAAAAATCCTTTTTACATGGTCGAAGCAAACATATAGATGTGAAGTATCATTTTTTGAGGGATCTCACGAATGATGGAGTCATTAATCTTATTTACTGCAGAAGTGAAGATCAGATTGCTGACATTTTAACAAAGCCTCTCAAAGGTTCCTGCATTTCAGAAGCTCAGGAAGTTACTTGGTGTTTGCACTTCAAATGATGCAATTTGCATGAAGGATGGCGTTTCAAAGTTTGACTCTTATTAAACTGAATGTTATGCATGGAACATCAGTTTAAAGGGAGGGATTTGTTTAATAAAATAAATTAGACTCTTGGTTTATCTAAGACTTTTGGTAACTCATTATCTATAAATTAGGAGTCTAATGGGTAGTATCTATATTATCATTAGGAGTTTGTCTAAGGAGACTCTTGGGTAGCCTAGTAGCAATCATATTTTAGTAATTTGTATTAGCCTATAAATAGGCTATTTGGTTAATCTAAATAAAATATGAGTGTGTGTATGTAAAATCCTCACCATCCTTTGTCTTCAATATTGCTTTCATATCTATTACCATATTACAACATTATGTTGGTACTGATTACTGAATATGAATCAATGTCATAAGTATATATGATTTGTTGCAAGAGAAAGCAGAATTCTGGGTTTTTATATATGTTTGAAGGGGAAAAAGAAGTTTTACATCAAGTGATAAATTTTTTAATGTCATTATTGAGTATGACATCATTTTTGTTGTTCTCATCTAATATTATTTATTGTCTATGGCTATGGTTTTTTTAATTTTTTTTATTTTAATAATTGATAATTAAAGTGAACAAATTAACCCAAAACTGGAGTTGGTTTTGAACCTAAAAGTTAGATATTTATAAAATGAATAAAAACAAAATCAAAACAACTATTAGATGATTTTTTTGGATTTATTTTGAAAAATTAACTATAAAAAATAAGAAGAAAACCCAAACAAGCCTATATATTATAGTAGCTTAGTATTGATTACAAATTCAAAATTTTTTATACAAAAAGTAGCTTACAAAATGGTCTACCAAAATATAATTAGTTTATCATTCATTAAATATTATAAACAATCACAACCATAAGCATACTAGTTTAACATTAATACTTAATAACAAGGCACTATTAATTTTTAATATTTATGATTTTAAATTGTTTTTTTTTTTTGATTTTATTCTCCTTTTGCAAATTCTTTGCCTTCTCGAGCTCTATAGTAGAGAAAGGTCTTTTTCCCGGGTCGGGGTTACTCTGTTCAATCCAAGCCGAACGATCCTCTCTTCCTCTTCCTCTTCCCCTTCCTCTTCCTCTTCCCTCTTCCCTCTTCCCTCTTCCCTCTTCCCTCTTCCCTCTTCGTCTTAGTAGAAACTGCGAAGGAAAGGAAATTGAGAGCACATCGAAATTGCTTTCTCCAATCTTAAAGATCCGATTCATCTTCTTCGTTCCACACCCTGTCCGGTTTTTGCTGATCTACCCATCTGAATCTGATTTATTTTCTTTTAGGTATAAGTTCTGAACAATACCCAGTATGCTCCATATGTTATGTGTATCTATATGTTATGTGTGTCATTTATGTGATGTCTTTTGTAGTTGATTGAAATTTATAGCTGCAGATTTAAGAAAATTTTCTTGATTTTGTGTTACAAGACAAAATTACTTGTTTAGGTTTTGCACGTTAGAATTTCTCTACTGATTCACAGTTTGTAATGATATTTTTTTGATCTGTCGAATTCATGTAAGCTATAACCAGTGTTCTAAAAGGCCCTGCCTAAGCCCCCGGCGCCGCGCCGAGGCAAAAAAATCCCCTAGGCCGCCTAGGTGGTGCGTAGGCGGGGCCTAGGCGAGGCAAGGCGGACAAAAATTTTTTTTTGTCTGATAATGACACGGAGAAAGAGGGAGATGAAGAGTGCGAGTCTGATGGAGACATTATCTTGGAGGGATATGGAAAAGAAGAATTAGAGATATAGAGAGATACAGAGATGATGACTATTAGTTTGTATTTTTTATTATTTGTTTGTGTTTGAACTTTGAACAATTGCATGTTTGTGTTTAAACTTTGATATTGACAATATGGATATGTGTTTGAACTTTAAGAAAATGTCTTTATTATTTTTATTATAGATTGTTTTGTTTTATATTATTGTTTTGTTTAGATAAATGTAAGATAAAATATTAAAATTGGCTTAAAATAAAAAACCCGCCTAGGCCCCGCCTAGGCCCCCTAGGCGCTAGGCCCCCGGGCCGTCCGCTTCCCGCCTAGCGCCTTTTAGAACCTTGGCTATAACTATGTTAAAATGGGTATAATTGTTAAATCTTTCCATTGTTTTCTTTTTGATTTGACCTGTAATGCTTTACAAGTAATCACAAAGGATCTGATGCAAGCATGCAACAATTAATCCGCATATGCTTTAGCCAGCTGAAGTGCCAAAGCTAACTGCACTCTCCACAAATGTGTTTAGCAAACTGCACTGCCCACAAATGTGTTTGTGTGCTAGAATTCTATTGATACAATGGACTTCCTGCATTTCATATGCTATCACTTTGGTTCCTGAGTGAATGTTCGACAATAAAACTTCAATTGAACACAACTACACTTGTAATTGGAGATTATTACTTGTATTCTCTTTTTCTAGCATTTTGTGTTTCTACTTATTATATTTGGTGCAAGTACAAGTTATTTACGAATTGTTATGTTGCGGATTTGTTCACATAAATTAGAAGCCTCTATTATTATAAAATCTGGATTGACTTCAAAATGTTATAATTTTGTCAACTTCTTTAGCCTCTTGGTATGATCAATGATATGTTGCTATCCAATGAGAATAGAGGTTTATGGTCTTGTAGACTAGTCGATTCGATGAAAATGAAATTCCATTTCATTTTCCCAAATTTTCTATTGTTTGTTTTTTAGCTTATCTGCAATAGACAAGTTTTCATTCCTGTTACAAAGAGGGAAATGGAAGAGGCAGAAATGAGTTTTCATTCTTTTGAAATAACAAACAGTTAGTTTTTTTTATAGTCTTTAGGGCCCTTAAAAATTAATGCGGTAGTGCTGTTTGCAAGAAAGTTGGCCTGATAATATTTTGACTTTCCATATCCTTATGCAGAAATGTATGATAATCTCGGGAACCAGCCAGGCGGGCCAAGACTACCCACAAATGCACAGCAAAGTCCATTTGGGAATGCATTCTATGGTGCTGGCGCCTCAGGACTCATCAGAGGGGGACTGGGCGCTTATGGAGAGAAAATTTTAGGATCTAGTTCAGAGTATGTGCAAAGCAATGTAAGTAGCATGCTATGGATTCTCCCATCTTCTTGTTAGAGCCATTATGTTGAATCATTTACAATCAAACCAAGTTAAAAGGCATATGCAGTTGTGTTTGATTGGAATGTCTGCTATGCTATACTGGGAGCCCATTTATGTTATCTTTTATAATGTTTTGTAGATACCTTGAGAGCTTGACTTCAAGACCTTGTCCATGGGTCTATAGCTTGGTTAGTTAGTTAAATTCCCCTTGACATGGTTCTGAGATATTTTGGGGAACCCATGCTTCTAGAATTCCATTATCTTGAAGGAGTCGGTGCTTGTTTTGAATATTTTTATACTGCTGAATGGACAGTGCATAAATTACAACCTACATTTTTCTAAACCCTTCGGTTATATTCACGTAATTATCATACCTTTTTCTCCACATGAGCATACAAAGTTATTCTTTCCACTCAATTATTTCTTTTCCTACTTCTTTCCTTGCGGAGGGGTGGGATTGGTTTTTATAGTATATTCTATTGGCAGCCTTTCACTAGACCAGAATTTTCCCAACGTTCCTCATTTTTTTAGTAATGATGTTGGAAATTTTAAACCAATTAGGGCTATATTAAGCCTGGCTGTGCCATTTTGAGTTTGGTCATTAAGTGATGAACATTGCTCGAGCTTGAAATGAGCCAAGCCAGTGAGTCACACTTATGTTTGAGCTCAAACCAATTTAAAATTTATATCTATCTAAATATTTACATATCTTGTATTGTATATTTAAAATATAATATAAAATAAATAGAAATAAAAACTTATCAAAAAAGCTGAGCAAATTTTCAAACGAATCGAAAGAGCTCAAACATTTGCTAGTTCGCGAGCGTACAAGTCGAGCCACTCATGTTCGAGCCTGATAATCAAACCATTAAAAGAAGGAACCAAGCCAACCCAACCCAAGCTGACTCGTGAACAGGTTGTTCACTTACTGCCCTATACCTCAATCAAAAAGCCAGTGTTGTTCACTACCATGCACTTCACAAAATGGAAGTTATATCATACATAAATTGTGCCTTAAGGGTCTTTCATTCCATGTCTATGAATAAGCATTCTAGAAATTTTTGCTGATGAAGTCGTTATCTTGTGATCATTTGAACTATTTGAAATGCAGAAACCGACATTATTTTGAGATATAATCTATAGGTGTATATTAATATTTTTTTATAATGAACAGATAAGTAGGTATTTCTCTGATCCCCAATACTATTTCCAAGTCAATGATCATTATGTGAGGAATAAATTGAAGGTCGTTCTTTTTCCTTTCCTGCACAGGGTAAGTGCTTTGCCACCATGATTTTTTCCCTTTCGCCAGCTTTTATATGTCTTTGACAATAGTTAATCTTCCCTTTTACCTTTTGCTATACCAGGGCCATTGGACAAGAATCACCGAACCAGTGGGGGGTAGGCTATCATATAAGCCCCCAATTTATGATATAAATGCTCCAGATCTGTATATTCCATTCATGGCATTTGGCACCTATGTTGTTCTTGCTGGCTTCTCATTGGGTCTTCACGGAAAGTAAGTATAAGAATGAACAAGCTTCTGCATAAATTGGCCCAAAAATTGATGTTCAAGTAATGCTAGCTCTTATGGATTCACATTCCTTTTCTACTCTCGTTTTCCTATGTCTTTTGTTGTTGTTTGCATCTAAAATAAACGCTATTTCCCTCATTCTAGAGTTAGTGCCCATATCCTAGCATTATTAATGAGTTAATCACTTGGAAAAAGAAGGAAAGCTTAGTATTACTGTTGCATTATTTCTTTGCCTCCCATTTATGGAGCACAATAGTGCTGCATGAAAAGACGAAAGGCATATGCTAATTATTACATAGAATAACAAGTGAATTGCTACAGTACTTGAACATTAGACATTTGAAATACTGGGATAAATGAATGTTAGATTCTTTTATGCTTAGGCCTGCAAAAATTATTTTGCTCTTTGACAAATGCTACATCAAATATTGTTTTTTCTTTAAATGGTGATTGCGCTTCTTAATGGAGAGCTTAAGGAATTTTCTGTATTGGATATTTATAAGGATAAGCAAGTAATTCTAGCTGCTGCCAGTGGTGATATAAATAATATAATATACGAATCAAAAAAGTATGGCTATGTTGGGTTTTGAGCACTGACGGCTGACCCCCTTTTACTGTTTTACAAGAAAAATAACCCTCTATCTCAAATACAATTATAATAAAAATCATTTTTCACTAAGTTTCTTTATTTACCAGGTTTAGCCCAGAAGCTCTTAATTGGCTGTTCGTCAAGGGATTGGTAGGTTGGTTTTTGCAAGTTTCACTGCTCAAAATGTCATTGTTTTCATTGGGTAGTGGGGAGGCACCTTTGCTGGATATTGTGGCATATGCTGGGTATACCTTCACAGGTATGTGTCTGGCTGTCATTGGAAAGATTTTGTGGAGCTACTCGTACTATTTTTTGATGCCGTGGACATGCTTATGCATGGGAATTTTCTTGGTGAAGACGATGAAGAGAGTTCTATTCGCAGAGGTGAGGACATACGATTCAAGCAGGCATCACTACCTCTTGCTCTTCATTGCTTTAGCTCAATTCCCACTTTATGTTTGGCTTGGCAACATCAGTGTGAATTGGTTATTTTGAGCGGTATTCCTTGTTGTTATAGTTAGAAACATTTACGTGTATATGACAGTCTGCAGGAACTGTTACAGGCAATTTTTCAGTTTTGATTGATCCAGTTAGGACTGTAGTTCAAATAGTACTCCCTCCGTCCCAAATTAATTGTTTTTTTAAGACTTTTTTAAGTCAAATTGACTATTTTTAAAATTAATAATTAAGCATATATAAATATATTTCTAAAATTATAAAAATTGAAATTAGTAATAAATTGTATATATTTTCTTTTGGTTATAATATCTTCACCTATATGTTAGCAAAAATAGTAAAAAAATTAGTTTTAAAAATAGTCAATTTGACTTTAAAAAGTCTTAAAAATGCAATTAATTTGGGACGGAGTGATATTATTTTGTTACCAAGAATCAATAGTATCACACACACGCACACACTTTGTTAATATAGAAATTTGGAACTAATATAATTTATTGCTTAGAAAAAAGTCACCAGAACATGTGTTATCTAATCAAAGTATGTCTATTACGAAGCTCTCCTACGTTTTGGAAAAAATATTGAAAGTGACATAAAAGTCTCATTTTGGAACAATACAAAGCTCTCCTTTTATGATTTTTTTTTTAAAAATGTATTAAAGGTAACATAAAACTCTCATTTTGGACCAATTAATACCATCAAAATACTAGCAAATGGATTTATTTTTTTTGTTTTAATTTTCAATATTCTAGAAGTCAGCTCTAAAGTACTTGGTCACAACAAAAATTATTTTTTTCCCCTTTTGTTTTATAAGTTCACGATCAACACATAAAAAATGATAATAAAAAAAAACCTAAGAATTTTTTTGTCTGTTAAAGTTTTTTATTATTATTTTATTTTTCGTCTAAAACTCACAAACATAATAAAAATAAAAGGGTTTTTTTTACTTTTTTTCTTTCCTCACCTAAATTCCATTTTTATCTTCCCTCCAGACTCTAAAGAAATTGTAGACAGAGAAATTTAATTTAAGGAAAATTTTGTAATAGGGGCTGTACTTTTATTTATAATAATAACAATAGAAAAGTACTCATATTTTGTAGCAGTATTTCCTTTTATTTGTGTTTTTCTTTAATAATTTGAAGGGAAAAGTGAAATGTATCACTTCCTTTCCTTTTATTTTCTCAACTGCCAAATACCAATCAGCTAGCTACTCATCCCTCCCTCTGTATGACTGTATCTTCGACCGTATTGGTTTCTTCTCCCCAGTTTTAAGCTGAACTCTAGTTGAGCCTTCCGATTCAGCCAGCCGGAGCTCCGGTGATCTAATATACCCTCTCTATTCTACGGCAACTTCACCTCCAGATCCTCTCCTATCTTGGTAAGATTCACTCTTCAGTGTCTACGTACACGCATATATGCACATCACTTGCTTTTATATTTGAGATTGAGAGAGAGTGGTTTCGGAAATCTTAGGGCTCTAAGTCTGTGATTTTTGTTGATTGAAGATCGTTGGGGTGAAATAATAAAATGCTCGGGGTTCCTAATTGTTGGATTGCGTCGATTTTCGTTGGTTAATCATAATGTTTATTTCCAATTCGTTCGAGCTACTCCATCGCCAGTCCTACCAAAGCCTTATGAAATCCCTAACAATCCATTCGATGCCTCTTCATCATCAATAACATCGTATTAGTCGACAAAAGCCCTTTATTGGATTGTTGTAATTTCCATCTTCATATCTCTTTGTACAAACACCTATATGCATATGGGCACCTTATATAATGCTTTTGCTGGAATAGAAATTATTGCTATAAGTTTCTTTTTCATTATTTTGAATGGAATCCCTTTTTCTGGTGATAAGTTTTGTTGTTTCTTCAAGATTCTTCCTTTATTTGATCTTCATGGTCTTTTTGTTCCGAATGTTTTTGTGATAATAAGTATATCATTCTTAATAATACAAACGGCCTATTTTGCTATATTTATTGGGGTATAGGATTTTAGCTTGTTGTTAAATCTTTGAGCCAATATTTGAATTTTGTTTAGATTAAAAGTAAATTTATGGCGTATAATTTGTTTTATTCTACAAAAATTATGTTGTGGAAAACCACCACTTTAAGTGTTAGTTTCAATCTGCAATAGTTCTCTCTCCCACACTAGCAGAGGTGTTGCTGATGACCTCTTTTATGCACAATCTTGATTTTGGAGGGAAGAAGTTCTGTTTGCCTCCTTTTTCTTTCCTCCCCCCCCCCCTCCCTTTTTTTATGCACATTCTACCCTGAGCTCTGCTAAAGATCGGGAGATTGTTTAACAGAAAATCACTTGGTTTCCCTTTTGCACAACTTAGCAAAAAAATAGTTCAAGGAACAATTTAAAAAAACAATACAAATTGATGGGTCAGATTTGCATTTTAGTCATATGTACTTGACTACTTGTATTCACTGATTGAGTAAAAATCAACAATCTTTATGTGTTTGTGTTTCCTCTGTGTATTTTTTTACTTAATACACTCATTATATACGCAATTAAAATACCTTTTGAACTACTCCTATTTAGTTAACAACCACTTTGATTATCATGTTTTTTGCGAGAAACATCTCATCTATTAGGGGTATACCAGGTTCAATATTGATGTTAAAAGAGGTCCAAAATTATTGAGGGGTAAATTTCTATTTACTATACTTTGATACACAGTTAAATATCTTTTGTTGGATGCCCTCAAAAATAAGTCACATAGTGTCTTCGATGCCCAATCTAGATGATGATTTTAAGTCATCTTATTTGATGGCACTTAAATAAAGTGTCATTCCAGAAGATGGTTTTTGCTCCTTAATTACAGTTGAATTTCTTAAATTTCATGGGGATCACCAAGTTTTCCTTGAATAATGGTATTAGAAAGGGAGGATTCCTTGATGGCTTGACGCCTAGGTAGTCTTTCATTACTGAGTCTTTGCATCCTAGCTCATTTTATCCTCAAAATTCGAGGAATTCTTTATACATCAATTGATATGTAAAGTAGTGGTTATTCATTAACTCATCATACACAAAGTACACTGTATACTATAATTTTTGTTTATTTGTCTTTTTTTATACATTCAAACATTCAGTTTTCATGTTCCAGCTTCATTTGAGCATAGACTTTGTTGTGTCTTGGCTGCTCTTTTAGTGACTGGTTTTATGGGAACTTTTTTAAAGGTTATTGTGGTTGCAGTGTCTGTTTGTAGGACTAATATTAATTTCCTGCCATGTGTTTTGGCAGTAATTTATTGCAAGTAGCGAGGAAAGGTTGTCGTTACGGATAGATTTACTCTTTTATGGACGTGGGTTTCAAGAAAAGATTGAAATAAATCCACTCTCTGTTTTACAACAAGGATTTTTCTCAATCATTCCAAATGATACAGGAGAGATATGCTGGATCTTTTTAGTGTAAATTGTTAAATTTGGATAAAAGAAACTATAACTTAAGTTGGTTGCTTCAACACTATACAACTTTCTCTCCCTGTGCAAAGATTGAAGTCAGAGGGTTTGCCTTATCTACTCAGAGTTAAAATAGCTTGGTGCCTGCCATGCAAGCAGCCTGCCATTTTCGCCCAGTCCTTTTCTTCTCTAACAGGTTTTCCTCTCGTTGTGTCACTTTCTCTTCTTATGTTAGTGTGTGTGTGTGTATATATATATATATATATGTGTGTGTGTGTGTGTTTGCATACATGTGGTTCCATATCCATACATACATTGCATTTAACTTTGCGACACTATCCACTTTAATCTGCTGTGCTGTACTCTTTGCAGAAGTAGCTCTATCAAACCGAATGGTTGGCTGAAGTTAAAATCCCCCAAGTTGTCTCAACTTGCTGGCACTGGAGAGATTCAGACCTGTAAATTTCATGCTCCTCTTCGGCAAACAAGATTATCTGCGATTCCCAACACAGATGATGGTCACTCATGTTTTTCTATACCTGAGGAAAATACAAACGCAAGCCCGGCATTAAATAGTGAAGCAGAGACATGGTTTAGTAGATGGTCACCTCCCAGGTACTTGTGGAGGGGATTATCAGTCTTTATTCTTGCAGGGCAGGTAATTACTAGGACTCTAAAGGGCAAAGTCCACTGGAGGAACACTCTCCAACAACTGGAGAGAGTAGGTCCGAAGTCGGTTGGGGTCTGTCTTTTAACCTCCACTTTTGTCGGAATGGCCTTCACTATCCAATTTGTTAGAGAATTCACAAGATTAGGATTAAACAGATCAATTGGCGGCGTCTTAGCTCTAGCCTTTGCAAGGGAGTTGAGTCCTGTGATCACGTCAATAGTAATTGCAGGGCGTATTGGGAGTGCATTTGCTGCAGAGTTGGGAACCATGCAGGTCTCTGAGCAAACCGACACACTGAGAGTTCTTGGTGCAAACCCTGTTGATTACATGGTGACACCAAGGGTGATTGCTTCCTGCATTGCTCTGCCATTTTTAACTCTAATGTGTTTCACAATAGGGATGGCATCGAGTGCCCTCCTGGCTGATGGCGTTTATGGGATCAGCATAAACATAATATTGGATTCTGCTCAGAGGGCTCTTAAATCGTGGGATATAATTAGTTCAATGATCAAGTCACAAGTTTTTGGTTTGATTATATCTATTGTGAGCTGTGCATGGGGTGTTACCACCTTGGAAGGTGCCAAAGGTGTTGGCGAATCGACTACTTCAGCTGTCGTTATCTCTCTTGTCGGTATCTTCATTGCTGATTTTGCTCTCTCGTATTGTTTCTTCCAAGGAGCCGGAGATTCATTGAAGAATTGTTTCTGATTTGTCCAAACCTTTAGTTAATTGTTGTTGTTGATGAATTTGACTGCATTCATTTAGGATTGGAAGTAAGGTCGTAAAATGAGCAAAACAATTTGGGCTCGATTCGTACTCGCTCGATTAAAAGTTTGATTTGAGTTCGACTCGAAATATAAATAATTCAACTATGGGTAAATTTTAAAGTTCGATAAATTACTCGAACTTTCTCAAATTATAAATTGGATCATATTTGTTCGAAAAGTTAAAATTGCTCGGGCTTGATTCGAGATCGTGCTCGATTCGGTAGCTAAACGAGTCTCATTAAATCTTATTTTATACTCGATAAATTTTGTGAATTAAATCTGAACAAGTCAATACTCGGTTCATTTATACCCTTAATTGGAAGATCAATTAATTCGAGGTTTTGATTCTCCTGATTAATGTAATTGCACCACTAATGCTGCAAATCGACAAAGTCTCTCATTTCCGGACGATGAGAATATAACTAGTGAAGTTTCATTCTCTCCCACACAAACAAATACGCACAATGTATGTGTATATGTTATGGTGGGAAGATGATCACAAATGGGTCGTCATGTGTAATGGCACTTTATATGTGGAATATATTTCTGGCGATGTTGAAAGTTTCCTACAAAATCCAGGTTAGGTCATGGCCTTATGGACCCCGTCGTCTCCAATGGGGAAAATAAAATGGAAAATTTTGAAACAACGGAAAAGTATGACCATACAAACTTTTAGTGTTATCACCATTAAGATCATTCACTTTATAATCACCCTATAAATTAAATTAAGCACCAAATCTCACCAATATTAATTTGTGGTTAGGATAAATTAAGGCCGTATCCTCCAAAGTGATCACAAATAAACAAAAAATGATATAATGCAATCTATTTCTATTATAACCAGATATGTATAACTCTGAATTGAAGCATTGAAATTGAAAACTGTATACCCTTGTTCTAAAATTAGAGTTACATATTATACGAAAAAATAATCTTTAAAATAATCTTTAAGTTTTATTATAGGAAAAAATGTAGAATCATATATTTTGATAATGAAAGTAATGGTTTTAGCATCATTGGATACCTATCTTACTGTTAGATTTATTGAAGCTACTGAATGTGGATGCTGAGAAGGGTTGGTGACAATGTTTCAAAAACTCGTAATGATTGGCTTCCCAATTCAATATATATATAAATGGTGCTGTCCATTCAATTATCATATTCTCTTGAAGCATATAAATGACTCACTGAGTTAGAACGTTGTAATTCTTTTTTATGTATTCTTATTTAATAATACATAAAATATCATAATGAAATTATATTTACATTAATATGACGCCACTTGGAATCTCTTGTGAGATAGGCTTGGATTTTACTATACAATTCTGATCATAATCTTTTATGTTTTACGGCGTCATTCCCTTTTTTTTCTTTTTCTTTTTTTCCTTCTCATATAAATGAGAGACTAGCTAATTATAGAACATACAGCAATTTTGATTCCGCATGATTGTGTCATGCCATGTATTTGACGCCTTCAAATTTGAGTTTATATAACTTAATTTGAGCCGTCAAAATATAAAATAATATATATAAATTTTTTTTAATTATAACTATTACAATACTGTGAATAGTACGACAACGCACACACTAAATTCTCATTATAATTACTTGTACATTATTTTAAAACTTAGTGCGGACTACTATAATTACTAAATCGGACCATCACTTTATTCGCATGCTTTCCTCATTAGTTCCAGCTACATGTTTGGATTCAAATAGTCCAGTAAAAAATATCACGACTAAGATAACAAACGGATAAAATTATCTTTACTCTCTAATAGTGATCTATTAGAGATTTAAAAAAATGCTAAACAACATAAGTATTTAATAAATAACTGCAGCGGAATGAGCAATGCATTAGAAAAGTCAAATAAACAATAATGTCTACTATCTTCTACAATTTAAAATTCATTATCAAGATTCTATCAACTGTAACACAAATGATCATGATCATGTCAAACAACAGTTTTTCTTTGCACGCGTGTCAAATAGAACTTTCACTACGTTTTTTTGTCACACAGACTAAAAACAATCAACAACCATATTGTCTTTGTACTCAAGCTAAAGACATTCGCAACAACTTGAGTCCTGATGGTTAGTACAAACAACAAAGAATAAACAAAAATAATAGAAATAATAAAACAATGAATGAATATTAGAGATCTGTAATTTATTTATGTTTAAGGAATAATTTAATTTGTTCATAGTTCAATAATGTCCAAATTGTCAACACAATGTTCAGAATTTCGGAATGAGTTCAAGTCTAAAAGTATTGTCTAAAATTTATAGATAAGAAGTTCAACGGTAAGGTTCACGGTACATGGTACAAGGAATATTTAACAGTCTAAAATGTTCACAGTTCAAATAGAAAATTCAGGTCAAAATGTTCATAGTCTAAATATAAAGTTCAAAATCAAAAATACTCACAGTACAAATACAACTGTTAGAATTCAACATGAAGGTTCAGTTCAAAAGTTATTATATGAAGCACAAACTATCAAAGAAATTTTAACGAATTGTTATTTTAAAAAATTTCACTGTTTAATATTATGGGCTGTAAAAACGAATAATAATTTCTTACCATACTAAGTTTAAATTTAGGAGAGTGAAGAAAGTGATATCTCTTACCTCAGCACATGACTGGATTTTGCTTCTTATGTAAGAGATTAACCTAAATGTATATTTATAATTTAATGAGTAATTGCCTTATATAAGTTCTATAGTGTACACTAACTTGTATCTTGTAACATTGTCAAAAATATATTAATGGTATTTGTAAAATAATTTGTATAGTGTACAAAATGGAGTAAATTAAACTTTCAAAATAATTTTTGAATGAATAAAATAACATTTTGAAATAATCTTCCAGAGAAGCTTTTCAAATGAATATTTTAAAGGAAGAATTGTTAATATTGTGCAATTTGTGGGTGTTTGTGTAATTATACTTTAGAAAAAAAAGACTCACCTGAGCAACGCTTGCACTATTATTGATATTACTAACATTCAAGTATTCTTAACATTCTCAAATAAGCACTCGCAGTAAGAAATATTTAGAAAGTTGGGGGAAGAACAAGTAAGAAGGTTATGCCAACTGCTTATGCTAAACCTCCACTTTTATAGTCAAAGTTTAACTAACATCTGTCATACATCAATTTTAGCATACTTTTCACATTTTAAGATTATTTTTAATCTGTCACACATTATTTTATTATAATTTTCATATTTCAAGATTACATTTAATTTACTACACATAAAATTTTGACACAACTTTTACATTGTAAGATTATCTTCAATCTATCATATATATATAATTTTGGCACAATTTTTACATTTCAAGATTACTTTTTATTTACTATTCATATTAATTATTATATTTGTTTATCTTCTGTATTATTTACTTAATATATTAATAACACAAATATTTATGTATACAATGTTATTTATCTAACTTATTAATGAGTCTGTCTAACTTTTCAGTACCTGCGACTTTTAAATACGTAACTTTTATTATTACCCTTACTACTGTGACAACTATTGACTCAATATTGTGGAATATTGTAGTGACAATGTGTTATTGTTCCTTTATTATCGGGTATTTTAACAATTAAATGTAATAGTTTCATTGACAAATTTTATTAATGATTATTTTGTCGTTTTCTATATCCGACAATTATTCTGTTGTAGAGTTCACTAATGATTGGTTGTTACAACGTAGTCGTACGATACCAAATATTCTTTGACATTTCTTTCAACATTTTTTTTTATTTTTTGTAATTTACACATATCATTTTTAATTTTATTTTTTTTATCAATTTAATACCTTATTGTTTCAAAAACACATATAAAAAAAATTAAAATTTATTAATTAAAAGTCAGAGTCTTACATACATAATATAAGATAAATAAAAATTAAAAATGACTTTTCCTTAATTTATTATCACTCCGTCCCAAATTAATTGCATTTTTAGGACTTTTTAAAGTCAAATTGACTATTTTTAAAATTAATTTTTTTACTATTTTTGCTAACATATAGGTGAAGATATTATAACCAAAAGAAAGTATATACAATTTATTACTAATTTCAATTTTTATAATTTTAGAAATATTTTTATATATGCTTAATTATTAATTTTAAAAATAGTCAATTTGACTTAAAAAAATCTTAGAAAAGCAATTAATTTGGGACGGATGGAGTATATGTTATCTCGTAATCTAACTTATTTTTGTCCACGTATATATTGTTTCTCCGCATGATTTTCATCCTGACGTCCGTAAATATTGACTTTTGTGCAAAAATATGATATCTAGAAAGAAAGAGAGATCAAAGCATCATTCATTACTAAGAAGACTAATGAGTCACCTCCAAGATTACATGTTAGTGAAAAGGTAAGATACAAAATCTACTTAAGATGATTCTGCTTCCAACTAATACTCCTATATATATATATATATAGAGAGAGAGAGAGAGAGAGAGAGAGAGAGAGAGAGAGGGATGATATATATGTAAAGAAAAGAAGCAAAAGGAGGAGGTAACAAGAATGATAAAAAGGTGGCATATATGATCATCATATATAATCTAAGTGCAAATTCCGAACTTAAAAAAGTAGCCGCACCCATGATACATCTCTTGTTTACTTTTTAGCTGCAGCCTTACATAATAATTACCTCATAGGAGAATATTGAAACCATATGATGGAGTCACTCAATGAGCCATTAATAAATATGTTTCATTTTGTTAGGGAATTGGGGTAAAGAAAGGGAGGATATATCAATGTCCTTTGTCTCTTTGTATTCATGATCACATTCAATTTGCTTGATATTATTCTCTTATGTTACGTTTGAATTGAAGGAATAAAATGAAGAGTGAAATGATTCATTCCATTCTAGTTGAAATGAGTTATTCCATATGCTCTCACTCTCTCAAGAAACCAAACACAATTTTTTTCATTTGAATCGCAACCAAACACAATTTTTTTCATTCCATAAAAATGGGTCATTTCATTCTCCCTCCTATTCCACCAATTCAAACGCAGCATTATAGTAGTAGGGTTTGGCTAGTGTCATTAAATTTCTCTTTCCATTAATAATACGCTTGATCCGATTTTATAAGTTATGATACGATGAATATATATATATATATATATTGTAAATTAAATTGAAAAAGAAAATGAAGATGACACAAATTCATAACAATAGGAAAATGACTATTCACTAACTTAATAACTTACAAACTAATTTACTTAGGGTTATTTATTCAAGGGATATAGTCATAAATTATTTTTATTTATAAATTTATTTTACTAGTTCCAACGGATCCACAAAATCATAGTGATATATATAGGCAGGCACCCAGTTAGTAATAGTTAGCTGAAAGTTTTGACTTTGTAAATCGTTTTCTCTGACTTTCTTAGTGAACCATGCATCATTAGTGTTATAATAATCTAAAATACTTTTTTCTTTTTGTTTTTGAAATTCATGCTTTTGGTACTAACCCTAATAATAGAAAATTAAATAAAGCCTAATTATTACTGTTATTAATTATGCTATGCAGCTATATATATATATATATATATATAAACTACAAAAGCAAATCTTATTATAAACTTCCGAGGACAAATTACATGTGTCAAAAAAACCTATTGCTACAACATGCAAGGTAATAACATAATTTAGAATTCGACATATGTAATAATCATCACCCTAACCTTTCCTGTCACCCTCTTCTTAACCTTTTCTGAATTTGTCTTGGCACCTACTTTTTATTCTTTGGAGTGGAAAAAGTTAAATGGAAAATGAAAAATATGATTAGAAATCAATGACAATCATCACTTGAGATCACACTGTTGATATGAATAATGGGGATACACTGTTAATCGAGGATGTTTAGTTGGTGTTGCACAAAGGTTTATTTATTTATTTATTTATATTTCTTAGTTCTAATTTTTATAAAATTGTTTATCCGCGGGAAGAAGTTTTTTTTTTTTTAATTTTTTTTTTTTACATTTCACAACGTAACTGGGGAGGGGAATTTGAACCTACACCCTCTGCAAGGCTGGTCAGGTGGAAAGAAAAAAAAAGGAAAGAAAGAAAAGAAATGGAAAGGGATAGGGATGAAATGTGGACCGGAGCACCATGGCTGGTCAGGTGGTGAGGACCAATTATGGGTTTTGAATGCCACTCGATAATCATGGGTTGGCCGGTGAGAGAGATGAAAATTACACTTAGGAATTTAATCACAGGCTTACAAAAAACTAAAGGAGACAATGGGTTGTTGGCCATATTCACTACTACATGATAAGATAAGATGAGTATATACTTCTTGTTACATACCAGAAATATGAAAAAACTAGGGTTAACCCGTGACTCCGGCACTACAAATATATAGAGTAGTTGTGGACAAAAATAAAGTCAATTTAACAGAGCACTGTGGTGTCGGAGAGAGATGTGTGAAGAGATCCGCCGTGATACCGGAGAAATAGGTGCCGACCGGAGCGTCATGATGGCGGAGAGCTGTGGAAAGCTGTGAAAAGCGACCGAAAGATAGGGAAATGAGAGTGAGTTAATATGTGTTTTGCTGTTAAAGAAGATATAAAGAAGGGTGAGATCTATCCCAAATTTAGACGATCCTAATGCTTTATTAGGCTGAGCCGGAATTTTATTTTTTCAAAAACACTTGTGTTTTGTTATATAAATTGTATACACTTCTTTTATGTTTTACACTGAATTATAATATAGATCGTAATTTTTATAATGACATAGTTAATGTTTTAATTTTTTTTATAAAAGTATTATTTTTTATTAATTTTAATCAAAATTAGTCAATCATGTGGGTGTTTAAGGGACAAAATAGTCAATTTACTCTGATGACGGTTTTACTCTTCTTTAGAGGGAATATATTTTAACGTAATATGCACATGATTGACCAATTTGAAAGGAACAACTTTTTTTAAAATAAAATATTTATTATGACATTATTGAAATTAAAATATTAACGTTAATATTGTAATTTAATGTGAACATGAGAGGTCAATATTGTAATTTGACCGAATAAAAAATATGATCTTAATTTTGAAATTCCATATATGATCGTAAATATATATATATATATATATATATATATATATATATAGGGTACCAATCCACAACAAGCGTTTGCTGCAACAACCAAATTGTTCCTTGCCGCTACAGGTTGTAGCGGCAGTAGTGTTTGGTTTTTTGGTTATCTGTCGCTACAGGCTGTAGCGGCAGGGAAGAAATGTTTTTTTTTCCAGCAAAGGTTGGTTGACTTACAATAGGTATCAGTTTTTTGATCCTTATCTACTTACATACCCAACCCAAATGTCATTTATTATCATAAAATATATTATAAAAATATACAAAATTTTAATTTCTTCCAATATATTAAAAACTTTTAGATATATTTTATTTTTAAGTTAATTTATGAAATACTAAAATATAAAAAATTAAAATTTTAAAAGTAACAAATATAATAATAAATAGTATCATAATAAAAGTAACAAATATTTATTATTATATTTGTTACTTTTAAAATTTTTATATTTTATATTTTAGTATTTCATAAATTAACTTAAAAATAAAATATATCTATAAGTTTTTAATATATTGGAAGAAATTAAAATTTTGTATATTTTTATAATATACTTTATGATAATAAATGACAGTTGGGTTGGGTATGAAAGTACATAAGGATAAGGAGATCAAAAAACTGATACCTATTGTAAGCCAACTAACCTTTGTTGAAAAAAAAAAAAAAATTTCTTCCCCTGCCGCTACAGCCTGTAGCGGCAGATAACCAAAAAAGCCAAACACTATTGCCGCTACAGCATGTAGCGGTAGGGAACAATTTGGTTACTGCGTCAAACGCTTGCTGTGGATTGATACCCATATATATATATATGAATCTTAAAAATGTTGATGGTTGCTCTATAAAAACCTATAAATAGAGGGAATCCGTGGGATGCCGGTATGCGCAGGTTAAAAGCAGTGTATATTATATGCTACGCATCCTGCGTAGCATATAAAGTGGCACTGCACATTCGACAAAAAGGCTGCCCTCCTTGTATAAAAGAAAGTTCAAACTCAAAAGCCATTTTCATCTCTCGCTGTTCCTTCTCAAAACTACAAACTTTTTCTCTCAGTAACCAACCCATTTCTTTGCTCATTCTCTCTCCACTTTTTTCTCTGAGAATCTTGGAGAAAATCTTTGAAGCAATGGCGGGAGTTGAAAGTGATGAGAGGCAGCTGGAATTTCTTTTTGATTCCCACGACTGTATGTTTAAGCAGCAAATTAGAAGCTACCCTCTTCAAAAAGCATTCTTTTAAGCAAAAGATTAACAAGTCTTTGAACTACAAAGACAAAAAAGTTTGTTACTTTTTCTTGCTAGAGCTGACCCCTCATATTTTTCTTTCTAAAAACCCAGTCTTGTGGCTAAATTAAGTCATAGAATCTTGATTTTATTAAGTAATGTCTACTGATATACGATAAATTTACCCATTTTGTTATAAACCACATTTAGAGATTCTTGAATCAGAAGAAGTTTACTTGAAGAATATGGATTGATCTTTTAAGTTTGATATGCTCTATTTATTGGGTCATTTCTTGGAAAGATTGAAAATTGGTGTGGGTTTAAGGTTTTTGTCTTGGTGATGTTCTTGAATTTTTTCATTGTTAGTTCAATCTTTTAAGGGTTCTTGAATTAGGAGAAATATAAGTATGGGGAAATCTTTGAACACAAAAATTTACATAGAGATTCCTGAGATTGATATTTTAAGTTTGACATTTTACTTATGTTGGTGAATTCTTGGAGGACTGTTTGGTGTTAGGGTATAGGGATTAAGTTGTTGGGTGAGGATGGGACTGGATATTCTGCTGCTTCCAACAGTGGGACCGCCAATAAAGAAGCGAGCTGGGTTACGGAGGAAGCAGGCAGGAAGAGGCTCTTACAGAGGCAGCTAGAATTTGGGATAAGGGGATTTTTGGGGGTCTAATTGATCTAACCTGGTGGGAGAGGTTTTTAAGTAGGTGGGTGTAGGATTTCTTGTCTGTGGGAAGAGATGGGTAGTCAATTGCACCAAGCACTCAGGAGTCTGTGTTGCAACACTGGGTGGAATTACGCCGTCTTTTGGAAACTCAAACATCAAGCTCCAATGTAAGTTCAACATTTGCTAAACCCGTTTTCCAAATTTTCCTTATTATCTTCTTTGATGAGCTTTTGCTATTGTTCTAATATACCAAAAGCAGGTTCTGCCATCTTTCTACTATTGTTTTTCTCATCTCTGCTGAGAATGTTCAAATCGTGTGCTAATTCACTTGCAGAATATTTCATGTGTAGTTTCTCAGATTTCATTGTTAAGCTCCAGTACATAGATTAGTCTTAGTCCTTTTCAAAGTATAAGCATAAAAAACTCAGTTTATTCATGACTTTAAACTTCTTGTAGGATGTTGACTTGGGAGGATGCTTACTATGACAACCATGGGCAACATGGTCCTTCAGAGAACAAGTGGCATAGTGACATAGCAGGCAATTCACATGATGGTCAATTTTCACATGACTCTATTGGGTTAGCTGTGGAAAAGATGTCATATCATGTTTACTCACTTGGGGAAGGGTATGATATCGATCATAAACTCATAAGCTGTCTATAGACTGTTTCAAATTTACTCACCAATCTTAGTCTTGATAGACTTTCGATGTAAAAATAAACAATCAAGTCAATAGAGTATGAAATTTTTTTTTTCCACGTTAATTCTTTGTTGAATGTAGGATTGTTGGACAGGTTGCAATTACTGGTAAGCATCTGTGGATTTTTGCTGATAAGCATGTAACGGATTCCTGCTCCTTGTTCAAGGTGAGGTATTAGTTTTATACACCACTTATATTTATCTAATCTTACCTTATTGAGTGGCATATTACATCTTTTATTTATTTGGTCATTTGGTGTTCTCTTCAGTACTGTGATGCGTGGCTTACTCAGTTTTCAGCTGGGATTAGGGTATGTTTACTGTGTAATTCCTTATATAATTTCAGTACATTCAGTTCTATGTTGAGATAGCTGCTTCACTCACTAATGCTCACTGCATAGATAAAAATGTATGGTCTATTTTTTATTTATAGCAATCAGTTTCTGAATTTGATCATAGATAACATTTGTTGTTTTTATTTTTATTTCATTAATAAATGAAGGCATCTTATTGTTGGTAACTGATACTCACACTATCATTGTAGATATCTCGGTAACTCAAATTTGGTGGCATACTGCTATAATTCAAGCATAAATATTAGTTGTGTACTATGACAAATGTTTTCTTAGGAATTTCTACAATTAACCAATTGAGTCTTTCATTCTTTGTATTGGTTAACAGCATAGCATGAGACAGATGCTCTTATTCTTATTATATACAACTTAGTCTTTGACAAGTAATGGTTCAACTACAAATATGTTGAAAGATGTTTCCTTCAACTTTTATATTTGTGGGCGTTTAACTCTATAACCACCTCAAAATTTTAAAAGCACACAATTCTTTTTTAATGAGTTTGTAACTGGAGATATATTTTTTCCTTTTTACTATGCAGACTATTGCTGTTGTGGCTGTTGTTCCCCATGGGGTTGTACAGCTTGGCTCTTTAGATAATGTAAGCTGACTTAACTTTTATGCATCTTCAGAAATTAATTGAACGCATAATTTTGTTTAAACTTGATGTTAAGATTATGTTTTTGGATATTGAGAGAATGAGATGCAGTTCCTGTCTAGCTCACATAGTATGTTTTGTTATTAGTATTTGATACTGGTGACTTAGTTTTGTAACTACTTTCTGCAATCCTTTTGCATTATGGTTTTAACTTTTAACAGAAACAAGAACAGAAAAAGAAAAAAGTCGTTACATGGTAATGCATTACAAACAGGCCGGTGACCATTTAGCGGCATGCTTCTGACTAGACCTTCAGTTCTATTTCATTGATGAAACAAAAAGATAGGAGCTCAGCTCATTTGAAAAACTCCAGCTTGAGTTTTTTGAAAGTTTAAGCTAATATGACAACATGAAGGTTGAGATTTAGTTTCCAAATATTTGAACCTTGATTGACAAAGCATGTCTGAAAACAGTGAATGTATGAACTAATATTTCAGTGCTTACGAAATTGGTAAGTTACTTGTGCATTTACTTTTCTAGCTCCCATAATAGTGATTCACCACTACATTGTTAAAAACTTTGAGGAAGATGAGTTTATATCTTTTAGTAGGGGCCTTGGATATTAGCAGATGGCTAGCTCTCTTCCTTGTTTTTCATGCTTTTGATATTGTTCCCATGCAAATATATCTTGCTAGTTGATATGCATTATGTCACTTTTATTACAGTGACATTGACTTTCTAAATCACCCAACCATTACTTTGTCTAGTTTTGCCTTATATATTCTTTCTTCATTCTTTTATGTGAATGGTGCAGGTTGTGGAGGACTTGATGCTGGTGAACCACATCAGAGATGTCTTTTTTGGGCTTCAAGATCCCTTAGCAGGGGTTATTAGTAGTTTGGACTGTTCCTCATGTCTGGTAATTCTCTCTCTTTCTCTGTCATTTTCTCTTGCTATCACTTACAAACATGCCTACTCTCTCTCTCTCTCACACACACACACATACAAACACAGACAAACACACAAACATAGACTTATACACCCACACCCTGCATACACACACAAACACCTGCTCAATACAAGTCATTCTACCTAAGCATCTTGAATTGATTCTCTTTTCTCAGTCCAATGTATCTTGTAGAAGTTCAGCCTCAAGGAATTATCATGATTGCGTACGTACTCTGGATAAAAATATGCAGAACGAGCAAAAACCTCTTCGTCGTTCTTCTGCTGTTCCACTACCTGAAGGTTATCTAAGGAAGACAGTAATGACTGATAAGTATGAGGAACCTGAGTACTCGGTGTCAGGCGTTGGTGAAAGCTCGGATTTACTTCAATCATCTTCCATGGAAAGGCTTCAAGAAGTAAATGGAAAATTAGCAATTAACAGGAAGTTTGAAGGGGAGAATAGAAGTGGCTTTAGGGATGTGGGAGTGGGATCTAGAGATAATGATGCATCTTCACTCAATTTCCTTAGTAACCAAAGTAATTTGTCTAATGTAAAACTTACTGCCGATAATTATGGAATAGAAACTTCGTATTTGCCCGCAGTTTTTTGTGACACTACCCCAACCATTGATCAAATGGTGTTATTGGGTGCACCTGATTTTTCTCACACAGAAAGTCAAACAGATTTAATAAGGACCTTAGAGTTCCAAAATGAGAGTAACTATATGGACACCTCCAAAGCTTGTTTCAAGTTTTCTGCTGGCTGTGAGCTGTATGAAGCACTAGGACCAGCATTTAAGAAACAAAATACCAGTTGTGACTGTGAAACACAAAAGACTGAAACTGAAACAGTTGTTCAGATAAATGATGAAGGAATGTGCAGCAGTAATCTTATGACTGTACATCCTGGTGCGGAGCATCTTCTTGAAGCAGTGGTGGCTAATGTTTGCCAAAGTGGTTCTGTTGTTAAACGGGAAAATACAATATCAGCATCAGTAACTTCCCTCTTGACTGCTGAAAAAGTGTTAGAGCCTCCCGCCGGTGATGTGCATACTATTTGTTCAGCAGGGTATTCATTTGATCAGTCTTCCCTTGTAGAAGAGAACACACTGAACTGCTTGCCCTCATCTAGGGCATCTGGTGTTAGGTCCTCAAATGGATTTTCATCAACAAGTCATAGTAAATGTAGTGAACAGATGGAGAGGCCTCAAGAACTTGATAAGATCAACAAAAAGAGGGCTAGACCTGGTGAAAATTGTAGGCCTAGGCCAAGGGACAGACAATTGATCCAAGATCGCATTAAGGAGCTGCGTGAACTTGTACCCAACGGGTCCAAGGTAACTTCCATCACCGTTTTCTTAGTATTTAAGTTCTGTTTGTCTTACAATTTACTGTGTACTGAAATGTATTGCAATAACACAGTGCAGTATTGATTCACTTCTGGAGCGAACAATCAAGCACATGCTCTTTATGCAATGCACCACGAAACATGCTGACAAGCTAGATAAATGTGCTGAATCAAAGGTAAGGCATTGATTTTATCAGACTCCTGTTGTTTTAGTTGAAAATGAGTTAAAATGTATGATACTGAACTTAGTAAATCCATTTATTGATTTTAGAAGCACTTATTTTGTTTAATTTGGGAGGGGCATTTCTAGTTTCTATTGTCTGGTGTTGGGGTGGAGGAGGGGAGGAAGTTCAGTAACTCGCACCGAGTTGGTTGAGTTTAAAAATAATCCCAAGTGCTACAAAAATTTAAATTCTTCCCATTCTAGTCCAACCCACGCTGGCCCATCTAAGACACTAGGTTGAAGATGAAGGTGGTTTTGGTTGGATCATGCAGGTTCAAGATAGAATTTATATATTTTTGGCTGATGATTTTGATATCCATTTCTGCAATTATGTATGATCCCTTCTGTCCTAATTAAAGAGTCATTTCTGTTTGGATAGTCTCTACCAGTTAATAACAATGATCAGAGTTGATTTAACTGGTTATCTTGGTAATTTATGGGTCGTTATAATTCTGCAGTTGCTTGAGAAGGAAACCGGTGTGCGTGGATCCTCCAGTTATGAGCAGGGCTCAAGCTGTGTAGTGGAAGTGGGAAATCAGTTGGGAGTTTTTCCAATAATGGTAGAAAATATTAACATGAGTGGGCAAATGCTGATAGAGGTATGCACTTGCAGACCTATTAAACTTTGTGATGCACAATACATCTATTGCTATTATTTGCTAATGATAATTAATATATAGTAGTCATCATTGGTGGAAGAAAACTTTCCCATATTTTGAATGGAAAAAAGTAAACAATGAAAAGTAGCCCCATTATTTAGGAACATATGCTTTACATGCAGATGCTGTGTGAGGACTGCAGCCACTTTTTTGAGATTGCAGAGGCAATCAGGAGCTTGGGTCTGACAATTTTGAAAGGTGCCACAGATGCCTATTGCGGGAAAATCTGGATACGTTTTGTGGTTGAGGTACGATTCTAACGTGGATTGAGTCTCTGGTTGAATAATGACTATTTATTATTCTTAATTATATTTTTAATGAGATTCTGGATTAAAGAGGAAGTAAACTTGTGTTTCCTTCAGGCACTATTACCTCTACACTCTCTTTACTATATTCAAGACTGCATTTTTGTATACTGTTTGGTTGTAGCAACTTGTTTATGTTGTAATATATACATTTGTTATCGATCCTACAGCTATGTATCTTATATGCGTTGCAAGATGAAATACTCATTTTATTTTCTGCAGAATAAAAATATATGTGACTATGTAGAAATTACCTTATAAGATCACTTTAGTTATCGTTTATTACTTTCCTGAAAATGATACGACTTTGTAGTAAATTGAGAGGCCAAATTTGTACATATCAATCAACTTCTGGATCTTATTCTACATGTCATGTTACAAGAAACTTCCAAAAATTTTAAATAGATTGCAAATTATTTTAAAATGCCTGAGCTTCTTATAAACATATGTTATCGTTTGACTGGATTGGAATAGATAGTAAAATGAAAAGGAAAGTTAGGCTATTACAGATTGTCTGGACTCCATTTAGAAATAATTTTAGATCTTTAGTTTCTATTTTTCTAATCCCTGGATATTATTAGCAGATATTATCTTCCTCCGATCAACTTCTTGATAAATGGAGTAAATTATCCTTTAGTTCGCATCCTTCCACCATACTGAAATTAGTTCAAGCGTTTTTTTTTATTTCTTTTACTTTAAGAAATATTTAATTGATACTTTTTTGTAGGGACAGAACAATAGAAACATGCACCGCGTGGATATATTATGGTCACTCGTGCAGATATTGCAACCAAAGACAGAAGTTTAAGTGCTATGATGGTAATCGAAAAGGAAAATTAATCCCGGAGCTAAAAGACAGTGCAGATATTGCAAACCAGAAGAAAATCTGATGGATATGGTTCCATCCCTTGGAATCTATTTGTGAGTTATTTGTGATTTTTGTTGCAATTTGTGTTCATAAGTTGTTCTGTAAAACATATATTGCCGTGAAGGAGCATTTTTCTGCCCCCAGCTAAAAGTGAGTGGAGATTCCATTGATTTTACTTTGTTCTGTTTTGTTTTTCGCTTTTTCTGTTGGCTGGAATCTAATTTTGCCATTGGCTCATTGTCTTTTGTCATTTTAGCCTCGATTTGAAATATAAGGTTTTTGTTTTCTGCCTGCATTTATTACATTTTCTTGCATTGAAATCCATAATGAGAAGCTGTTATTTATAGCATTATAGATTGTACATTCAATGTTGTTTTAGTAAGGCCTCTTCTGCAATTTGTTGACAAAGAAAGAAAAAAAGTCGAGTTTACTCATCAAGCTCAGACTCTTGATATAAAGTTCATTACAGAACCTTAAGGTTAGCTCTCTTGATTACAAACAAATAGAATATAATGCAACAAACATGGATTTAATTAATTTTATTACCGGCTTGAGCTAATTTTCACCATTATTATATCTCCTGGAAAATTTAGCAGCACGACGTCACATTAATACTGCTAGTCTCCCCTTTCTTTCCAATCGCTCAACAAATCATATCTTATAATGAGAAAGGGTTGATGTACCATCCATTGGTTTTGACTGATGATAGACGGCGTATTCCAGGGGCAATACTTCCCTGTATATAGGTTGGTTGCTGTCAGATATGAGCTCCATTATCGGTCCGTATGGCTTCAGTAAGTTCTTAGCACTAGGATACAAGAAACATGCAGCTGATACCCTGGTTCCATCAGCTCCAGCCAGCACCCTATGATCCGCACTTTTGAATTTATCGTTAGAAATAATCTGTAGTTACACAATTGAAGAGAACAACAGTTACTATATCTGTGAAATAGGAAACGATGAACAAAATGTAGTATAAACAGTTGATATTGCCAGAGCAGCTTAAAGTGTTAAATGTCGTTAGAACATTTCTAAAGGTGTCGCTCAAATGTATTTTTCTGTTAGAGCTCTCAAGAAGTGAAACTATAACTATTTACCTGCATAAGATCTCCAATGTGGGCTATGAGAGCTCCAGGAATGGGAGGTATGTCAACCCAACGATTTTGATGAAGAAACTGGAGGCCACCATTGTTGTCTTGAAGTAATATAGTCAGAAAGGTGGGATCTGAATGCTGTGGAGCGCCAAAGGTAAGATTAGGCTCAGGGCAAGCCGGATAATATAGCCATGTCAAGAATTCACTTTTCATACATTCGATACGTGCAAGGTAATCACTGCTTAGCCCTAAAGCCTCTGATAATAATTCTGCCAGGGTCTCTCTTAGTTTGATTATTGATTTCACATAATCTTCCATTTCTTTTCTGCAAAAAGGCAATTATATTTTGTAACAGAGAAGGATAAAGTGACATTCAGGACATTCTTGTGGGAGTTCTGTTTGTCATCCATTTTTCATAACAGAAAGTGGACACAAACATAAAGCAAGATCCACATAAATGGCAACTGAAAATATTAAAGAATGAGTTAAAGTTTTATAGAATGTCAGTGACTCAGTGTGTTGAGATTCTGATGATGTGTCGTGATCTTAACTGCTCGTGTATGTACTCTCAATGTATCAAATTTAAACTCGTAAAGAAGGGGACTAGTAAATCAATATAATAGAAAGAAAAAAAAAGGAACAACACAAACCTGCAAATTAGAGGTATTTCTGCAGAATCTAATGTATCATCTAGAAAAGCACAAGCCAATGCATCCCTCCAAGGGCCAGGACGGGATTCATGAACCGATCCATTGACAGTATATAGCCTGACCTTCTGACTACTGTCATCGGAAAACAAGTCAGTCTTGGCCTCCCTCGGCTGCTCATGAAACCTTCGTGTGGCTTCTAACGTTGCCTCAATTGTGTTAACATCCATTCCATGATTGACCATTTGAAAGAAACCCCATGTTTCACATGCTTTTCGAATTTCATCAACAATGTCCTTTCTTCGGCTTTCTAGGCCTTGAAGGTCTATCAATGGGACTTGGAATTCGATACTGCTCGTGTCACTTGATGATACTGACGGTGTATGAAATTTATGTGGTGGATGGATGAAGATTCTTGGGATCTTCTTAACACCGGAATCTACGAGCCCTTTTACACCCGCTTTGGTTTCTTCAAAGGCCTTCACTTCTTTAGCCCAATCATAATGACCCTCAACTTCCATAGTACTGGTAGTACCTCACAATTCTGTTTCTTTGCTATTTCAACTATCTGTTTAGGTACAACTATCCAAATAGAAAACAAGAAGCTATTTATGCCGAAAGCATGGAACATGGGGGGATTAAGAAATTAAGGGTACATTATAATACATATATATGGCGTTGACAAAGACCAAGTTGATAAAATGGCAAGCTGTACTGGTAGTTAGTTACATCTTATTATAGCGCCAAGTGACTGCACAAAATACATAGTATTTGATTGATTAGATATATGAAAACTGAAAAACCGCGGAAGGAACGTGGCATGTGACAGGAATTTTGAAACATGCAAGTATATACATATATATGGGGACAGCATACCATGTTTAATACTTTAATAAGTCCTGTTATACCATTCCAGAAACCAGTCCACAAAGTAAGGCTTTAATTCTGCTTGGTTTACCTGCAAAGCAATGAGCATCCCTAGAATGTGCAAAAAACTAGTCGGGATTATGACACGTGGCAAGAAACATCAGCAGCCACATCAAAACAAAAGATCCCAGTCAGCAATAGCAAACACTAATACCTCACTTCAATAACAGCTTCTTTCAAGTGCTGTTCTACAAAAGTTTACCCAAAAATAACAAGAGAAGAATAAAGAAACAAGTAACCGAAAAAGAAAAGGTTCTGTCAAATAAAAAACAATTCCCCTAACAGTGAATCAATAGCTATTACAAATTTCATGCCAAGAGTTGTATTGCCCAAGTTTTTCAGGTTAAGCGTTTCTACTACAAGCAACGAATTTATCACAGCCTAAAATTAGCACGAGAAGCAACACCATCTGCTCCTTTAGATTGGTAACAGGAGATATATTCAGTAAACAGGACTTCTCTGTAGATAGGTGGATTGTTATCAGAAACAAGCTCCTCTATTGGCCGTATCGTCTTAAAAAGAGTCTTATTAGTTGGATGCAAGAAACAGGCCACTGATATCCTTGGTCCAACCGATTGAGCCAGTACTCTATGTTCCACGCTTTTGAACTTGTCATTTGTAATAACCTAGTACAATCCAACACACAAAAACAGTGAAACGAAACAGAAAAACTAACGAGTCCCTTTGTTTAAGTATCCTAGTAGGAGCTGGAGTAAATTTATGGTTTGAAATTGATTTATTTCTGCATACCTGCATAAGATCCCCAATGTTTACTATTAGAGCTCCTTGAATCGGAGTCACATTAACCCAATGATTCTTATGAAGAACCTGGAGGCCACCAAGATTGTCTTGCAGAAGTATTGTTAGATAAAGAGCATCTGAATGCTTGGCTGAGCCAAAAGTCAGATTTGGCTCAGGGCAAGCAGGGTAATAGTGGCATGTCAAAGTTTCACCTGTCATGCATTCCATTCCTTTTAGGCAATCACTCTTTAGGCCTAAAGCCTCTGATAGTAATTCAGCTAGAGTTTCCCTCAGCTTGATTATGCATTTGACATAATCTAGCATCTCTTTTCTGCAAAAGATTGATAATTACATGATGCATATTTCACACGACTTTGATATAGAACATGCATATATACAAACAAAGATCAATGAGCTCAGTGAAAGATCAAGAAGAGATTTTGCATTATGTTGCTATACCTGCAAATTAGAGGTATGGCTTCAGGGTCCAGAGTATCATCAATGAAACTGCAAGATAATGTGTCCTTCCAAATTGCAGGATTTGATTCACTGAAACTTCCATTGCTATAGAACCTCACATTCTGCCTGCTATCAGTTGAATATAAGCCCATCTTGGCCTCCTTCGGTTGCTCATGAAATCCTCGTACAGCTTTTAACATTGAATCCATCGTGCCGTCTGGGACTCCATGATTAACCATTTGAAAAAAGCCCCATGTTTCTGAAGCTCTACGAATGCTGACAACAATCTCCCTTCGTCGTGCACCATCACCTTCAAAGCCCCGGAGGTTTATTAGGGGCATTTCAAGTTTAATGTCACTTGTGTTGCCGGATAACAAACTCTCTGGCGCGTGAATGAAAAATCTAGGGATCTTCACAGCACCAGAATCACACAGTCCTTTGACCCCAGCTTTCGTTTCTTGGAATGCCTTAACTTCTTCAGCTATATCATAATGTCCATCAACTAATTCATCTCTTTTGGTCCGGGCAACTTCCATTGTGATGGCTATAGAATTTGGTGTTATCTCCGAGCACGAGCACTTGGTGTAGAATCAAAAATAATTTTATAATTTGAATCAGATCGAGGAGTATATAATATACTATAACAAGTAGGCAACTAGAAGGAATAAAACACAATGTACTATCCATGATTAATCTTTTGTGTGACTGGCCACATTTCAAGAAAAGAGACTCTTTTTTTTTTGAAGTTAATTGTAAAATTAAAATGGTTATTTATTATAGTTAATATAATCACAATTACTATAAATTCTAAAACAAATTCTACTAATTATAAAAATTTTAATTCTTGAAACTTACTGATTAATGTCAATTTTTTATTTTTTATTTTAGAAAAGTTACTAAAATCTGAGATGTAATCCCCAACTATGACCTATCCATGCTTGAAAATTAGGTATTTACATACATCTCTTTTTATAATTGAGTCAAAACAAATAGTACTATTAACTGCTTCCCAATCCTAAGAGTTGGCACAATACAGAAAACTCATCCTGAACCAGGATATTAGCGAGTGTTTGAAGAAATGTTCAACCTTGAAACAACTGCAATATTTATACGCCTGCATTATAAATATTCAAGAACAATGACACCCAAGACTGCTTCTCTATAAACCAATTTAACACCTCCTGTTCGACCTTTTGTCGAACAGATTAAATACAATTTGGCCTTTTAAGTAGATTGGAAACCTCGATGTTTGTGTCCAATGCAATGCTTCAAGGTTTAATCTGTCCTTCGGTTTCATACCATCCAAGTGCTACAGTATTATTCATACCAAGATACCTGAATAGACATGTTGCGAAATAAAATTTTCCAACAACCTATACATTTTTCATCAATAGTTAAAGGTTGTAAAATAGTATATACATTAGGGTTTAGAGAACTTGTGCATGTGCATATTTGGATAATTGGGTTTAAATCACATGTATATGTTTAGATTGGTTGAGCTATACTCTGGTTTGAGTAGAATTGGTGAGTCCAGAAAGTGTTTGATGGAATGCCAGACAGAGATAAATTTGCATGGGTGGTTACAATTGTCTCAGCTGCGCCCGAACTGGAACTGGAACTGCGGATTTGAGTTCTGCGCATAGATTGTTATAGAGTGTAACAAGTGAGGCCAAATGACAGGTATCTAGTTTCTATTATGGCTTGGAATAATTCTACGAGTAATGTTGTCTACTAGAAATAATCCTTTGATTTCTCAAGTAGATTTTATATTGGCCATAATCACCCGTTTGTTCATAAAATGCCATGTGATCATTGATGAAGGATGTCTTCTAGTTTTATATCCTGTGTTCTCTCTTAAACTTTAGATTCCCCCCAATAAATTGAAAATTTTTCTGCAGGCTAATTTGTTTCTGGTCCTTCAAGTCAGTAAAGTAACACTAATTTGTGGGATCATCAATTCTTGATCAATCTATCTAATAAATTCTATATCTTGCTACATCTAACTTGACAAAGAATCTTGTTTCATTTTACTCCCCCAAATACTTCTGATGAAGCTACTACAACAGCAGGCTATATTAAAAGTGAGATTTTTTTATAATTGGTTACTACATAGAACATGGGAATTTCAATTAATGAGCAAAATTGGAAGAAAAGAAAGAACATATTCGTCAAATTTGAAGATCTTGTAGCTAAAAACAGCTAAAGAACATTAACAAAATTTGACAACAAAAATCTAGCACAGCTTTTGAGCTCAACAGGTTTGGATTTGTAGTTTAACTTGTCAAGCCTTCGAATGTGCCTCATCATATCAACTCTTTTTTATTAAACCAAAAAAGAAGAGGAAAAACAAGAGCAAATTTAACAAAATGAAAAAACTTATTAAAATAAATACAAGGAGGTGGAGGGGTAAAGGAGAAGAATCAGATAGAGCTAATACATGATTGTTGCCATCATTCCGGCAATCAAACCAATAGGGAAAACAATTGATCCTCATTTCATTCTCCATTACCTAATAATCCAATTAAAACCAACCTAAAAAAATTTAAACCTTGAAGATAAAAATAGCAAAAAAATTCTCATTTTAATAAGAAAAAAGTAAAATTTTAGAAAAAGAAAGAACAAGTGAAGAGGGATGATCAGATAGAGCTAATACAGAATGCACCATCATATCGGTGATCAAACCAATAGGGAAACATAAGTCTACTCATCATTTCAATCCTCTTCCTCCAATTCACAGAACAACCAATTGTATCAACAACAAAAAAACCTGAATATAAGTTTATTTGATTTTCTTTCTCAATCAGAACGGCGAAGATAATCGGCCGTGCTCTGTTCACATAATAACAACTGCACAGAAAAACCCTAGAAGAGGAGAATATATAGAGAGAGATAAATGTGCAGAAATTAGTATCGGAGCCCTAGGGCCTAGACCCACTTCTGTTACTTGTCGGTTCATATAAGTTCTAATTTATTACGAAGGGCCAAGTCCACTTTAAAGCATTATTTTTATTTTTTGCCACACAAGTAAAATCAAATAGACTGTCCCGTTAGGTCCAAATCACACATGACTACATATGGGCCTAGCCCCTTTCTATTTAAGTGAAACTTTTGCTTATTGATTGGGCTTTTTCGCCACCGTGCTCCGTGTTCCACCGACGCAAATTGAAATTTTTTTGGAAATTATTCGAAAACTCCCCTCCCCCCTGGAAGAACAGATTGGCCTGCATAAGGGAAAGTTTGGATTATTTCTTCACACTTGCACTTATTATTTTTCAATTTTATTTTGCCCTCACAAAAATAGTCCACTTAGTTAAATTAGTATGAAACGAGACAACGATCTCAAGTTTGTTATTATAATTTTATTATTATACTCTTGTCGACGCCGGGTTCTCTCGCTTCTCGTCTTTTCCAATTTTAGCCTTTTGATTTAGATGACGTTTGGAAAAGGTCGGCATTGATGTCGACGGGGTTTTGAAAGATCGTTTTTATGATGAGCCAATTAACCAGAGTCGCCAGTTGGTATATTTGAAATGGATGTACCAACTCATCCGAATTTTCGTGTTTTATAAATCGCTGGCTCATATGTGACTCCGAATTAATTGGTCTGCGAATCGAGATTCATAGAGTTCGGGGGCTTGTTTAAGTGAGGGGAAGGTGTTAGGCACCCCTCGACTTCCGTGAAACACGGTTACCGCAATCTTGATGCTTCTCCTATCCTTTAATTCATGAAATGTGTGTGTGTGTGCGTGCGTGTGTGTGTATGTGTGCTTATGTGAATGTTGTGGTGAGTTTGTATGAAAGAATCATTTGGATTTTAGGGAAAATCGTGTTTTACTTTGAGAATGCTTCGGAATGTCTTTTTCGGCATACACGAGGAAAGCTTTATGAGAAAGGTTTGATTTTAATTATCAAAACTATGAGATTTTCGTTAAGTGTCGTTTTAAACAAAACAAGAGTTTTAAACCTTCGTCAAATAGGAATCGAGATCTATACGTTGCTTTCATAAAATGATGGGCAATTTCTAGGATCTCTTTCACCCTATGCACAAAGATTTAATAAAACGTCAATTATTTATAAAATCATTTCGTGTGTTGTTTTGGAAAACGATTTTTCTTTAGCTTTCTCGTTAGATATGAATCGACATTTCATTAACGTTTCTCAAATTTTAACCTCGTGATTCTAATATCCTACTTTGATTGATTTTATGAAAATCTTATCATTTAGCTTTGAAATCAATTTCGTGTCATAATTCAAATCGAGCATAAACACGCGTCGGGCTATTCATGGGCATGTAAGCCATCAAAATATCCCCCGAACGCCAACAATCACAAATTTCACTATTTCGGGGCCTTAAGCACGATTCTCGCCTTAGCGTCGTTTTTAAGGCCCAACGATTACATATTTACAATGAGAACTACGTCATCTCTACTTCTTACATCAAGATATGTCCATCATCGGATCGGGACCCCGGGGTCGCTTTCCTAGGCTCACAACCAAGTATCCACACACAAACAATCGGATATTACAAGAAAATAAACCAACCCGGATAAATCTAACAATACCAAGACATCTTAAAATAAACGATTTAAAGGAATTGATACCGAATATAACACCTTAAAACAAAACCAAGAAATTAATGAACGAATATCATCGGGTTATTAGGAGGAGTTTATTCCGATGGAAACTTCACTCATAATCCCTAATTCATTGTTCAACAAGATACATGAAAATTATATCTAATTTACCCAAATCAATAGGATATGAATTGCTAGAACAAATAGAAATTTTCACCTTGCAATTGATCTCAAATGGATGTGAACTTGTGTATTTGAATAGGATAAATGATGTATTTGATACAATCAAACTCAAAAGAATTAATTCCACTCTTTTTTCCCTCTTCTTTCTCCCTATTTTGTTGCAAAATCTAGCTATTTTCTCTCTATTTCCGTGTTTTTTGCTGCTGCAGAAATTCTTCTTCTTCCAAAACTGCTGAACCCCCTGTATGCTGCCGAAGCTGGCTTAAATAGGCTGGCCAGAGCCAGCCGCAGATGGATCTGCGGCTGGCCAGCTGGCACGCCTCCCATCGCACTCAGCTGCTGAGTGCTGATTTCCCGGTTTTCGTGCTGGCGCACCCACTTGGCCGCAGATCTATCCGCGGCTGGCGGGCTTGACTTTCTCGATTTTCGTGCCACGCCTCGATTTTCGTACCGCAACGTCGGTTTTCGCTGACAGGCTCGTATTCCGCAGTCCGGGAACTTCCGGGAGACGTGCCACCTCATTCGGAAATGCCTGCCTCGGACGGTCATGCTGTCACGTCGACTTGGGCTGCCCAAATCATTGCGGCGGGACCGGGCGCTCGCCCTTGTGCCCGCTCCTTTGCTCCCGCAAGCTGGTTCAATTGACGATTTCGCCCTCCTGTCATGGTTAGTAGAAGGAAACGCAAAATTTGGGTGTCTACAGCTGCCCCTCTTTATCATGTTTATGAAATGATAGATGAAATGAACAGGATAAAGAATAGACACTCGATGCATGAATGACAGTGTGTAAGAATGACAGTGCATACATGATGTCTCACACATATAGCTTATGATGCAACCTAAGATGCAATGCATGCAAGACATTCGTAAGAGTGTCAATGTATCAACCCCTTGACCGTGTTCGTTAGTCTTTGGGTTCACTCTTTCAATCTATCGTCTCGTTCGGGGCCGGGTATCGTCGCCGGTCACCCATCGCGCAACCCCCGGTTATCGTCGCCGGTTGGTTATCTGTCGGAGCCGGTTATCGTCGCCGGACATCCATCTCGTGATCGCCGGTTATCGTCGCCGATCGATCGTCATGTCGGGGCCGGGTATCGTCGCCGGTCACCCATCTCGTAACCCCCGGTTATCGTCGCCGGTTGGTTATCTGTCGGAGCCGGTTATCGTCGCCGGACATCCATCTCGTGATCGCCGGTTATCGTCGCCGGTCGATCGTCTCGTCGGGGCCGGGTATCGTCGCCGGTCACCCATCTCGTAACCCCCGGTTATCGTCGCCGGTTGGTTATCTGTCAGAGCCGGTTATCGTCGCCGGACATCCATCTCGTGATCGCCGGTTATCGTCGCCGGTCGATCGTCATGTCGGGGCCGGGTATCGTCGCCGGTCACCCATGTCGTAACCCCCGGTTATCGTCGCCGGTTGGTTATCTTGGATCTCAGCCCTTCCCAGGGTTTGTTATTTTTTGTCTTTTTTCTTTTTGTGGATATCAGCCCTTCCCAGGGGTGCTCACCATCTTTGTTGTGGTTCGCGTGGATCTCAGCCCTTCCCAGGGTTTGTTGTTTTTTTGTCTTTTTTCTTTTTTTGTGGATATCAGCCCTTCCCAGGGGTGCTCACCATCTTGTTGTGGTTCGCGTGGATCTCAGCCCTTCCAAGGGTTTGTTGTTTTTTATCTTTTTTCTTTTTGTGGATATCAGCCCTTCCCAGGGGTGCTCACCATCTTTGTTGTGGTTCGCGTGGATCTCAGCCCTTCCCAGGGTTTGTTGTTTTTTGTCTTTTTTCTTTTCTTTTGTGGATATCAGCCCTTCCCAGGGGTGCTCACCATCTTGTTGTGGTTCGCGTGGATCTCAGCCCTTCCCAGGGTTGGGTGTTGTGTGTCTTTTTTTTGTTGTGGTGGATATCAGCCCTTCCCAGGGGTGCTCACCATCTTGTTTGTGGTTCGGGTGGATATCTGCCCTTCCAAGGGTTTTTTGTTTTTTTGTCTTCTTTTTCTTTTTTGTGGATATCAGCCATTCCCAGGGTTGCTCACCATCTTGTTGTGGTTCGCGTGGATCTCAGCCCTTCCCAGGGTTTGTTTTTTTTTTGTCTTTTTTCTTTTTGTGGATATCAGCCCTTCCCAGGGGTGCTCACCATCTTGTTGTGGTTCGCGTGGATCTCAGCCCTTCCCAGGGTTTGTTGTTTTTTGTCTTTTTCTTTTTGTGGATATCAGCCCTTCCCAGGGGTGCTCACCATCTTGTTGTGGTTCGCGTGGATCTCAGCCCTTCCCAGGGTTTGTTGTTTTTTGTCTTTTTCTTTTTTTTTTTTGGATGGGATTGTTGATCAGCTTTTGTCCTGGATCTCCCACCAATATCGTGCACGTACCATGCCGCAAAAGCCATCACTCTGATCATTTGTGAGGTTGAAAGCGACGTGCTTGTACTTTCCTGAAGATTTTCATTTTGATCGTACCTGCATGCATGAAAAAGGTGTTATGCATGATCTGGCAGATATGTTATGGACAGATGCATGTGCACAACATATGTCTTAGATAGAAATGACCCCTGTTCAGTCAAATGATACGATTCGACAGTCGTCGTCGTTTGCCAACATTTGATTGGATCACGCCTCATCGTGCAGTGTAGTCTTTAAACTTCAACATTGGTTTGATACTCTGCCTGTTTTTGGTCGTCTTCATTTCATCTAGTTGAGGCAGTCTGCTTCGCTCTCTGTGATGATCGACAGCTATGTTAGCTCCTTGGCCTTTTGATCATTCTTGACGGCCGATATGCTGCTGTCCAGCATTATATCATTCTTGTATATGCTCATGCACGTGGATCGATTTGATGTCGAGGCATTGATAGTCGGGATTGGGGAGAGGCCCCATGACGAGGAGTTTTGTGCAGCCTCAGCTTCCTTCCGTTTCACGATTCTTAACTGCCCCATGCCTTGGTGCGTGTCGCTACCAAGAATTTCTATCGAGAACTCGCGATGTTGATTGTGCTGAGTTATCCACAGCTCTGCAAGATCCTGCATATCAGATGACTAACAAACGCCAAAACTTAAAGGCTCGGGCCGTTAGTGTTAGTTCAACACAAAGATATTATAATCTCGACAAAAATGCAGTTAAAGCACATGAAATTGAATATATCTTTTGATCACATAATCTAGCAAGTGGTGAACCGTGAATGTATTTTTATTTTTTTATTTTTTATTTTTTTTTTCAATCCCTCGTGAGTTGATGATTTTCTATTTGACGAGTTATGAAATCGTAAGAACACCTTCAAGCATTCATGGTCATTGTATGTGAGTAAGGTCGAATTCAAAAGAACTACCCTCTCTCGTCAAAGGCATTCTGTCTTCATTCTCGACAACGTTCTTAGCAGGATTGACGTCATATGACAAATGCACTGTGCGATGCAGCACTCAGTAGGGGTTTCTCTTCTATGACTTCTTGTTTAAGGCCGAGAGTTTCTTTTTTTTCGTATTATCTTTTCTCTTTATTAGCCCACTTCACTTGTCTCGTTTTCTTAGGCTTTTCAAAGTTTACCCATTTAACGAGTTTTTGGACCAATGGCTCCCGAACCAGACGATTTTGGGGCATTAGGTGTACAGACACCCCTTCGGGTTTATTTACTCGAGTAACAAAGGCCACGGTTCGAGACAAGCTGGTGGGTTTGCACCATTCACTCTTTGCTTGACCTTGCGCAAGATTCGTTTTCTTAGGCTTGAGTTACCCATGTAGCGAGTGTTAGGCCGGTGACTCCCAAACCAGACGGCTTTAGGGCACCAGATGCAGAGACACCCCTTAGGCTTAATTACTCGAGTAGCCCATGCCACGATTCGAATCTGCTCGGGCCCTCCTCTACTGTAATGCTCGTTTTCTTAGGCTCTGAGTTACCCATGTAACGAGTGTTGGGCCAGCGACTCCCAAACCAGAACGGCTTTAGGGCACCAGGTGTAAGAGACACCCCTTGGGCTTAATTACTCGAATAACCCAGGCCACGATTCGAGACATTAACTTGACAATCATTTATCGTCTGACTTCTGATATTAGCCTGATAATTATCGACTGTCTGACTACGTGTTAATTGCCCTCAACATCGTCATAGTTTTATACCCCACAACTGAAAGTTTGTGCAAATGCAAAGTGAGGGCTATCACATGAGGTCGATTCTATCGCAAACGTTGCTTTGAATTAAGGCTTTGTACCCGATCAAAAGGTTGAATAGCCTTCTTCGTCTAATCATACTCACAATCGTGCTCCACGGTTGCTTGTCAGAATTAATCCGACTCCTATCAAGCCAAATAAAATCCCCCTTTCACGCAGATCATCGTATCCCGGGAAAACTATGCTTGACAAATGCCAGATGATCGTACCGTTGAAGATTGAATTGACATGAGGTAGCATTTGATGATGATGGTACATGTTGATGGGATTGTTGCATGTGTACCAATTTGCACGTCATCATTTCCTGGGTAGTGACAAATGCCCCAGTGTTAAGTTGCTTTTCTTGTGATCTCCCTCGTACTGGTCGCATCGGTATCTCGCTGGCTGACAAAAGATCCGGTCCTTTGACTTGTCGGAAGGTTTGGGGGATTTTTGAAATTTTTTTTTTTTTTTTTTTTTTCCGTGATGGCTCCTTCTAATTTAGAGCGAAATTCCCCATAACTTCGTCTTGGCAGGGCGCGATCCTTTTGAGGACTAAATCGTTTATTTTGAATTTTCGGGATCGCACCCTCTTGTCGCATGCCCGGGAGATGCGTAAGGGGCTGCCCCTCCAAAGGTGCGAACTGAGGTTCGATAGGCATACAGGGTGAGCGACAATAAATCCGGCCATCCCCGATGATTGGCGGGCATTCTTCCCATGATCGTCTTTGTGTTTTATTTGCAGCCCCCACTGCCCCACTCATTTTGGGCCGGTAAATGACTGAATCAAAATGTTTGATCTTGAATTTGTCATATATCTCCTCCTTGAGGGCATCGTTCAGATTTTGCGGCCCCTCACTTCTCCTCCAGGCTGTGGTACTGGGATTCTGTCGGAAAGCCATTCAGAGTAAATAGACACCGTGATGATTCCTGCTTTAAACCGCTTGACAATCTCATCCTTTATTTTCATCCTCCATTCAGGCTTCAACGTTCTCAACTTTTGCTTATGAGTCGGAACCCCCCTTGATGGGCGGTCGATGTCCTATAACGTCTGTGGACAATCCACTCACGTCGCCACGGGACCAAGCGAACATATCTCCATACAGGCTCAACAACTCGGCTATTTTTTCTCTTTTTTTTTTTTGTTTTTTTTTTTTTCCTTTTTTTTTTTTTTTTTTTTTTTTTTTGTTCGAATTTGCCCCTACTCCGGGTTCTTTGTGATCGTTAGGGGCTCTAACGTTTGATGGCGATGGCTTGGTCTAAACTGGGTTTGGGGTTTATCCTCGACCCATCCTTTGATCTCACCAGGCGTATTGTCGATATCTGTCTCGTCCTGCTCAATCCCCATTAGATCGAAATCTAGCTCTACACCAAAATTGTGATCCTCCTTCAAATTTGGCCTATCGCTTGTCAGGCTAGAATGCCTCAAATCGGGGTACCCATTGATCTTCTACTGGCCGGGATTCACTGCCATACTCCTGGATTTACCCCTTCCGGGATATCACCTGCTGCACGGTCCAACTGGCCACAGTGAGGTCAAGCAATGGAGCTCATTAGGAGGTGCATGGATCGCATTAGCATGGATCTGGCATTGATGGCATTTCCTGACATGAGTATCGCAGTCAGTTTTCATGGTTAGTCAATAGTGTCCCGTTCACATGATTTTCTTTGCCAAAAATGTTCTGCTCATATGGGCTCCGCATACATCGCCATGTACTTTGTTCATTTGTCTGTGGGCTTCTTCGGCCTCCAGATATCTCAGCAGTCCCGTAGCTAGGTCCCATTTATGCCCATTGGTGCTGTATATTCCCATGGCCTGCCGGATGACCAATTCGAGTCTCTAACTACCATCATTTTTTTCATTCCCAGGGCTAATCTCAGTCCTAGGATGAATCCCTCGTATTCGGCCGTATTGTTGGAGTGGCAGAAACTGTAATTTTATGGCTACCGGCCTCTGCCATTTGGAGGGATGGAGTATGGACTTTACGGCCTCTTAGTTGGGTCGTAGGGGCAATCTCGTAAAACAAACAAGGGCCGTAGTTTAGTACTGTGCCAGTTACAAGTTGGCAGATGCATGTCAACACTGATGCATGTTTTATCATTATTTCTTTTTTTCTTTTTCTTTTTCTTCTTTTTTTTTGTGATCGAATATGCCCCTACTCCGGGTTCTTTGTGATCGTTATGCCACGCTTTCACGGTTCTCCTAATCTTATCCTGCAAAACAAGGTCAGTGTTTGATGACAGGATAGTATTTAGAAGTTTTTAGAAAACCCTTGTACGTGGCACGGATTGCCTTCCTGCAAAACCATGTCAGTATTATCTTCATATATGCAGGTGATGTAATCACATGATACAGGACATATTTATTACGATGATGCTGGTATGACAGTTGTATGCCATTTACATGACATTTATTTATTCGACTAAATGATAAAAGGGCATGAAGAAGCTTCCCTTTCGTTAGGTTTATCAGAGGCTGACCTACCCTAGGGTTACTCTCGCGGCTTTTCGGCATGAAGGTCCCCAAATCTTCGCAATCTACTCGTCTGAATCCTTTCGATTGGAGCGGATTTGGGTGGTGCGTTTCCTGAGCCATCTCCGGGGAGCAGCCCCTTCGAGTCCAGTAATAAGCAACCGACAGGTTCGCCTCAGGAGGAGGTACTCTCTCAACATACATTCACATTCATCGTCCTCACCGTATGCAAATGATTACTTTAAAGTAAAGCAATTCCATTCAATCATTCACTCATTGGACAAAAGGCACACATTCACGCACAACAATAAGTAAAACAAGTCAAAATATCGCACGTACATACACATTCATGAATTTTAGAGGATATGATAGCATCAAGATTTGAACGCGGCTTAAGCCCTCTAATGTTCCCCAGCAGAGTCGCCAGCTGTCGACGCCGGGTTCTCTCGCTTCTCGTCTTTTCCAATTTTAGCCTTTTGATTTAGATGACGTTTGGAAAAGGTCGGCATTGATGTCGACGGGGTTTTGAAAGATCGTTTTTATGATGAGCCAATTAACCAGAGTCGCCAGTTGGTATATTTGAAATGGATGTACCAACTCATCCGAATTTTCGTGTTTTATAAATCGCTGGCTCATATGTGACTCCGAATTAATTGGTCTGCGAATCGAGATTCATAGAGTTCGGGGGCTTGTTTTAAGTGAGGGGAAGGTGTTAGGCACCCCTCGACTTCCGTGAAACACGGTTAACCACCGCAATCTTGATGCTTCTCCTATCCTTTAATTCATGAAATGTGTTGTGTGTGTGTGCGTGCGTGTGTGTGTATGTGTGCTTATGTGAATGTTGTGGTGAGTTTGTATGAAAGAATCATTTGGATTTTAGGGAAAATCGTGTTTTACTTTGAGAATGCTTCGGAATGTCTTTTTCGGCATACACGAGAAAGCTTTATGAGAAAGGTTTGATTTTTAATTATCAAAACTATGAGATTTTTCGTTAAGTGTCGTTTTAACAAAACAAGAGTTTTAAACCTTCGTCAAAATAGGAATCGAGATCTATAACGTTGCTTTCATAAAATGATGGGCAATTTCTAGGATCTCTTTCACCCTAATGCACAAAGATTTAATAAATACGTCAATTATTTATAAAATCATTTCGTGTGTTGTTTTGGAAAACGATTTTTCTTTAGCTTTCTCGTTAGATATGAATCGACATTTCATTAACGTTTCTCAAATTTTAACCTCGTGATTCTAATATCCTACTTTGATTGATTTTATGAAAATCTTATCATTTAGCTTTGAAATCAATTTCGTGTCATAATTCAAATCGAGCATAAACACGCGTCGGGCTATTCATGGGCATGTAAGCCATCAAAATATCCCCGAACGCCAACAATCACAAATTTCACTATTTCGGGGCCTTAAGCACGATTCTCGCCTTAGCGTCGTTTTAAGGCCCAACGATTACATATTTACAATGAGAACTACGTCATCTCTACTTCTTACATCAAGATACTGTCCATCATCGGATCGGGACCCCGGGTCGCTTTCCTAGGCTCACAACCAAGTATCCACACACAAACAATCGGATATTACAAGAAAATAAACCAACCCGGATAAATCTAAACAATACCAAGACATCTTAAAATAACGATTTAAAGGAATTGATACCGAAAATAACACCTTAAAACAAACCAAGAAATAAATGAACTAATATCATCGGGTTATTAGGAGGAGATAATTCCGATGGAAACTTCACTCATAATCCCTAATACATAGTTCAACAAGATAAATGAAAAATAAATCAAATTTACACCCAAATCAATAGGATAATGAATTGCTAGAACAAATAGAAATTTTCACCTTGCAATTGATCTCAAATGGATGTGAACTTGTGTATTAGAATAGGATAAATGATGTATTTGATACAATCAAACTCAAAAGAATTAATTCCCCTATTTTTTACCACTTCTTTCTCACTATTTAGTTGCAAAATCTAGCTATTTTCTCTCTATTTCCGTGTTTTTTCGCTGCTGCAGAAATTCTTCTTCTTCCAAAACTGCTGAACCCCCTGTATGCTGCCTGAAGCTGGCTTAAATAGGCTGGCCGCAGATGGATCTGCGGCTGGCCAGCTGGCACGCCTCCCATCGCACTCAGCTGCTGAGTGCTGATTTCCCGGTTTTCGTGCTGGCGCACCCACTTGGCCGCAGATCTATCCGCGGCTGGCGGGCTTGACTTTCTCGATTTTCGTGCCACGCCTCGATTTTCGTACCGCAACGTCGGTTTTCGCTGACAGGCTCGTATTCCGCAGTCCGGGAACTTCCGGGAGACGTGCCACCTCATTCGGAAATGCCTGCCTCGGACGGTCATGCTGTCACGTCGACTTGGGCTGCCCAAATCATTGCGGCGGGACCGGGCGCTCGCCCTTGTGCCCGCTCCTTTGCTCCCGCAAGCTGGTTCAATTGACGATTTCGCCCTCCTGTCATGGTTAGTAGAAGGAAACGCAAAATTTGGGTGTCTACAACTCTAATAATATATTCTTAATATTTCTAAATCTTGCGAATAAGACTTTTTTGATAGAATGAAGGAGTATATGATTATAAGTTATTCATTTCAATTTCAGGAACCAAATTTTGTACATAAAAACAAGTGTGTTTTTTTAGATCATACTAGGTGGGCCTATTATGGCAAATAATGTTGATACCAACATTATATTATATATACTAGTTTACGTGATACACACTAGGTATTTGTTTTAAGGGAAAAAATAGAATACTATGGGAGAGAGAAAAGTGAATAAAAGACTTATGTCAGAAAAGTTAAAAGAGTAAATAAGAAAGTGAAAAGACCTCACAGTATTGTTTACACCAAATTAATTTTTAGATATTTTTTTCTCTCGCTTTATAATCTTTTTTTATAAAGTTTTGTAACTGTTTTTTGGGTGTAATTAGGTCACATCATATCCTAAAAAGAATTTAATTAATTTAATTATGCTTAGACCTAGAAAGCAATTATTATCTCTATGTTCACTCATTCACTCACCTACATTAGTTTTTTAAATGTTTTTCACATCTGGCTTCTTTTCTCTTTCTCACTTTCCATCCCTATTTTCTCTCCTGTCTTTTCTCAAATATTTTTTTAAGTTTTATTTAAATATTTTAATTATTTTTTTCTTAATTGCACACAGATGGCTCATAAATCTCGGTAATTTGGGCTGACATTGAACATGTAAGATGTTGGTGCCCAACAAGATTGATATGGAGGCCCACTCGACTATATAAAGAGTAGGATCCATAAAGTTGTATCACGTCTTTGCTCTTAGATACGACAAACAAGAATAGTAAAAAGTAAAAGCAGTAGTGCATGTGGTCCAAGGCCAACATCGATATTATCCAATAGTTATATATAAAGGGTCCAAAACAAGTTGGGCTTTATATGTATGAGTTGATAGCCTGTTTTGGAATAAAGTAAGCCTTGTTTTTCCTTTATACTGCAAGTTCAGCATAAAGCTTATATTTAGTCAATGCCAGAAAGGTGGGTGGGATGGGGCTGTAGTTTCTTGTGGTTCACATGAATACTGTCTTGCCCTAATATGAAAATTTTAATACTCCTTCCGTCCTAGAATAATTGACTTTTTGTGTAAATTAAGAAAAATAAAAAAATAAAAAAATAATTTATATTTAAATTATCATTTAATTGCATAGTTTTATGCACATAACTAGTGATACTCCATAAATATGCATAGAGTATAATTATATGATAATTAATACTAAGGGTATTATAGACAAATTATTATAAAAAATAAATAATTTAAGGTAAATAAATATTTAACTTGAGACTATTTAAAATAGTAATAAACACGTTTATCTTGAGACGGAAGGAGTAATAATTTATATTTTAAAATTTAGCGATGACAAAGATCTTAAAAATTAAAAGATCGATTACTCTTTATGTCTATAAAAACAAAGTGAAATAAGATTCTTTCGAAACGAATTATCTAAGTATTTTTAATTTCAAGACAAACTAGACTCATCATAATCTACTAAGATAAACTTATAGAAATATCATAATTAAAAGTATCTTAACTTTTATGGCGTTAGACTAACAAGTACATGTTCTTCTTATGACGTTATACTAATTTCACAGGTACACGTTTATCTTAAAAGTTATACATTAGACAAATTCAAGCATAAATTTGTGTAAATACATCTTAGAGTTAACAAGATTGATCATGTGATCTCTTTTCTATTATAATAGAACACATGTCATTGAACCAATTCTTTTAAAAGTATTTTTTTAAAAAAAACCCAACTTGAAAGAATACGGTGCCGGGTCAAAATTTCTAGAAATTAATTTAGTTGAACTTATATGTAAAGAGTATCTTCAGATTCTGTGAAGTGGTTTACACCCGTGTTATTACATTTATAATTAGCTTTATAGTCTCATTACAGTCCAAGTCTAAGTCCCTTCACCCATTATGCATATATATCTACATCAACAAATTGAGACAAAAACAAAATCATCTCTCTTCTTTTTTCTTTTTTTTTCTCACCATCCTCTCTTAATCCCAGCTAGTTCTTGAAATGACAGCTATTTATTCCATAGAGATCATAATCAGTCCCTATTTTATGGTTTGGACTTTGAAGATCGGCCTCCAGTTCAAACAGCATACATACATATATATATATACATACATATATATATATACATACATATATATATATATATATATACATATAAAAATAAAAGGAAGTTCTCTATAACTTGTGTTAGCTATGTATATTATTTCAACTAACTCATCTCCTACCGTTCAATGGAAGTTCTAAAGGCTTATATTGACCAAGGCTGGGGTTGGCCGCTACTCTCTCTTACGGCCAGCCAAAATTCCTAATATACCCCAAAAAAAATTTATATTGGCCGCAAGTCTTACTAGCGGTCAGTCAAAATGCGGTCATTATATTATACATATATGGCGATAATAAGTAATTATCCTTATATATACGTACATTATTTTATTAATTAGTATTATTGATAATCCATATAAGAAATGGTGATTGAGTTTATATTATATTACTACTCATAAACAAATTACGTAGTCAACTACTACTCCCAAATTACGTAGTCAAACATATTTTTTTAATTTAAATTATAATTACTTTAAATCTCATGATTAATTTCTACGACCTTTCATTCTGGTCGTAGGTCTTACTAGCAGCCAATCAACTTAAAAGAATTTTGGGAGCATATTAAGAATTTTGACTAGCCGTAAGAGAGAGTAGCGACCAGCCCTAGCCTTGGTCAATATAGGCTCTTAAATTTTTTATTGGACGACAGGAAATGAGCTAGTTGAAATAGCGTTCATAGCTAACGCAAGCTATGGAGCAAGCTATTAGTAACTTTTAGATCTAAGTTGAGTCAGGCCCGAGTTTATAATAAAACTTAATTTATTGGGATAATCTTTTAGCTTACATTTTTCAATAGTTATAACAAGATATCAGAGTTTTGCTCGGTAAAGTTGAGAATTTATGTACAATTTAATCCATTTCATATGTTCCGATTCAAAATAAACACAAGTATTATATCCCACAAAATGAAGCTTTAATAAATTTTAGCAACAATGTCTGTCAATCATCAAGCAATACTGGTATTTTCATTAGTCGTGCTCAAAACTCTTGATTTAGCATTTAGTGTGAAAGTTGTTCGCCAGCTTCATTCTTATAATCTTATAGAATATTTATATGTGCATATACAAATTCGACAAAGACTTAATGTGTAGTTTATGATTTCGAATTTCAAGTAGATATAATTTAAGCCTCGTTTTTTCAAACTCCAAAACTACGATCATAGCGTTATTATTTGTCTTGGGAATGTGTCACATAATGACACCATCATCATTTTTATAAATCTCGCCAGGTATATAAACAATGTAGGTTCAATGTTTTCTTCTAGATGGATAGAACAAAATGCTGAGATATTAAACCCTAGATATACAAGGCAATCATCTATACACGTGCGAAGGCCCCACGTGCGATTCTCCATGTCGGCTTGACCAGTCGAAGAGTGGACATATGTCTGCATCAGTCTCCAACACCGTCTTTTTCCATTCAACCAAACATGACCTAATCTTCCTTCCTAATTAAAAACTTAATCATCCCTCATAGAGACAACCTCTCTCTCTCTCTCTATATATCTCTCTCTATATATATATATATATATATGTAAATAAACACGATAGCATGTTTAGCCTTAAATTGCTTTGTTTTATATATATGGCTATTTCTATAATACTCCTACATTTTGTTTTTCTGTTAGATTTCTAAAGGCCTTGTGGGAACCAACTCAAAGTTTATTTAGATGTAGAAGGTAATGAGCTTAGATTGGTAATCCATACACGAAACCGCGGTTAATTAATTAAAAACTTAGTCACATTACAAGAATAAAATTTTTCTAATGAACCGGCCGCGTTTAAGTACCACAAGTCGGTTGATATTTAAGAAGATGAATAATTCTAGGCCGACCGGCGCCGGTGACCCTTTAGCGACCGGTCGGAATTTTTTTTTTTATTTTTTTTTTATTTTTTTGGTTTTGACTCTCAAATAATTTATGTGATTTATTGGAACTGAAATTTTTTTTAAAAAAAGTGATTTAGGTGTGTTTTGGATACATATACAAAACAGTGTTGTATAGACTGTACAACACTGTTTTGTATATGTATCCAAAACACACATAAATCACTTTTTTTTAAAAAAATTTCAGTTCCAATAAATCACATAAATTATTTGAGAGTGAAAATCCAAAAAAAAAAAAAAAAAAAAAAAATTTTCCGACCGGTCGCTGAGCCCGGTCGCCCAGGCCGGTCGCCCCAGAAGTACTCTTAAGAAGATTGGAGTGACAATTATTAACGTTCTTTCTCTTTTATCTAAGGTGAGACTGACTTAACTCCACAAAATACCAATTGAATGCATAAATTAAATTGAAAGTTTTTAATTTATCTATAATTACTGACGGTGCTAACAAAGAAAAAGTGACAGATATATAAAAAGAAATTTTGCGATATCTATCCATCTTGCGATTCAATCAACAAATTTATTTAGCAACTCTTGACTCTTGAGTAAACTTATAAACAAATAATAAGAACCAGGCCGTATGTTACTTAAACTCAAATCAACACGTAGCTACTACTATGAAAATTTACATATTCACATTATAGCACAATTAAAATGAGCAAACTAGGAAGAAATTAAAGCACTGCAGGATTATAAGTTTTCTATGATCTTATATATTGTAAGTGGTAAAATTATTTTGTTTTATAGCTAGAATGGACCATAGTATTGGAAGTGTTAATTACTCCTTTATAGAATGATATTATTGCAGAGAATAACTCTGATTCTCAGCAGAGCAGCCAGAAACTTAACACAAAAATAAGGAAGTAGTTTAGTTTGTTAATAAGTTAGTTTAGAGGTAATTCTTAAGCTATTGACTTCTCTATAAATAGCACCACACTGTAATAGCTGGATATGAGTTCTTAATACAACTGAATATTACTTTCGTTTCCTCTCTCAGTTCATGTGACAGATATGTTGAGTCAAGAAAAATTGCTTCCGAAAATCAAGAACAATGCTTGTGGGTCGGTCCATATTATAATGATAATAATTAATACTGCTAGTCAAAAATTGCTAACCGTATGAATTGAATGGTAGACTCTTCTTTTATCGTCTTCTAATTAAGTTGCAGTGGAGTTGGGGGCAACAGTGAGAGTGGAATATATATATATATATATATAATGCCATGGACACAATATTAATTGCTTGGGCTTAATGAGCTAGCTGGTGGTGACGTGGATAATATTAATTAATTTAAAGGGTAGATCGAGAATATTGCCACTCGTGCGTGTCATATCTCAGAAAGTTAGAATCATTTTGATTGTGTATCATCCATGCTGCACATGCACTGCATTCCCCGTAGAATAATAGGCGTTTGGAGTGTGATTTGATGAGTTCGAATAACTCGGGGAACCTATCCACATGGATGAATATTTACATTGATAATATGGAGTTTGACGTTACATTGACAATATGGAAGAATATTTACATTGACAATATGGAGTTTGACGTTCTTTAAGGATTACAGTCTAATTAAGTTGACTTATAATTTTCTTATCGTGTTTGACTTCTTATTTCGGAGAATGTCAAATTCTATTCAATTATGGAACTTGCAGTTCTAAGGAATCTTTATATAAGACTCCTATTTTTATTCGGGGACGGACATAGTAAATTGAGGCGGTGTGGGTAAACTATAAATATACGGTAATAATTCAGTTTCAGGTACACACAGACAACTTGTCTACTTTTGCACACTAAAACAATTACATATCTCCATTGTGACGTTTTTGCCCTGTACTTATTCTCATACCTGAGCTATCTCTCGGTGGCCCAAGCCGTCAAACTTTTTGGTGTGACCGTTTCTTTCTTGTGCAGATTTAAGTTCGTTGTTCGGTGATTCAATGAGTGAACAGATTTTGGTGTTAACGATATATATAATAGTTAGCAGTGGCTTAATTATATATGGTGAATTTTGATTTATAACTAATTAATTACTATGCTTAATATTTAAGCATGTTCTTAAGACAAGTCGTGGATGCATTCAAGCTTATGAGTTCGTTAACAATACATCGCCTTTTTCTTACTTCATAAATTATGATATAATTTCTTAAATTTGATGATCTCTTTTTGGGTAAGGGAGGAGAGGATGAATTTTAATGGTTAATTCTGGTGTATAAAAATTCAATTACAATTAAGTTCAACAAGAAGTGGAGAAAGAATTGATAGTACTCTAATAATTGCATTTCTAACTAAGCGAAAGAGGTCTATAAAAATTCATACATTTCATATATATACGATAATATATAATCTTTGCAAATAAATGCCTAGTTACATTGTTGAGGAAATAATTATCATTTTTAATTATTGATTTTTTGGTGCATGGATATAAAATTGTATATAAAAATTGATATGATCGCTTATTTTTACATGTTCTTTCATCTACAAGGACACGTTAAATTATTAAAACACTTCAATTTAAATGTGATCAAATGCATGCCTAATTTTGAGTGTTGCAAGCAAATATTCAACAAACCAAAGAGCAGTAGGCTTGACAACTAGTCTTGAAGAATAGATATGACAATTTCTAGTGGAATTAAATGAGGCAGTTATCGATTAAAACAATGCTAATTTCGGAAAACAAAAAACTACCCAAATGAAAAAAAAAAAAAAAAAAACCCCATTTTGTCCTTTTCATCCCTTGTTTTCATGAAAGCACAGAATTCAATGCCTTATAATTGGCAAATTATTAATCAAAACTTTGAAGATAATAATGTACTGGACTATATCTCAACGACTTCCACTCTAATTTATTAATTTAAATATTATGCAAATTCAATATTATTCATGGATTGGAAGCAGTTTCCAACACAAATAATGCTTCAAAAGTACAAAATCAATTAGTTTGTTTAAAGTAATAGCTTGGTAAGGTGGATCATCTGTAACTTAGTAATGAAACAACATGTTATATATATATATATATATATATATATATATATATAGAGAGAGAGAGAGAGAGAGAGAGAGAGAGAGAGAGAGAGAGAGAGAGCTAGGACAAACAATATTTCCACGCAAATTAATCTGCCTTTCAAGCATCGTCCATATCAGATACCTAGGTATGCTCAAATCATGACCAAGTAAAGAAGAAAAGAACATTATTATTAATTGAACAAGATCGATCATTCGATCGGGTGTAAAAGAAAAAAAATACAGGAATCTTATTATGTGAAACCTGATGAATTTATTATTTATCGATCGGACAATCTTCTTTGTATATTAATATGTATGTATGAGTTGGTCAGTGTACGGAACAGTAACATGCCTTGCACTTGATATCACACAAACTAATGGCCTACATAAATAAATACTCCCTCCGTTCCAAATTAATTGCTTTTCTAGGACTTTTTAAAGTCAAATTGACTATTTTTAAAATTAATAATTAAGCATATATAAATATATTTCTAAAATTATAAAAATTAAAATTAGTAATAAATTGTATATACTTTCTTTTGGTTATAATATCTTCACCTATATGTTAGCAAAAATAGTAAAAATATTAGTTTTAAAAATAGTCAATTTGACTTTAAAAAGTCCTAGAAATGCAATTAATTTGGGACGGAGGGAATACCTTTTTTTTTTATTGATCTGTTTAGCCCTTTTTTTTTTATTAATTGGATGCACTATATATGGTCATAGAGTAACTGCTCATATAGAACTTAGTTTCTAATTTTTAAAGTTTGTATACATTATGATTGTAGCTCTGAATTATTGGTTAGGTTTTTATGTCATAACAACCACAAAGGACAAGGTTAATTTGCATTTTGATTCAATCACTAGTTAATTAATTATATATTGAATAAATAAAAACAATATATTTAACCGTAAAAGGGGAAGTCCCTTTAACAATATATTGACGTTACAAGATTCAGAAAGCTGCATTATTCAAAAACATACTGATCACTAATTCACTATAATTAATTAAGAAGTAATTATATAATTAATATCTTAAGTACTGAGAAATATTCAGTTTAGAAAGTGCCTTTGTAGCGCAAAAAGCTCTTAGAACAGTGTTATCAATATAATATGTACTTTGTTTTAAAGTTTGAACAAAGCTAATTAAATCTATGAGTTTTAATAGTATACCTTTTAATAAGATTAGTTGAATCCCTCACCTACATTATTGTCCAAGTTGATTAACATAATAATTCAATTTAGTTAACATGCCTTCTTGTCTTCAAGATCATTTCCTCTTTCGTGCTATAGTGGCCAACAGGTACATATGGCTGATACCCAATTCCTACATGGTTCAATCGATAATGGCTTACAGATAGGTGATCAATGACATGCATGAAACCCTTTTGGTACGTCCAACTGTGTCGTCCAATAGCACGCCATAGATTAGCCTTATCATTGCCCACCCTAGGACCGTGTTTGGAGTTAATAAATTTGGATCTGAGGCCTACTATACACATTGCGACAAAAACATGTTGATTCTTGTTACAACTAAATACAATGACATAGTCTGTAAATTAATATAGATACATACATGGATAGTTGACAGATGTTTTTACTGATCATAACAAAAGTCGATATCTTTTAATCACACCACAAATCTTTTCTGATTGGGAATAATTAAGGATTAAGCCACTATATATTGCATGATGACAAATTATTTTTAGAAACATGATTAATATTTGGGGTGAGAAAGGCTATATATAACAATGATCTAATGTATCAAGCATTTCTCTCCTAGAACATATTGAATACCAAACACAGCCCAAGTAAATAATTAATCTAACTTCCATTAACCGGTTAAAGGTATTAGCCCTTAATAAAGAGAGGGAATTAAATATTAGGGTAGGATAGGTGGGGTCAAATGGGACACATTTGGGCAAGGTCTACATGTTGGTGCCTATGTGTGACAGGAGAAAGTGATTGAAAGTGATTAGTGTATATAAATAAGATTAGTTAATAGGGTATTGCTCGACAAGCTGTGGCCTCCAATACTTAAAAAAATGAAGTACTAGCTAGAAAAGAAGAGAAATGAGAAATCCCTTTTAATTTCCCTCTATCTTATGTGCAACTTCCCTTAAGTCAGGTGTTCTATTCCAGTGTCACTATCTTTTGTTTCTTTCATTTTTGGACTATGCTCCTTTTTTAAACAATTAAAGCCCGTCTTCCGTCTTGCTTTACATTAATTAATTAATATGATTATCTAAACCTATTTTTAATTTTAATTGCATATATATCACGGATCCCATCGTTTGCCATAATCCACCGGCCAGTTTAAAATTAATTAGTAATTATAGTTATATATAGCATCTACAATATATATATATATATATATATATATATGTATATAGACCATATCCTAGCTAACTATAGCTAGACATCAGGTAAAATGCTCTATTTTTCTACTAGCAGTTAGTTACCTTAATGACATATATAGGCCTCGTAAACTTATCACGATATGTATAGGTTCACTTTTATTAGTTGGTTTAGCTAGCCTAATCAGTAAAAGAGGTGCTGATACTGTTAATGTGTGCCCAAGTTGGTGAATTATTTAGATTTTTAACTTTTTCTATGGTTTATGGAAGAATGTGACATGCAATATACAATTATTGATGAGCTTAAGAACTCATAGTTTGGCAGCTTTGGCTGTTGTGTATTGAACTATTTTTGCAAAAATAAAATAAAATAATAATAATAATAATAATTACTATATATATTACCATGCTAAAAAGAAATATGTAAGAACTTTAATCTAAATAATATTTATTTGTAGGCGGTCAAATCTTTGTATACTTGATTATCTAGGTGGGAATTAATGGTGGGTTAGCCTCAATATATAGAAGCATTTTCTAACCCTCTTAGAGTTCTCTTAGAAAAAGTTAAATGTAGTCGAGACATTTTAATTGTTTTGACATCATTAATGAATTACTTATAATATTAGACTAAATTATTTTATTTTAATAATATATTATGATTTTAATATTACGTGTATATACATTATTCTTACATCAAATTAAACTCTTGGATTTAACCGGCGGGCTCTAGTTATATTGATAGGTAGTAGACTACTTAAACTCTTGCTTAGGGTTTATTTGGTGTCAAATCATCATTTTAAAATAATTACTTTGTAAAGAGTTGTCCTTTTGAGTTATTTCACCATCATGAAAACCTTGATTGCAGTGGATTGATCTATTTTTCGTCGGTGAATGTAGCCCAAAAGCCGAACTAATTAAGTAACAATGTGTCTTATAATTTAATTCTCTTAATTACTTTCCTCATTGTTGAGAATGACTTACGCTACAAGAAAAAAACATATTTTCGACAGAATTTTTCGTCATAATAAGATTAATTCCGACGAAAAATTCCGTCGAATATTTAATCAGAACTATAACCCTCAGAATTAAGTCCATCGAAACTTCCGTCACAGTGACGGAAAAATTTCAACGGAATTTTCTTTGAAAATACGTTATAATCGATGGAATAAACCCAACGGAATAAGTCCGTCGAAAATAATCGTTTACACATGGCACTATCTTGTTGTTCGTGGCAAGACTTAAAAACCGACGGAATTTCTGTCGAAAATAAGTACTTTTCGTCGGAATTAAGTTAATTAAAAAATAAAATAAAAAACTAATTTCTAACTGAATTTCCGTTAGATTAACGCTATTCTGTCGGAAATAGCTTGTTTTTTTTAAATATTTTTTTTGTTTTTACAGTTTTCAAATTTTTAAAACTCATTTTTGTACATATAACCTGCTTTTTATCCCAATACATACAATACTATACCAACATCTACATCCACCAACAATTATATCATAATTAACCCATAATACAAAGTATATACTTTTCTTCGAACATATAACGTTAAATAACAATGGTTAAACTTATAAACTACAAAGATATTGCCCCAAATATTTACAAAACTAAAGTAAATTACATTGATTTATAGATAATCAAACTAAATTACATGTATTTACATAAAATCATACTAGGGTAGTCGAGGGCCTGGGTTTGAAGATTTATAAATTGTCTGATCTTAAATTTTATTAATGTATTAAGTCTCATAAGTTTGAGCTCAGGATACAATAATTAGAGTTTTCAAATTACTATATAAACTTTATTTAGCGTGTGAATTAATGTAGAGTGTGTGATGTATCTAATGAATACATCAGTAAGACTAATTAAATTAGTGAACATAAATATATCGTATTTATCGGATGTCTTTTTTTTTTTTAATTTATTGTGATTGTGTAATTAAATCTAACACTTATTGTTATACTGCGTGTCCCGGTGTTGTTTGCTTGTCCATCAACAATTGTCATGTAATGATATGATATACATTACCTACAATGTTTTATGATGATTAGACTAATTTAATGAGAGTAAAACAAGGTCATAGTTTAGGTTGGGATTTTGCAGCGGCTAATTAAGGACAAAATTTGTTCAGTTTTTATGGTCATCTATATATCCACTGCTCACTTAAAATTGACTCACACAGAAGATCATGTCCTATTTGCAAATTAAATTGATTGCAACATGTTAACAAGCTTAAACGAATAATCAGAATTCGCAAATTATATAGGCCGAATTGCAAAACTATTCCTCTAAATTGTCACTCAATTTCGATATGGCCTCTAAACTTTTAAAAGTCTCAATGTGGCCCAAAATGGGTTAACTCGGGTTCATTTTAGTCTTCCGACTGAGTTGGGACAATTTTTAAGGACAAAATGGTAATCCCATTCCCACCTAAATAATTTTATTTTCAAACATTAGTTATTTTGTTATTTGTTTTTCAATTTAAATATGAGTTTTCAATTATTTTGATATTTAGTTGTTTTATTAATTTAATTACTTAAAATAAAATTATTTAGGTGGGATTATCATTTTATCCTTAAAAAATGCCTCAACTCAGTCGGAAAACTGAAATGAACCCGAGTTAATCGATTTTGGGCCATATTGAGACTTTTAAAAGTTTAGGAATCATATCGAAATTAGGTGATAATTAACTTGATGGGATAGTTTTATAATTCGGCCAATTATATATTGTACATGACCATGAATGAAATGACAGTGAATTGTGACGGTGAATTTTTGAAGACATGATTTTTTTTTATGCCACCATCAAAGAACTAGAACTCCAGAACAATTTTTTTTTAGTAAATTAAACTATTTTTGTCGAATACAGAAGGTAACTAATAATAGAAATCTTTATGAGGTTTACTTGTGAAATTTATGAAAAAATCATCACATATATATTACTGCAGAGACTCGGACTGAACGATAATGATCGGCTTTAACAGATCATATGCCAGTTGATTCTTTTGATAGTCTTGAAATCCTAGTAAACTTAACAAGTAAATGTAGTTGCAGTTATCATATATAATTATTCGAAACATTGATCAGAAAATGAGCTGAAAAGATCCAATCATCAAGCAAATACAAATAGTTTTGGGCTTATGCTAATGGAATCTCTAATGAGAGTATAAAATTCAGGTTGGAGGGGGTGAAAGCTTAAGAGAGTTTTATAAACAAAAATTAAATAATGAAATTTGTTGGCCATTAAGGGAACCAAATGCAATTAAGTATTCATTATAATATGACCCACCTCCCTCCTCATCTAGTGTTTATAAACAGAGTGATTACAATGCTTGCACCAAGCTGAGAGCTAAGTATTACCAAATTAAAAACCCCTCAACTGCCCCTCACCCCCCCCCCCCCCAAAAAAAAGAACGAATAGTAACTAAGATGACAGGCACTGGTTCGCCTTGTGGTGCTTGCAAGTTCTTGAGAAGAAAATGTGTAAGGGGTTGTGTTTTTGCACCTTATTTCTGCCATGAACAAGGAGCTACACACTTTGCTGCCATCCATAAGGTTTTTGGTGCAAGCAATGTGTCAAAGCTCCTTGCTCACCTTCCGGTTAGTGATCGGTGTGAAGCTGCCGTTACCATCTCATATGAAGCCCAAGCTAGGCTTCAAGATCCCATTTATGGCTGTGTTTCACATATATTTGCCCTCCAGCAGCAGGTAACTAATTAAATTTAGTAATATTACACATTCACCTTTTTTCTTTTAGTACTAAAATATTTCACGTGAAACCCTAATTTAGTTATGTCAAATTATAAATGATAATTAATCTCTTGTTTAATTAATAAATTATGCAGGTTTTTAATCTACAAGCACAATTAGCTTCTTTAAAGGAACAAGCTGCAAGTCAAACCTTTCCAAGTGGCTCTGCAGGAAGTACTGGAAACCCTAATTATGATAAAACATCTTATGGGAAATTTCCTTCTAATTACCCACAAGATGTTCATAGCTGGTTTCAGTCAGAAAATTCAAATATGAGCATGCCCCAATTTGATAATCTGAACATAAGCGCGAATGTTGGATACTCTGCAAATGGGGTCATGAATATGAACTCTTCATCAGGAAATTACGAAATTAATTCAGTTCATATCCGGGATGAAAGTGTCTCCTTTTCTAGTTTTGAAGAGGCTTCTAATTATTCCATGGATTCTCTTCATAACATGCAAACAAGCAACCGGCAGTACTGGACTACTTTCCGAGATGATATGGATGACCTTCAATCAGTGGCCTTCAGCTATATTCAGCATTAACTCGATCATCGAAAAATATATCATTGGGTGAATATATTAATTACTCGATCTTGTCAATTTTGTAGTACGGCTACTGCACGCACACCTTTAAGACATGCGTTTTATAGCTATAAAATAAACTATGAAGTAGGAACCCTAGAAATGTACGTTCATATAGTTGGAAACCCTATAATCCACCCTATGATTGTTTTCTTAAGCTAGATCTCTTGTAACCTTGAATAATAGTAGATTTTGTGTTAATGACTAAATTCTCACTTTATGAACCTATCAAGTTGCTCCAATATTCGGTAGTTTTTTTTTTTAATTTTTTGGTGGAGGTATTGTTTCAATTTCCTCAACAGTCAAATACTTTCAAGTGGTTGTTCAAGATTTAGGTCAGGCGTATTACTAGCTCATGTTTGTTTCCATGATTAATCCTTAATTAGGAGTAATTATATATGTGCTCTTACAAACTAGTATCAAAATATTGCTGCAAGCTCTTATTTTACTTAATGATGCCTCCTGATAAGTGACATGTATATATATATATATATTTCAAATTACAATCAACATGATATATATAAAGAATCTCGATGAAACCGCAAAAAATCTAATTAAGTATATATATGTGTGTGTGTGTGTGTATATATATGTATATATATATAGAAGAGCTTCTGCAAATTATACTGGTGTTTTGCATGTATTGTAAAATATTTCTCTGTAATTTGCAATCCCAAGAAAGTTATATATATATATGCTAGGTTTTGTGAAGTACTAAACCTAGCTCCAGTACTCTGTTTGTTCCCTTGTACCTAGTCAGCATAAACTGGCAGGAACTAATGTATATTCTTCACTCTGACACTTTGATTGAAAAGGTTATGTACATAGATATCTTGTCTTTTGTTTAGAATTCTGTGACTTGACCACAAAAGGAAACTGGATGTTTCTCTATTAATAGAAGAGGTAAAAAGACTTAAAAATTAGAACCCTAACTCACCTAACTCGCCTATTCAAAGTTTCTAAATATATATAAGTTTGAACTTACAGAAGTCACTATATTGGAGTCTTTTACAGTATTTTGTGGAGGAGAAGTGGCTTAAGAGCCGAACCACTAAGTTTTTCGTGTTGCATCATCTTTTTAGAAGTTGAGTGATTATTTTCAATTCTTTTTTATAGTATGATGTTAAAGAAAGAGAGAGACATCCTGCAGGTTTCATGGTGGAAAAAAAACACATGCGATTTAAAATAGAACTCTCCGTTGAGATACTTATTTTTAGTGAGAATTGTTATTTTCATAAAGAAAATTTGATATTATAACAAGTTTTCTCTCACATAAGTGTATAAGTGTAGAATTCATTTATTATTCATGTGAGCGAGAACTTATGGAATTATCACATTTTATTTGTGAAAATATGAATTCTCTTTTTAAATCGTGGTAAGATATATGGAGGACTATAGATGCGCTGCATAACCAACCCTAGTTGTGGATGGCCTTCATATATATATATATATACATATATATATATATACATATATATATATATATATATATATGTGCTGTATTTATCTGTGCTCACATTCTAACTGATCTTAATTCATCAGATACAACGTCAACTGGGATATAAATTGAACGTGCTGCTTCTAATTAGTTTCTTGAAAATGTGTTTAATAGAGAATATGATATTCATATAGAACAAATTAAGTATTACTGAAGGTAGGGTTCCTAGGTTTTTTTGTTTTGTTTTGTTTTGTTCTCTCTCTCTCTCTCTTTTTTCTTTTGATTTTCCTGAGCATGTTATCAACCTTTCTCATCGAGTACTGATCTTTTTGTGAAATCAGAAATGACTCATAGTCTCATACAGAGTAATATAGACATTCCATAACATCCCAGATCATTCCTTCTAAAATTACATAGCTCTTTTTTATTCAGCATGAAGTACAGTATTCATTTTGATTGGATTTGACCTTATCATTACCTCTAGTCTTCTCTCCTTTGTCCAGAAAAATAGAGTAAACTCGTCATGAAGTTTACTATGCGAATTGTTATTTCCATAAAAAAAAATTGATATTTTCACAATACCTTGCTCATATGAATATGAGTTTTCTTTAATATTCATGTAAGGGAAGTCTTGTAAACTATCAAATTCTGTTATGAAAAAAAATCAATTCTCACTGCTATTTGTAGCTAGGTTCAGCTTGCTAGCGTGGCAAGCTCTTTGTAAGATCTCTAGCCTAGTTTTTAGTTTGTTACTTGTAAATCGGTTATAGTTTGTATTTATCAAATTAAACACTATACTCCCTTCAGATTCCATAACAAGAGTTTTATTTGTTAATTTATTTTTATTATTCTTACTTTTTGCTTAAAAAAACACTCATTTTTATTGATGTTAGAATAAAATTACACAATTTCCTTAAATTTATCAAGAGTTTCATTATCATGTCACTATTACCAAATTAAACATTAATAATATGAGCTCCTATAATGAGAGAGAGGTCACATAATTAAACATTGCCAACTCCAAGAAATTGCTTACACAAGTTTATGCTTGGATTTGACCCTAATTTTGTGTTTGTGTGTTGGGGAGGGGAGGGGGAATATGAGCTCCTATAATAAGGGAGATATCACATAATCAAACATTGCCAACGCCAAGAAATTGCTTACACAAGTTTATGCTTGGATTTGACCCTAATTTTGTTTTTGTGTGTTTGTGGGTTGGGGAGAGGGGAGGAGACATATACTTAGTTATTATGGGTCGAATGGTTTAAGAGATTCAGATATCCATAATTATCGCGCGGAGCATAGTTATGGGAGTAGTCAAATGATTTAAGAGGTTTGAATATTTATGATTGCGACGTACAAAATAAAAATAAGACAAATATAGAACAAAAATATATTCTTTAAATTACAAAATAAAAATAAGATAAATATAGAACAAAAATACATCTTTTATTTAATTTTTTTTTCTTTTGCATAAGTAATATTCCCTCCGTCCCAAATTAATTGCATTTTTAGGATTTTTTAAAGTCAAATTGACTATTTTTAAAACTAATCTTTTTACTATTTTTGCTAACATATAGGTGAAGATATTATAACCAAAAGAAAGTATATACAATTTATTACTAATTTCAATTTTTATAATTTTAGAAATATATTTATATATGCTTAATTATTAATTTTAAAAATAGTCAATTTGACTTAAAAAAGTCTTAGAAAAGCAATTAATTTGGGACGGAGGAAGTAATGATATTTTAGTGATGTTATTGGTATTTCGTAAATGCCTGCGAACACTTGAAATTGAGTAACTTTATACTAGAAGCATGCTCTGAAGTACATTTGGTCAATTTTAATGACCCTCCACGGCATTTCCTGTGTTGCGAACTTTTTTCTAGGCCCAACCCATGATTAATTGTATATACCCAGAACTAATAATATACCTAGAACGATGAACCAGGTTATTTAAATAATTGTACAGCATCTTTAGCTAGATCAGCCCAATAGTCACTAAAAAGTGGAGTGTGAAGGTGAAGTTGGACCCCAGTTATAAATCACCTTAAATTGAATGATCCCATCCCCATTTTTTTTTCTTTCATAACCTGGTAATTTGTTTAATAATCCTAATAATTGGTTTATGTTACAGTGGATCTGACTAATAGCCGCTGCAACAGGGTAATCGAAAGCCAAGTCGTAATGTGTATTTGAGTTTGAGGATTAATTAGTAGCCTAATATTGGGTTTGAGTTATGTTTTGGGTATAATAATTAAAGTTTTCTAATTACTATAAAAATAAATGTGTATCATTATAGGGTGTGTGAGATATCTAATTAATATATCAGACAAACAAGCAGAACTAGTCACAATTTAGTTAACCTGAATATATTGTGTGTCATTTTCTTTCCGTTCTTCTTTAATTTATGTGAGATTATATGTAATATTCAATCTTAAATCGCCCCCACAAATCAATTAAGTATAACGATTAAAGAATAAGGGTGGTTACAGAAAACCTTCACTCCCCACCGAGTCAATGGTCAAGTTTTGTTAGGAACATATGCATCATTCTTCATGAAGTTGCTCATTTTTCGATTCTCTTTTTTATTTTAAATATTAGTACTAATTTAGCCTGACGTTTGAGTATCCAGATTTTGAGGAGAATAAAGAATTTCCTAAATAATGTTTCCAATAAAAAATATTTGTGAGAGGAGCTAGCTAATTTTCCCTTTAGACTTAAATTTAACAATTGAAATCTTATTGAGGGAATGGACACAATGGGTTATTAATTCTTTACATTTCCTTTATCTTTTGCCTTTACAACCTTTTTAATTATTTTTCCATTATTGTTTAATGCCAAAATGAGGTTTGAACGTACGTGCCGCTTGACTAAAAAGGATAGCATATTCTTAATCATACAGTCATGGGCTCGAAGAACATAAGATTTGATAATTAATCCATTACAAAATAAGATCTGACCCATGATTTGAATTATTAACTACTTTCTTATTAATTATTTCTTTATGCTTTTAATTTGTCTGCTTAAAAAGTTGTCCATTTCTACACACTCCCTCCCTTATGGCTAATGGTGTTGTATACACTAAGGATACTGTCTCACATTATAATTTTTAAGGGCCTGTTTGGTGTATCTTAATAAATGCAGGTTGATTAGCCGAGCACGCATAATATATCATATGATATAATTAGGTTTAAATTAATTATTCAATGGGTTATAACATTAAGGATCGGATGAGCTAGAGTTTCAATCTAATTAATAGCAGTCTGGTGGATAGAAGTTGACAAATTAAAGCTACTAAACTCATGATGCATGCAGCCGTGTGCAGTCGATGGAGGGGACATTTTGTCTATGTATTTGAGTACAAGGTGTCATATGATACTTGCACTAAATTTAGTTGACTACTTATGTTAAGTGAACCTACTCATTAGAACATAAACCCTAGGGCAAGTGGGCCACTTAAATACTAGATCTTCCCAAATGTGTGTTTCCCTTTTAAGTATAATTGTAGCAATTTTCACATCTTAATTCCCCAATCCCCATTTTGTGGCAAGTTGGTTTTCAAAGCACGAGTCATCATCATAAGAAGCATGCATACATAGATGATAGAACATTTGCATTTATTTAGAATAAGGTTAGAAGTACGTTTAATATTTTTTCTAAAATCAAATTTGAGTTCCTAAAATTATGTCTCTATCGTTTAATCTAACCAGATGTTGATCAGAAATTAGAACCAAATACAATTAATTTCTTAAGAATAATAATCACATCAACTTATGACATATATTTAAAGTTGTACTTTGTGTTGTCTTAATGTCATATGATGGTAGGGAAATGTACACACATGGATTCATCAATTCAAAATTGTGAAATTAATTTCATAAATGCAAAGTATTTGGAGGAAAATTGTAGTGACAACTAATGTAATTGGAAATTTGGTGAGCTAAAGAACAAGGGTAAATTAAGTTGGCGTTGAATTTAGGATTGTCTTCTAGATTACACATTGAACAATGCTTGTTTTTCAATATATATATCTTTGGGAAACGACACCAGAGGGTTCAAACTTCAATCGTACAAATGATATACATGAATTACATATTTTATATGCCAAGGAAACTTGATATACATAAATAATACTACCTCCTACTTGATGACAATCCAAAATGTCCAAAATCCAAGAATTTCCTTGCAAAATGTCAAATGTAGTGTCTTCATTGTTGTTTACGAGGAAAATACCAAACCCTTTCTCGCAAGCCACAATCCCTTCATGCAAAGACTTGTAAGAGTTTTAGAATTTTAGTTCTTTCTGTTTTGTGTGTGTGTGTGAGAGAGAGAGAGAGATTCTAAGTTGCTGCAATCTCAAGCATAAACACATTCATTATTATTTTATTTATTTTTGAAGGGGATAAATTATACGCTCATTGTATGATCTTCATTCAACAATAAAAGTCTTAATATTAAAATTTATAAAATTAAGGATGTATTCTTGTTTCTCATTTATTTTTGTTAGAATATTACAAGTGAGTTAGAGTTCCACATTAGAAAAATAATAAAAAAGTGAAGGATTAATGTACATGAATGAACCCAAAACCTAATAGCTTAAACTTTTGGGTTAAGTTGAATTCTAATGTCTCGTGTAAGCACATACGACGCGCGAGCTCTCCGGTTCTTTCCCAACAATTCTTAAAATAACAAATTGTTACTTTATTAGTAGTGACATAATAATAAAATTTTGATGGTAAACTAGAATACATGGTGTCATTTTATAAAAAAAAATTATCAAATGTCTTGCAAAACTAATAAAATGACAAACGGTATTCTTTTTGTGGAACAGAAAGGAAAACTGCCTAATTTAGGCTCATAACATTGTAACAACATATTCCATAGTCTCTTTATACATCATTTTCCTTGAAGGAATTTATATTACATTATATTTATAATGACCAAATTTGTCCCAAGTTAGTTATTCATCATTCTGAAAGCCAATGCTTGGAGCTCATTCAAGTCAGTTTGAGATACAGGTCTCTTCTTACTACTACTACTACTATAATTAGCAGCTTGAAAAGAGAATAATTGATCATCTTTGCTTTGTGTCTCTTGGAGGTTGATTCCATCATTGTTCTGGTGATCAATATTCGACTCCAGCGAGCTCTGAGGTGACACAGAGGAATTCATATAATTATAATTACTTGGATTAATATATGCCGGAGCCATGTAATTCCCTGCAGTAGGCCACTGGTTTTCTGCATTCCTTGAATCAATGAGGCTTTGTGCCATTTGAGATTTCACTTGCATTAGTTGAGCTTGCAAGCATGCCACCTACATATATATGTATATATGTGTGTGAGATCTAATACAAATACATATGTATAGACATTGTGTCGCGTAACAACCCAGATCTAAACCCGAGTGCAAAATAATGCTCAATTTATTCCTAAAGAGTAACAGCTGGGTCATTTTAGCTAGTACTGTTGGCACTGCTAGAGTTTGAAGGCAACTGTATATAATATGTATGCATTCCAATTCACATGATCCGATTTTATCACAGTGCAAACCTATGATCTGCTAATTATTATGGGAGAATCTTAACACTATCAAGATTTTATGAATTGAAGAAAATAATGCAAAGAAGTTGTGAGCAAAGCTAAAGGGTAGCTGTTAAATAAATGAAACAATGATTTAATAAAAGATTTGAGCATAAAAAATCAATCAACCTGTTGTTGCAAGGCAAAGATATGAGCCACACAGCCATAAACAGGATCTCTAATCCTTGCTTGAGCTTCATAAGCAATGGTGACAACCGCCTCGCATCGATCGGCCACCGGAATATGCAACAACAATTTGGAAACATTACTAGCACCAAACACTTTGTGAATGGCAGCAAATCTAGCCGGGCCTTGTTCTGAACAAAAATAAGGTGCAAAAATACAGTCAGTGGCACACTTTCTCCTTAGAAATTTACATGCACCACATGGAGAGCTGCTAGTCCCCGCTGCTGAGGTTGCTGTTTCCATATTGAAGTTAATTAGAAAATAGAAAATCTTGAAGGCACACGAGGGCACTAGGAAATGGTGCAAATGGAATCAATTAAGGAGTATTAGTAAGTGGGCATGCAGGTGTTTAGGGACATAAAAGGGTGGGGCTTATAAGGGGGTCACAATAGGGGGGGACATGGAAGGCCTTTGTGTGGGGTTCTAAGGGAACATTAATTAATGGCTTGTGCAAGATAATTGTACTAATTCTATTTTATAATATGGCTTAGACAATATATTCTTTTTAATTCTTATTTTATTCTATTCCATGAATATGGTTATTGAGTCTGTATCATCCATGAATTTTTATTTCAATATTTCAAAGTTTGTTTTACAAAATAATTTTCCGCCGAACGCCGCTCTTGGGAACTGCTGCAGCAGTTTGTTGCTTTCTGGAATTTATTTTCTTTCACTTCCACGCGTCCGTAAAAGTTAGAAACAAGTTCTTTAGACTTGATCAGTATTAAATAAGTTCATCCATTGTAATGATTTAGTTTGGGGCTGCTATAGTATATACTATACACTCATGTTGTAGTCCAATCCACAAAATTCAATGGACTAGAAACAAAACAAGAAGAAATGTACTCCCTCACTCCCAAATTAAGATCAATATTTATTTATTTTTTTAAAGTCAAGCCAACCTGAGACATTTTCATACGTTAAAATTGACATGATTCATTTAAGTTTTTAAAACAATAAATCTTATAATTTGTAATATTTTTTGTACAGTTTAGGATCTTTATAATTAGAATGACATAAACTAAATAAATAAATTCATGTCAATTTTCAATTTAAAAATATTTCAAATTGACTTTTAAAAAGTGTGGAACTAATGGAATATAAGTTAATTAAATGACATAATTTGGCACGTCACTGCCTTTACTATAATTAAGATTATGGTATTATTGAATTAAAATAATAAAAGTAATGGAGTTATAAAAGTTTTTTGACATTGGAAGTTGCTTGTAGAATAAAGAAGAAAAGCATTTTTGAGTTGGGATGTGGTGATAATAACGTTAAAAATATGGGAATATGACAATTATTCTTATTTAAATAAATATATATTTTGTCAATTTCTGTTGTAATTTCTCGCCTTATTTTAATGACAAATTCAAAATAAAATAGTAGTCGAGTTATTATGTTCTCATAATTTTTAGCATTGTTAATGATTCCTTTTGGCTTAATTTGTTTCTATTAAGTCAGAAAATTAAAGGATCATAGAATTGTGAGAGTTGATTTTTTTTCTTCTTTTTCCTCGGTTCATAAAAGACTCTAAAGCTGGGTAGATGAGTCGTGATGACACCAGCCTTCCTCGTGTAAAATGCTTGATTTAGTAGTCGGACAAAATTGGCTTCAACTGAAAGTTAAGATCAAAAGAGCTCGCTAGCTAGCATTCACATGCCTCCAATATATCCACCTCATTTCTCTCTGTCTCCATCTCCATTAGTTTATGCGGGGAGTTTTGAGATGGATGTATAATTCATGAAATAGAACATAAAAAGTTTAAAGACGTGTATTAGATACACTGTCCTTAAGACTTTTATTAACAAATTTACAAGATTGTTGCAGGGTTACTGACGAATAACCCTCCCACAATACAACTAAGCACGGATTAATTATTACAAGCAACAAACTTGAAATAATCCCAAGGAATTCTACTTTGAATTATGAATTTCACATATGTTTTGTGAGACAAATATTTTTTTTTTTTATATTTCAATCATCTTTTTGCAAGATGGAGAGAAAAAGAGAACTGAGAGATGGAGCAGTGGTATACATGCATCTCACTAAGAATGAAGGAAAATGTGGTGCATTATGGAGTAACACTCGTATTTCACCTTCTAACCAAGGAAAAACTGACAGTTTCTATATAAAACACATTTTTTTCGAGTTCAAATCTTTTTTCTGAACTATTGTCTCACCTAATGTCTCACTCTCTGTCTTTTATTTTATTATTCTTTTATAACAAGGACCAACAGAGAAAAGTGGAACCAATCTTTTTTCCATCACTTGCCATACCATCTATACACACTGAAAATGCAAGTCATTTACATCAACAAAAACAGAAGTTAGATCAACAAAAACTCAAAACGAGATCATTACATAAAGCTGGTCCGGACACAACCAAAAAGCGAGATTGCCATAACTTGTAGTTCCTTTGACCCCTCGCCTGAGTCACCTTTTGTGATGAAACCTCACCTTCAATAAGAACTGCATCTTCACCTGTCCATCGTACAAGACATCAAAGTCCGTTACATAACAGATTAATACAATCTCTTCCAGCATGACAAAACAAGCAGCATTATCATTAGAAAAATCAATTTGTGGCTGATTAATATAACTTTCTTGCCAGCATCTCTTACTTTTAGACAACAGGTTTGAAATGCGACATCAAAGGGATAATTGGATGGTTTTGATTTTTGAAACTTCCAATGTACCTCAAGGTTCTCTACACATTACGATTTTTGGAGACCAAAGTCCTTTAAAACTGGAATGGGTAGAAAACAGCCGGTAACTGGTGGCTGATCACCATTAATATCTCCATTTACTAATTCAGATTGCTATTTGAAAGTTTTCACTTACCAACATGAATGATGAGAGTACACTTATTTACCATCAAGCAAATAGTAAAAGACCAGCTCCATTCTAAAGCTCCATTCTCTTGAATTGTGTGCATATTCCCTTAATTTCTGTATTTGCACCAAGTTCAAGGGAATATGCACACAGTTCAAGAGAATATACTTTTGAATTGTGTGCTTAGCATGTCCCCTTAGGGCACATGTTAAGAGGACCCTTCATTTTTTCTTTAAATTCTGTAGTATAGAGGCGAACTATTTGCAACTTAATACAGAATATACCGATCAATAACTTACTTGAGCTGTATTATAGACGATATATTCATTATACATCAGCTCTGATGCCTTCACATTTGATGACACTGGCTTTCCACAAGGTACGACAACTTCATCCCTCCACTTAACATATTCCGACTCCAGAGGTATCTTTTTGCCAAGGCCTTTAGTAGAGTGCTTGCCTCGAGGAGGTTTATCCATGTACTAAAATTAACCAAAGCACGTGTTAGCTGCAAAGGTAAGAAGTGTACACCAAAATAATTACAAAACACACATGCATATAAATGTGAGTGAACACAATCACCCAGAATCCAATGCCAACACAAGACAGCGCATGTCTTGGACCCATGAATCCATCAATCAGTATTAATGACTATGCATAATTGCATGCATATTATCGAAAGTCAGCTTACCATGGCCTTCTTGAGCTCATGAACTTCGCCCAAGGCAACTTCACTTAGAAGCATTAAGCCCACGGGATTTTTCTTGTCAGTGAAACAATACTGAGCACTTTTACTGACCATGTCAGCAAAATAGACCCCCTTGCCAAACTACAAATAAAAACAAAACAAAACAAAAATTATCAACTTTTGTTTACTGCAGCATTGAAGTATGCACATGTCCCGGGCTTGATTATAGATGCCTGATGGTGCACAAATTGTCAAATTTAGTGAGAGGGAAAGAGGGAGATAACCATATAGCCAGTTGCTGGAGCTTCAGGAGGTGCTATTCTCAATCCTTGGCTTAGTATACCCACAAAATTGGTCAACCGAGAACCTATAATATACAAAATGTTCAGTTCCAATTTTAATTTCCGAAAACCTTTTTTAATGGCCTTAAAGCTCCAGAGGAACCCCACATTCTTTTACCAAATCGTGATGATAATTAACCTATAAGAAGCAACTAGACATTTCAACTTACCATGCCAAAGAAGCATTTTGTTCTTAAGTGTTTCTCTGTAAGGAGCAAACTTGTCGAATTCCCCTTCCCTTTCAAGTGTAAAAACTTCTTCTAGTTCAAGTGCCCAATCCTGAGAATATTGCAAATTCAGGATGTAAATTTTTTTGAAGAAACTAAAAAGAAACTAGGATTCTATTACAAGCAAGTAGCAACATTTAAGCATCCACCAAAACCTATCAAATATAGGCTCACCGTATGCGTTGGAGCATGTGTAGTTTGGAGATACTTCTCAACCAACCAATAATCCTCACTATCGTGAGGAAGAGGAACCATATCACAGCGAAGCTTCTTATACTTCTCATCAAGGGTGTGATCATCATCGTCATTAAAACCTACAAGCCTGGAGGCAATTTCAATGTCTTGGAGAGCTTCTAGCATTTTGACCTATATAAAAAAAACAGTAGGTAGCTGTATGACTTGCCAAGACAAGTAAATTAAGACAAATAGTCCAAAGTAGTGTTAAATTAAGACAAATAGTCCAATCTCAAGCATGCTTTTTGCAAACAAACATGGCCTAAAGGTAAGGGAAAATTGCTGATAATATTGAATGATTTTGAAGTAGTTTTGACTGTTAAAAAAGGAAAAACTAAACTATACAACCCTGCCATGCTGATACAGATATACAGCAGAAATTTAATAACTTGATACATGAAATCGTTAGCCTTTTTGGCAAAGTACTACTTTACCTTCAATGGATAGTTTCAAAAATTATATCTTTAACAGCTCAAGAAAAGATTCTACCTTACCTTCAATGGATAGTTCCAAAACTTAAATCTTTAACAGCTCAAGAAAAGATTGCTTGTTAAGGGCATGAGGATTTCTTTACCATGGACCGAGGATTCAATTTAGAACCACACCCGAAAAAAAATAAGAGACAGATTACTTGATGACCAAACATAAGAGCTCAAAAATAAAACTATTAGAATGATAAGAAGCAAAATAAAGCATACTTCATGGTAAAACAATTTAGAACAATGATGACATAAAGTTTCGTTGTGAATTGAATGCAGAAAAGGTGATCAAACTTGAAAGTTTGTAATATCAAATATATATATATCAAATCAGTTATCACGTACCTTTGACTTGAAATCATCCTCATCCCTAATCACATGCGGATGGACGGAAGGAATGACAGTAAAAAAACGGTTGCTGGCATCAACAATCAGGGTATCTCTGACAGCAGGATTGTGAGCATTACTACTTAATAGATTCTGTATCTCAGTTAGTGCCTCAAAACCTGATGATACATTATTAGGATCTCTTAAATATAAATGTTGATAACATAATTAAAATCTATACATCTATTTGCTAAAAAAATCTGCACATAAAATTAACTGAGTTCAATACAAGTACCTTTTTGGATATTACTTTTGCTTAGTTTCCCAAGGGGCATTTCAGACATATTGATCTCAAATTCCATCATCGCAGATCTGCAAAATTTTAGTTTATATAAATATATCTTGACATAAACCATTAAGAGAAATGGGGAATGGGTGAATTTGATGTAAACCTGTATGTTTCCACATTAAAGAGCATCTTCATCAACTCCACTAATGGGGGAGCAAGTTGGCTAACTGAGTCTTTAACATTCTTTTTCTGATTCAACTCTTTATTAACCCCAAAATCCTACACACAGAATTTAAATATCAGGAAAAGACAGAATAGAATGAGCACCTATTTTCACATTTAGAAAATGCTTATTCAAAAATAATTCAGAAAAAACCATCATACAATGTCCAAGGGAAAGAATCTGCCAGGTTTCTTTTGAAATTTTTTCTTTATTTCCCATGCCTGCCATGTGTTCCCTGTTTTCTCAAGAAATAATCGCTCAAATTCTTTGATTGCATCAGCTTTATACATCTCTTCTAATTTGACTCCTCCAATTTTTTCATTTCCAACACGACCCCATTTACGGAACACATAACAATCAGACCCATTGTCCTCTTGAATGATCTGAAGGATATAGTAACTTCATAGAGCAAAAACAAACAACAGATACAACTTATCAAGACAAAAAAAAAGCATAAAGAACTATGAACTTGCAAGGCAAAACACAAATTAACAAACAAACAAAATAGAAATGATGACAAGTTCAATAAATACATCAAATCAAAAAGACCAAAAAATTATGAGGGAGATACAGTCCCTCTGTTACTAGGAGTTAAATTTCCATATGCTGACAAGAAGCAAATCCGAAGGTATGGTTAAAAAAGACCAGGAACCAGGTAAACAGTGAAAAACCTGCACAACCCACATGTTAGCTTTGTATAGGTAGCATAGACTTGGTACTCAGAAGATATTAAAAGATATTCATATGGTTGTATAGTTGTTCGTCAAACAATTCCACTAGACATTCATCATTAAAAAATAAATACCCGCTAATTCAAAATTGAAATCAGCATATTATTTTAAGTTTTATAAAAATAAGATATCTGAAAATTGTGATGCAATCTCCACAGATGTCCTCATCACTCAGGATGTATGGAAAGCTGTAAACAGGCCTTAAAATGGAACATGAGATGTGTAAATGTTAAACATCCATCTTCTTTACAAATATAAGGATCTCTTCAAAATTCGACAAACACTTCCAAGTATCACAAAACTCCATGAACAATCGATAACTATAAAACACAATATTTAAGTTGGTTCAATCGCTGAGACTCTTGACAGGTTAACAATAAATCTTTAGTTGAGCCTAGAACAATAGCATTTATTGGACAAAAAAAAGGTGGAAGCGTTTTAACTTTTAAACAATAAAAGCTACAGTGACAAAGTAGAATGAGAATAAACTACAAAAGACAGAGAAATTTGGATCAACCTGTTAACACCGGTTGACAAGTCGGACATGCTCAAAGTTGTATTATAGATGCTTTTCCCATCTTCAAGTATATGTCCAGAATCTTGTAAGCCAGATGATTCGTGAACAGCACTTTGTCCTTTCACTTTAACAGTAACCAAGCCACTGGTCTCTCCAATAGCTTCAACTTTGTACAAATCAAAAGGAAGTTTCTTTTGTTTTTTAATGCAATCAACAAGATAATCCTCCCTAACGATAGGTAATTTCATCCTCCTACCAAGATTAAGCATTTCCAAGTTAAGGAACTAAATTTATAAACAAACAAACAAAAAACACTATGCCAGCAACAGGGCAGCATTACCTTGCCTTCCTTGTCTCGGCATTTTGAGTATCCACAGCTTCGCTCACAACTAAGCAATTTGTGTCTGCAATGTATTTTGTGAAGTGAAGCAACTAAATACAGCTCAGTTCAGAGATTCCAAAAAGATATTTAGTTTTCAACCAAGTACATGGCTAACTACCTTTTTTGATTTTCGCATGAACCTGTCCGCCTGCTTCCTCAATTTTGCTCTTCCACTCCTCCTGCCCAATCACATAATATATGCAAGGTTTAATTTCTATGACAGGTTATGAACATTAGGATTAAAAAAACAATACTCAAAAAGAGATTCAAAGGTAGAAGGCAAATTAATCAACAAATCATACCACAGATTGTTTGGTCACTCCATTAATAGCAACTTTCAGATCCCCCAACCTATCATCCTTGGATGACTGAGAATTAACAACTTGACTTCTAGAAGGCGTACTAGATGAGGATGGAGGCAGTAGTCGGACAGGTTTGTTTATCTTTTGTGACTTAAACCACTGAAGGGGGAAAAAAGGGTTAAGATCAATCCAAATTATAGTATGTCCTTCAGGATGTTACACTTCCATTTTGTAACTTAATACAGCATATAAAACCAAACTATATACCTTGCAAAGATATTTGTTTTCTGTTCCTTCTGGAATGTTCCACTTTCCCTTTTCACGTTTAGATTCAGCGGTGGCATATGAACACTTGCTCCAAGCTGAAAGAAACCCATTGCATTTATACATTCCTCCAGAATAACGAAGACACCCAGAACAAAGCGGGCATCTACCAAGTTTCCCAAAAAGCATGCCGTCGGCACTGAATAAGTAAATCACAATATTAGATGGGGTGGGTAAAACTACTACAAGAAACAAAAGCTCGATGATTTATGATAACTTGAAATATGAATACCAACAGTTTTGAGTAACTATATACCAGCACCCCAGCCCCAATAAAATTCAAAGAAAATGCAACAGAAAACTCATGAATTTCTATCTGATTAACCCTAAAGTAATTTTCATAACCAGCAACTAAGCAAAGTGAATTTAAACGAGATATTTATAAGAAACATCTTAACAAAGCAAAGAATAATATCCACTAAAAATTTCTTTTCTTATTTCCTTTTTTTTCTCTTTTTTTTTAGGTGGAAACATTAAACACACAGTCGCGACTCAGGTAATTTAAGAAAAAGATATGTACTCCCTGCGTCCATTCCAGTTGTCCTCGTTCTGGTTGTGCCGTAGAGGAAATGTGTACTCCCTTATTTTTTCTGTCTAAAGTATTATTTTTCAACTTCTTCGAAAGTATGGTCATAGGTAAATAAAATATACTTCATGAATGTGTATGGTGTGTCATTAAATACACATCACACGCACCCAAGGAAAGGGGACAACTAAATGGTGTGGAGGGAGTAGCTTCTCTATAGTTCCTATGTATCAAAGAACTTACCAGCGGTCTCGCAGGTCAAATTCTGATCCAGTTGAATCTTGATTATTGGCTTCAAGCATCTCTCGTAACTCTGATGTTATGACATGCTTTTGAAGATCATCTTTCAGAGCCCATAGTTCTTTTGTCTGGGCTTCTAGTTGTTTGTCCATATTAGATGCTTGTGCATGTTCATCCCCCAAGTTTTCAGCATTCTTTCCAGATTTTGTTTTGTCTAATGCATCACCTTCACTTTTAGCAATTTTCGACTTCTGGTCGCTACTAACATCTCTTATGCGTTTGGCACCACCTTTGGATGTTGATTGTTGTAAAGGCTCTTCATCCTTCTTTACCTCAACTTTTGTGCCTGAAAGAGCAAGCATAAGTGGTCATGAATAGACTATATATATAATCCTTGTATTGATTAATCAAATACACTTCGCACACCTTTGCTACTTGAATGCTTAACCAGAGCAGAAACAGCTGTCTGATCAGAAGCAGAAAGGTTATCCCATCCGGAAATTTTCTTTACTTCAGTAGTTGGAGACAATTCCATGAAACAATTAGCATGGTGCCATGCCAAGCCTCTAGCACCTTGACCCCCAGTCTTGGTTGATACACGGACCTAAGCATACAAAAACAATACAACAAACCGAAGGATATAACAATTTTTTTATAAGCGTTAGAGCCGAATATGCCTTACATGCTACACTTGCCGATCAATAAGCATAGTAAATACATAGATAATTGAACTGATCCGGAAGAAGCAACGGACCTTTGTTATTAACCTATATGGTGACCACAATAGAGGTTCGGTTATCACATCATTTGGGAGTAGAAGTTGTCAATATTCAGAATTGAATCCATATAATTCGTATACACATGACTTAAGCTTAACTAGAAAGTTAAAAAGAAATATTCAAGATTAAATTTAGTGAAAGAGGTGAAATACATTTACCATACTGCTCAGCATATTAAAAATCCTAAGACTAATTGAACACAAAGATTTAACTCTAATAACAATTATGTGCTGTTAACACAACTTTGTAAGCTATTATTGATTCGACTTTTTATTCAGAATATATTTACTACAAAAACTAGGCTCCTAAGAAAAAGACCGCCATTAAAGAGAATATTTACATGCATTACATGGAAACCAATATCAGTCAGCCATATAACATGTATAGAGTATTAACAATCTGTAGATGAATGCCCATTCTTACTGCTTGCCTGGGCCAGTTATTAATGATTCTCACGACCAAGGGTTAAGTTTCATATCCTTAGGTGTATTCATGTCGTGAAGCATATGAGAGGTTTTGCTGGACACTCTGAAAAGGGGAAAGGAAGAATGTGCATCTTTTCCTTCCTATTTTCCGATAATAAAAATGTGCATCTTATTACAGACAATCACTACTATTACTAGAGAACCAGTGAAGGCAACTTGGAGGCTTGGAAACTATTCCACCAGATCTACTGAAGGGAACACAGTCAACACACACAGTAATAAGACCAGTAAATACTATGGCATAAAGACACAACGGTTATTACAATGCCTAGGTAGGGCTAATGGATGATAACACAAGAAAAAAGTCCTAGTACCTAGACTACGAGATAACCACAAGGACTTGCGTTAATGGCTTAACAACAGACTCTAGCCCTCAGCTGGCTGTTCACTGAAAACTGCAAAATCAAATCTCTTAAGTGGATAAATAATTCTAGTCAAAAGCATCCCATTCCTTTCTAATCTAAGTCTACAGAATATGCCTCAGAACCAGAATACAGATCTAGTCACGCATGCCACAAGTAAATAACCAACCTCTCCTTTCATGATCTTTTGGTTGCAATGCCTACAAGTAGCACGGGAGGTTTGAGAAACTTCAATCCCAGATTCTGTAGCTGCAGGAGCAGCAGTTGTTTGGGGTCCACCACCCTCCGCGTATTTCCTTATCGTCTGTTGATCTTCCCATCGAAGCAAATCTAAGCCTTCAACATCATCAGGACTAATAGCACAGAAAAAGGAGTATAAAGTCGGTTTCGAAACAAGCAATAAATCATGACTATCCTGTGTTACAACAAAGGGAGCTCATAAGTACGAATAAAAAAAAATACATACGACTTTATCTGCTTTGCTTTCTTCAGTATGCAATCAGCATGGTTCCAAAGCTGTTCCAAAAACACACGAGATTTCCGATCAAAAAAAAAAAGAACACACGAGATTTAGGTTTTTTTACACTACAAGTGAAATTATGCATTTTATAAGGAGAAAGCAACATCCACTATCACAAAATCGAATTGGTTAGAGAAACCACAACTGTGAATGTGTTAAAAGAAGTAATCCTCAAGGCCTTTGGAAAAGTATTTAAGGCTTTCCGCTTAATATGAAAGAAGCTATATACACATAAGAGCAGACAACTCAGTAATTCCAAAAAACAAGCTAGAAATACAAAGTTCAGACCAAAAAAGTTAGGTAAGATTCATTAGGAGCAACACCATGTATTTGATGTTCATATGCAGGATTAACTACGTATTTGCTTATATATATGTATAGATACACACATATATACACATATATATGCAATATCTCTTAAGCTTTTCACACATGTGCTACAAGAACAATACTGGGATATAGGTTGAGGCATAGCTGTGTAGAATTTCTACAGTTGACAAGGAGAATCTATCAAGAATATTTCCCCCCAAATACACCAAAATGCAGATTATATATGTTTGCCATATCAATGAAACCCGACATGCAGCACCAGAGACCAAATTTAGCACAAATTCAGTAACAACCACAGTTGCAGCCCCCAAAGTTTAACAAAAAGAGACAAAATAAAAGCAACATACCAAAAAACACAAAAATAAATAAATAAATAAAAATTTGAGAGGGTAAAAAACTAAAATTACAAAACAACTCAAGAAAGGGCGAAAATCCATGCTTATCTTCCCACACTGGTCACTGTACATGATACCCACTACCACTAGTCAAGTAAGCTAATATCTGAAAAAGAAACACAAACCCTCAAATCCCAAAACGCCATTTTTCTCAAAGTACTGATATTATCGAAACAAAACCCACAAAAAGATTTGTGGGTTTGATCATATAATAAGAAATAAATCAATCGAACATAGAAAGAAGGGGCTAATCAAACATACAGGCATGAAGCCGTCGAAATGGGAGGATTGGACCATCTTGCCAAGCCTGAGCTTGTCTTTGTCGATGGGAGTCTTGCAGGTTTTGCATGAGGATCTCCCTGATTTCGCATATTCCGCTTTCCATGGATTCGGAGGGCTCGCCATTCCCTTCGTCTATCTTTAACTTTACAGTAAACCAGAAATAGAATCTTCTTTTTAAGAAGTTCTATCTCTCTGTATGGATGGAGAATTATATATTATAAGTAGTCCGTAGAGCTAAGAAGAAGAAGAAGAAGAAGAAGAATGTATGTGTGATTAGGCGAATCTTGAGCGAATCAAGCTGCTTCTTTTATATGACAAGGAGCTTCCTTTATAAGCTTTTGCGTTTTAGGGGCTGACTCACTGAACGAGCGAGCGAGCGAGCGAGCTCATTTCTTTATTTATTCACTTCTTCTGTCGCTTTCTGTCTCTCTCCCTCTGTCTCCTACTATTTCTATGTTAGTATTCTCTCGGTCCCGCGAAAAGAATCTAATTTAATAATTTTTAATAAAATTAAAAAATAATATAATTTTATTAATATTAATTACTTTCATAAATTAGTTTAAAATTATAATTAAAAAAAACTCAAATAAATTTCACCACAATTTAAAATTTTACAGATTAATTAAGATTAAAGTCAAGAAAGACACTTTTTGTGACATGATTTTTGAAATTCTTACTCGTTAGGCCCAAACTATTATTTTACCCTAGTTCAGCAGCTTGGTAAATTTTTTTTAGAAAAAGCACTTTTAGTCAATGCTCTTTTTTCATAGGTCTCAAAATTTTATCATGACACTAATGCAAATAGAGATTTTTGTAGCTCAAATATTATTTCTCATTACGCGTACCCCTAATTTAGAAATGTAATCATCTTTAACTTCTAGAACATATGCAAATATTACTTTTCTTTTCTTTTTTTACCTTTAATTTAGAAAAGGAGAATTTTAGAATGAGGTGTGATGAAAGGTAATTTTGAAAATGGACAAATTTATTATAAAAGGTAACTTTTTGAAATATCTTGGAGTTCTTTAAGCCAAGAGGAATTTGTTGAATAAAACAAAGACTTATTTCTTTCTACCTTGGTCTTTTTATTCCCTTTTCAAAATTAATAATCTATCAGATTGTGACATATTGCATCCAATTTAATGCAAATGGGAAGTTTCTGTAAGGTGATTCTTTTTACAATAACTGTAGAATGTTCAGATTAAACCCGTCAACTGGTAATGACATAGTAAAAAAATTATTTATAAAATGAAGCATATAATGATTATTGCAAACCCAGATACTCGCAGCCATCCACAACCAAGAAATTCTAATCATTTTGTTAGGCCTCAGCTTCACTTCTGAGCCAAAAACATACTATCTTTTAGGTCTAAAAAATCAAGTCATATATTGATGATTGGTCAACAAAAAGAAACTGATATTTTCACAACAGAAAATGATATTTTCACATGAAAAGTGTCGCTATAGATCCTATAGCGATGGGAAAACCGTCGCTATACATCTATAGCGACACTTTTTATGTGAAAATATCAAAAAGTATTATAAAAATATCAGTTTCCCAACAAAAATTGTCCACATTTGATGTAGAGTTTTGCTCCAATGAGTATGAAAGAGGGATGTATCGCTAGTCAGGGCTTCCTTCTTGATGATGCTGTTGAAATTATACATGTAATTATAAGCAAAAAAGAAAGTGGAGACATGATCATAAATAAATCACTCTTTTAGATCTAGTTTTACTCTGCTACAAATTCAAGCTCATCTTCACTTCCAGTCTTCACCTAGGTAGGTCGATAAGAACGGACAAGTTAAACATCAATAAGCACCGGGAAAAAAAGTTTGTATACTACTATAGTTTGTAGTAGTTACATTGTTCAGTATTTACCGGATCACAATGTGCAAGCTCTCTCTGTTTCTTTCAGTACTAGATTGCGAGGGAAGTCGCAAATTAAATAATGCATATTCAACAATTGGCTGCACATGATGTAGACCTCATACTAGTTTTCCTAAATATTACCCCATGTTCCTAACCTAAAAACATGTAGCTTCCAAGTTGACCTTGGTTTAACAACAAAATGTCAACTCATAAAATAAGAAAAATGTACCAAACAATTTATACCTAAACTAATGACTGCAATCGTCACCCTACAAAAGTGTTGAATAGCAGGCAAAGTAAATCATTTCTTGAGTTTCCTACAGTGGCCGAAAATAATTTACTGCTTCACATCATCATCATGAAGACCAAAGCTAATATACTGAACATAACCAAATTCCATCTTGTGCTCACTTGGTGATGCCCAAACACAATTAAGTTGGGTGTTCAAATAAGCCAGTATATTATTAGAAGTAAATACATATATAACTTATCTTACAACTTCAGTTGAGATAACCAAAACTTTACATTGTTTTCCATCCATCAACAGTCAAATACGGAAGAGAAGAAATCCAAAAAGACTTTATTTGAAGATAAACGAAATCAATATTAACATCTCTAAAGATCTCAGTTATGACTAGTTTATCATACAGTTGGAGCTAATACAAAAAAGTTTAACACTGTCAGTTGACCAATAACAGTTTGTAAAAGTCTATCGTATATTTTTTATAAATACTCATATTTATTAATATAGATTTCATTAAAAATAGATTGGGAAGAAATAATGTACCAATTAGTATAACACCCATACTAACTCTGAATATTTTAGAGCAGGAGTACTTGCGAAGAATGACAACTCAAAGAACAATATAAATCAGCTAACCAAATAAATATCAGGCTTGCGGCAGTTGAGGTGCTTGCATGAAGAGGTACTGCACAGGAACAGTAAAAAAAGCCACCTTTCAGAAAACTGTTATCTCATATATATATCCAAGATGCATTACTGCTTCTTTTGAATTACCTCAAATGATTTCCCTGATTTTTCAAATTCTAGCATGCTGAGAGCAACTTCACAGCTCTGTGAAACAATAGGCTCAGGATCCTTTGCAAGTTCCTCAAGAAGAGCTACACATTCGCCATCTATCAAAATAATAAGAAAATGTTAGGAAACAAAAAAAAGAATCCGTTATTGTAAAAGATTAGAAAACATTTTCGTGAGGCTAAGGAGAAAAAAAAAAAAAAAGGAAAGCAGGATGGGGTAACCAGTATGGATGTAAGCAGCAAAACTGGAGCCATAGTGAAGCTCATATACTATTAGTGAAAGTTCATATTTGAGACATCAAAAATCTTACGGTATATATCATGGTCCCACATTAACATAAAACGATACTGTTTTCTTCCAGCCACTGAAAAGATTCCACAATACAAGGATGGTATCTTACTTTACCATCGGACAAAATTTCTCATCCAAACTCAGTTATTGATGCTCCCTCTGCTCTTTTGTCAACTAAATAGCAAAACAAATTATAATAATATTTTCTGGTTGTATGCACAGCGTCACACTCTAAACTCTTACTCCAACAATATTTCAGGATGACAAAGGTCAGCAGAATGCATGAAGCATGTGAAATGTGGTCAAACCTGCAATAGAACCAAGGGCTTCAGCTGCTTCATGTCTAACCATCGGATGCTCGTGAACATTCCTGAGTACTGTGGAAAGTGCATCTGTAGCAGCTTTATTTTGCAGTTGGCCCAAGACATAAGCAACCTGCAAAATAAGAAACAAAACCAAAATTAAAATCAATGGTTAGCCTTTTGTGCAAAGATTTTTTAGGAGAGAACTTTTTCTTTTTTATCATATCCAATTGGGAAGAGGGGGTTGAGGACAAAGAAAGAGGAGGCCGCATTATGCAATGATGATCGCAAAAGAATTTACTCAAAAATCAGTTTACATAATGCTTAAAGAGTCGAACAGATAAATCTGAGACATGATAGCAGACCTCATGACGAAGGAGAGCACTATTTGCACCTAAAGCTTCAATGATAGCAAAGATAGCTTTGTCTCCCCCAAGGTTTCGAAGCCCAAAAAGAGCTGCATACCGTTCATACATGCCCTTTTCTTCATTCAAAAGAACTTCCCTAAAACCACTTAAAATTAGTCAACTAACCAAAATCCTGCATAATAAAGCTTTAAATCCTTTCATACATGGTCGTACCCAAACAAACCTTAGTTGATGTACAGAAGAACCAGAAGCAGGAGCAGCTGGGTCAACGGATAAAAAAGGTGATGCTCCCATCACCGATGATTCATTAGTGTCACTACCACTGGGCAGTTCTTCAATTCGACTAAGAGCCAATTCACAAGTCTCTCGGACCTCCTGGGCTGGATCTCTAACCAAACTGTTCTTTAAAAGAGGGATATTACTCTCTAAACCAATTGCACCAAGAGCTTCCGCGGCCTGTTAATCCACAATTCAGAAAGGTAACCAAAACTGTCAGAGCGACGAACTTCACAATGCAAAACAGCACAAAGCTAACTGCACCTTACCTCATGGCGGACAATTGGATGCAATGAGAAATCATTAAGAACTGTTTCTAGAGCAGGAATAGCATCAACATCTTGCATTTGACCCAGCGCAAATGCAGCTTCATGCGCCAATAGATTTGAAGAATCCTTAGTTGCTGCATGAAAGGAAGAAAAATCATCATTCACTTTCAGCAGTTTCCCAAACTTTTTAATTTTGAATCTTACTTGGGGAGAAAAGGCAGTATATCATTCATATATATATACACACACACACACACGCACACGCACACATTATATATAAGCAAACTGTTCCAAAAAAAGAGTCTAATTTCCAAAATTTGCAAATATTAATGATGTTTAATACTATATAGAAGTGACAATGTTTGAAGTCATATAATCTTGACTTTTTACATTTGAATATGTTATTATTTCAACTCAACCATCTTAAAATCGGGAAGTGAGTGCTACGATCCTTTTTGAAGCATATATTATACTTTGACAGTTTGACCATTGATGCAACATATATTGTAGAGGTTCAGTCCCTTTTGGTATTTTCAGTGGTTCACTTAAATTATTTTGTCTTTCAATTTTTAAATTCTACCATCATTGACTGGTCACTCTTTGAAAGGAATAAAATAGATGCACGTATTTCTCACGGAGCTTTCAACAACATATCCTATAACTACTTTGTAATGTTCCTAGATGATTGAATACAAAAATTGGTCTACTTTAATTATCTTTGTTATCTTCATTGATGAACTTTTACTGTTCTCTCATATTGCTTATCGTTTTGGCACTTAAATTATACAATAATCAGTGTGCTCTTGTGATTTAAAGACATATCTTCCCAAAACTGATTACTCTTATGCTTGAAAATCCACGTTTAGTAAATATTGTAAAGCCTTCTGAGATCAATTCATTTTAGTACCTTTCCCAATAAAATAGGGTTTTTGATGACATAGATGAAAAAACTCAGACATGAGAGATAAAGATTGGATCTTTGTCGGGATAGTTTCTACGAAACTGGAGCTAATGATAAAGAGCTACTTAGAATAAAGTTTAGCTCGAATGTACAGCTACAACTCTGATGTCCTTCCTTCAAAGAAGTATCTTGTCTATATGCAATCTTCATTACAAAGGAAATTAAAACTAAAAATAAAAATTCAAACTTGATAAGAACCCAATAAACCAATATCTTCTAGTTTCTAATTCTCTTTAATTTTTCATTTTTTGGGTTTTTTTAAGTTGATTGGAATTCAACACCAGTTAAGCACTTGACAGTAACATGAAAATATCACAAAAAATGTGAACCAGTTGGGACTTCATTATCTTTTATTAGCCAAACCAGAAATTAAAAAGAAAAATCTAACAAACACTTGAATTAAACGAACTACATGCATATATGTAGAGAGAAAGAGAGAGAGAGAGCTGACTGACCGAGAATAAGGGCGTTACGGGGGCGAGGGCCTTTGAGATTACGGAGAGAGAATAGGGCTCTGAAACGCTCTGAAATAGGCTGCTTTTGGTCCAGCAGCCTCTCGCACAGAAATTCCTCCATTTCTGGAGATACTTTGAATGATAAACCCTCACAAGACTCCATCTTTCCTATAACTCTTAACAAAGAATTGGAATGAATTTGCCCGTTTGCACTTTCTTCATCTGCTTATGAACAAAGCTAATGCTTCAACTGGGAATAACCAAGAGGAAAAATAATAAGTTGAGTTTGGACCTGGTGGAGGAGAACAATTGGCCCAAATTATTGAAATGGACTTGGAGTGCAGTGTCTCTTGAGCGGGTCAATCCATCTCGAAAATTTAATTTATTATAAAAACATTAACTGAATTTTCTCATAATTTTAATCAAGTTTGGTTAACAGACGGGATATCTGTCCAACAAAAATAAAATATTTTCTCTTTGTTTTAAAATTCGGTAATCGTACATATATTAAAATTTTGTGTCTCAATTATATCTTTAATAATATGAGATTAAATGAGATAAGAGAGAGAGAAATGAACAAGAGAAAAGATAATAAAATAAAAATATTTTATTTGTTACGTCAGTTTTATTTTAAATTTGATGGATGACCAAAAGTGATGCTCTTAATGATTTTTAGTTTTGTGCTGGTATTATAATTTTTTTTAAATAAAATAAAATATAAAAAGAAATATTTTAAACTTTAGGGTGTCAAATTAATATGGAGTACTAACTCGCATTCTGTGAGTTTTTCAGACTATGATTCTTTAAGGGTTTTTAACTCAAGAAATGATAAAAAAATAACTTTTCTTAATATGTTTGTTAGTTTAGTAAAAAAAATATAACAAATTTTTTGTCATATGTTTGTAAGTTGATAAGAAAAATAATTTTTTTTTATTTTGTGACATATTGTTACTATTGTACCCTTATATATTTAATATAACATGCGTAATATTTATGTGTTGCAAGTAAACGTAATTACGGAACTACAATAAATTCATTAAATCTATTTTTTTCTTAGCTTTCCTACCGTTTTTGTCAGAAAAAATATTTAAGAAAAATTGTCCTTATCGTTTTTAACTTAAAAATTCACAAACATGAAATTTTTAAGAAAAACTATAATTTTTCTTAACTTTTCTCAGTTTTAAAAACTCACAAACAGGTGGTGCTATTTATATTTTAGTGCTAAGATGTATTAGAGGTTTATCTAAAATTAAAAGAAAAATACATTTATTTTATATTGTTTGTTAATATGTTTTTGATAATGACAAAAGTTAGATTGATGAGGTAGTGAAGAGGTCAAAATACATAATATGGGCTGCGGACGTCACTGGGCCCCAACCCACCAAGAAAAAGTTATTACTGCCCGATCCACCATTTTATTACTCAACTGGACCTTTCTTGCTTCCTCCTCATCTTCCCTTTCATTTCCGTTTCTCTCTCCAGGTATCATCACTGTAACCATCACTCTAATTTGCTTACTAGTAATTCTTTAAATATATCATAAGATCCGAAATTTCGATTATTTCCCAGTAGAATTTTCTTTTGTTTTGTCCCAAACACTGGATATTCTCAATTCTGGAAATTGTTGCTTAGGATAAAACCCTAAGAGATTGCTTTACATTACTTTAGTTGGATCATGTATGGTTGTGATGTTACTTTATTTATTTATTGGAATCGAATCTCGTATCTAATTTCAACTAATTGTCTTAATTTCTTCAGAATTAAGCTGTCTTCATTGATCTGCACTAGCTGCGATGTCATTAGCTATGAATTCTAGAAGGTAACACATATGCAAAAACTCTGAAAGTCTATGTCTGTTTAATTTGTTAGTATTCACGATGTCTTATTTTTTTCCCTTTGCAATTTATTATGTTAGGATTTGTTGAATCTAAGCAAGTTTGGTTATGTTATCTAATTGATTTTAGCATATCTAACCTTCTGTGTAGTCGTGGGAGTTAACATGATCTAAAAAGGAAACTACGTATCAAAGATACAAAAGAGAAAAAGCAAGGAAAAAGGAAAGGAAACTAACCTGCAACTATTACAATGCTTGGAAATAGTATAGAATCTTCATATCTTTAATAATAGACTTGTTTTTCTGAAGCAATTGTCAATTGGGTACTGGTGTAAATATGAGTGGCAACATGGTATGGCAGACTACCACTCTGAGGTCTACCCTGGTCTGAGGGTCTCTTATACATATCCCTGCCCCAACTCCAGTTCAAATTTTCAAATGCTTTAACAACCTTTGCTGTTCTATTGTTGCTGGGTTATTATTTTTTTTGGGGGGTCATATTTCCTCAACTTTCTTGTCAGCCAAACTGGCCAAAGAGAAAAGATCACATTATACCAAATTATCAAATGTACTTCCCTAGTGGTAAATAATGCTAAGTTATCCGCTTATGATGGACCCATCCACATTCCTCTAGAAATCTAGATAAAGAAAACAATTATGAAGCAAATCCATGACTGAGAGACTGAGAAGTAAGGCAGGTAATTGGGTGTCCATGGTAAGCTAAAATTTTGGAGACACGCACGGGCATATATGAAGAACTGTAGAACTTTAAGTTGTTTAAAAACCTGGTACTGAGTACTTATAAATATGAAACTAAAATTGCTATAGCAAGGACCCTTACCCTTGTGTTCCATGAACCCAAGTTGGGATTACCTTTTTCTTACCTAACCTGCCTGGAATCCATTGCTTTCCTTTGGATCATTGGTTTTATAGATTCATCTTTCGCTCAGATAAAAATGACAATTCTCAATTTGTTTTGCCTTAATATTTTCTTGTCTATGTTTCATTCGTTATGAAGGTCAAGGTATATCATAATATCATATAATCATTTATCCCTTGATTCACTTCTCTATATCAAATCACTTCAATTTCTAGAAGAATACTTGGACAATGACATGCACTATCATGTGTAGGGATGATTCTTTAAATATCGCCTCCATTATCTACAATGCATATGCTATATTTTCTTCGGTAAACTGAGTAAAGCATCCATTATAGCTAATAAGTTTAGTGGTTCCCATAATTCAATAATTAAGACTCGGTATTGAAGTTTTATCTGTAAGGTGCGCACACATGCACACACATATGGCTCTTGCCTAGGTCTTCTTTACTTCAAGACACTCATTGCTCTTGTTTGTTTTAAGACAATTTGACGGTATGATACATATATGTCCTGCCACAGATGTCTTTTGAATATAATTTCTCTAGTAAGTCCATAATGCCTAGAAAGTTGGTTAGACTAGTTGATCATATGTTTTCCGATAATGCAAGGAAAGCTATAAACTTTATACAGTTAAGCTTGTGAATGAATCAGGATCGTTATTTTCTGTACTGACTGTGTATTATTTTCTTTGTTATACATGACTTCCTCCCCTTCACTCTTTCCTGAGTTTCTTCTTTTTAATGTTTTATTTGCTGTAAACATTCAGCATTATAAAAGCTATTTGCTCCACATTTTCTGTCAGTCATTCTAGCTCTTCTAGTAACAGTCTGCAAATGCAGGGACTATCGTGGCAGCAGAGCTGCACTTTTCGATGATGTTGAGGAGGGCAGCATTAGGGCCTCTTCTTCTTACTCTTCACATGAAATCGATGAACATGAAAATGATAGAGCAATGGAGGGGTTGCAAGACAGAGTTATTATGCTGAAAAGGGTAACTGATTTAATGCTTCTCAAATACCTCCTTGTATGTGGTATGAATATATATTCTTATTTAGAGAAGGTTAACACGGTTATATTAGAAAGAACTATTGAAGCCAATCTAAGACACCTCATATATCTAATAGAAAAAGAAAAGAAAAACTAGGTTCAGTAATTCAAAATGCATTATGCAGTTTTAGAATTTATCACATGCATGTATTCATTTGAATCATTTAACAGTTGACAGGTGATATCCATGAGGAAGTTGACAGTCATAATCGCATGCTGGATAGAATGGTATGTATGCCACAGTCATAAAGTCGATGTCCTGTAATTGTTGTTGCTATTGAATTATTATGCTGTACTGATTGTAGTTTTGTCGTTTAGGGGAATGATATGGATTCATCACGGGGTATCCTCTCAGGAACTATGGATAAATTCAAAATGGTATCCCTTTACACTATTTTTTATTCTAGTGCAATAATTCCTGTGTTTTGCATGCATATTTGATTGTTATTTGTTGCTTTTGTTGGTTAGAATACATATGTTGTTCTGTTGCTTATTTCGAGTTTTTATTTTACCTAATCAGGTGTTTGAGACCAAATCAAGCCGGAAAATGTTTACACTCGTGGCATCTTTTGTGGTGATATTCCTGATTGTATACTATCTCACTAGGTAATTAGGATGATGAAATGTAACTACCACTACTACTTTAAATTTAGGCTGCTAGAGCATTCCTCTAATATGTAATGGTGACTGAGTTTGTGTAAAAAAAAAAAAAAAAATAGAATACTTAAATGAATGGAGATTTGGATGTGTGGATGGATAGCATTTGCTATGCACCCGTCAACAATTTGGAAACCTCTTTCGCATCTGGCTTTACATTTTGTGCTTAATATATTGTGCACTTAATTGAGCCCGCGTGATCCTAGAGAGATTTCCTGAAGCGGTCCGAATATGCTGAAGCATTGTGTAGCTGACCGAGTTAGCCACCTGATTGAGGCAACTTGGTTGACTTTTGCAGAGCTTGAATGTTGTTTGAGTTTTGGTGGGGTGTTTTAATATGATAATGACATGAACTTCTTTTCCTCTTGTAATGGAGTCTATCCTTAGCTCCAAAGTCTGTCGCAATTGATGTACTGGTTCAAGAGTGTCCATCCTGTCGCATATCTTAGCTAATAAAGGAGCTCCTTGTTTCTTGTCAGTTGTCACATATCTTAGTCAATTCGAACTGAAACGAATACAAGTTAAAACTTGCATAAAATATGTGAGTTGCAAGAGTTTTAGAACCACGTATTCAGTCTTGTCCCATGTTGCCAATGGATTTGGTAGCTGAGAGCATAAGAGTTGGGAAGTTAAAATAAATACAGTATTGAGTATGCTAAGTTCTCAAAGGTAATAGCCAAAAAATAAGCTATGCACCAGCCGGGAATCGAACCCGGCTGAGAGCATAAGAGTTGGGAAGTTAAAAATACAGTATTTGAGTATAAGAGTTGCTGAGTTCTCAAAGGTGATTGATAGCCAAAAAATAAGCTATGCACCAGCCGGGAATCGAACCCGGGTCTGTACCGTGGCAGGGTACTATTCTACCACTAGACCACTGGTGCTGAGATGACAGACTGAACGCTGAAAATCCATTAAAAGATTTGCTTCATTTTTATTTTTTATTTTTATTGATTGATTCTCTTTTACACCAGTTACATTACATAACAAATAATAGAAGAATGATCTGTTTCGATCTCCAAACTAGAGAATCTGAAACTTCGGCCATTGGAAATCATAAAATACAACGAAGTAATTAATAAGTCCCTTTAATTTCTCTTCCAAATCCAATATATAGATAAATGTATCCAAGGGAACTTGAAAATTCCAAATACAAAAATAGCTAGTAGATAGTACGATGTATTGGCGCTTGCTTTTATATATATATATGTGTGTGTGTTAGCATAATATACATTGTTGGACGTTCCATCTAACAACTTAAACTTTTAGATGAGTTGATTACTTAACATGACATTGTTCGATCATATTATATGTCGTTAAATTATATATATAGGTACCACACTACCATCATTTTACATTAGGATAGTATTTTTTTCTTTATCATACTTTAGATTAGGTAGCATGCATGATTGGAATGACGATTACATAATATGTATGATTGTCCGTATCCTCTTATCCCATATATATGTACGTAATATATACTCCACATTCCTTCCTTCCACCTGCAAGCACCGTCTGCGCTAGTCCTGTCGCATTCACTTGTAAACCTAATCTCAAGAATTGAATTAATTTGGATACGTTTTTCTCTATTGGTCTATACATAGCTAGGGTAGTTATACATGTTATATATCTCCCTTATAATTACCTTAATATTAAAGGTAAAGAGCAAATGACTTAATTAATTGCGGATCAACCCTAGCCCCTATGATCCTGTTGAAGTTCATCACTCTTGATAATCTACTGGATGGCTCATCTGTCACTCATCTAGATTTTAATTTTTTTTATAAAAAAAATGTGTAAAACTTGTTGAATTTCCGTGTCCAAAACAAAATGTTACTGAAAACTTTTGAGTAGGATTTCTGTTGAGGTTAGTTGATATCCGATCCAATACAAGAATTATTTTATATCCTAACTGTATATGGGTGGCAAGCAGAAAACAGATCCCACGAAGAAGACCATTGCTAATTGCTAGGATAGGGTACCATAGGTCGGGCCTTGCCCAACGCCCCATACACCCATAGGCGTATATACACCTAGTTCGTGATCAACCTTGTGTTTCACACTAGGCAAGAGGCTGAACATGGTGCACCGCTAGCTGTTGGGTCAAAAGATACGTTCAGACCAAAGGGCTACATTTAATTAAGGGGGCAACGCTCTAACACCAAATCTGTAGATACTTACGTAACGGCTTTAGACACAGAGATCCAAATTATTGGTAAACTCGTTCATATTTTTATACATTACCTCTATATTGTGTTGTCTGGAATATTAACAAAAGCATTGGAGGCGGATCCAAAAGACAACCCTCTACACATCCATTTCTTTAATTTGTTTTGTTTTGGGGTTAACGGCAACGATTGACGTAGACAAAATCAGACTTCAACGATCATGCATGGAGTTGAACAATTGACAATTAGAAAGACGATTTATGAAACCATGCATGCATCTGATAAAGAGAGTCCAACTAGAATATTTAAGATTCACTTTGAAGAACATATATACAAATGGTATGACAGATTCCTGGTAATTAACTCCCATCCAATCCTATTAATTAATTACAAAACTTTATATGCAAGCCAGTAATGCCAGCATAATTAACTAGAATCACCTATTAGTTGCATTAAAACCTCAGCTCGAGCTCAAAGTTCCAAGAGTCTAGTTCAGCCAAATGATCCAACAATAGGAACTTAAGATCTTAATATGCAATTTAGCCTGCTTGCTGTATCGACATGTATCACCAAAAGCCAAACAAAAGCCAAGTAGAAACATTCATTCATATAATTAATTATATCAACTTGAATTAATCTATAATATTTGATTACTTCTATACTATTATGTGTTTCCAGAAGTTTCCTGCCTGATGCAACTGAATGTGCCGTAGAAATTTCAATTCCCTAGTAGGACTGCTCAAACCCTAGAAGAATATTGCTGGGGATTAATTGTCTGGGTACAGAAATATCCTACCTATACTATTTGAGAGTAATCAGCTCAGATATATAGGTAGCTAGTGATTCTTCCATTACATAATTAATTAGAACCTTTACTTAAAAGTTAGAACCCTTGTGGATTTATTGTCGTCGATCTTCGTCCACTCTTTTAATAGTTAATTAAAAAATGTTCATAATTAAACCCCAAGCTAGCTTGTTTGTGAAACAAGCTTAAAGAAAAGACTTGAACTCAATTAATTAAAGAAGATCATGAGATGATACCTTCAGAACAATTCCATAGATGAAACTAAAGTGTAATTTGCTCATAAAATGACAACAGATCATCAGGAGTCACGTATATATGCATGTAAAAGGTAAATGTTTGTATAACCCTTACTCAAATTAGGGTTAGCGTGTTCATATATATATAAACTAGAAATAAATATGTTCATCTAAGGCCGGTCATGACTCTTTTTATTAGATATTTAGGAACATGGGACATAACAACTTTTTCAGGGTTTTGCTTATCATCTACTGCTTTTGCCACATTCATTTGGCAATAGTTAGTAGGATCTTGATAAGTTAAATATATAGAGTTAATTAACTTTAAATTATATACAAGGCAATTACATACAGCTCGTTATACACACACACACACACACACCGTATTGAAACAACCTCCTTTGCACACTCAAGAAAGATCAAATATCCAGAAAACTAAAGAAAACTGGAAAATAACCTTAATTAGTAAACTTTATAGATCAAAAGAAGTGTACCTTGCTCTTTATAAAAAGACAAATAGATTGTAGCAAAACAAATAAATATACAGGGAACATATATATATATATATATATATTATAGCTACCTCAAAAATTTGTTACCGAATATTGGAGGATCCCAAATTCCAGACGATTGTTCAAATTTGTCGCCATCTTCATCTTAATTGAGACTTCTTTAATTCTTCATCGATACCTCCATATGAACCCCAAATTAAACTGCCAACAAAGATGCATATATGCAAAAAGTACCATTTCACAAGTAGCCAGTAAAATGGTGTTTTTTTGCATTAGCAAATATATATATATCAATATCACACAGCTATACAAACATATATAGAAATATTATTACTTCTAGCTAGCTAGCTAGGGATCATGTCCAAGCCGAAGCTCCAAATCCAATGATCCATCATCTTCACTTTCACTTCTCCTCTTCTTCTCCATCTCTTCCCCGAATTTTGCTGTCCCAAATTGCAAGCTCAAACTCATGCAACAATCCTCTCCAAATGGAATTGTGCGCAGCGAATTTTGATCATGAATTGAACTTGTGGAGGCAGGAAAAAATGTTCGGTAATGAATTTGTGCCCCTTGAGCTGCATCATACCATGGAGTGTAGCTTGAAATTGGCTGATAAAATCGAGGACCTGTGAAATTATTGCTCTCTTCTTGCTTAGTTGTAGAAGGCCTAGTACTAGTCTTGGCTCTATCTTTCCTATGGATATTCATGTGTCCACCTAAGGCTTGCGCCGTAGTGAAGCCTCGCTTACAAAATACACACTGATAGGATCTTCCCTTGCCAACGTCGATGTTGTCGAGCTCTAGCTGATCATCAACATCATCAATTGAATGTATTGAGTCCATAAAAATAATTTCTTTTCGGAATCTAAAGAAATTAGAGATTAATAAGGTAATTAATGACCAAAGGGAATTAATTAGAAAGGCCTAACAATATTGGCATTGTGAGCTTAGTGTTAAGGTGAGGAAGAGAGAGAATTAGGACAAGGTCTTAGTCTCATTAGGCGTTTATTCGCTGATAGATTAAATTCATTAGCCGGCAGGGGGGTCATACCTCTTTTAACCAACAGTTAATTATTATTTTAATTTTGATTACTTTGATTTGTCTCCCATTTAGACCTGTGGTAGCTTTCAAAAGCCTGGAATTCTTAATTAACGCGGTCTTAATTTGTCCCCTCCACTCTTTTTTTCAACTCTCATATGTAATTACATGATTGTGTTTATGTCGGTAAACTTTTTGTTACATGGTTTAACTTGATGATCTTACCGAGCTTATCCCCACCAATCATGTCGCATAAAGTTAGGTCTAATTTCATGGATTGGTTAAAAGAATACAACCGTGACAACATCTTTAATTATTACCCTTTTTTTATGTCACTCAACACATGAGGAAAGAAAAAACCTACATAACATAAAAGAATAGATAATATCTTAAGGTGTTATATATATATATATATATATATATATCAACGTTTGTAATAATTATTTAAACTTTAACTTGGCTTTATCAACATACATACATGATTTCTATATATATAATTGATCTGGTTGTGACATCTTTTTTATCATTACGATAATTTTGGTAATGCATTTAAAAAAATTTCATTCACCATCGACCGTGGATAGGCAAATAAATAGCTATTAACAGTTGCAATATGTTAATCACGAATAGCTCCTATTTTATCACTATAATAAGGATAGATAGGAAACTTCCTACAAGCATATATATAAATATAACCGAAGTGAGAAAATATTTAAAATAAAAGATTTGTAGCTTATGTTTGTCCTTAATAAAAGATTTGTAGCTTATGTGTGTCACATATGATTGAATTAATTAGCTCGAATTGAATATAATTATTGTTGGTTTAATTAGGGAAATTAAGAACGCAGAGAAACCAACAATTCCGATAATCGATTAACTAAGCTATGATCTAAGATGCATCAAAATCAATTTGTATGTCTACTCCAAGCAACATAATCTTACCGGCAATAAACTAAAAGAAAACATATATATATATATATATATATATATATATATAGTGTAAATATATTAATCATACACAGTATGATTGTTTTGTTGTCTGTGAATATGTATAAATTGTAACAATATATGGTGACAAAGACATTGATTAATTCGTTTTAAGTTCTGACATTTATTATTGCATAAAATATTTTTAAAAGATTGTTGATATTATCATATTAAAAATAATATTATCAGATTATATTTATATCTAACGGCACTTGTATAATATATTCTAAATATATTTAATAGTACTTTAAGCAACACTTGACATTTTTGTTGTGACAGTACTATTTGCTGCCAAAGAGAAGTTTTTAGTGAATCACGCGTTATGCACTAATTAAGTTGTGACAAAATTTAATAAAGGTTTTTTTGAAGGCAACTTTCTCAAGCGGCTCAATAGATTGGTTCGTGGCTATATATATACACCTCCAGGTAAATTTCTAAAAGAAAGAAATTATGATGGACTCAGTTTCATTGAAATAATTACTATATTAAATGTATATATCGACTGTTCCAACTTATAATAATATATATTGATGTAGGTTTTAGACTGCAAAATGGATGTCAAGTTGCTAGGTATCATGCTGTCATCTCAAAGTGCATAAATCTCTCTCTTGCTGGCCACAATTATTGTATATATTGGAGTAGGTTTACTCATAATTAACATGTAAAGTTCCTTACTGAAAGTGGCAGCAATGAGATCTAGGCATGAAATGTAATGAATTATGCATGCTCTCATTTTACAGGAAAAAAAAGAAGAAGAGAGTACTATCATTTAATTAATTTCAATAAAAATTACTAGAAGGTAGGGCTTTTCTTAATTCGGCAAACATAATTCCGCAGACTGATGATATATATATATATATATATATATATATATATATATATATATATAGATTAAGGAGAATTACTTTCTAATACAAAGAATGCACCAAATTAAACAACAAATGCTACATGCACATATTATACATATCTTTTAGTACTCATTATTCTGTGTGTTTTACGTTTAATTATTATTATTGTTGGCCGTCACTTATTATATGTGGTCATTCATGAGATCAAACTAGAAATCTCTATGTATTGTGTAGAAAGCTACAAATAGAAAGGACAGACCATAAATCCTTTAGTCCTACATGTTGTGTGTACATAAAGCGTAGCTTTTCCTTGACTTTTGAAGTGATAGAAATGTTCATAGCAGTTCAAAAGGATGCATGAAAAGACAAAACCCTTTTAAATTATTAACCTAGCCAATGTAATTAATTAGTTTTTTTTTTCTTGAGTTTTGTTTGGAGGTGCACGCGTTAACATTTTGTAATTAGGAGTACGTAATTAAGAAATTTGTTAATTTATATAAAGTGGTATATACTGTATATAGATGTTGATTTTGACCAAGTCTTCGTCAAATTATTAGGTGAATTTAGTTGGATTTTTAGTTATGGACGCTCAGAAGATTGAAAATGGACGATATATACTTAAAGAACATTAATTAATTATATATTTCTAACTACTACTTCCCCCCTAGCTACCAAATAATCCATCCTTTGCATCCATAATCCATTCCATTTTGTCCCTATTTTAATTATATCGATCATCCATTCATTTCTCGATTAATATCATATTTGTTTTAATAATATGATATATCTGCTCTTTTTCTCTCTTGCTTAAATTTTTTTCCCCTCTCTCATCACTTTATGCAAGAGACAGATACAATACTTCAATTGAATTTATGTATAGAGCTATATTCAATGCCTCTATTTCTTTATTCGGGTTTCATATATAGCTGGTAAACAAAAAAAAGAAAGTATTTCACATGTTAAAAACAATAGTAATAATAAACAAAGGAGAAACAAGAAAAGTAGGCCATTATAGTCCAGAAATGGCAGAATAATATATGGTACCGAGAGCACCAGCCATACCCATATTGATCTTTCTGGCCAAGGCGATGCTTGTTTATCTCTTAATACTTTTTAACAATTTTATATCTGATTTGATAAGAAGATAAAATTATTTAGTAAAATTTTGTTTGTCTCTTATCGCCTCTTAATAGGTAAAAGGAAAATAAATCGAAATCATTAAAACGGTCTCTTAATAAAAAAAAAATTTAAATCTATGGAGCTTCTATAAATATTGTACTTCCTTCATTTCAAATTTTAAGATCATTATTAATTTTTGAAAAGTCATTCAGATATTTTATACTTTTTAGTTACCAAACAACTTTTTAAGTTTAGATGATCTAATTTATTAAGGGAGTATTTGATAAAACTGAATGAAATAGTTCTGAATGTTTAAGTAATCTGAATGAGCTGAATGAAGCAGAATTCTGAATACTGAATGAAAAAAGTTGTTTGATAATTGACATGTCTGAAACATATGAATAACATATTTTTATTATTTTACTCCTCTAAAAAAAATCAAAATTGTTGTAAATTTATTTAATATTACTTAATATAATAGTTAATATTGTAAAAAAAAAAAATTTAATATAAAATACTTCATTCAGCAGTCATTCAGCCCATTCAACCAAAAAAATTACATTTAGCCATTCAGCTCAAAAATTTGACTGATTCAGCCATTCAGATTATTTTTATTCAAAACAAATGCACTGAATGGCTGACCGATTCAGTCATTCAACTCTAAACAAACACCCCTAAGATATACTAACCATTCAAATCTTAATTACTCAGTTTTATCAAACACCACCTAAATCTATTGCGTGTATAAATTATATGTACGGCAATATAAATATTTTAAAAAAATTTAAAAATTAAATAGAAAGATAAAAAAAATTAATATAAAAGTTGAAAGACATTTTAAGAAAAGACAAAAACAAATCTTCCGACCTTATATATTAAATAAGTAGTCGTTTATATATAACATACGTATTTTTACTTTGTTAGTTAATGCACAATCACGTATGATTTTAAATATTTATGTTTTCTGTCGTCTTCTTGTTTTTTGTTTTGTTTTGCTGATTTTTTTTTTTGATAGAAGGATAAATAAAAAAATTTATTTATTTATTGGTTTTAATTTTTTATGTTGGAGAGGTTAAACAAAGAAAAACATCACTATAACTTGGGGGAGGGGAACTATATATAAGCTGCACCATTGGCGTGGCCGCACGAACGTAGGTACGTCTCATTATCATTCAAATGTTAAATAAAATTGACATGTCAAGTCATAAGTGTAAGGAGCTATTTGGTTGAGGGAAAAAAATATGTTTGAACAGGAGTCAAGTCACTTTATCATACTAATAATTAACCACACCAAAAGCTTTAATTAGTCTATTTTCAACCTACCTTCCATTCCTCTGTGTGTGTGTGTGTTTTTAAATCTTTTTAATGATCAAACAAAGTCTTTAAATTCACACTGTGACACACCTCCACACGAAAATGACCCATCTTTGCAATAAACATAAAAAAATTATATTTTATTATATTTAAATAAATTATATTTATGTTTCAAAATATTAAATCCCGCAATATAAAAGTAAATTGTGATCTTTGTTATGAATATCTTTAAAGTTGAATTTCTTACCAAACTTTCTAATTACTAGTTGAGTAAGCTCGAAATGAAGGTTGGGACAACAATAGAGTTTTGCGGGCCTTTAGTTTCATCATTAGGAGTTAAAATAGTTGACGTCGTTGCCTGGGCTTTGAACCCAAATTGAAGCCCTAGTTCTGTTGATTATTTTGTGAACATGTGAGATCTACTCATATTGACTTAACATGGGAGGGGCGTCACCCCTTTTTATAATTAAATAAATATAAGAGCTGAAATACCAATTTACTCGTATATTTTTCTAAAATTAAATCTGAAATTTATTATCACAAAAAATAGGAAGCTGAGTTTGAAAAAAATACTTATACTTCTTCTTACACTCAGCTTAGTCGTTCATATATATATATATATAGAGAGAGAGAGAGAAAGAGAGAGAGAGAGAGCTGAAATTGAAAACAATGCGGAGAAAGAAAGGTAATTGAATGAATATGTCAAATAATTGGAAGGAATTTTAACAATGAAAAGAATCTTTTTATTGATTGTAATATAAAATGACATATATAATATCTTTAAATTTCTCATCTAAATTTCATTATCATATCATGTGAACAATGACTAAACTAATAACTTATTATTAATTTTATTGAACGTAAAATGACAGTTTAAAATGAGATTCATTTTACTGAAAACAGGACTAAAGTACACACACACATAGGTCTTCTTCTTCCTTTCTTGAAGAAAGGAAAACGACATTTTGCCCATTAATTTCCTTTTCTTGTCAGTATCCCTTTAATTATAGGATAACTAACGACTGAAAGGAAGGAACAGAGAAAAAGTTGTCCAAACATTTCATTAATATTTCCCTCAACAAATATTATTCTCCATATCCCCCCTACTAAACAAGCCATGTTCCAAATGGCTAGTCCACCCAATGGAACCATGAAGAGCTGTGCCCCTTGGAAATCAAATATTCCCTTCTCATAATTCTCGAGTTTCTCTTTTTCAATCGCTTTATTTGTTAACTTAAACACAGTTTTTGAAATGCCAATCTTCTTCATAGCACAATCGATGCATCCGAATAAGCTTCCAGACACTACTTTGATCACCCAAATTCTTTGTTCGTTCCACCATGTCCTTAATGAGCCTCCACTCGACAAAACTTCATACAAGTGCTGCAAAAGTGAAGATATCCATAGAACTGCAAACGCCGCAAACCATGGATCTGTTACCTGCATATATATTTATATGGACAATTGTAACACAACGATGTTAAAGTTGTGTTTGCCAACTCAATTATAAATATTTTTAGTTCCTCAATTGACATTGCAAATATCATGCTTCATGGTTTCAATACTGAAACTTGGTATTGAATTGTCAAACAAAACGTAAAAATCATCATGAGTTTAAAAGTATATTCTTCAGGTTCGTGGGAGAAAATGTTACACCACATCATCATGCTGATGAGGTATAAAACACCAATCATATCCAACTATGTGTATGATACTGATACCTAAACTTAGGATTGCTTATATGAATATATATAAATGACTCACCCTACACATGTTTTTACATGATTGGAACGACGCGCCAATATGACACATTGTGGGTTATGCACAAGTATTAATTTGACTTCAGTAGTAATATTACACTGATAATCTGACAAACCTACCTTTGGGAAGAGAGAAATGCCTTTGTAGAAGCATAACTGAAGAACAACGCCATAAATGAGGAATGTAAGGGCTAACAAGGGCTGGAAGGAGAAGTATGCGTAACACATACTCTGAAGAAATGACATTCTTGAAATTGCATAGGTGAGAGGACTGAATTTTGAGAGACCAAGTTCTAAGAGATTTCCATTCCATTTCCTTAGTTGAACCAACGCATCCTTCATATCAATTGTGGCACAACCCAAGAATGCTGGTTTCTTTGGGAAGCAGTACACTGATTTCCATCCCTTGCATTGCAGATAATAGCCGGTGAAAGTGCTCTCCAACAGGCACTCGTACGTGTAACCTATCTGTTTAAAGATCCATCGACAAAAATTAGAAATCAAGTATATGTCGCCTATAAATGCTAATTAATTGTTATGTCTCTTGAATTCTAATTCGGATTTCTGTTGCCATAGTTTACGTTGTAACAGTAATTCAAGAGTTTTTATATTTTTTTAATGTAATTATTAATTTTAAAGTAAATACGCAAAAAATAATTAATAAAACTAGTTATTACAATATTACGCTACCAGATTAGATATAAGGTAATTGTCAGAGGAGTGTATATTAATCTTTAAAACTTGCCTCGGAGCCCCATTTTGTGCCGTTCTCAAAGCTGCAACTTGCCAACACATGTGCTTCCTTTACCTGCTCCTCTGTTGTTTCTCCATTATTGACAATATGTTTCTGGTTGTTACCATGTAGGGACGCAATGAACATGTCCGAATTACCAAAACTTAATGTAGGTTGATGGTGATAAGTATCTAAATAATTAAGACAATTAAGATTATGAATTAGTAATATTATGCACTATATATATAATATGTCACATTGCAAACTTCAAAATCAAAATCACAAGTTAATGCGGTACTTATGTACCTTCTTGATCATTAGGGCTTCCGAATAATGCCTTTCTCTTTAGGTAGTAGCCAGTGCCAGTCAAAACAGGTCCTCTTAGCCCATCCATACCTTGCCACATAGTCTATAATTGGTTGATTCAATTCAAAATTAATTATCTAACTCCAAAATTTTTGTGATTAATTATTCCTAAGAGAATCGAGTAAATTTTAATAATTGGAGGGTCCAGTAAAAAGATGGAATTAAATTAACCTTGTAGGCAGCTCTCGCTTGGCAATCATAGATGTCATTGCTGGAGACATTGTAGAAGACTTGAGGGTATTGAACGAAAGCTAATTCGGAAGACATGTTTGGATCAAGGTGGAAGCACATTGCTTGCTTAGCCGAGGTTGGGTCATTGCAATACATGTCGCAATCTAATACCATTACGTATGGGAAATTACTAATTATTCCAGACACTCGAAGCTGCAACAAATTAAAACTAATCAACTTTAATTTGTAAACTATATATATACTACCATCAACGGAAAATAGACTTTTTTCGTGAAATAAATTTTTGATAGACGAGACTCTCTTAGTGAAACACGGGGTACACTATTATGTAGATCGATGAGTTGTGCATGGTACATACAAGGGCATTGAGAGCTCCGGCCTTGAAACGATGAGGGTAAGACGGTCTTCTTTCACGAGAAACATATACAAGGAGTGGCATTTTCACATCATTCTCATCATCTTCTTTGCCTCTACTACCATCATGAATCACCTAATTTCACATATATATGCAACGTAAATTACAACATTATATATTAAATTACTCTCAAAAAATACATGCATTTTTCAAATAAGTCCATATATATAGGGAATACATCTCTAAGTCATTCGCAAGAAATTATAAGGATTCATTTCAAATTTTCATTTGGAATCATCATAATGGTGTTTAATTTTTTTTATATATAATCTGGAAATTAATTTTTCGGAGTATTTAGGTACCTGAACTAGAGGTGCACGGCCATCACCGGTAATGTTGTTTATGTCATCAGCTTGAGCATCATCTCCTCCACTTTCCACTACTTTCTTGAAATGTTCATACTTTAACTGTACGTACGTGTAATCACAAGTGTTAATTAGGCATGCACTATATTATTTCTTATTAATTTGCTTTTTAGTGTCATACTATATATATGAATATAACAAGATAATCAAGTGTTTTATTAGTCTATATTCATCTATTATATTTTGTCTATTAAAGTTTAAACAACGCCTTGAGAAAAACACACAAACTCTGTACTGTTCTTCAAAAACAAAGTCTCATTTTGACTTTAAAAAGGGAATTAATTTGTGAAATTCAGAATTTTAAAAGTGGTGTGCATTCAATTTAATATTTGATAGTTTAATAGTTTATAACATGTACATTATAATGACTAACATCAAATGAATTTATATCAATTTTAGAATAAAAAAAATATCAAACATTAATTTTAAAAAATCAAAATAATTTATTTTTCAATCCCATAGACTACTAAAGGATTGTCTATATATTTAGCATCTACATAAATATATTGCGAATATTTATGTGCAAGTAAATAATAATTTTTTTAAAAAAAGATATATAATAAGTGAGTCTTTTATAATTTTTATAAATTTTGTATATTAATAAATTTTATAATTATAATTTAACATTATCACAACAACACGTAACAATACTCTAAGATTAAAAGCTCAACTAGAAAAATAAAACTCTCGAGAAGGGTAATCAAACACAAGCGACTATGGTACCCTCCCTAACCTAAAGTCTAGCTCAACTTTCAAACTTTGTAGTGATGGGTTTGAATTTATTATTTTATTTTTGTCATTACTACAACTGAGTCGTCATTTATGACTATGACGAGCCCGATGGACGGTTTACATAAAGGACGAGAGTTAAATTAATTGTATAACTTAAAGCGCAGTTTTTTGCGCCATGTTTAAGTAAAATTTGTTAGTATCATTAATTACTCGACAGAGGTGCATGCACCAAGGTGTATGTGTATGTGGACATAGTGGGCAGCAGCTTTAACTACTTTCCAGGTCAAATGCTTCCCGGATAACTTAATTACATGCATTGGAGTACTAAAAAAATTGCAGAAAAAATTCTTTTTTATACTTCCTCCTACGTTCTCAAAATTGTCAAAAAGTATATATTTTATATAAATTAAAAAAAATTAATATAGAAAAAATAATAAAATAAATATCAATTCTATTTAAAGTGGACCTTATAAAATTATAATAATCATTTTTTTGTCTTTTTAACTTAATAAATCTCATTTAAATATACTTTTAAAGATAAATTAATTTTTATATATTATATTTAATTTGTGTATTTTTTATGAACCAATTTTTTTATACTCGACTTCTTTTGAGGACGGGGGACTATATTTTACACAAACGCTAATGGCACCAAAGCTTTGTCTTATTGAATATAAATAAATTAGACAGTTCATTAACTAATAAAATTAAATAACCTCAAGATAAATTAAAATCTACATCCATGCACCTCAAGAAAATATTCATAGAATATATATATATATAGAGAGAGAGACAGGAAAGATATATATGTCACATTGATTTTGTCTTGTTCAACTTGAAATTCGCCACCACGAATATCTTGTTCAGAACCGTCGGTAAAAGCTGAAAAATAAGCCCCGGGGCACCTTGTCTTGATATTGTACTTCCGGCAAAACGGAATCCACCACCTAGCAAACACGGCAGCTTCCCTCATTCCACTCAAGGTCACCGCAGCGCCACCGTCATCGGAAAGATAGACGGCAAGCTTCTCCGGCGGGTAGTCCAAGCACATAGCCGATATCACCGTATTCATCACCTCTAGGGTTGGCTCCTTCTTCGGATCAGCCGTGCAGATAAAAACATCCACCCCCGGCAACGCTTTGTCTCCGGGCAGATTTTCCGGGTGAACCGACCGGGACACCGGCCTCCACCGGAAAGATTGACCGAAGAACCATGCAAAGGTTAGTATGAGTTCGGCGATAATCATGAAAATCCATGACGTCGCGGGAAAGTTATGGCCCGGCGTGGAGTTGAGGAGAGAGAATAGTCTATAGTAAAAAACGGAAAGGATGAGAAGGAAGTGGAAGAGGATGTGAGTTCTGTTTATGGTGGCTTCCAGTTTTTGTACGGTGGCTGTGTGGAGGAGAGAGGTGGTGGAAGCCATATTTTTGGTGGTGATATACTGATATGTGTCTTTCTATTTATTTGTTTGGGGTTTTACTTTTAGCAATTTATACAACTAAGACTGCTTCCCTACATAATCTAACCACGGTTAACTTCTAACTACAGTTCTAAGTAACCAACTCTTACATTTAACACGTTTAACACGTGCGCTTAAAGATATATGTGGCACTATTTCCGATTGGTATCCAAAATAGTGTGTGGGGGGGCCTTCATGTTTTTGCGATTATTGGAAAGTTGTGATTTGAGTGGTGGGCAATCGTACTGAGAAGGGACAAGTGATTTAAAGTCAGAGAAAAATTATGACATATATTCTCGTTGATATAACTTATACGTATCGTATATATAAGTTATAAGAGCAAAAAATAGGAAATAAATTAAATTAAATAATTATCTAAAAATCAAGAGAGAATATACAAATGAATATAAAAATTCTTTAATTTTCTTAACTAGATTTTGTGTTATCTTTTAATATCTTTTATCACTTCTAGTTATCACTTCTGATTTACTAATTTGATCGGTACACTCCGGTCTTTTAGCTAGAAAATAAGGATCCCAATCTTACACCGTGGTCTTCGGTTCGGTCTTTCAGTCCTTCGGCCTTATTATTATTTTTAATTACTTTTAAGAAATTTATATACCTATTTTACTTTAAAAAATGTAAAATTAGCATAAAAGTAAAGTTCAAATGATAGTATTTATATCTTAAAAAAATACATTACATATACTAATTAAAATATTAAGTACATTTAAAATTTTAAAATACAAATAATGAATAAAATCATAAATGTATAATTCTTGAATATTAATTTGAATTACAAAGAAATAAAATAATTGTGAAATCTGTACTCCAAAGAAAGCTGGGAAAAGTAATACAATTGTGTAATTACAAAAAATGAATAAATATGTAAATATAATTACTAATAAATGTGAAAAATTATAAAATTTAAATAAATGAGTAATTACTAATAACTTATTGTTTTTATATGTCTTCTAGTATATCGTCTATATCAGAATCGGTAGAACCATCTTCGCTTGTAACTTTATCTTGTAACCGTTTGGTGAAGGAGTTATAGTGGGTTGGAATTAATATTTGAAGATGTCATAATTTAAAATATATAAAAATAAAAATTTAGAATTGGAAGTATGTTAGAATTGAAATTAAAAATAAAATTAGAATAGATAGCAAGCTTAGTAAAGAACGAATGAATATTGGTACTAAGAAAGTGTAAGAATGATTTATGAAAAAATAAAATTGGAATGAAGTGTAAAATATTTATAGGAGTTGAAAAAGAGTTGTTGAAACATGTTGGATCAAAATGTCCTAAAAACTAGTCGTTATATAATTGTTGGGCAGGGCAAAATGGTCCACAAAAATCAAAATAGAATGAATTCCAACGACAGGCTTGAAAAGACTAAAATTTTAGTTCTAAAAGACTGATTTTTCAGTCCCAAATCAATCATAACAGACCAATCTCACGACCGGTCCCAACGACAGTCCGATATTAAGTTCATTCCGGTCTAGTCTTTAGTGCAATTCGGTCTTCAGTCCAGTTCAGTCCTCAGACCAGTCGGTCTAGTTCAATTTTTTGGTCCCAAATCCTTAAGACTGATCTAAGCCTCCAAGCTCATCCAGTCCTAACCGGTTCGAGCTTTTTTAGGGTTTTTTTCTACAGTCTAGTCATGTTCAGGCTTTCGATCTTCAGTCATTTTGTGCCCCTCAATCTCTACTCATAGTAATCTACTACATATTATACACTATGGAATTTTGAAGGATAAAATAATTAATTTTGATGATAACAGAAAGGGAATTTAAAATAAGCTCATTTAAAAAATTAAACCTGCGTTTGAATCCTTTACATAGGTCTTCATACTGCATTGTACTTCTTATATATATTTGCCTTATCTTTTGTCGTATTTTCTTATAAGTATTTTTATATATAATTACTTTCAAAAACTATTTTTCTTAATCTATTTTCAAGGCTTTTAAACTGCTATAGACTTTATTATTAAACCTTAACAATAAATGTTATTGGTCAATAGAGTTTATCATAGATATTAAAATTTTCAAAGGCAATGAGTTTTGGTTAGAAGATTTATCATTTTACCAAATTTTTAATAAAAGTCAAAATTAACTAAATGGATATTTATTGATTGGACTAAATTTATCTTGTAAAGTATATTTTGTTTAAAAAATAAACAAAATAAATAAAAAAAATTAAACTTTAATTTACTCCTCCCTTAAAGTTGGCCACTACATAAAGATTCAAAAATGAAATGGTGTAAGCTAGCATGCTTGTGATGTGGAAAATTAAGAGAAAAGGATAAACAAATACATAACTTAAGCAAACATACGGAAGATAGATAAATTGAAACATGTGGAAATTAAAAGAAAATCTCCTCCTTTTAAGTTATACCGGCCACTTCTTAACAAGGTACAAAAATTTACTAGCTAGGTGCACTTTTGATATGACATAACAAAGAGAATTCTAAGAGACATTTTAAGAAAAGTCAAAAACAAATCTTCCGACCTTATATATTAAATTAGTAGTCGTTTATATATAACATACGTATTTTTACTTTGCTAGTTAATGCACAATCACGTATGATTTTAAGTATTTATGTTTTCTGTCGTCTTCTTATTTTTTGTTTTGTTTTGCTGATTTTTTTTTTTGTGACAGAAGGATAAATAAAAAAAATTATTTATTTTTTGGTTTTAATTTTTTATGTTGGAGAGGTTAAACAAAGAAAAACATCACTATAACTTGGGGGAGGGGAACTATATATAAGCTGCACCATTGGCGTGGCCGCACGAACGTAGGTACGTCTCATTATCATTCAAATGTTAAATAAAATTGACATGTCAAGTCATAAGTGTAAGGAGCTATTTGGTTGAGGGAAAAAAATATGTTTGAACAGGAGTCAAGTCACTTTATCATACTAATAATTAACCACACCAAAAGCTTTAATTAGTCTATTTTCAACCTACCTTCCTTTCCTCTGTGTGTGTGTGTGTTTTTAAATCTTTTTAATGATCAAACAAAGTCTTTAAATTCACACTGTGACACACCTCCACACGAAAATGACCCATCTTTGCAATAAACATAAAAACTTTATATTTTATTATATTTAAATAAATTATATTTATTTTTCAAAATATTAAATCCCGCAATATAAAAGTAAATTGTGACCTTTGTTATGAATATCTTTAAAGTTAAATTTCTAAGTACTAGTTGAGTAAGCTCGAAATGAAGGTTGAGACAGCAACAGAGTTTTGCGGGCCTTTAGTTTCATCATTAGGAGTTAAAATAGTTCAGGTCGTTGCCTGGGCTTTGAACCCAAATTGAAGCCCTAGTTCTGTTGATTATTTTGTGAACGTGAGATTAAAAGTAATATTGATTTAACATGGGCGGGGCGTCACCCTTTTTTATAATTAAATACCAATTTGCTCTTTTTCTAAAATTAAATCTGAAATTTATTTTCACAAAAAATAGGGAGCAATGCGAAGAAAGAAAGTTAATTGAATGAATGAAATAATTGGAAGGAATTTTAACAATGAAAAGAATCTTTTTATTGATTATAATATTAAATGACACACACATCTATCTATATATATATATATATAAATAATATCTTCAAATTTCTCATCCAAATTTCATTATTACATCATGTAAGCAACTACTAAACTAATAATTTATTATTAATTTTATTGAACGTAAATTGACAGTTTAAAATGAGACTCATTATTGAAGGTAGGACTGGAGTACATATATATATATATATAGGTCTTCTTCCTTTCTTGAAGAAAGGAAAACGACATTTTGCCCATTAATTTCCTTTTCTGGTCAGTATCCCTTCAATGATAGGATAACCAACAAGTGAAAGGAAGGAACAGAGGAAAAATTGTCCAAACATTTCACTAATATTTCCCTCAACAAATATTATTCTCCATATCCCCCCTACTAAACAAGCCATGTTCAAAATGGCTAGTCCAACCAATGGAACCATGAAGAGCTGTGCCCCTTGGAAATCAAATCTTCCCTTCTCATAATTCTCGACTTTCTCTTTTTCAATCGCTTTATTTGTTAACCTAAACACAGTTTTTGAAATGCCAATCTTCTTCATAGCACAATCGATGCATCCGAATAAGCTTCCAGACACTACTTTGATCACCCAAATTCTTTGTTCGTTCCACCATGTCCTTAATGAGCCTCCACTCGACAAAACTTCATACAAGTGCTGCAAAAGTGAAGATATCCATAGAACTGCAAACGCCGCAAACCATGGATCTGTTACCTGCATATATATTTATATGGACAATTGTAACACAACGATGTTAAAGTTGTGTTTGGCAACTCAATTCTAAATATTTTTACTTCCTCAATTGACATTGCAAATATCATGCTTTCATGGTTTCAATACTGAAACTTGGTATTGAGTGGTCAAACATAACGTAAAAATCATCATGAGCTTAAAAGTATATTCTTCAGGTTCAAGGGAGAAAATAATCTGCAATGAAGGTATAAAACACCGATCATATCCAACTATGTGTATGATACCGATACCTAAACTTAGGATTGCTTATATGAATATATATATATAAATGACTCACCCTACACATGTTTATACATGATTGGAACGACACGCCAATATGACACATTGTGGGTCATGCACAAGTATTAATTTGACTTTAGTAGTAATATTACGCTGATAATTTGACAAACTTACCTTTGGGAAGAGAGAAATGCCTTTGTAGAAGCATAACTGAGGAACAACGCCATAAATGAGGGATGTAAGGGCTAACAAGGGCTGGAAGGAGAAGTATGCGTAACACATACTCTGAAGAAATGACATTCTTGAAATTGCATAGGTGAGAGGACTGAATTTTGAGAGACCAAGTTCTAAGAGATTTCCATTCCATTTCCTTAGTTGAACCAATGCATCCTTCATATCAATTGTGGCACAACCCAAGAATGCTGGTTTCTTTGGGTAGCAGTACACTGATTTCCATCCCTTGCATTGCAGATAATAGCCGGTGAAAGTGCTCTCCAACAGGCACTCGTACGTATAACCTATCTGTTTAAAGTTCCATCAACAAAAATTAGAAATCAAGTATATATCGCCTATATAAGCTAATTAATTGTTATGTCTGTCTTGAATTCTAATTCGGATTTCTGTTGCCACAGTTTATGTTGTAACAGTAATTCAGGAGTTTTTATATTTTTTTAATGTAATTATTAATTTTAAAGTAAATACGCAAAAAATAATAATAATAAAACTAGTTATTACAATATTACGCTACCATGTTAGATATAAGGTAATTGTGAGAGGAGTGTATATTAATCTTTAAAACTTGCCTCCGAGCCCCATTTTGTGCCGTTCTCAAAGCTGCAACTTGCCAACACATGTGCTTCCTTTACCTGCTCCTCTGTTGTTTCTCCATTATTGACAATATGTTTCTGGTTGTTACCATGTAGCGACGCAATGAACATGTCCGAATTACCAAAACTTAATGCAGGTTGATGGTGATAAGTATCTAAATAATTAAGACAATTAAGATTATGAATTAGTAATATTATGCACTATATATATATATATTTATATATATATATATAATATGTCACATTGCAAACTTGAAAATCAAAATCACAAGTTAATGCGGTACTTACGTACCTTCTTGATCATTAGGGCTCCCGAATAATGCCTTTCTCTTTAGGTAGTAGCCAGTGCCAGTCAAAACAGGTCCTCTTAGCCCATCCATACCTTGCCACTTAGTCTATAATTGGTTGATTCAATTCAAAATTAATTATGTAACTCCAAAATTTTTGTGCTTAATTATTCCTAAGAGAATCGAGTAAATTGTAATAATTGGAGGGTCGAGTAAAAAGATAGAATTAAATTAACCTTGTAGGCAGATCTCGCTTGGCCATCATAGATGTCATTCTTGGTGACATTGTAGAAGACTTGAGGGTATTGAACGAAAGCTAATTCGGAAGACATGTTTGGATCAAGGTGGAAGCACATTGCTTGCTTAGCCGAGGTTGGGTCATTGCAATACATGTCGCAGTCTAATACCATTACGTATGGGAAATTACTAATTATTCCAGACACTCGAAGCTGCAACAAATTAAAACTAATCAACTTTAATTTGTAAACTATATATATATTACCATCAACAAAAATAGACTTTTTTCGTGAAATAAAATTTTTGATAGACGAGACTCTCTTAGTGGAACACGGGGTACACTATTATGTAGATCGATGAGTTGTGCATGGTACATACAAGGGCATTGAGAGCTCCGGCCTTGAAACGATGAGGGTAAGATGGTCTTCTTTCACGAGAAACATATACAAGGAGTGGCATCTTCACATCATTCTCATCATCTTCACTGCCTCTACTACCATCATGAATCACCTAATTTCACATATATATGCAACGTAAATTACAACATTATATATTCCCTCCGTCCTAAATTAATTGTATTTTTAGGACTTTTTAAAGTAAAATTGACTATTTTTAAAACTAATCTTTTTATTATTTTTGCTAACATATAGGTGAAGATATTATAACCAAAAGTAAGTATATACAATTTATTACTAATTTCAATTTTTATAATTTTAGAAATATATTTATATATGCTCTATTATTAATTTTAAAAATAGTCAATTTGACTTAAAAAGTCCTAGAAAAACAATTAATTTGGGACGGAGGGAGTATTAAATTACTCTCAAAAAATACATGCATTTTTCAAATAAGTCCATATATATAGGGAATACATCTCTAAGTCATTCACAAGAAATTATAAGGATTCATTTGAAATTTTCATTTGGAATCATCATAATGGTGTTTAATTTTTTTTTATATATAATCTGGAAATTAATTTTTCGGAGTATTTACGTACCTGAACTAGAGGTGCACGGCCATCACCGGTAATGTTGTTCATGTCATCAGCTTGAGCATCATCTCCTCCACTCTCCACTACTTTCTTGAAATGTTCATACTTTAACTGTACGTACGTACGTGTAATCACAAGTGTTAATTAGGCATGCACTATATTATTTCTTATTAATTTGCTTTTTAGTGTCATACTATATATATGAATATAACAAGATAATCAAGTGTTTTATTTACTATATTCATAAATTATATTTTGTCTATTAAAGTTTAAACAACGCCTTGAGAAAAACACACAACTACTGTACTGTTCTTCAAAAATAAAGTCTTATTTTGACTTTAAAAATGGAATTTGTAAAATTCAAAATTTTAAAAGTGGTGTGCATTCAATTTAATATTTGATAGTTTAATAGTTTATAACATGTACATTATAATGACTAACATCAAATGAATTTATATCAATTTTAAAATATAAAAAATATCAAACATTAATTTTAGAAAATCAAAATAATTTTTTTTTCAATCCCATAGACTACCAAAGGATTGTCTATATAGTTAGCATCTACATAATATATTGTGAATATTTACATATAAGTAACTAATAATTTTTTTAGAAAATTTTATAATAAGTGAGTTCTTTATAATTTTCAAACTCTGTAGTGATGGGTTTGAATTTATTATTTTATTTTCGTCATTACTACAGCTGAGTCGTCAGTTATGACTCTGACGAGCCCGATGGACGGTTTATATAAAGGACGAGAGTTAAATTAATTGTATTAACTTAAAAGTATTATTTTTTGCGCCACGTTCAAGTAAAATTTGTTAGTATCATTAATTACTCGATAGAGGTGCATGCAGTAGTAGTACATGCACCAAGGTGTACGTGTATGTGGACATAGTGGGCAGCAGCTTTAACTATTTTCCAGGTCAAATGCTTCCTGGATAACTTAATTAGCGTTACGACAAAAATATATGCATTGGAGTACTAAACAAATTGCAGAAAAATTTCTTTTTTATACTTCCTCCTCCGTTCTCAAAAATGTCAAAAAGTATATATTTTATATAAATTAAAAAAATTAATATAGAAAAAAATAATACATAAATATCAATTCTATTTAAAGTGGACCTTATAAAATTATAATAATAACTTTTTTGTCTTTTTAACTTAATAAATCTCATTTAAATATACTTTTAAAAATAAATTAATTTTAATATATATTTTATATTTAATTTGTGTATTTTTTATGAACCAATTTTTTTATACTCGAAGACTTCTTTTGAGGACGGGAGAGTATATTTTACACAGACGTCAATGGCACCAAAGCTGTCTTATTGAATATAAATAAATTAGACAGTTCATTAATTAATAAAATTAAATAACCTCAAGATAAATTAAAATCTACATCCATGCACCTCAAGAAATATTCATAGAATATATATATATATAGAGAGAGAGAGGAAAGATATATATGTCACCTTGATTTTGTCTTGTTCAACTTGAAATTCACCACCACGAATATCTTGTTCATAACCGTCGGTAAAAGCTGAAAAATAAGCCCCGGGGCACCTTGTCTTGATATTGTACTTCCGGCAAAACGGAATCCACCACCTAGCAAACACAGCAGCTTCCCTCATTCCACTCAAGGTCACCGCAGCGCCACCGTCATCGGAAAGATAGACGGCAAGCTTCTCCGGCGGGTAGTCCAAGCACATAGCCGATATCACCGTATTCATCACCTCTAGGGTTGGCTCCTTCTTCGGATCAGCCGTGCAGATAAAAACATCCACCCCCGGCAACGCTTTGTCTCCGGGCAGATTTTCCGGGTGAACCGACCGGGACACCGGCCTCCACCGGAAAGATTGACCGAAGAACCATGCAAAGGTTAGTATGAGTTCGGCGATAATCATGAAAATCCACGTCGTCGCCGGAAAGTTATGGCCCGGCGTGGAGTTGAGGAGAGAGAATAGTCTATAGTAAAAAACGGAAAGGATGAGAAGGAAGTGGAAGAGGATGTGAGTTCTGTTTATGGTGGCTTCCAGTTTTTGTACGGTGGCTGTGTGGAGGAGAGAGGTGGTGGAAGCCATATTTTTGGTGGTGATATACTGATACGTGTCTTTCTATTTATTTGTTTGGGGTTTTACTTTTAGCAATTTATACAACTAAGACTGCTTCCCTACATAATCTAACCACGGTTAACTTCTAACTACAGTTCTAAGTAACCAATTCTTTCATTTAACACGTTTAACACGTGCGCTTAAAGATATATGTGGCACTATTTCCGATTGGAATCCAAAATAGTGTGTGGGGGGGCCTTCATGTTTTTGCGATTATTGGAAAGTTGTGATTTGAGTGGTGGGCAATCGTACTGAGAAGGCACAAGTGATTTAAAGTCAGAGAAAAATTATGACATATATTCTCGTTGATATAACTTATACGTATCGTATATATATGTTATAAGAGCAAAAAATAGGAAATAAATTAAATTAAATAATTATCTAAAAATCAAGAGAGAATATACCAATGAATATAAAAATTCTTTAATTTTCTTAACTAGATTTTGTGTTATCTTTTAATATCTTTATCACTTCTAGTTATCACTTCTGATTTACTAATTTGATCGGTACACTCCGGTCTTTTAGCTAGAAAATAAGGATCCCAATCTTACACCGTGGTCTTCGGTTCGGTCTTTCAGTCCTTCGGCCTTTTTATTTTTTTTAATTACTTTTAATAAATTTATATACCTATTTTACTTTAAAAAATATAAAATTAGCATAAAAGTAAAGTTCAAATGATAGTATTTATATCTTAAAAAATACATTACATATACTAATTAAAATATTAAGTGCATTTAAAAATTTAAAAAATAATTAATGAAAAAAATCATAAATGTATAATTCTTGAATATTAATTTGAATTACAAAGAAATAAAATAATTGTGAAATATGTACTCCAAAGAAAGCCGGGAAAAGTAATACAATTGTGTAATTACAAAAAATGAATAAATATGTAAATATAATTACTAATAAATATGAAAAATTATAAAATTTAAATAAATGAGTAATTACTAATAACTTATTGATTTTATATGTCTTCTAGTATATCGTCTATGTCAGAATCGGTAGAACCATCTTCGCTTGTAACTTTATCTTGTAACCGTTTGATGAAGGAGTTATAGTGGGTTGGAATTAATATTTGAAGATGTCATAATTTAAAATAAATAAAAATAAAAATTTAGAATCGGAAGTATGTTAGAATTGAAATTAAAAATAAAATTAGAATAGATAGCAAGCTTGTGACGCCCCCAAAATAGGTTCACACAACCCATTTTGAGTCGCCAATAACATTATACAAAAATACAAACACAAATACGAATTTTTCCATTTACAGCTAATAAGTGTCGTGCAAAATACGACAACACAAAACAAATACATCTTAAATTCCCAATACACTTATTGCCACACTAATAGTAATGTATTGAGATACTCCTATTGTCTCGGACCATCACTCCATTCCCCAGCTAGTCCCCGCTACACTCTATTTTCCTGAAGAGAACAAAGGGAAAGGGTGAGCACAAATAGCCCAGTAGAAAATATCATGACTAAGATAATGAAGAATAAAATTATCTTTAGCCTTCAACCGAAATAAATCAGATATTTAAAGATATTATTCAATAACAACAACTGCAGCGGAACGAACAATCCATTAGAAGAGTCAAGTAGATTATAATATCTACCATCTTCTATAAAGGATCACCACCAATATTATATCCCTGTAACACCAATCAATAATTCATGTTCAACAGCCTCTCTTTGCACTACATGCCAAAGATATTTATTTATAACACCAATCAACAATTTTAACAGCCTCTCTTTGCACTACGTGCCAAAGATATTTATTTATAACACCAATCAACAGTTTTAACAGCCTCTCTTTGCACTACGTGCCAAAGATATTTATTTGTAACACTATCAACAATTTCAACAGCCTCTCTTTGCACTACGTGCCAAAGATATTTTCACCAGAAGCCTTTATCTGTAACGCCAAAGGTCATGATTATACCAATACACAGTTTGGTCAAAATCATGTCACACCAGTTCATCTTTGCACTACGGGCCAAAGAGAACTATCACCACAATTTAAGTATGAGGATGATGACAATGATATAAACATAAATACAGTGAGATCAAAGATAAGAAAAGATTTATAATTTAATCAGTGTCAAAGATTGACCAAATTGCCAACACGATGACCAAATTGTGGAGTCAAATTCAAGAATGATATTCAAGAATGATATTCAAGAAATAAGTTCAGAATTCAACTATAACGTATAAAACAAAATAGAAAGATTCAGGTGAAAAGATATTAGATGAAGCACAAACTATTAAGCTACTAATTTTCAGGGATTTTCACCATTTAAAAATAAGGTTTTGGAAACAAACAAAGATTTCTTATCTTAAATGGAGAAATGTGAAAGAAAAAGATATCCTGTAAAGAGTACAAAAGAAATGATACGTTATACGAGTATAACAGAATATATGAAACTGCAAATGGATTTTCACCCGTCATGCGGCAATCCGCGTAGACAGATTATTTGCACAAAAGATTAATAAGTAATGAATACGAAGGGTTGTTCACCAGGCATGCGTCAATCCGCACGGACAGGTTATATCCACAGATTAATAAGGAACAAATGCAAAGGGATATTCACCAGGTACGACACTCCGTACATACAGGTTATTCCCACAGAGTAATAAGGAATGAATACAGAAGGGTATTCACCAGGTACGACACTCGTACATACATGTTATTCCCACAGAATAATAAGGAATGAATATAAAAGGATATTCACCAGGCATGCGTCATACCGCACGGACAGGTTATCCCCATAAATTAATACAGAATGAATAACAACCTTTATGAGTATAATATCACTTACGAACATGAAAGCAAATGATATTATATAGGAGTATGAAACAAATGATATTCACTACCTTAGTTAACAAGTGACTGAATGTTACTTTCTATGAAGTTTACTAACTTCGGATAATATTAGTATTCTCACAAATACTCACAATAGCCTAGCACACTAAAAGAACTTGAGAAATTTAGAGAGAGAGAGAGAGGAAGTATAAGCAATGAAGGTGTGAAAATTTCTTAAGCAAACCCTCCCTATTTATAGGAAAATCAAGGTGAGGGCATTTTGGTCTTTTCCCCAACTTTTCTTGGTTTATTACGCTTATACCCTTGGCATATTCTTTTAATATCATCCATCCATTTTTTCTTCCATTTATATCATCCATCCATTTTTTCTTCCATTTATATCATCCATCCATTTTTTCTTCCATTATCAAAAAGATAAAACCATTATAAAAATAACTCCATTATCACAATAAATCCCTTTTTCTGTATTATTGTGTTAAATGTATTAATATCACAGATAGCATATACTCGCAATACTGATAACTAGATTATTCTCAGGAAAGAGGGGGCCTTCCATAAAAATGGCGCGCAATTAAATAATCCCTTTCCTTGACAGAATTTCTAGACATTGTCAATAATGCTAAACTATCATATCAAATAATACGTGTTACAGTGTCGTGACAAATTAATATAAAATATTATGCAGATACTACTGTAACAATTATTGAATCAAGATGCTGTGTAATTGCTACTATATCAATTATTGAATCAATAATATAAAACACTGTGGAACACCGTGTGCTATTGTGGAATACCGTGTACTACTGTGGAATAACGTGTGCTACTGTGGAATAACACGTTTTACTATTCTTTTTATCACCAGGTATTTCAACAGTTATCGGTTAAAGTTTTGCCGCCAATTTCTATCACTTTCTATATCCGACAGAAGGAATATTCCCCGACATACTAGTTTGACTTTTTGTATAAATGAATAGTATATTCGTATGAATAGTACTTTCATATTTATACCGTATAATTTTCGTATCCAGCTTATATAAACGTTATGACGTAATTCGAAGATCGAAGAAAATGTAAAAGCGTTTTAGCGTGAATAGTACCCCGTGAATAGTGATCGCGTGAATAGTGATTTAGCGTTATTACTAGACATCTCAATTGTCACATTTCACTAATAACTTTATCATTATCAATGTAACACCTTTCTGTTTAAAATAATAATAAGAAGAAAATTAAATACTATTTATTAAAATTTTTGGGGTCTTACAAAGCTTACTAAAGAGCGAATGAATATTGGTAGTAAGAAAGTGTAAGAATGATTTATGAAAAATTAAAATTGGAATGAAGTGTAAAATATTTATAGGAGTTGAAAAAGAGTTGTTGAAACATGTTGGATCAAAATGTCCTAAAAACTAGCCGTTATATAATTGTTGGGCAGGGCAAAATGGTCCACAAAAATCAAAATAGATTGAATTCCAACGATAAGCTTGAAAAAGACTAAAATTTTAGTTCTAAAAGACTGATTTTTCAGTCCCAAATCAATCATAACAGACCAGTTTCACGACCGGTCCCAATGACAGTCCAATATTTAGTTCATTCCGGTCTAGTCTTTAGTGCAATTCGGTTAACTTTAGGCTAACTAATTAACTATAGTACTAACCTATTGGCTAAATGGTTAAAGTTCAATTAAACATACAAATCAAATGAAATACAGTAATTCTAGGGCGACCTTTTTTTGTAACATTTTTTAGTGACCCTATGATGTGGTACAACCACATCAGCGTAGTAAACTAAAGCCAAAACAATCACCCACATAAGCAAGGCTTTCTCTCTCTATCTAGCTGCTTTACTATTTCTGCAGAATAAATGAAACAAGTCATCTCTCTCAAATCCGATCGCTGCTTCGCCTCAACGCCTTGCCGCTTCGTCGCCCCGCCGCTTCGTCGTCTCGCCCTCTGCATTTCTTTAGGTATGCTTACCATTACTCTCTCATACGCCTAAATTCCCAAAACCCTAAAATTTGTGCAAGCTCTTGTTCTATGGTTCCTGGGTCATGAAATCCCAAAACCCTTAAATTGTTGCTTCTGTTTTGTCTGGTTGAGTTGTTTTAGATCTATAGAACTCATAAAAATGTGGATTTGCATGTATGCTCTTGAGGGGAGAGGAGTTTGATTTGCTTGCAAATTTAATTATTGGTACTATTTAAGTGATAGATCAATAGCCATGGAAAATTTGGGGTATTATGAAACTCAAGGATAGGGATGTAATGTATATCTAGGCCTGTTCAAGTATGGGTGCTCCTGTAGTTGATATAAATCAAATTAATATTAGGATTAATATTCCCACTGTGAGAGTTAATAAAGAGAATTTTATATATTATATATTATATATTATCCCACTGTGATATATGTACTTATATATTATATTCAAATTGAATTTTTTTAATTTTGATTTTGATTTTAATTTTAATTTTAATTTTAATATTAATTTTTTAAACACCAATTTAAGTACAGTAAAAAAAAAGTCCAAACATTTTTACTATAAAATTATTACATTAATCACAAAAAATAAATAAATTTTAAAACTATAATCACAATATTTTGTTTGTCTTGCAAAAACATATTATCTCTTATATAGTAGACCACTACTTGTAGAACAGTGACTTTGAACTTCTGAGAGTCAAATTCTGAATTTATTGAACTTTTCAGATGTATTGAAGTATTTTGTTTATTTGTCATTTTTGTAGAAAGACAATATGGCATCAGGAAGCACGGTAGAGAGCAACGAATTTGATTTAAGGATTCAAAGCAAGTAATGTCATTGTGGACAATTTGCGATTTGTAAAATTACATGTTCCAATAAGAATGAAAATGAAGGTCGAATCTACTATACGTGCCTGAATGAAAAATACGGTTTCTTGAGATGGTGCAAAGCTATAAATGAAGAAAAATCATCAGCAACTATTGAAACGCAACTGCCAAATAATTGTATTTTGCATGATCCTACTATAATTGAAATGAGTCAAGAAATGAAATTATTGAAGAAATTAATTTTTGTAATACTTATTCTTTGTTTGTTTGTTATCTTGAAAAACTAGTTGTCTTTTATTAGAAGTTGTAATGGAGGTGAAGTTGTGAAAGAAACTATTAATGTAATGAGACTATTTGTGTTTGATTTGTGATGGGGGTGCAGAATTTGAGGTAACCTTTTACACATGTTTTTGCTCATTTTGTTTTTATTCCATTTTAATTACACACAGCTTGTCCTGTTTGTTGTTTTACTAAAATTTGTTCATGTGCATGCATATGAATATGAGTGATCTTTATATAATTGGCAAGGGTGAACATGCTTTCTTTATATGCAAGTGAGCTTCAATTATATTTTTCTGATATAATTACTCATCAGAACTTCAAATGATGGTGAAAAACACCAACTTGACACCTTCCTGTTTACAAGCCATACCAAACCTGTTTATAAATATTCTATTCTTCACAAGAACAATGTACTTGAAACTTCACAAGAAGCCCCATTTCATTTGAAAATTCCAAAATACAAACAAACTGCTATTATAACTCAAGTCATTACAAAACATACAATTAAACACATGTATCCCAAATCAAAGTAAAGCCAACAAAAAGTCTACCTATAAAATTACAACAAAATTATCCGCTCATATTGTTCGGATCACATCCTTCACCACTCCTCCAATATGGGTTATAGTAATCCTACAACAAGAAAAATAAAATGGTGATTTTTAGTAACAAATAATACACAATAAGACACCACAAAATGAAATAGAAAGCAGTAAAATAAGACATTATACCTGAAAATGAATGGAAAACCCCCCTCCATAATAGACATCATAATTTGTGGCAAATGGAAGGCCATCAACATTTGATGATTGCAGATATGTGTTGGTGGAGAAGTCTTCAACCTGAAATGTTTAAAATAATGATCATTCATATAAATTAAAGCTTCGACGAATATGGTTTATTCATATAACTTATAAACAAACCTGTAAATTAAGATCTATTGCACCATGTTCAACTTGGGAATTGTTATTGAGACACTTAAAAAATAGTCACCTTGAGCACTCAACACAAAATAAAAAGCAGTAAAATAAGACATTTAATCTAAATAAATAAGTTTTTACATTTGAAAAAATTAAAGAAAAAGGTTTACCAAATTAGTGAAATCCATATTATATTTCATGGCCTTGTCTTTCCCTTTCTCTTTCTCTTTCTCTTTCTCTTTCCCTTTTCTCGCTTTTATACCTCTAACAAATTTCTCAATCTTAGACTGAAGCCTTTTAAAGCGGGGCCGACCTTTACAACGAACCGACAAAGGACTACGAATATTGTTGCTTTCTTTACAACCACTACCCACTTGGGCGTCTTGTGTGGAATGAGTCGACTGATTACTTCCACACGTTCCATCATCTTTTTTTAGTACATTAGCAAGCTTTTTAATCCAATGCATAACAACTTTTGTCTTATCTTCATTATCTGTCGCCAAGTTTGCCGTTACATAAAAAGAGTTGCACATCCTATCAAAACGTTCATTTTGAGGATTCAACGTCCAGTCAGAGTATATTATCTTAACCTTCTTATGACACCTCTTCACGTCTTTCCTCCACCTTCGAAGAATAAATTTGTCCAGTAAGGTTGGAACTCATTTTTTTAGCAACACCGTTGTAGACACCCGATTTTTTGCATTTCCTATACTAACCTTGACAGGAGGGCAAAATCGTCAATTGACCCGGCACACGAGAATAAAGGGTGGACATAAAGACGAACCCTCAAAACCACCACGACGGGATGATATTGAAGCCGACACGACAACAAACGAATGTCGAGAGTCAGTTACTGATCACTGTGCCTTGCCCCCCGGATGACGTGGCACGTTTCCCGACGGGTTTCCGGACTGCCGAGCGCAAACCCGTCAGCGGAAACCAACGGTACGACACGAAAATCGAGACGAGGCACGGAAAACGAGAAAATCAGCACAGTTAGCCGCAGATCAATTCGCGGCCAAGGACGGAACTCGAGGCAGCACGGGACTCGAAGCGCACGGGACTCGAGCGCGGCTGGGGGGAGAACCAAGGGCCAGCCGCAGATATATCTGCGGCCAGCCGCAGATAGATCTGCGGCTGCCCTTGGCAGTGCTTTATTAGGCCAGTTCGCATACAGGAAGAAAAAGAAAAGAGGAGAGAAGCATTCAGCAGCAGCAGCAACTCGGTAGGAACAAAAAACAGCAGCAAAACAAGAGCAATTAGGAGTGAAAAAGAGTGAAAAAGAGTGAGGAATTGTACCAAATTTGTGAGATTATATTCCATATTCTCTACTCTACTCAATACACAAATTCATACATATTGTGGGGATTAATTGCAAGGTGAAAAACCCTTTGTTCTTAGCATTTTGTTATACCATTTTGTTAATCTTTTGGTCATCCGAATCACCTTAAATGTAGTTTTTTCTTATATGTTATTGTGAAGCCATGGGTTAGGGATTATTAGTGAGGGTCTCATCGGAATGAAATTCCCCCTAATAGCCCGATGATATCCGTTTGGTGCAAATCTTAGCTATTATGGTATGGCAAAATCGTCAATTGACCCGGCACACGAGAATAAAGGGTGGACATAAAGACGAACCCTCAAAACCACCACGACGGGATGATATTGAAGCCGACACGACAACAAACGAATGTCGAGAGTCAGTTACTGATCACTGTGCTTGCCCGGATGACGTGGCACGTTTCCCGACGGGTTCCGGACTGCCGAGCGCAAACCCGTCAGCGGAAACCAACGGTACGACACGAAAATCGAGACGAGGCACGGAAAACGAGAAAATCAGCACAGTTAGCCGCAGATCAATTCGCGGCCAAGGACGGAACTCGAGGCAGCACGGGACTCGAAGCGCACGGGACTCGAGCGCGGCTGGGGGAGAACCAAGGGCCAGCCGCAGATATATCTGCGGCCAGCCGCAGATAGATCTGCGGCTGCCCTTGGCAGTGCTTTATTAGGCCAGTTCGCATACAGGAAGAAAAAGAAAAGAGGAGAGAAGCATTCAGCAGCAGCAGCAACTCGGTAGGAACAAAAAACAGCAGCAAAACAAGAGCAATTATGAGAGAAAAAGAGTGAAAAAGAGTGAGGAATTGTACCAAATTTGTGAGATTATATTCCATATTCTCTACTCTACTCAATACACAAATTCATACATATTGTGGGGATTAATTGCAAGGTGAAAAACCCTTTGTTCTTAGCATTTTGTTATACCATTTTTGTTAATCTTTGGTCATCCGAATCACCTTAAATGTAGTTTTTTCTTATATGTTATTGTGAAGCCATGGGTTAGGGATTATTAGTGAGGGTCTCATCGGAATGAAATTCCCCCTAATAGCCCGATGATATCCGTTTGGTGCAAATCTTAGCTATTATGGTATGGTATCATTCATAGTGTATTTCGATCGTCATTGTAAGACATCCTAGAGTGTTAGGCATCCCGTTGTTTGTTTATTTTTTTTTCGTTATATCCATTTGATGGTTGTGCAATAAGTTCGGATGTGAGCCTAGGAATGTGACCCCGTGGTCCAAATCCGATGATGGACATTTTTGAATGTATGTAATCGGGTGGATGTATCCGTTATTGTAAATATGTAATCGTCGGGCCTTAAAACGACGCCAAGGCGGTAATCGTGTTTAAGGCCCCGAAATAGTGAAACTTGTGATTGTGGGCGTTTGGGGTTATTTTGATGGCTTACATGCCCATGAATAGCCTCGACGCGTGTTTATGCTTGATTGGATTTTTGGGACATGAAAAAATGATTTCAAAGATTAAACGATGAAGGTTTTTTCCTTAAAATTAAGCAAAACTAGGAGGTTAGCATCACGTAGCTAAAAAATTGGAAGTGTTAATGAATGTCGATTTCTATTAAACGAGAAGGCTAAGAGAAAGTCGTTTTCAAATGTCACAAAAATGGTTTTATAAAATAAGACAACGTTTTATTAAATCTTGGTGCGTAGGGTGAAAGATATCCTAGAAGTTGCCCATCATTTTATGAAAGCAATGTATAGATTTCGATTCCTATTTTCACGAAGGTCTAAAAACTTTTGTTTTGCCAAAACGACACCTAAGGAAAATCTCATAGTTTTGCCAACTAAAATCAAACCTTTCTCGCAAAGCTTTCTCGTTTAAGCCGATGGATCTTCTAAGGCATTCTCAAAAGAAAAACACAATTTTCCCTAAATAGTCCAAATGATTCTTTGTATGCAAACTCACCACAACATTTACATAGGCACAACACACACACACACACGCACCCACACATTTCATGAATTAAAGGATAGGAAAGCATCAAGATTGCGGTAACCGTGCTTCACGGAAGTCGAGGGGTGCCTAACACCTTCCCCTCACTTAAGCAAGCCCCCGAACTCTATGAATCTCGATTCGCAGACCAATTAATTCGGAGTCACATATGAGCCAACGATTTATAAAAAATGAAAACTCGGATGAGTTGGTACATCCATTTCAAATATACCAACTGGCGACTCTGGTTAAATTGGCTCATCATAAAAACAATCTTTAAAAAAACCCCGTCGACATTTAATGCCGATCTTTTCCAAAAAAATCATTCAACCAAAAGGCTAAAATTGGAAAAAGACAAAAGAGACGAGAAAAACCCGGCGTCGACAACCGTAAAGGCATGTCTACATAATATTCCCCTGAACTCAAATAATTGACATTCGCACTTAATGGCACATTCATCTTCTTTAAAATAAACTCTAAAAGTGGTTTCCCTAGTCCCTCCAAACATATCTTGTGTAACATCGTACAGCTCAAAATCATATTCTACTTTAACTGAATCAATGGCACAATAAAGTTTCCTTTTTAACTCTTCTTGAAATTCCTTGAATTTTGTTGTGGTTTAAGCATCTTAAAATTGTTTCTCAAATGGATAATCAGTAAGACATGAAATCCAATGGTCGAAGGAATTGAAATCTGCCTCATTCTCTTTTTCCGCCTTACTTCTTAATGCATTCTCATACTGCTCAACAAATTGTTTTAAAGTTGTCCCTGAATTCACATAACCATCAAAAAAAAGCATTCATACTTTCACTTCTTTGAGTTGAGGATATTCCAACCCAAAAAGTATTATTTAAAAATGCCGGCACCCAACGACTTCTCTCATCGTATAACCCAATCAACCAGTCATTCTCTTTCAAGTTAAATTTCTTAATGAAACTACCTCATTGCTCTTCAAATTCTTTACAAGTTAATGAATTATAAACTGCCTTTTGCATTGAATATTTGATAGATTTATATTGATTGCAACCACTTAATTTTTCAGGTAACTTTTTCATAATATGCCACAAGCACCACCTATGTCGCGCATTGGGGAACACAATTTCAATAGCCTTCTTCATTGCATTGTCTTAGTCAGTGATTATTGCGGTAGGAGCACGACCATTCATACACGCAAGCCAACTTTTAAAAAGCCAACTAAATGACTCAATATCCTCATGAACTATTAATCCACAACCTAAAAGTATTGACTGACCGTGATGATTAACTCCAACAAATGGGGCAAAAGGCATGTTATACTTATTAGTTAAGTATGTTGTGTCAAAGGTAATGACATCCCCAAAACTCCTCATAAGCTGCCCTACTCCTTGCATCTGCCCAAAAGACATTTCGTAGTCTCCCATCATCATCCAAATCCATCAAATAATAAAAATTTGTATTATTAGCTTGTATTTTTTGGAAGTAGTTTTGAAGTGTCATAGCATCCCCATCACCAAGTCTTAACCGTCTGACTTTGTCACGATAATTGTAACAATCTTTCTGTGAAAAAGGACACATTCTTATGCCCGCCAGCTTCAACCAAGAAAGAACTAAAATTTTTATTTGGTCTAATGCCAGCTCTATCGTTAAGTTCAAGTCTCATTTTCACATACTTGCTCATAATCCGATTTTTCTTATAAAATCTAGATTTTCCCGGGCTCAACTGATGATTATGATCAAGTGTTAGAGTCTTTACTCGCACTTTTCCGTCTTCGACTACTACAGCCCTAATCTTAGCACTGCAACCAGTTTTGCTAACAGGGCGTAAGTTGAATGCATTCTTTGACTTGCTTATTGAGCATCCTGACCGAGCACATGCAAGAACCACAATTTTAGTCTCTCCATTTTTTGTAGATCTTACTTTCACCGGAAATCCCTTTTGGTTATCATATTTAGTGTAATACTCCATGTATAAATCAACGGAACCAAACTCCATTCCTATTTCCGGATCTCTAATCACTTCATCAACTTCTTCACTTTCTTCTAAATCTTCCGCCATAACACATTCCTCAATATCATTCATTCTCATACTTGAATTAAACTCATCACTACATATGTCATTTCTGCAAATTTATAAAAATGTAGTGAGGAGATTATGGTATTAACAATTCAATGTTTTTGTAAGACAAACAACGTTTCTGTAACTGTAAGCAGAATAAATGTATACTGTCTCAAATTTCTTCTGTGTGGACATTTGTGTATGTCTTGCAGTCCATATGCATCCTCATGGACATAACAGTTTTTATCTGTAAGCCGAAAACAACTCAGACTGGCTGGCACATTCACTGCATGCACATTGAGTAACTAAAGGAATTGTGCATATTTATTATGCAAAAACTTCAGATATATAAAAACTAAAGAAAGAATAAGAACAGTGTGGTCATGAGGAGTCTCAGAAGTTCAAAGTCACTGTTCTACAAGTAGTGGTCTACTATATAAAAGATAATATGTTTTTGCAAGACAGACAAAATATTGTGATTATAGTTTTAAAATTTATTTATTTTTTGTGATTAATGTAATAATTCTATAGTAAAAATGTTTGGACTTTTTTTTACTGTACTTAAATTGGTGTTTAAAAAATTAATATTAAAATTAAAATTTAATAAAATTAAAATTAAAATTAAAAAAATCTAATTTGAATATAATATATAAGTACATATATCACAGTGGGATAATATATAATATATAATATATAAAATGCTCTTTATTAACTCTCACACTGAGAATATTAATCCTAATATTAATTTGATTTATATCAACTGTAGGAGCACCCATACTTGAACAGGCCTAGATATACATTACATCTCTATCCTTGAGTTTCACAATACCCCGAATTTTTCATGGCTATTATTCTATCACTTAAATAGTACCAATAATTAAATTTGCAAGCAAATTAAACTCCTCTCCCCTCAAGAGCATACACCAAGCAAATCCACATTTTTATGAGCTCTATAGATCTAAAACAACTCAACCAGACAAAACAGAAGCAACAATTTAAGGGTTTTGGGAACCCAGGAACCATAATACAAGAGCTTGCACAAATTTTAGGGTTTTGGGAATTTAGGCGTATGAGAGAGTAATGGTAAGCATACCTAAAGAAATGCAGAGGGCGAGGCGGCGAAGCGGCAAAGCGGCAAGGCGTTGAGGCGAAGCAGCGATCGGATTTGAGAGAGATGATTTGTTTCATTTATTCTGCAGAAATAGTAAAGCAGATAAATAGGGAGAAAACCTTACTTATGTGGGTGATTGTTTTGGCTTTAATTTACTACGCTGATGTGGCTGTGCCACATCATAGGGTCACTAAAAAATGTCACAAAAAAAGGTTGCCCTAGAATTACTGAATGAAATAACTAGGTAGTGTCATATCATTTACTATATACCAATTATTATAATTATAAAATAGAGTTAAATTTATTCTATCAGTTGACTAGCACGTCATAGTTAACAAATACATACAACAAATAACCATTTATGTCAGACAATTAAGTAAAATCTGAATATAATTATTGGGATATGTTGTCGAAACAACTGCAGATGAACAAACAACTAAGTCCAGCCGGACGTAACAAGAAGTGAATTCGATATAACTAATCTAATACAACAAGTAACTAAGCCAAGAATTAGCGTAACAAACTAAGTGTTGTAGCTTAAGCTAAAATACTGAAAAAATTAGAATAAACTACAATAAACTAAGATAAAATTAGAAAAACTGTGAGTTTTGGACTAGATATGTGTTCTGGATTGGGTGTGAACCTTGGATTGGGTGTGTACCACCTTGCATGGATTTGGTGTATACCACCTTGCATGTAAAAATGTTGATTGCTAGTTATTAAGTTGCCACTTAACTGTTGCACTGCCTTTTAATTGTCTACTTAGTCACGTTCTCCTTGAAATTCGGTCCACTAACACACTTTCTAACAATGTATCAGGAACTTGAACACGGCTTACCCACTCTAATGAATTGAAGGAACGTGGGTCTTTATTTGCTCGCTTCATTTATTTAACTTAATTGTTACGTCCCTTTGATTTCGACTAACTTGAACACGACTTAGCCACTTAATTGTTTCGCTTCATCAGGTGCGCCAATTAACTGAACGTAGCCATTTCATGTTTTTGATTTGAAGGAACGTGCATGTCCAACCATTATTCCACATGTTTAACTATTTTAAACATGTTTTCAACCATTTTCTTAATTTTCGGCCTAGCCAGATGTCTTTGTCTGAATGTCATCAGTTAACTGAAACCCCCAATCATATCTAGTTAACTGGTTGAAGCACCTAGTCGAAAATTACTTAACCCAAAACTAAAATTTTAGAATTTTGGTGTAAGCAATAGATTTAGCCAAGTTTGAATAAGACATGACTTAGATTACACTTCCCTATATATATATGTGTGTGTGGCTCTTATGCACAAGATTACACACTTGATTATTATCTTGATTGTGTTTTCTTCTCATTTCTTCATTAGTGTTTGATATTATGATTATACTTATTTATACATTTATATTAAACACTAAAAGCTAAAAGCACAAAACACTTATACTTGCATTCATACATTTGTTTTTGTTCAAGTTGCTCATTATATTGAATATCCTTATAACTTGAATTAATTAAACTAAAGCTTATATATACTGATAAAATTTTATATATTGTCTTTCACTAAAGTGAATTAATTAAAATAAAGCTTATATATACTGATAAAATTTTATATATTGTCCTTTCACTAAAAGTGAAAAACAAGTAATCAATTTTTCAAGCTCTTATAACCCTTTTATACTTAGGAATTTGGACTCTATCATCTTGTTAAATTTGCGAATTGTAACCCTTTTAGAGAAAATTGATAAAAACAATTTATTCCTCAAGATTGAATAAACCTTAATTCTATCCTTAATGTAGTTGGCTTTACCCTTATCATCCTTGCAAAGAAAATTATTTCTTTATGTATAAAACATTGGTTCATATGTAGTCCTCCCTTTGAGAGTGATAAACACTAAACTAAACTGATCTTAACTAATTATAAACTATTTATATTTATTGTGATCATTAGTTTAACTATCATATATCAAACTTGTAAAAATTGACCCTTAACTTTCATTATTCTATATCTTGTGAATCAATATATTTGACATATATGTATTTAAATATTGTCAATCTGCTTATGTAAGAAGTATTAATTAAAACGAACAAAGGGTTAAAGCTAACTATTCTTCTAGTATTTGAGGAATTGTGTGATTCTTGTTTCAAGAATAAGACTTTAGAAATGTAAAAGATTTAGGTTTTTAAGTGAGTGAGGAAGAGAAAAGATATCAAGTTCTAAGACCAGTTGAAGAAGGAATACCAGAGCTTTAATTTGGAAAGAAAATATGCTTTTCTCAAAGGACACTAGAGTAGAGTAGTCATAAGTCAAAAACAGATTGGTGTAAAGGTTTCTCCGCATATAAGGAGTTAAGTTTTTACTAGTAGAAAATTTTAAAATCCTGAAAAGAAGTTTTTTGTCACAAATTTATTTCTAATGACAAGAGATTGAATATTTTAATGATATTTTATGCATGACATAATCAATTACTTGAGATCTATTCCATTAATGTAATGATGACACGTTATTTTAAATTTTTTTTAAAACCAAAAAATTAAAATCCATAACATTACCCATTTATACCCATTTTTATAGAACAAAGGAAGTGCCTATTTAGGTCAACCAAGGACCAAATGAATTCAATATTCTATAACGGTAGGATCTGAATTTTGAGACAAAAAGATTGAGGTCTCTAGGATTATCCTTTTCTTTATTTCAAGAAAAAGATTTATATTATTTGTTATCAATAATTTAAAATACTTTTATATTCAAGTTTAATATGATAGTTGTTTGGTTTTTATCAATATAATTAAGAATATTTGAAATTTCTAAAAAAAGTTTATTGTTTTTAAATTTTGAATGGATCATGCCAATATTAAATTTTAAAATGTTTTCAACTAACTTATACTTAAAAGATAATATTAATTTTATAATTTGAAATGAATATTTTTTTTTTGTTAGTACATTCATATATATTCATCGAAACTGACAAGAACATCTTGCCTAACTATTTTGGGTAAGAATGGAACGAGTTAAACATGTGGGATGAATAATTATCAACAACATAAATGTTTTAAATGTGTGTAAGCGTCTAGATTCATGATTACTAAAATCCAACATAATTATCGATCCCACGGTGGGAATATATATCTTTGACTGCACGTTGTAAACTTTAAATTCACAAGTTTTTCATCTAAACTGAAAAAATTTAAATTTTCTGCTCAGTGGTTAGGGTCCAAAAATCAAGATCACATAATACGAGAAATGGTACCTCAGTTTTCACTTATTGAATATTCCATCGGGTTATGTTCATGAATTAAAAAATGTAATTAATATTTTATCTGAATTACTCGAAGCGGACGAAAATTTGGACAAAATTCAAACTATGTGTTTCACAATTTTGGGAATTTCACTTCTCAACACACTACCATCCCGGCGATGGTGGAAGGATGGATGAATCTGCAGGGTAGGGATGGACCGTGTTCTAGTTGAAGATTTGTGTGGTTTAATCGGAGAAGAAGATGATGATTGATGGTAAGGGTATTGATTTGCAGGTGAGTCAGGGTAACAGGTTGAAGGTCAGCGGAAGAAAACTAGAGATTCGATTTGATTAGATTAGTAGTATTATTTTACACCAAAACGACATTGTTTATACCGTTTCGGGAATTAAGGTGTGTGTTATGAAGTTCCTATAGATAAAAGCCCAATTGAATAACCCCCCAAGACAAAAGCCACATGCATGCACATGCACACAAGCAGACAAGGCCAGATTTCGTGCCATGCAGGGCACAACTAACTATACATTGAAGGTTCCTTACTGAAGGTGGCATCACTGAGATCTAGGCATGAAATACATACTGCATTCTCACATTTTGTAGAAAAAAGAGTGTCATTTTAATTTTCAATAAAAATTAATCGAAGCTAGGGCCTTTAATTTCTTTGGTAGTACTGTAGTAGTAGTGTGTGTGCGTGTGTGTGTGTGTGTGTGTGTGTATATATATATATATATATATATATATATATATATATATATTTCCCCAGACTGCGGATATTAATGCTCACATTTTGTAGAAAAAAGTGTCATTTAATTTTTAATAAAAATTACTCGAAGGTAGGGCCTTTAATTTCTTTGGTAGTACTGTAGTAGTAGTGTGTGTGCGTGTGTATATATATATATATTTCCCCAGACTGCGGATATTAATGCTCACATTTTGTAGAAAAAAGAGTATCATTTAATTTTTAATAAAAATTATTCGAAGGTAGGGCCTTTAATTTCTTTGGTAGTGTGTGTGTGTGTATATATATATATATATATATATATATATATATATATATATATATATATATATATATATATATATATTTCCCCAGACTGCGGATATTAATGCTCACATTTTGTAGAAAAAAGAGTGTCATTTATTTTTTAATAAAAATTACTCGAAGGTAGGGCCTTTAATTTCTTTGGTAGTAGTATATACTATATTTCCCCAGACTGCGGATATTAATGCTCACATTTTGTAGAAAAAAGAGTGTCATTTATTTTTTAATAAAAATTACTCGATGGTAGGGCCTTTAATTTCTTTGGTATATATATATTTTTCAGACTGAGGATATTATATACAGTCTTCATTTCAAAATTAGAGGTATATTTTTTTTTTAATTTATTCCTACATTAAAGATATATTTTTATTTTAAGATTATAAAGTGACATGATATTCTTAATTTGCGATTAGTTTTTCATTATCATGTTCAATATTACACCACCACAACCAAATTTCTAGTTAATACTAAGGATATATATATATATTTGAGAATACAAAATTATCCTTAAAAGTCATCGGTTTATAAATGTATCTTTAATTTTGAAATCAATGGAGTAGTGTGTGTGTGTGTGTGTATATATATATATATTCAGATTGATGAGAACTACTGAGACTAAATTTCTCCGTAAACGATATCTTAAGAGCGCACCTCAGATCTTAATGCATCTTTAATTTAGTGAAGTTTGATTGCTTCTTGATATTGTAATAGTAATGATGTACTTGATTATGAAATTATATTGTATTCTATAAAAAGTGGGGTTTTTAAAAAAAAAATTAGTGTAGGTTCTCTCATAAAAAAATGTATTCCTTTCGTCTTCAAAAAGATGAGCAAAGTATAATTTACACATATATTAAGAAAAATAAAAGCAGAGGAAATAAAGTAAATAATTTTTTCAAATTTATTATTAATGACCCCACAAGATTATATAAGTGTTGAGGACTTTTATTTTTTTATACTAATAGACTCCACTAAATGACTTAGTTATCCTTCAATTTATATACCCATTTTTTTAGGATAAAAATATTTGTACTTTTAGTTATCTTTTTTGGAATATAGGGAGTAAAATGTTAAGCATATATGTTTTAGATCTTTTTAATAATCGAACAAAGTCTTCAAATTCACATTGTGACATACCTCCACAGAAAATTACCTATCTGCAATATATAAATTGTGACCTTTGTCATGAATTTACCTTTAAAGTTGATTTTCTTACAAAATTTTCTTAGTTAAGTAAGCTCGAAATAAGGGATATATGGGGACTGCAATAGAGTTTTGTGAGCCTTAAGTTTCATCATTAGGAGCGCTATAATTGTTCACATCTTTGCCTGGGCTGTTGATTATTTTGTGAGATCTAGTATTCTGCCTAAATTTTATTGATTTAATATGGGAGTCACCCTTTTCATAATTAAATATCAGAGCTTAAATACCAATTTACTCTTTTTTCTAAAATATAAATCTCAAACAATGAGAGTTCCATAAATTTAGCTGAAACTGAAAACAAATGTGGACTTGTGGAGAAAGGTAATTGAATAAATGACATAACATTTTCGAGCTTATAATCCAAATTTCATTATCATACCCCACCAACTACTAAACTAATAATTTAGACTAGAATATAGTTTGCGTTCCAAAATTTATAGAATTGTTGAGATTTGCGCCCCTGATGTTTAAAATGCATCTAAGTGCATCCCAGAGTTCTTTTTACTAAACAAAATGCATCTTACCAGACAAAATTGAGGGTGCATTTAGTTTAGTAGAAAAAAACTTGGGGCGCATTTTGTTTAGTGGAAAAGAACCTTGGGTGCACTTTGACTGATTAAAACTTTAGAGGGTACATTTTATTTAGTAGAAAAGAATTTTGGGGTACATTTAGATACGTTTTAGGTGCATTTAGATACGTTTTATATATTGGGGTGCAAACCTCAACTACCCTACAAAATTTGGGTTCCAAATGTATTTTAGTCAATAATTTATTACTTGTAAGAGTAAATATGGAACAAAAATATAATCTTAATATTTACACAAATTTTTTAAACGAAATTGTTTTCATGAAATGGAGGAAGTAGTACATTGCAAAACTGATACAATCACTTAACTTACATTTTCCCCTTTCCTTTTCTTGTCAATATTTCTTCAATTATAGGATAACTAACGAGTGAAAGGAAGGAACAGAGGAAAAGTTGTCCAAACATTTCACTAATATTTCCCTCAACAAATATTATTCTCCATATCCCCCCTACTAAACAAGCCATGTTCCAAATGACTAGTCCAACCAATGGAACCATGAAGAGTTGTGCCCCTTGGAAATCAAATTTTCCCTTCTCATAATTCTCGAGTTTCTCTTTTTTAATCGCTTTATTTGTTAACCTAAACACAGTTTTTGAAATGCCAATCTTCTTCATAACACAATCGATGCATCCGAATAAGCTCCCAGACACAACTTTGATCACCCAAATTCTTTGTTCGTTCCACCATGTCCATAATGAGCCTCCACTCGACAAAACTTCGTACAAGTGCTGCAAAAGTGAAGATATCCATAGAACTGCAAACGCCGCAAACCATGGATCTGTTACCTGCATATATATTTATATGGACAATTGTAACACAACGATGTTAAAGTTGTGTTTGACAACTCAATTCCAAATATTTTTAGTTCCTTGACATTGCAAAATATGTTTTCATGGTTTTAATACTGAAAGTTGGTATTGAATTGTCAAACATAACGTAAAAATCATCATGAGTCTAAAAGTATATTCTTCAGGTTCGAGGGAGAAAATGATGTTCAGTGAAGATGTTACACCACATCATCATGCTGATGAGGTATAAAACATCAATCATATCCAACTATGTATATGATACCGATACCTAAACTTAGGATTGCTTATATGAATATATATAAATGACTCACCCTACACATGTTTATTCATGATTGGAACGACACGCAAATATGACACATTGTGGGTCATGCACAAGTATTAATTTGACTTTAGTAGTAATATTACACTGATAATTTGACAAACCTACCTTTGGGAAGAGAGAAATGCCTTTGTAGAAGCATAACTGAGGAACAATGCCATAAATGAGGAATGTAAGGGCTAACAAGGGCTGGAAGGAGAAGTATGCGTAACACATACTCTGAAGAAATGACATTCTTGAAATTGCATAGGTGAGAGGACTGAATTTTGAGAGACCAAGTTCTAAGAGATTTCCATTCCATTTCCTTAGTTGAACCAACGCATCCTTCATATCAATTGTGGCACAACCCAAGAATGCTGGTTTCTTTGGGTAGCAGTACACTGATTTCCACCCCTTGCATTGCAGATAATAGCCGGTGAAAGTGCTCTCCAACAGGCGGTGAAAGTGCTCTCCAACAGGCACTCGTAAGTATAACCTATCTGTTTAATGTTTGAGAAAAATCAGAACTTAAGTATCGCCTACATATGGTAATTGTTATGTCTGTCTTGAATTCTAATTCGGATTTCTGTATTCGACATAGTTTGTTGCAACAGTAATGCAAGAGTTATAATGTTGTTGTTTTTTTTATAATTAATTTTTATGATCAATATAACGAAATTGTGAGATTTAGAAGAGTACTTGCCTCCGAGCCCCATTTTGTGCCTTTCTCAAAGTTGCAACTTGCCAATAAATGTGCTTCCTTCAGCTGCTCCTCTATCGTTCCGCCCTTGTTGACAATATCATGTTTCTCGTTGTTACCATGAAGCGACGCAATGAACATTTCTGAATTACCAAAACTTAATGCAGGTTGATGGAGATAAACATCTAAATAAGACAATTAAGTTTGTGAGTTTGCAATATTATGCACTATATATGTCACATTGAAAACTTGAAAAATCATAAGTTAATGAGGTACGTACGTACCTTCTTGATTAGGGCTTCCAAATAATGCCTTTCTCTTTAGGTAGTAGCCAGTGCCAGTCAAAACAGGTCCTCTTAGCCCATCCATACCTTGCCACTTAGTCTATAATTTGGTTGATTCAATTCGAAATTAATTTACTCCAAACTTTTTGTGCTTAATTATTCATAAGAGAATCTAGCTAGTAAATTGTAATAACTGGAGGGAGGAGTAAAAAGGTAGGAATTAAATTAACCTTGTAGGCAGATCTTGCTTGGCCATCATAGATGTCATTTTTGGTGACATTGTAGAAGACTTGAGGGAATTGAACGAAAGCTAATTCGGAAGATATGTTGCGATCAAGGTGGAAGCACATTGCTTGCTTTGCCGAGGTCGGATCGTTGCAATACATATCACAATCTAATACCACTATGTATGGGGAATTACTTATAATTCCTGACACTCGAAGCTACGTACAAAAAATTTGACAAATCAGAGCTTATTTTTTATATTTTTTTTATGAAACACTGAGTATTATACGTACGTATCTGTGTTATCATGTGTGGGAGAGAAAGAGAGATAGAGAGAAGGGGGGACATACAAGGGCATTGAGAGCTCCAGCCTTGAAACGATGAGGGTAAGATGGTCTTCTTTCACGAGAAACATATACAAGGAGTGGCATCTTCACATCATTCTCAGTGCCTCTACTACTTTCATGAATCACCTAATTTCACATATATATGCATGCATGCATGCAACGTAAATTACAACATTATATATTAAATTACTCTAAAAAAACACATGCATTTTTCAAATAAGTCCATATATGTAGGGAATAAATACATCTATAAGTCATTCGCAAGAAATTATAAGGATTCATTTGAAATTTTCATTTGGAATCATCAAAATGCTGTTTAATTTTTTTATATATAATTTGGAAATTAATTTTTCGGAGTATATATGTACATGTACGTACCTGAACTAGAGGTGCACGGCCATCACCGGTAATGTTGTTCATGTCATCAGCTTGAGCATCATTATCTCCTCCACTCTCCACAAGATTCTTGAAATGTTCGTACTTTAACTGTACGTACGTACCGTACGTACGTGTAATCACAAGTGTTAATTAATTAGGCCACATGTCACAAATGAATTCGATGTTGCAATCAAAGTGCACATATATACCAAAGCAAACAAATGATTAATATTCTACCTTTGCTTTCATTTTGACTTCTAACTAATGTTTAACTATAAATAATATTTTAAATTATAAGATTAATATTGATTTTTTAAAAATTAATTTAAAATATTTTTATTTAAAATTTACATGATTTATTTAAGTTTTAAAAATAATAAACTTTATAAATAATAATATTTTTTAAATAATTAATAATATTTATAATTATACTAACATAAATGCAATAAATTTATGTAAATTTTAAATTTAAAAATGTAATCATACCTAGGTGACTATGACGCCCTCACTAAAGTCCAGCTAAACTTTCAAAGTTTGTAGTGATGGGTTTGAATTTGTTATTTTCTACTAGTTAAGTGTACAGGGTCCAAAAATCAAGATCACAGAGTACGAGAAACGGCACCTCAGTTTTGACTTATTGAATGCTTCATCCGTTCTTTTTATTTCACATTTTAAGATGTTTTTTATTTGATATTTTAAAGTTATGTATATAAATTATGAAATATAATTAATATTTTATTTAAATAATTAAATTAAGTATAAAATTTTAATATTAATCTTTTAAAATTTATTGAAAAGATATGTGAAACATAAATTAATACTTAATTATAAGAGATAGTATGAACAAATAGATATTTAATTATTTATTAGAATTTACAAACAATAAATAAAATAAAATAAAATTCTCTTCTTAAAAAAATAAATAAAATAAGGGAAAATATATATAAATAAATAAAAAGAGAGTTCATTAATAAAATTAAATAACCCCAAGACAAAATCCACATGCACGCACATTGTACAAACATACAGACAAGGCCAAATTCCTTGGCAACGTTCTAGACCTGTCGATATAAATCAGTCAATTCAAATTAACTAAAATTATTTAAACTAACTAATTATTTTTTTACTATTTAAATTAGATAAAATTTAAAATTATATTTTTTTTAAAAAAAAAAGTCCAAATCAAATAACTATTGTTCAACCTACTTTATTATTTATCCTTGGGAGTTTTTGGACGTGCCGTTGGGTCTTTTTCTTTTCCAATCCAAATCTACTTTTTTATTCCTTTTTTTTTCTAACGTGGTCACGCCATGACACGTCACCATCAGGAGGGATAGGATTAGAGTTGGTTCATGACACCAAACACCTCAAACTTACTCACCTATGAATCCCTACTAATTTTTTTATTTTAATTTTTAATTGAATGTTTAGTTAGGGATTTATTAAGTTTAAACCTATTTAACAATCCTGATTGTTTAAATATTGTATATTATAAATGCATCTTTATCTAACTTATCACAAAGTTTATAAGCCCTTTAAATTCACGAATAATAAATTAATATTATATATTATAGATGCATTTTTATTCAACTTAAAATTAATTGGATCCATTAAACATTCCGAAATAATAAAGTTTTTAGCTAGCTAGTACTTTTTAAATAAAAAACAATATTTCTTATTATATTTGTTCTGAGTTTGAAAATATTTCAAATTGATTTTTAAAAATAAATAATGATGTTATATTTTAGAGAGAGAAAATGTTATCAGATTTTAGAGAGAGAAAATTTAAAAATTTTAGAGAGCGTATAAATTTTTTTAGAGACATAAAGAATGAATAAAATATTAGAGATAGAAGGTGAATGAATATAAAAATTAAATATCATAAATAACTTAAACATTAGAGATAGAAGGTGAAAGAATATAAAAATTAAATATCATAAATAACTAGCTAAGCCTAAGAATAACTCACATTTCATGATTATAAAAAAAAATTAAATAAATAAAATCTTTTGAATTACTAAAATAAGTCATATTTTAATAATTTAAAATATTAAATTAATTTTTTAGTACTTTTAAAGTATTTTATTATATTTTTTATAAGTTATAACGTATATAAATGAGAGTGTAATAATAGGTTGTACGTTCAAAGTCACGTTTAAACTAATCTCACCAGTCATCACGAATTCATAAAGTAAATATTATATATTATATATATATATGGTAGCATATCCATATTAATCAATTGCTGGTCAACAATCGGATTTTATATATCGCCGCTAGTCAGCAACCGAATTACTGTGGATGTCCACTATATATATATATATATACACGTCACCTTGATTTTGTCTTGTTCAACTTGAAATTCACCACCACGAATATCCTGTTCATCACCGTCGTTTAAAGCTGAAAAATAAGCCCCGGGGCTCCTTGTCTTGATATTGTATTTCCGGCAAAACGGAATCCACCACCTAGTAAACACGGCAGCTTCCCTCATCCCACTCAAGGTCAGCGCAGCGCCACCGTCATCCGAAAGATAGACGGCAAGCTTCTCCGGCGGATAGTCCAAGCACATAGCCGATATCACCGTATTCATCACCTCTAGGGTAGGCTCCTTCTTCGGATCAGCAGTGCATATAAAAACATCCACCCCCGGCAACACTTCGTCGCCGGGAAGTCTTTCGGGGTGCACCGACCGGGACACCGGCCGCCACCGGAAAGATTGAGTGAAGAACCATGTAAAGGTTAGTATGAGTTCGGCGATAATCATGAAAATCCATGCAGTTACCGGAAAGTTATGGTACTCCGGCGTGGAGTTGAGGAGAGAGAATAGTCTATAGTATAAGACGGAAAGGATGAGAAGGAAATGGAAGAGGATGTGAGTTCTGTTTACGGTGGCTTGGTGGTGTTGTACGGTGGCTGTGTGGAGGAGAGAGGTTGTGGAAGCCATTTTTTTTTTGGTCCTTCTAATGAATTAGACACAATATGAACTTATAGAATAGAATTGTCAAGGGTCTTGTATTTATTTGTTGGTCTTACATTTGCATATTCATTTTCATTTATGTTGCATTTGTCATCTAGGTCATACCGTCGTAGGCAGTGGCTGCTAGTGAAAAGTCATAACTTTCTAGTGTTAAAATTTTGAGTAAAGTTTCTAATACTATATAGTATATAATACTCCCTCCGACACCGACTTAAGTAGAAAACATGTACTTCCGTTTATAAATTAGACATATAATTTTATTTTTGAAATTAAACAATATTATATTAAATTTTAAAATTAATATGACTCTTAAAGATTTAAAATAAACTAAATTTTGTGATTAGCCGTTTTTATTATATATTATAATTAAATTATATATTATACAATTATGATAATTGTGTCAACTAAAATTAAATAAATTCACATCAATTTAAAATTTAATATGCAGTCATTTGATTTCAAAAATCAAATTATATTTTTAATTTTAGAACGAAAATAATATCCTTTTGTTTTTACTTACGGTGATATTACATATTAGGCCAAATTACAAAAGTCTCTTCAAAAATTGTCATTGAATTTTAATTTAATTTTTGAAGTAGTAAAAGTCTCAACCGAATCTTTTCAATGGCTGATTTGAATTTTTTTTGAAAGTCCCACTTTTTTAAGAACACAATATAATTCATAATCAAGTATATTATTACTATTACAATAACTTAAGGATTAAAAACCAATCAAATCTCATTAAAAGAGGAAGAAATAAACTCACAAACAAGCAAACTCATTTAAATGAGAATCGAACTTGAGACTTAAATAAAGGTTTTAGTATCTCAATCTTAACCACTAAATTAAGGAACTGTTTGTTTAGAATTTAATGCATCTGAATGACCTGATCAGTCATTCAGTCTGTTTAATTTGAATAAAAATGATCTTAATAGCTGAATCGATAAGCCTAACTGGACTGACCGAATAAGCTTTCAATTTTTATTTGAATCAACTTTAAGCCCACCGAATGAATTTTTTACGCATGCAGTCCCTCTTTTACACTTCCTGGTGATCTTCTCCATCACCGATTCAATCACTAATTCTTTTTCTCCGGAGTGTTCTACCATCGAGATCACCATCCGATCCCAAAAAATCGAGTGCTTCTTTGAGTGACTGTGTATATGAGAAAGAGAAGGCGAATCGAATGGAGAGAGAGTCCTAATAAAGATAGTTCTTCATCGTCTAATTCGTCGCTAGAGGAACACAACTCGGACAGAGTCGGCGATGAGCAAGAAGCAGATAAGAAGGTATGGATTGGATTCATTAATTTGGAGTACAACAAATATGACCTCCCATTTTCGTCATAAAGGAATAATGGGTGGATACTTTGATGAATTTTTATTATGACATATAAAACCCTGTATTTGGAGATTTTTGGTGTAATTTGAGTTTCTGGGAGTAGTAGTTTTCATTAATTTAACTTGAAAGTAGAGAGCTTTGTGTTGAAATTCAAGCATTGCCAGAGATCGGTTGTACTCCTGCCTATCAACTGTTTGATAAAATTTCTTATTGAAAATTAAATGGTGATTGCAATTGTTATATGGATTGTAGGGTGATTGAAGGTAAACTTTTATAGAGCGTCATTATAGGTTACTTTTTAGAATTTTAATTTTAAGCATTTAGAAAGTGTATTTATAATGGTTTCTGTCAATGTGCATATGGATGTTTTCAATGAGGAAACAATGAAAACATTAGGAACTTGTACCACATGAATAATGTTAAGTTGTCCTGAAGGCTGTGCAGTAACCGTTGGGACATTGCTAGTTAGTTTATTTAGCTCAGGCGCAGGACGTTGCTCAAGGAACTTATTGAGCAAATTTGCTGTCCACCCTTGCATTTTATTTAAATTTTTAGATAAGGCAAAAGAATCGAAAAAATTTGGAGTTAAAGATAAAGAGAATGGAATAGTAAAGTCTGAGGATAGATAATATTGGTGTAACAGATTTGCTATGTTATACTAATTTTTATAATGTTGTAAGATGCATTATGATGTAATCAAGTATTAAATTGTGTAAGAAGCATAAAGGTAGAAATATGTAATTTCATTTACGTGTAATTTATTATAAATGAGCCTAGTTTATATTATAGGCAGGTGTTGAGAATGTTAAGTTTGAGTCCTAGAGAAGAATGAATGGATTTAATGTTAGGATGAGACATGTGATTGCATAAATAAATGATACTTGAATATTATGCAAGTATGATGGATGTATTTGGATCAGCTGTAAATGGTACAGGGATTTGGGGCATTACAGTAACAACATACAAGATACTACAAAAATCCATGTTGTCATCATTATTTATTAAAACCAAAAGCATATAAACCAACCAACAATAATATCCTAAGTTCTCCCTGCACTAATAATTGGAATGGCAGACAGGGTTGTTCGTGATCTCGATCCTATATCACTAACTGGATTTTTGACACAAAGACGATCCACAGGTGAGGGATTTACTGCTCTTCTTGAGGCTGTCTTGGACACCGACTCTCTACCTGTAAGACGGCTAACTGCAGCTTCAGGGTGACGGTAAGAGCTAGTTCAGGAAGAAACCTTTTCTCGGTTGTGGTTGGCCATTTTATTATCACTCCAAAGATGGTAAAATCTCTAGAAATGTGCTGGTTAGAGATGTGTCTAAATGTTTGATGTGGTAGACGATTATATAGACATACAAAGACCTTAGTAATGTTGTACCACAAATATCTTATGCAAACACGTAATCCTAGTAATATGGTGCTAAATTCAAATATAATATACTTCATCAAATCTGTTCTAAATTATAAGATTATTATTAATTTTTTTGAAGTAAATTTAATATTATAAGCCCTTTTTTTTAATCAAAATATTATAAGCCTTAATAACTTACAAAAGATATATATAATTAAGATTCACCTACCCAAAAAAGGTTAGTTAAGATGTTCCTGTCAGTTTCATTGATTATTAATAAAAGTGGTATTATATATAAAGAATAATCATCAGAGAGATTATTAGGAATTATAGAATAAATATATCCCAGAGCAATTACTACAAATAACCTTGATTTCAAATAAACTTAATTTTTTGTTACGAAGGACCCACTTAAATCAAATCAATTATTGCTAATGAGATTTTACGGGTTGTTTGATAAAATTGAATAAACAGTTCTAAATGTTTACGTAATTTGAATGAATTGAATAGAGCTGAATACTTAATGAAAAAAGTTATTTGATAATTGATATGTATGAAATATCTGAATAGTAGTCTTTTACTATTTTACCCCTCTCAACTATGCTGAACAAGTATATAATTTTGTCTGGGCGTACTAAAAAAAAATAATTAAATACAATAGTCATTGTACAACAGATAAAAATAAATAATTCAAACAAATTACCAAATAAAGTAATAAATAATTCAAACAATTTTAACACAAGTTTCATAGAAAATAGAAAATGTAATGAGTTAAACAAATGTGTCAACACAATAATAAAAGTACTAAAATTACATTAATTTCAATGAGTCGCTTTATAGTTCACGAGACAATAAGAGAGAAAATGACTCCACCTTCTTCCCCTTCTCTTCTATTCTCTTCCTTTCTTTTATTTGCTTCTCACTAAAATCTCCAAGACAGATCCAGTGAAGCTGCTGTGTTAATGGTCACCAAATCCAGTCATCTTATCTTTGAAAGCTGATTGATGGAATGGCAAAAACAGTCTCCGGCTCTACTTGTCTAAATTGATGAAAATCTGAAACCAAAGGATTCCCAAAAAGTAATAAATGAATTGCTATTACAAACGTGTCTATAAGAAGACCATGCAAAGGTCGGTGGGTAATCTACATTTCAGTCAAATATTTGATAATTAAAATTCGTTGAAGTACAGAAAACTCCATGATGACCATCATGATATTTGAAATTCATCCATTATAATTTATACACACAACATTAATTTGACCCGTAAGGGTGTCTCAGTTTGCAAGAATAAATTGAGGCTATATCTGTTCAGAAATAATCCAAAAACTTCAATTTTTCATGTGAACAGAGAAGAGAGAGAAGAAATACACAAGGTTATGGGCACGTTTGTCATCTTCATCTGCAAATTAAATGGTTTTTTTTTTTTATAAACAAGATGATAAACATATGATAAAACCAAACCCACCAGGAGACAAAATCCACTCGGGTAACATCAAGAGTCATGAATACTAAATCCAACATACTTACGACTGAGATTGAACATATCAATAATGCCAAGTATGTGGGTCACATCAAGATTCATGATCAGATTGATTTTGTTTGCATCTCTACATGTATTAGGTAATCGGAAATATATATATATATATAAATATATTAATTAACGATATTCTCTGATATATAAAGTAGAGAAATAATTTATAGTAACTATTTGCTATCAAATTATTTTTTGACAAATGAATTTATAACTATCCATTAAATTATTAAATAACCAAGATTTAAAATTAAACAATTACGATTATGACATGATTATAAAAAAAAATGAAATTAATTACAGCTTTACAACCATGGGTTACTAATATCGGCATCCTCTATTAATACTAACGAAATCCACTAATAATAGTGGTAGATGACATCACGTTTATGAAATTTAGATCATTTTTATTAAGTAATTAAATGAATTTTGGACACTGGGAAAAGGAAAACAAAGATCCCCAAGGGCCACAAATAAAAGAGGACGGTCAGCATTTAAAGTCGAACACACTTTGGAATCAAATCATGGGATGCAGACCGGAGCTATACAGCCTGTGTGTTATCTTGGCCTACATCATTATTATTTTTTTAACATAAAGTCGCATTTCAATGTAATCAGATTGATTTTTTATTTTTATTTTTATTTTTATTTTTTAAATTGTAAACCGTATATGGCATACAGACTGGAGCTCTACATACTGATATTGTGTGTAACTGTGTATTTTTATTCTACAGTCAAACACACATTTTTGGAATCAAACCATGGCACGTAAACAAGGACCGAATTATATGTATAATTCTCGGTGAAAATTTAGCTTTCTTAACACAAAGTATCATATCAATTTAATTAAACGGTTAAGTTTGATTTATGTTATACATGATGTAATTAATTATATTATCTAAATTTAATTTAATATTTCACAATTAAAAATATATTTGTAAAACGACAACTTTTAAAAACAATTTTATGTTATCAACTAAGAAATTCAGGTATGACGACTTGATATTGAAAATGATGGTAAAAAAATAATGACAAATTAAGAACATCACGTCACTTTATAGTCCTAAAATAAAAATGTATATCTAATTTTAAAATGGATTAAAAAAAATATATCTCTAATTTTAGAACAAACTATTTGATGATGGACTTTTAAACCCAAGGAGATGTGGTATTAAATATAGCCTACTTAAATTGTAAACCTAATAGGAAGTATAATGTTAAGGGAATTAAAATATAAACATCCTCAACCCCCCACCACACAACCAAATCATACTCCAATTGGAATTGAATTCATCAAAGCTTCAAATATGTCTTTCAACGATATAGGAACCATGTAGCAAAATATGAAAAATTCAATGCTTCTTGCTTCTTTCCCGTATTCTGGAGCATGAGCTGAGGATCAATAAGCTAGAATTCCCATACTCGAGGCCAAAATTACCTATTCAAAAAAAAAAAAAGGAAAACAGAAAGAGAACAATAAATCAGGAAATAAGTACTGGCAACTAGTGAACAATATATATATTAATTGGACTCTAATGAAAGCCTTAAGAAATGACTTCACAAAATTCACAATAATCCATTAGGTAATTTTGAATGATTATTCAACAAAATCAATGACATACCGCCAGCCTCGGGTTTGAAAGGGGAGAATGTGTTAGCAACTAATTAGACAAATCCACGATGAAAAGCAATCAGTCGGCACGAGGCAAAAGAAAACTGAAGCCTGAATTTTCACGAATAAGTGGTGGTGGTTCAATGTCTGCTATATCAATCTGATCCATTGATTTAGAGATGTCATCAACTGAGAATGGTATGCTGCATCATGGTTAACAGTCGGTTACAAACAACTACTACATTTTATGAAGACGCGAGAAAAAGTCAAGGATAAATAGAATAACAAATGCAAATATACAATCACACGTTATGGTCTAATCTTTAACCTTGAATCATCATCCAACAGGAAGGAACTGCTGACAGCATTATTTGAATCTTCGGTCATTAACACCCTCATGTTGGATATTACCTGTCAATCAAATAATCATATTGCAGAGACCAGATGTAAGTCGTATATTTTTTACAGCTCGACTTCATTCAATAGTAGTTAAAAGTAAGGTCTATCAGTGCAGGTTGGCAAAGGCATTAGTGGTAGTGAAGAGTCCAGCATTTTCGACAAGAATGAACCAATGACGAGAAGCCCCCCCCCCCCCCCCAAGCACCTTCATTTCCCGGCTGACACACATCTTGATTTCAGGTCCTGAAAACACACTGTTTTTCGACATTTTTGCTGTCTTATGCACCAAATAAATAGAGATTTGATGGACCTATTCTCATTTCTACCACCAGTAATGTTAAAGAGATGATAATTTACAAGACTTAGAATCAAAAGCTAAGAAAATGCTACATGGTGAAAAAGAACAAGTGAAGGAACATCAATGCAGACTTACATCTGGTGAAACGCTGTGTGTGCCATACTTGTCATCCCAATACATAGTGCTGATTCTATACAGTTGTTGAATACTAAGCACCTGTGGAAGATTAACAACTTCAGAAATGGACCATATACTTGTTAAAGTAAATGGTTTATCTAAAAAAAAATTGATAGCCGCTTACAGGGCACAGGTCATGACTTATTTCATCCAGCGTCTTCTTTGGCTTCTGATGTATGACCTAAATTAGGAAATCAATATTAGAATGTATTAAATGGTGTCACCAACTTCTAGACAACAACAAAAGTTTGTTCTTGTCGCAGAGGTTTTATTTTTTATTCTTTTGATTCTACTGATCTTTAGTTTAATTTTTTCCTGCATTTGTGGAGTGATATCCAAAAGCCTTCTTTCTACAGATGTGGGCATACAGGTTGCAGTGGAAAAGAGAAGATGAAGATATAAGAAAAGCAAAAGGAAAATTATACAAACAATAGATAACTTGCAATGCTGGTAAACTTAATATCAAACAAGCACTGTCAGAAGATTCTAGGCGCTGTATGGAGTATGAGATGCAATACCAGGAACCCTATGGCCTGTCTTATATGCTTGAGCTCATCCCAGGCTGAACCTGCATACTGGATATTTGTTTCATTCATCAGTCAGGAAACCAAATTAAGAAACATTACCAAGAGAGCGAAATGCAAAACAAGATTACCTCATCAGTTGCTTTGTAGCACCAATGTTCCAGTTCAGCTAATCCAGCCTTGACGTACTCACCATTGCTAAATGAACAGCATTCTCGTCTCAAAAGAAGGCTGCAGCCACAAAGGTGAATAACTAAAAGGACAACTGTAATTAACAGAATTATCTTATAGAAATGTAAACAATTATCGAGATGTTACTAGACAGAGAACCTGTTAAATAATTGCACATTGATGAAAGAAAATATCTGCGTGAACACTTTACGGACTAAAAATGGGGGTACCTGAGAAAGAAAGAAAAGTGGTGAAAGTTATCAAGTTAAATGCATTTAAAGAAAATAAGTGACAAATTATACAACAAATACACAAGGACATATCAAAAATAACTGAAATTAAATGGAACCCAGAATCATCAAATGGAGAACAAAATGGATTGAAACTGTAAGTAGCCATGAGGTCAGATAAATCTCAAAGAATCTTCATAAAGTGGCACATAAAGTCAACTGCATATTATACGATTCCAATGATTTTGATCTTATTGAAAGTCGTATTGGCAGAAATATGACAGTTACTGTTTAGGTCAGAAAAATGTCTGTGAAGGGAATTCTTTGATATTATTGTCAATTTGGTCATCATTGTGTAACCAATATTTCCAAATTTTCATATAACCTATTGAGTGCACTAGAGCTTGGATCAAATGTAAAACCCTAAATAAGCATGAAAATTTGATCAAGATAAAAATAGCGCAACTTAGAATCCATGAAACATAATAAATTTGTTATTACGACGAGCTATAAGAACAATCTTCTCGTTGGTTATCACCATTGTGACGGACTACTGTGGTGAGCACATAATCTATAAACAGCATTACTGGTTAGGTGGTATTTGGTTTGGTTAAAACCTAATTATAGGTGCGTTAGTCCATTGTCTCCTAGCTAAAATAATTAGTGACCAACCATGCCAGGGCATAAAACCTGTCCTTAAGCAATGTAAAGTTTACATAACCAAAACATAGAGAAACGACCACATTATAGATATTTCACTTACATGATTAGATTTCAACATATTCAAGAAATTCCCAATACTCTTTACAATCCCTTGCCAGTGAGCAGTCAAAATCTCTTGAGCAGCGGCATTTGCAAGTGTACGAGCCGTCCCCTTAAGTAAGCTTGCTCTTGATATTCTGGGTGCCTACACCATTTAGTTTCCAGATAAATAAATTTTGAAGTGGCTTAGTAGTTAGTAGCAAAGAATGATTTAACATATCATTATTACTTTCTCTTAAGAGAGATTATCACGTGTTAATTTGTACATAGTACCTGAATGCACAACCCAAGCAGCGGAGAAATCTCTTTCTTCAGATTATCACGGATCATGCCATATATCTTTTCCACATATGCTGTCAGTTGCTGTTTAAACAGCAAAGCAGGATATTTGGCTTCAACTTGGCGTAGTGTATCCACTCCACCAGTCAACTCACCGTTGGAGAAAGAAAGGTTAGCGCCTTGTGGAGTTCCACGGAAGCTCTGAAGAGATAAATATTAGATCCTTCACAACATCTGCTGAATAGCAAAATCTTAAACTCAGAACGATTTTTTTATTTACCTGTGTCATCCTCCCAAATAGAGTAGCTGATGGGGATCGCCGGTGCTGTGGAGTCATCCCAGCAGCACCACCAGCTTTCAGTGTACGTTGCAGCAGCAGCAACAGAGTTGATGCATTGGATAACCAATAGGCTAAGGTTTCATTGTTGTCCTGTGTCTACAATTCACATAAATATATTTGAAGTTCAAAAGAGCTCGTGATTTTAATGTAGATTAGCATCGCACCATAAAAGCATCAGACACAAAAATTCATATACCTCAATAGCATGTCCTATGGTTTGTATAATCCGGTCAAAAATGTTAGTCTTTTCAACTTCAAAAGATCTCCACTGCCTTAGGCACTTGTATATGATGCAGGCAGCAACAGGTCTGCCTCTAGAGAATCCTAGGTGCTGCGCAATGCATCGGATAAGCAAGTCCTGGTATTCTTGCTGTTTCTCATTGAGAGATTTTTGGGGTCTCTCTTCTACATCTGAATGTTCCCTCAGGTGATGTATTGGAGGGCTTGGGAGATCCTAGTACAATATCATTTGCAATCAACAAAAAGTCCAGTAATCGCAGCAAAAGTATGCTCAATTCTGTAATTTTAGTCAATTCCACTTACTATAGCAGCTTTTGTGCTTTCACCCCTCTGCCAGTTTCAAACAAAATTAAAACCATAGAAAATGTGAGTAATGCACAAGATTTCTTAGTCCAAAGGAAATGAACCTTTTCGCTAGGAATACCTGAATAACTGACTTTGAGCGTCCTGAAAGGAGCTTATGACTTTGTGCCATTGACAGAACCTGCTGACGAAGAGCTTTATTTTCCGCCTCTAAGTCTGATAGGACCTTATTATTCTGTGCCATGGATAGAGCCTGCTGACGAAGAACTTTATTTTCTGACTCTAAGTTGGTGAGCTTCTCTTCAAGCCTATTTGCAGAAGGAAAATAATTCCATTAACTGCATCCTATACTATCAGAATTGGAAATGGCATTCTTCTGAGTACAAGGACATTATCAATTGGCCATTGGTAGGTGGCTATTGATGTTACTTTCTATATTAATTCTAGTATACCATCCTCAGTAAGAGATGATTGGGTGGAGTAAACAAATGAAAATAGTCAATAGTAGGGTACTGAACTTTATGCTGCCAATACAGCAATGCAAAATATAAAACTTCATATTCTTTAACGCTCCATATATTACATATGTAAAATAGTACTAGTGCAATTAAGAACAAAGGGCCTTGATAGTAAGAACACTGCAGAGGCAATAAAGATGACATCAAAAGCAAGTTTGTGTATTAGGTCAATTTTGTCGAACCGTTGGGGGAAAAATCATTATTTAAAACTGATTATGTAATCCTATAATCCAGTATATATGCCACTCAGTCCTAACTTATATGTGGATGACAACTAACAGCTGCCTCTTGTTATGTTGAAAGAATAAAACAACTAAACAAGGAAACGAAACAGATCAAAAAGAAAAACTAGATTTATTAAAATAGTTGTTTGACCCTAATTTATACATCATAAATTACTAAAAAAATACTTGTTCATCATTGAAGAGCCAATGACAGGGTAATCATCTCTAGCAGGATGCAAGAGAACCAGATGTAAAAGTCTACTTCATCTTAATCTGCCCCTCTATTAATTTAAAAGTGATAATAATAAAAATTTCTAAACTCCTGCTTACAGACTTACCTGAAGATTGAAACGAAAAACAAAGATATTGTTAGTAAGTGAGCTAATCTCTGGAGTAAGCTGCGCAAGAGTCTTTAAACTCTTCATATTCTTAGATTTTGCTAAAGTATAAAATTTCTCAACTGATATGCAGTTTAAAAAGGAAAAATAAATAAATAAATTAAATGTGTAATGCCACTGGAGTATTTGACATCTAAAGTGCTAGGTGTCCATTCTGGATCATTTAAATATGTTCTCAAGGAAATTGCAAATACTTATACCTCAAGATGAGACAGTCAAATACAAAACAGTACCTCCCAGTTCAGTACTTATAACGGGTACAACCAACTGGGATTATGCCAGAGTGGACATCAGCGGTGATTAGATCTATGACAACTAAACCAAAACTTGAATGTATTCATAAAACTTGTGATTTAACATTCTACTATTCTACTGGACTACCATTATATGAAATATTGAAATCCATAACTGCACCAAGGATTTCTTAGTTTTATTTTTTTAATATAGGTAACTGCACTATGGATTTATCATATCCTCAACTATCAATGCTTCATAAGATTTAATTATATCTGTTGTAGCCAGAAAATTGCAATGTGTAGATGAGTCGCTACACAGTCTTAGCTTGTTAACCATGACAAGGTGGGTGTTAGTTGCTAAGAAAACTGAAAGGTGAATAAGCTCCATAATAATGGTCACTAGAACCTACATCGGAAAAGAATTCCTAGTTGTAAAGGGAAGTAATTCAGCCCTCAAAAGGGTGGATAATTTTAAAATTCTTGTTGGAAGGTAAGTCTGAAAACATTTCTAAAAAAATTTATAAACACATAAGGGCAATAAAGTGGCAGAAAAACATTGTCCTAGACCATGTTAAACCAATATAATTTTCCCACAGCTATAAAAGAAAATGAAAGTTACAAAGGAACAATCTAAGTCATCAATGGAAAGAAATTTCTTTATAAACTGACATGTTTGCAGGCGAAATTTACTGCACTTTTGTCTCCTTCCAAAGAAGAGAAAAGGCCAAGAGAAGACTGGGAGGTACAGGTATAAAATAAGTTCGATGTGTATAAGAAATTTGTCGTCTTTTTACTCCACAATCCCCACACCTACCACCTCAACAGTGAACTCAAAGGTCAAAATAGACATGAAACATGAGGAAATGATATGCAGTTTTCAACATGGTGTATAACACTAGTTAAGGTCACGTTTCTAGGTCGGAATTCATATGAAGTTGCACCCACTTCTACTCAATAAAAATTTGCAGCTAGCTTATCACAATATTTATTCAACAGAATGACATAAACAGAACCCAATTCTTCAATAAGAGAGTTGATCCAAAATGCCCCGTAGTTAATATGTCATAGATTTTTATCAGAATTCAGCATCAGGCATCAACTTAAGATTGACTTGTGATAGAAAAGCCAAGATCGACTTAAGAGACCGGTCACAAGTCATTTCTTTTCCCACATTCACCTTCTATACTTTGACATCCTCAGACTACTCAATAATGTTACATGAGAGTGCATAAATACACAATTCAATGTATAAAGGTATGCGCCCTATAACTCTTAACTGGAGGTATGGTCCAAAATGAAATAAATAAATCCTGCCATAGTTTCTTGGATCAGTACAACGTCACCTTGTACACAGGATAACTGAAGACTATTCCTACCGAGATTTGGTTGTTTTGTGTCAGCATCCAGCAATTTTTTACAAGGTCACTGAGATAGATGAATCTTACTGCAATCTAAACGCCATATACAAACTATTTGGGATCCACTACACGAATCCTGTTTCTCCATTCACAAGGTTTGCAAACCAGTATTCTGTGAAACTATTTATCTATACTTCAGGCCTGTGTACCACGCCTACTCCCCACACAACCGTCTATTTAAATAAACAACAATAACATAAAATTGAAGAAAGAGACGGTGACTATAAACAAAAAGATATTAATGTTCAGACTTGGAAGAGAACCGGAAAGTGGGAGACTTACTGAAGGTCAGCGAGTTGGAGCAAAAAACCTGATCAAAGGGAATCAGATGATGCTTCTTTATACGAGCCTTCCAGTGGTACTGGTGTGGGAGGGGGAATAAAATCTTTCTTCCATGGAGACTGACTTTTAAAGCTAATCAAAATATTATTTTGAGATAAGAGAAAGAAATACTCTAGAATCCAGATTGAACAAACGAATATCTTCCCTATGGATTGTTGAAGCTATCATGTTCTCCCAGAAAGTGAAAAGCACAGGACAAGCACATTTAGAAGACAAATACCAGAACCTTAGTGTCTTATGCTGAACCCTCTAGCATTAACTTTTTCAGTCTGTGGAACATAATAATAACTTGGAAACATACTTTGTTAAAAAAAATTATCTATACTTCAATGCTTTGCATCCATGCCTACTCCCGAGACAAGCATCTAACCATCTAGTTGATAAAGAAGGAACCATAACAGAGAATCGAAGAAAGAAACGACGAGTAAAAACAAGATACATTAACGTCCAGCGTGGAAGAGAACCAGAAATCTGAAGACTTACCAAAGGTCAAAAAGTTGGAGGAAAAAACCCTGATGAAAGGGAATCAAATGATGCTGCTTTATGCGGGCTTTCCACTGGTACTGATGTGGGAGGGGGGAATAACATCTTCCTTCCATGGAGACTGACTTTTAAAGCTAATTAAAATATCATTTTGAGAAAACAGAAAGAGAAACATTATATTGTGTAAAAGAATCTCTGCGCGTATTGGATTGCTAAAGTTATTGTGTCTCTCAAAAAGTGATAATTACAGGAGATAGACATCTAGAAGACAAAAACCATAACCAAAATGTCTTATACTGAAACTCATAACATATCACAGTCGATCTATTTTGGTCTGGTGGACATCCCGATAACATTAATGGAGATTATCTCATAGAGGTACTGTTTATGAGCTCCTTACAGCATTTCTAATATTTTTAGCAATTATATATCTCACTATTGAAGATCTGTCAATATCCGAAGAAAGATAAATTCTCCATGATCCGAAATTTAGTTAAGCAACAATACTTTATTTTGTCAATTCCCCAAACAAAATAAAATATTATCATCCTAACCCCCAGGTAATTGGGAGACTATAGCCTCTACTGATTTCCAGGGGGGGAAAACCCCTTCTATCCCAAATTGAGTGCCCATCTTTCCATTTACATATGTCCCAAAAAGAGACTACAATTTCCAAAAATAGACTAAAAAGATGCAAAGCGGCTAAAATCTAGCTCTTATTTAAATACCAACATCATTAACATAATTGAAATAGGAGGTTAACTTGGAAATCAATAAATTTTCTTTGAAAATACATGAGTTTTTAGTAGTGACTTTCATTTTGGAAAAGAGGGAGTTCTGTAAGATTTTACTACTTGAAATAGAAGATACATGCAAGGAAGGTTTATCTACAACTAAAAGAACACAAATGAAACATCTTATATATATATATATATATATACACACACACACACACATATATGCTAGTCTTGATAAAATATCAAGTATGAAGAAGAGACTGCAAAGATCAGTAGATTACTAATAATTTAATTCTCATTGATATTATTTATCTACAATTTTGTATGAAACAAAGTAGTAACCCATTTTGTGAGGTACCTACTGAATGATGCCAAAATGCCAAGACCTAGTCAAACTAAAATCTAGCTAGCAGGAAATAGATACAACAACAAAACAAATTGAAAGAGCTAGTTCCATCAGAAGAAGTCATCAAATGCCCCCTCCCGGTCACTTTCCCAGTTTCCAGATCCTGCACAACGCAACCATTGAGAAAAAGAAGATATATAATACAGTTTCTTTTGACGCATCCTGTTAAAACAAAACTAACTTGTATCATTGGCACACGTTATCTAAGGAACGATGGAGGGAGATCGAGAAAAAATGGTATGAGTGGCTGAATTAGGAAGTTTCCCAATCCTGATAGTGAGAATATTGATGCATTCTCACTTATATTAGATTTTCATACCGGTAGCCAATAAGTTGGCGGATCATATACTAACTAATAACTAGAAACACGGTCCAAGTGCAGACAGGTAGACTCTAGCAAAACTAGACTGACCTGAGATTCCAGTTGCTGAAAGATCCTGAACTATTAGCTGGAAAGCACCAGGATTGAGGGAAGAGAGGGTCGCTGGAGTTGAAGCAGGAGCTGGAAAGCTGAAATCAGAGTCAGTAGATGTAGTATCGGAGGAAGTGGATGTATCATCACTTCGACTGTCTCTAGCAATGAGTCCTGAAGTTGAACTCGAGTTGGATGAGGTACACAATATCATTTTCAGCTCTGAAACTTGGTCTGACATGCTGTATATCATCCTGAGGCACACTAGATCATATCTACTATTAGCCAAATAACATATAGGAGCCATTCAAGCTGAACTTATTTAGAGTAACTCCTTTAGCTAATAGCTAATTTCTATACCAAATACTGTGAAGGGTTTTGACTAATAAATTTTAATCAATGCTCCTCAGTTTCTTTTCTTCCACCTATTTCTATAATCAATTGACTTCTTTTTATTTTGTTACTATCTTTCAGCTTACCTGATTTACAATCAATTTGATACCACCTAGTTATTATATTCTTGAATTAAAAAAAAAAAAAAAACTTCAGGTTATTATAAATAATTAGTTAAAACAGCTCTAGAATAATTTTAGAATAGATTATGAACCTCATATAATATAGATATCAATATTTAGAAGGATTTTTTTAGTATATTACAAGGTCATTAAGAAAATTTAGACACCCACCTGAATTCCTATACAATTTTAGAAGTCTATTTTACAATTAAATTAGATTACCCCGTCTAGGAACCATTCTATTACTGTCTGGGTGGGTCTCCTCCTGCAGCATTCCACATACACCAAAATCCTTCACTGTAAAGAAGCATCTCAATTAATGTTACATATCAATGATTCATTCCCAACTTTATCCATGCCATCCATCTCTATTCCTGCTTGAGCAACATGCATTTGTTTCATCTTCCGTTTGAAAAATAAAACTATAAATAATGTACCCAGACCACTTATGCATACTTCCATGCTAAATCACTCTTCCACCTGATAAGCCGCCAAATGTGAATTGATGCTTTACTAACACACTCTTCGTCAATAACATCTATTTTAATTTATCAATACCAATTTATTATAAAGAGAATCGCCAAAGGGGGCGTAACCCAAAACATAACAAGTAGCCAAACAATAAAATTCCCAGCTGAGGGGAACAAGAAGCTATATACACTGCACAACCAAAGAAACCCTATAGGGGTTCAGTTCTACAAAAGAACTCCTATACACCCATTAAGCACAAGGGAAACAAAAACTTCCAAGTGTCGTATCATCTGAAAAATCCAGAAAAGGAAAAGAGCCACTTGGATATGCTTCGTTGCACCAAAAGAATAACAGATTCAGCAACTATGATCTCACTTTACATGCCGGGAACTCTACTCCTCCAAATCAGTTATATATGTCATCACTCATGGATAGAGGCAAGTTTGACCAGGAGAAGACATCGGGCTTGATACATACCCTAATTATAGAAAGAGGGAGAAGAAAACTCATTGGCCATGTCCTACCATCAGTGCTCAATTCAGCTGGTGATCAAACACTCCATGTTTCAGAGGGGTGTTAAGGAGCTACAGGAGAGAATTACTCGCACATTACTTAAAAAGTTTAAGCTTTAGATCATGTGGATAACTGGTCAGGTAAAATAAAGAAAGAAAATAAAGTTCAAAGGAAAACTCCAGAAAAGAAATCTGCTAACCCAATTGAAGGCTAAAGACTTGCACATGAGAAAGAAAAATAAGAAAATTCATTATAAATCTTCTTCTCGATGCACTTTGATGATAATCACTAAAAATACATAAATTATGAAGGGTTATGTACTACCTGTTCAAGGATTCTTGTAGTTGGTGAACTCTTCTTTCGGTTTCTTCTAACTTCTGACGCTTTTCTTCACCTGACTCCATGGCCGCAGTATACTTTCTTTCGAAATCATCAGCTCGCTCTTTTTCAGATTGTAATGATGCCTGTAAAAGTAAAATGTTATAAGAAATGTTGTTAAGGGTATTGCACATTTTTTTTTAAGAAAAAGCATATTGCACATAAAAAATAGATTACATCCTAGAAGATTTATCACAAAATAATTTCCATATACATTCTCTCTCTTTTTTTTCTTTGTTCTTTTTTTGTTGATAAGTATCTCTTTCTGATTTTCTCTTTCTAATTTTATCATGGTGTCAGGTACTCAGGTTTTGGTTCTGTAAGGTCTTGGGATCAAGTCTCTTCAATACACTTATTTACTTGTTCAGTTGGAACATTTGTAGTATATTTTGTTTGCGTTTGCCTCTTCATGTGTGAGAGGAAGTCCCACGTGAGGAAGTTCATTGAAAGATTGATCGACAATTTCTTTAAGAGTATAGGATATTAGAACAATTGGTAGAAACAAACATAAAAACGAGAAGTTGTTTGGCAGAGGGAAAAAGAATGTGGAGGTGTGTTTTTTTGACCATTTTGTGGGGTGTTTGGGTAGAGAGAATTGCAAGGATTTTTTGAGGTTGATCGACAAATGTTGGATGACACTGCAGTAGTGGTGTCGTCTTTAAAACCTTTAAACTTTTTCCATGCAAGCTTTTGGAGAAACTTCTTCATCAAGATTTACATAGGGATTGGCGAGATGCTTTAAAGGTGTTGGAATGGTTTTATCATTTTTTTACGTGTTTCCTCTTAGATGGACTCCTTGTCCTCCATATGCATTTTACTTCCACTTTCTATTCTCAAATAAAACATCTCCTTTTAACTTAAAAAAAATTAGAAAAAAAAAAGAAGAAGAAAAAGCTAAGGATGGATGGATGGAAAAGGAGAGTGGGAGAATATGAACAATTTTAATTATTGACATTTATTTGCAGGTAAAATATATATGTGTATATAAATTTAGATATAAGTTTGATGTTTGGGACAGTTGTTGAGGTAAGGGAGCCATGGTGGTGGTTTTTATGTATGGTGGCATCAAGATGAGGTTTTAATGTTGGCATTAGCAAGGTGCTGGGTGGTGATCGCTTACCTCCAAAGGTTGGTTTGGTGATAGGCATAGAGGGTGGTATAAGACAATGGTGGTAAGGGTAAAGAGATAGAAACTAGAGATGGGTGGTAGAGCCAAGTTGAATAAGAGGGGAATATGGGTCTGCTACCAAAACAATCTGAAAAAAGGATATATTAACGAAAATCAAAAAAAAAAAATAATAACAAAAAAATGTCAGAGGATATCCTGTCTACAACATCTAGAGTAATAATGAAACACTTGAAAAGGCAGTGGTTACCTCAGGTAAATGACATCACACCCACACCACACTAACATACACAGACACATACGATGAACAGATGGAAAAGAGGTAGAGGTAATACAATGGGTAACCTGCATTACCTTCAAGGTTTCCACTTCTGCACTTAATGCCTCAATCTTTTCGGTATCTTCAACAGGAACTGGGGTTTCCTTGATGATAGAGGATGCCTCCTCAATAGCTTTCTGGGCAGTTTCACGTTCCTTGACAAGCAATGCATTCGTTTCATCAACTTTGCTTTGCATAGCTTGCAAGGAATGCTGCAACTTTGATATCTCCTGTCCTTTCGCCTCTTCTAAATCAGTCTGTATGCATGACCTTCAAACTTTAGGCAATAGAGACCAAGCCACCAAGTAGCATGATCTTACTTTAATTTTTTTGGGGAATCTTATTTCCACAAGTAAAATTGTCAATACCACAAGGTCCCATCCCACAAGAGTGTCAGGTCCATTACTCCATTTATATATCATGTGAGAGGAGACCTTGTAGAACTAACAATTTAACTTCTGGAAATAGTAGCTCTTTAAATTCAATATGGTTGGCATAATCATGCTAATAAGTATGCTGGAGTAATTTATAATTTCTTATTTTCTCAAAGAACCTTAAATTACTAATTGTCTAGAAATACTAATATACTCTACATATCTTGCATAGACGAGAAATAATTACTCTTGAACAGATGTATTACCCTCATACGTTTTTCCAACTGCAAGCGCCATGTAAGTTCTTCCACCTGTTTTTCAAGTTTATCCTTTGCTTCTTGGAGTGCACCTGTTTCCCTTGCAGCCTAAAAATGTTGACAATGCACATTACATTAGGAATAGACAAAGGAGAGGGCATTGTTATAAAATTACAACTATTATACCTAGCAGTCAGTTTTATAAGATATGTTCACATAAAATAATTTATTGTAAGGGTATGTTTTGGAACTTGGAAAGTGCGGAGTTAAAGAAAGGATGAGGAAAACACAAATAAATTAAAAAAGGAAAAAACTATCTTAACGAACATAAATCTGATTGTCTATACTTTAAAGAAATCTAATATCAAGAACAATGTTAAATTGTAGTGTAACGGATGGTTAAAAAAAACTCCAATAAATTTTTAGACTTCATTTCCTTTTCCTTTCTTTTCCCTCAAGTTCTCTAAGTTCCAAAAATATCAAGCAAAAATATCACGTTGAATATGCAAACTTTACATCTATGTCACTCTAATTTGGGGCTATCAAGCAAAAATATCATTGACCGCAACTAGAATGAACACATCGATATCACGTGAATACTTGTATTATCACAAGAAATGTCACAGAAGTAATTACCCATGTCCTCACACCCTATCAAATCTGGTACACCAAACAAATAAGCATATATATATATATATATATATATATATATATATGTATAAATATATATATAGACACACACATACAGGTTACCCTAATTTGGTGCCAAGTGAAATAGTATTACTATTGGGAAAAAAAATATCATTACCACAACCAGAATGAACTCATTGACATCACATGAATGCTTGTATTATCACAAGAAATGTCACAGAAGTAAGCATGCCCTCACACTATACCAACTCTAGGTTACCAAATAATATATATATATATATATATATATATGTATGTATGTATTATGCATATACACTAAATGACCAATCACAAGTAATGTGGTCAATTAATGTTGTGGTGACATTTCATTTGAGATCCCAAATTTAGTGGAGAAGTTGGTACCCCTAGCATTATTCTCTTTTTCTTTTCATGCCAAAAGTGAAGAAAGGACTGAGTTGATTATTTTGACATATAAGCCGATAACATTTGATTTTATATTTAAATCGTGCACTAAGTACCTTGCAGTTGGCATCCCAGAGTTGAGAATATGACAATATGGAATAAAAACTACCTCTTACAGTTTCTGATAACTATTACAACACTAACACCCACCATCTTTAGTTTCCGAAGCTCCCTTTTAGCAATTCTCCCCCTCCATCTGCATTGTGTTACAATTGACGCCCTTATCAATTTCTTATAGTACGAAAAAGCTCTATGACCACGCCAATGGGCCTGCAGATATTGGTTAGAATTAATAACAAACCTACATCAAAGTAGAACTTAAAGATTACTACAAGCACCATATACTAACTTGTATCATGATTGCCGCCGTAGTTTTCTTCCTATATCTAAACTCATTACGGGCAGCCATTGCCTGTAAACCTGTTTGGAGGACAATAACTGAGATTGTGAGTCTTTTGTAGGACATCCTCGCTGAGTGTCCCCGCAAATTCGTTTGAATTTTAATAGAAGCAGCTTCCTTTCTCATATTTCCATATAATTTGCAAGCAAGGCTTCCTATAATTCATAACCAAGACAATGTTAATTAAATGATGTATGATATACAAAAATAGACATAGATGAAGTTAACTCATCTCCTTGTCATGCAAAGATGGTGAAAACTATATGCATGAGCCATAATAAAATGTGTTTCCAATAAGTGCATTATGTGAAACACCCTTTCCTTTTTATAGAAATTTATGGAAATAGCAACAACAACAACGAAAAACACAAACCTCTACAGAAGGCTTGCATACAAATAGCAGCCTCCTGCATAGCAAGAAAATATTTTCGAGTAATATGAGTTCTAATCTTTCTTTGAATAGTCTTGGCTGCATTGCTAAGCTTTAATGCTCTCCGCGCATCTAGATCAGCCATCTGACCAGCTCTCAGGAAAATTTTTGTTTTTCCTATCTGCAAAACCATTTTGTCACATTATGTGATGCATAAATACCACATGGTTGGAAACAGAAGATGAGAAAAAGTGTGAGGAAATCGATGATACACAGATGACTGTTGTATATGTGGATGTTTAAACTATAATGAAAATATCAATCAAGTTGTAACAAAGAAGCAAACATGAGAAACTCTTTAACCCCCCAACACATCTTACCTTACCCCAATGCGCCATCACGGGTGCAAGCAAGATATAGGTAGTAACCAGGGTTTCAATTTTATAGTGAAAAATGAAAAACAAAGTATCTTAACGAAATACAAATAATATATTTTACTATTTGTACGAAGTAGGGGAACCGAGGAGGTCTATATGGTTTGACCCTTTACTCTTGGTTCATTTGCTGCCAGCTGGCACAATGGGGAACTCCATGAAGATTCGCTCTTAACTTGTAGCTTTTAGAAGCTATTAGAAATAAAGATACTATCAGGAATTAAACATGTGCACTCCATGTGGGCCCCTCCAGTTAATTAATAATCTTTAACTTCTTGTAAGCATCTAGAAGAAAAATCTCAAGCTATGGATCAGCATTATAAAAGAAACAAGAGTAATTGCTTTAATCGATGAAAAGGAATTAAATACAATGATACAGTTATCATTTGGAATGTAGGAATTATATTTTGAAGACTGTAGATGCAAAAGACAACACTTCAATTAAAGCCTTGACACATAGCATAAGCCCTACAAGGCCTTCTAAATTTCAAATTTCCATGTCATCACCTATAACAAGCCTCAAAGAATTCTTAGAGCACAGATATAACACAAATTTGTTGAATAAAATATTTATGATATTCGAGTTTGGCAAGTAAAGACCAATTTTACCTGAGATCCCTTGAGTTCCATCTTATCCAAAATCTTTTTGCATGCAACCTTTTCCTCATGACTGCAAATTTATGCAATAAACCCAGATGTATGAAACTAGCCATGTTAAATACGCCAAAATTACCAAGAATTGGGGGGAAAAAGAATATTGAAAAAATTAATAGTTTTTCTATGCAGTTTGGAACATGAGCCAACACTTACTTCCCTTCCATAACTTCTGGAGCAAGAAGACCAAATCGATTTAGAAATTCGAAAAACGTCTTGCGAGTAGGATATCCAGCACAACTGATTCTAATTGCCTCTAGAACACCCTGCACGATTGCAATTGAGGGCTTAGAGCAAAATTTTGGATAATGAAAGAACTAGTAAAATCTGAATTCAAATTTCTACTCACACCACACCGTAGTTGTTGCATGACATTGACATTCTCAAAAACAGCAGGTTTAAGAAGATTATTAGGCTTGACGCATCTAATGTAATGGGGTTCTGTAGAATTTAGCGTTTCCATCAATTGCTGGAGTTGTACCTGCACAAAATGTTAGAAATATAAGTTTTACCTTTATGTAGTAGGAAGGACATTAAATGATTGGTCATAAAGCGGTGCATTTACAGAAACCATAGCCCATTGACAGCTAGCTTACTGAAAAAAAATCCATTACAATCGTACACAAGATTTAAAAATAGATCATACCTTAAACCGAGCTCCTATAGATGAGAACTTGGAAGATTTGGATGATGATTTAGTTGTCTCCTCGGGAAGTGGTGGGAAAAGGCCTGATACAAAAGAGCATTTGGAAGCACTCAACAAATCTTGATGTTCGGGAACAACATAGTCTTTATTCTTATCTAGAAACTGATCAGACTGATAAAGGACCTGAAATTAGTAACCAGTAAGAAGATACATTAATGCATTTGCAATTTACATTAACAGCCGTAGAGTAAATGTAGAAGGAACTGAATGATCCAAACCTCTCCAGCATAATGAGCAATAGTAAAATCAGTCCGCGACAGTTTTGGTTTGATAAATCGTTTATGAACTTTGAATGTCTGGTAAAGCTTTTGTGAAAATGTTTCATGAGTTGACTTGGGAAACATACTGAAAGTATAACAAGTCCATCATAAAAGCAGAAAAGTTAGTTCAGCAGTAGTAAGTAGATGGTTATAATGCTGCACTTGCAGACATGCACACAAAAGATTCTCTCAGACAAGCATACATTAACACGCATATATATCAACATATATATATATATATATAAAGTGAGTGATGTTAATTATCCTACCAGGCTTCATCAAGCAGGGCGATGATCCCTCCAGGTTTCTGCAAAAGCAGTACAAACAGAGTATCTGTGAAAACAGGTTATTTGTAAAATATCTACAACTAGCTGAACTAGTAGCACTGATAACTGTACTCTAAACATATTCGATATGTAAGGAAAGAATTCATTATCAAGTGAATTATCTGGACTCAAAACCTTATAGAATATTGAGCAATAACATATCACAATCTGGGAAGAAAAAATATCCACAAGGATGAAATGAAGCAGGATAAATGCAATGATGGAGCTCACAGTATCCCAGTAAAATAAACTAAAAGGTCATGGCATCTCATGGGATCCCGTGGAGCAGAAGTAAGTGTTCATAAATAGACTAAAAGTTCACCTTTTCAATAAGATCCAGGACATCTTGGTTATCAACAAATTCTATGTAGCTCCAGTCAATCTCCTCTTTTGTGTACTCTTCTTGTTCCATCTTGAACACATGCTGTATATCACAATTACCAGATTATAGTTTGAAAAACCGTGTTAAAATGTTCTCACCAGAGATGTCAAAATTACTTGCCTGGTTAAAATGTTGTTGCAGCTTCTCATTTGTGAAATTAATACAGAACTGTTCAAAGCTGCACAGATGAATATAAATTTTAAAGCAAGTAACAATATTTGAGTCACCCACGAAGTAACTAAAATAATTTAGGCCATGCTTTGAAACAGAATACATAATTTAGAAAAGGGGTGTGTGTAATTTGAGAGAAAATAAGAAGAAAAAAAAGGTAAAAATGAGACACTTTGATAGATGAGAAATATATATATATATATATATACATACTCCCTCTGTCCCCAAAAGGATGAGTACAATTTGCACACATATTAAGAAAAGTAGAGGTAGAGGAAAGAGAGTAAAAAAGTTCCAAATTTATTTTTAGTGGCCCCACAAGATCATATAAAGTGATGAGTACTTTTATGCCAACACCTCCTCCAACTTATAAGCAGGTAGAAATTGCTTTTATATTTTTAGAAGTAAAAGATTGAACTAGAATAAAATTTTAAAGTAAGCTGAAAATGATGGTAATGAAAAAACACTAATTTCCCCACAAACTCTCATAGCACCAAAAAAGCATAAACAAGAACTAACAAGAATGCATTCTTGCATGCTCATTCCAAACCACTCTTTATGCTATCAATTAATACCTGTTAGCTTTGAAGCTTTCAAAACCATATATGTCAAGAACCCCAATCAGAGATTTCGAGTTAGGATCTTGGCCAATTGACTTATTGATTTTATCTACCAACCTGTCAATATAAAAGTCACGCACCCTTAGCATCATTACAATGTTTAACAAACAAAAGGAAATATAATGATACATTACGGAATAAGTGAAATCCAATAGGACACTATAATCTTACCAGTCAAACAAGCGTGAGTATAAAGTCTTAGCTAAACCATCCCTGCTAACTGTTGCAGCATCTGGATCAAGACTTCTCTTGATAACTTCTTCTGGGGTGACCATTACGCGCTTCAGTAGGGCATCTTCCAATGCATGTAGATCGCACCTAACAAATTTCAATTTACTTGACATAAACAGACTGATAAAAGGTAACATAAAACATGGTAAAGATAATGAGACTCTAGTCATACATGAGAAGATCTACTGTCATTTGAAGGTGGAACTTGGACTTGTCATCTTTTAGAACTGATGAATCAATTTCTTGCCCCTTAGTAAATTCAACATTACCAAGATGGAGAATTGCAGCCACGACTCTGAAAATTGCTTCCTGAGAGAGTGTGGGAGGGACTTACTATATGGATCCAATAGTGCTTCAGAAACATTTTGAGCACAGATATTATACCTGTTCAGTTTCACTTATGCCAACTATATCCATGGCTCTCCTAGTGGCAAGATACTCTTCAGCATCATTAACACCAACGAGTTCAAAGCAATTTGATTGATTAAGATAGTGGAATGTTTTAGGACTTCCCAGCTTATATTTCTCAATTTCCTGATAAGACGTGACAAGTTTAAGAAGGCTGAAATATTAGTAAAGTGATGAGTGAAGTTAAAGTGACAACCTACCTCAGATGGTGCTGCACAAAGAAGGTAAAAACAGTGATAGTTCCGTTCAGGATCTGAAACCTGGCAAACCCGAGATCTCTCAAGAAGGTAAGTTCTAATAGCTGCTCCTGATATTCTTCCATGTTTATCAAACTGAAGCTCGACAAATTTGCCAAAACGACTGCCAACATATTTAAAGAGCATGTAAGGACAGACTGCCAAAGTTTCAGAAATGTGTTCTAATATTAAAGAAACTGTTACATAGCATGACTATTGACCTGGAATTGTTGTTTCTAACAGTTTTTGCATTTCCAAATGCCTCCAAAACTGGATTTGACTGCATTTCCATGAATGAAAAAGTAAACTTTTAAAATAGGTCAAAGCAAAGTAATAAGGGAGGAGCATAAATTTACTAGAAAATCCTCTATCTGTTATTCTTTTCAAGAACTTGAAGAAAAATAGGAAAACAGAACTGCAAGTTTGTAGCTCTAGTTTGCTACATGTTTTAAAAGATTTTAATGTGAACCATAACTTACAATTAATCTCTAAGAAAATTACAAAAGACTTATTGTCTATGTTCTACTAGGGAAGGACAAAATGCAGCCACAGATAGCAGTAGGAAGTCCTTAAGGACGTTTAGATTAGTTGAAAGATGTTAGATGCGCTGGTGAGTATCTTCGATAAGAACGATAAATTACCACATCTATTTACTTCCGATAGCTATTATGACAAAAATACAACAGAGTATTTAAGATCTCAAGGATTCATGGAACACCTTTTTGAAGCAGTTAAAGAAAGGTTTGTAAGGGTCTTAGACCTTTTTGTTATATAAGCCTTCCTTGCTTATAAGTAGGATAAAACTTGGACAACGTGTGTGGGCAATGAAGCTATATCTATATCCAAGATAATCATCAAGTACAGATTTCTAACACCAAGATTGGCTGTATGCTTGATATGTTATCCGGTTATGAAATCTTTTCAAAATGATTTTCACAAAATAAAATGAAATTTTAAAAAAAGTAATAACGAGAGAGAGAGTAGATGGGGGAAGCATCTTTTAATAATATTAATGTTCCAAGAGATATTGAGGAGGATACGGCATGCACCTATACTAGCAGAACCAGATTTTGGACAAGATTCTTAAGGTGGATAGTGACGCATCTAAGGTTGGCAAGTATCTCAGGTCACAAAGGGCATTAGGTTGCATATCACCTGTTGGGCTTGCATCATAGTTGTCATGGCGTCACCAAGGCCCAAAGCTCACGCCTTGGTAGTTGGGCCAAGTTAAGTGATTAAGTCATTTTTTACCCAACAGATAGATTTGTTATGTCATGTAATTTTATTACTTATTATACTTGTAATGGGTGATGGGCAAGTCATCATTCTTTATTTTCTATGTGGTGTTTATTGACTTGTTCTACTAGTTTTTAATGTCAAGTGTTTTATTTTTGAATTTTGATTGTGAAGTATTCATATAATTGTGTTTATAATTGTATTCTATAGTGTTGGTTATTATGATTTGGGTATAATGTATATAAAATTTTATTGTTCAATATACTTTTGAAGTAAAATAATAATGTATAAATTGCACATTGTTAACGACTTGTCGCCATATAGACGCCATGGCGGGTGCCTTATCGCCTAGGCGCCCTGGTGGTCAACTACCGCCGCATCTCGCCATAGCGCCGTGACAACTATGGTTTACCTATAGAATGTTGAGGACCTTCTTTTTCGCTTTTGGTTATTTTAGGGATAGGAACAATGGCCTAGGATTTTTTAGTAATGTGCATGTATTCTATCCTAAGATGTTTATGGACAGAGGATGTAACACCTAAATGCCACATTAAACATGTGTGGGACGAATTGAACTGTAACAATATATATCTCAATTCTATTACTAAGAGTATCACTTGTTATAACTTTTGGGTGAGCTTGGGGTGGGCCATCATGATCCACGTGGTGCTCTTCGGACAGTGGATTGAGTCTTGATTAGGGGCCGAACAATCAAAATGTTGAATTAAATTAGGCCCTATAGCTGAGTCATTACAAATAATATCAAAAAGTAGCCAACACATGTCGAGGATTGATAATGTGATTTGACTGAAAAATGTAGCCTGCGACTGAGTTGTACACACTATTTGGGCCTGATGAGGACGTCAAAAATTTAAGTGAGGGACGGAACATGTGGGATGGAGTGAACAAACAGATTTTTCATTGGTCGTTATATGATTGTTCAATTATTACGGGATAGAGTTGCTTCCTATCATCTCTATGGGCCTGGGGGTTCTATTTTAGATCTTGTCAGAACCGAGAGGAAGACCTCCATAAAGACATTGTTTCTTGTTCAACTGATCTGATTTGTTTGGCGGACACCCTCTCCTCCATTGCTTTATATCGTCCGTCATTCTTTTTCAATAAAAATTTCTTCTTTTATCTAAAAATTATACATCTTACTCATATAATTAGCATTGGTGATGAATATCTCTCATCTATCAAGTAAATAGTAAGCATGAAACCTGAAATGCGGAAGAGACTTTTCACCAAGACATATTCATCATGCATACATATTCCCTTACTTGCTGCCAGTTTCCATATTATGCAGAATACCACCTTTTTAGTTCTGAATGCCAATTTCATTTCTTTATTTTGCAAGCACATTGTATGGTTTGAGCCTCAAAGACAAAACCTTAAGGCACTAACCTGACCCTGGTTTTAAAGCACAAGCCAGATTATATAAAGATTGTTTGAGCATTAAGCTAAAGTTAGCTTGTACATCTTACTTCTAGAACTTGTTGTTCAACAGTCCGTCCTTCAGTGCCTTTACGCCCACCCAAAAAGGCAAGGTAGCGCATAAGCATTTTCGTAGTCTCAGTTTTGCCAGCCCCACTTTCACCACTGACTAAAATGGAGTTGCTTTTTCCCTCATTGATCATCGCCCTGATTCATTTCAATCAATTCAGTTAATTATTTGCACATAAGGAAGAAATCAGAATAAAAACAGAATACAAGGTTACCTGAAAGCAACATCAGCAATTGCAAAAACATGAGGACTCAGTTCTCCAAAAGGTGCTCCTTTGTATTGTTCCATCATGTGACCATCATACAAGTGAGGCAATCTTTGGAATGGATTAATGGCGATAAGAATACTGCCGGTATAAGTCTGCCATAATTCAGAGTAGAATATAATATCATGACACAACCGCCCATAGCTTTCTCTCGCCAAGATGGACAATAATTAGTGATGAAAAAAAGTTGAAGATGAAAATTTTCTTACATAGATTTCATTGAGTTGATATCTAGCTGCCAAATTCTGCAGGACTCCAGGCTCATGCAGATAAGATAGCTTGGTCATGTCATCAACTCCACCAGCCGGAGCTTCCTCATCCTTCGGATAAATTTTAGATAAATTTGCAACAACCTGGCCAGTAGTAGAAAAGTTTGCAAGTCATTGGAAGTTAAATAATAAAAAATGAAAGGTAAAAGACCATGTACTTGCATGAACACTACTTTATGTTGTTACTGACAAGTTTTAGCGGGTCTCTAAGCATAGAAGCTGCATAATACTGATTCCAGCAAATTATGCAAGTGGCAAAACTAAGAACAATGAGAGGAAGAGAACAAGAGAACAAGAAAAACTTACAAACAACAAACCTGACAACTGATAGACATATTTCCCTTTGCGAAGATATACTTATACAGAAACGTAAGTCCCTCCCAAAAACCCCAAAACCCAAAAAACCAACCAAATAAAGAACTATTTGTGTTACCGTTGTTTAACAGAAGATAGGAAGTCAGAACAAATATGATTTTTCTGGCTTCTTATATGGGCTATAAATGATAGTCTTGGCACTCACTCAGGAGTAGATTCCTAAATGGCTTAATATCAGCAAATAAGGAATCTAAACAAACAAAAGTGATAAGGTTAAGAGATGTAGAGTTTCTAAATTCTTTAAAAGAATTAAGAACATTATGTTAATATCTTAGATAGAAAAAGTAGGATTCATGTAGAGCAGCTCTCTCTTCCCAATGTAATTGAATTATGCTTATAATGTAAGATTGTCTTAAGCAAATTTTAGTTGTTAAAAGTTAGTAACTTATCAGGCTCTCTGAAACTGATAATCATGATGTACATGTATACAAAGCAGTTATTTTCTATTGCCTAACATTAGTGTAGTTCAGACATCCATTGATGTGTGTGAAATATATATAAATTATAAATTGCATGCAAGACCAATCTGAATCTCTCTTTCTCTCTCTCCCTCTCTCACACACACACACACGAACACACTAAATTGCAGAGAGTAACAAGGAGCTTTCAATTCTGAACTCTGTTGAACCCACTGCATTAGAATAATATAAAATTTTAGAGCATGTTTTTTATCTATCCGGTTTGACAGGAACAAGTTCTTTTGCGGGTCTTTAGATGTGCCACAATTTTCGTTTTTTGCTTAGCCTTTTATTTTTCTCCCAGTCCCTTGCATAAGTTGAATGTACATATGCAGAGTCCCCTGGTGCTTGCCTGACATTTCACTTATGTAGGGGAAGAGAGATGAATAGATACTGAAATCATAATATACAAGGGCAGTACGCCAGTACTTATTCATTTGATTGATTAATATTTGACGTAGTACGAGCTTATTTACCGTATTCCCATTAGTAGCCTGGATTTCAACTTCTTCTCCATTTAGCTTTGATACTTGTCCATCGATCCAAGCTACTGATGGGTCTTCAACCCAAACATGAGAACCAACAATAATATTCACTGCAGTACCCTGTAAAATTTTAAAAATCATCAGATCCAAAAAGCCTAAACTAGTAGGAGATGGCAACACACAGATATTCATTATATAGGAATGATAAGAGACTTTCCAGTTTCATCTCATAAAGTTAGTAAATACAAATATCTGTTTAAGAAAATAAGTTAGCTAATCCAAATATAGCAAGCTATGCTTTGTCTGTTCCCATCCACATATCGGTAATCTAGAGGTATAAATTAAATGTAAGTTGAATAGATGATGGTTAGGAATGTCAAAACATCAACCACCATGTCTTTGGCATTAATAGTATGTCTGGTGGCTACGTGAATTAGTTTAGAATTTGTTGCCTAGAAATCTCATTTTTATTTGTCTACTGAATTAGCAGTTGAGCTTTTCTCCTATCTTCTTGTATTGTTATGTCTCATTTTCATCCGTGAAATCAAGATTCTTAATTTCTTCTTTAACTCTTCCATTAGCTATTCAATAAAATTGTCAATTACTGTTATGATACTTGGAGAAGACTATATATATATATATATATATATATATATATATATATATTGTCAGACCTGTTTTCACGCCTCACAAAGTGTGATGAAACCAAAACACATAGTATTTGGTTTTATTTTAGAAGAAAAAAATCTTAACTGATAAAAGATACAGGACGAGAGGACAGTAAGTCCACTCTAAAGAGATAAGTGAAGAACAAAAAAAGTATAGCTCTCCCGTCCCTACATAAATCTGAAATTAAGGTGCCCCGAAAATGCTACCATAGCTGAGAGCCATGCAAGAAAATGACTCGGTCTCTCAAACCAGTGGAAAGCTAACTGTGTTTCCCTAAAGAGTCTCACACTTCATTTTGTTCAAATCTCACACAAAACTGGAAAAGAATTACTTACAAAGCACTTTGTTATCCTTACTCTTCCCATACCCCTATATTTGATCATCAAAAATCCCCTTCATAAAGAAGGGAACCCTAAGCTTTCTCAAACAAACCAAAAGAATAATGCATAGGCTCCAAGTAACAAGACAATGCAGGAAGAAATGAGAATGAGTATCACTATTCTGCAAACCATAACACATATGCCCAGAAGCAGAGCTTAAAAGTTATACATACTGGATAAAAGCCGTTAGTACTAAGACAGTTAAACTGAAGGGGCAGTTTTTCGTTTTAGTCTATTAATGACGGTAGAGAAGCTCCAGTTATTATGTTTCACTCCTCTCTGAACTCTAGTTTAAATTTTTCACAAGGGTACTAATGTAGATAATTTCAGTTATTAATGTCCAGTGAAATAGTAACTAAAACAGGGAAGAGCCTAGCACCAACTCTCCTGAAGTCATCGACTGCCATACTCCAACAAGATTCAAGTAATTGCTCTAAATTTATAGTAGCCATGCCTTGCATGTAATTTGGACCAACACGCCCCAGCCCACAGCCCCCAGCCCCCACCCCAATAACCCCAACTATTCCTTCTTAACATAAGTTACATTCAATAAACATAATATTTGGTTTAGTCATACTTTCCCATCCAAACACATTCTCTTTCTTTTCTTAACAAAACTACCAATGCTGATGGTCTAAAACCCAACAGTACTTCTATATTAGGATTCCCAATCCCATAATTCCATTCCAATACATGAAATTTTCTACAATCTCTCGTGAAATTTTTCGTATATCCCAAAAGGCATGATAACCAAATCAAGAGTTAATTTGGACAATGAAAATATTAATTTAGTTACAAAAAATAAATTAATGCAGATGTACATAGTTAAAAGAGACATACCATTGTAATTTCGCATGAAAAGCTCGACTATATCGTCTTCTTCAAATACTAAACATCATCAACAACCATTTTGGTCTTAATAATCTGAAAATTGATATTTACCAAAATGTTGGGGGGGTTGGGTATTCTCGGAGCTGGAAATAATGGCTCCGTCGTAGAATTGGGAAATCGCCGGCGATTGAACGAACGATCGGATTTGGGTAGATGGTGGTGAAGTGGCCGTTGATTGGTGAAGTGGGTGTTGTTGTGGTTGTGGATTGACATTGTTTTCTTGAAGATATCTACAAATTCGGAGCCGTTGAATCCTTTCGCCCGCTTTCTGTGAGCTTCTTGTGGCTCCCTTTGTCTCCTCTTTCCTCTATTTCTCTCCTCTCTCCTCTGGTATACGTTTTTGGCGGGGGAGAGAGACATGTAACGGTGTGTTTGGATGTTCATTAACCTTACAGTCAGTTTTAAATGGACGAAAGAGAAAATTACGAAAATTTAAGTTTTTTATATAATCTTTTTTATTTTTTGAAGTTTTTTGTTATCATATTCGTCATAAAAGAAAAGTACAGATGATAATTATGAAAAAAAAATCATCACAATAAGTTTTAAGTCTTTTTTTATATATATATAAACTTAGTAACAACAACTTGAAGAATATATATATAAACTTAGTAACAACAACTTGAAGAATATATATATATATATATATATTTTTTTTTTTTTTACTTTTTTCTATCTTAGTTTAAATTTTTGAATTTCTTAACCTGTGCCCTAAGGGCACATGCTAAGCACACGGTTCAAGAGAATATTCTCTTGAACTGTGTGCAAATTCTCTTGAACTTGGTGCAGATGCAAAAATTAAGGGAATATGCACACAATTTAAGAGAATATTCTCTTGAATTGTATGTTTAACATGTGACATTAGGGCACATGTTAAGATGACGCATAAATTTTTAGCATTTCTCCCTATAAAAATAAAAAATAAAATTTTGTTTTAATTTTAAAATGAAGAGACTATTAAATATATTCTATAAAATTTTAACTATTTATCAAAAAGAAAATATAAAGTAATACTCCTTTCGGATTATAATTAATATAAGACATACATGACAATAATAAAACTTTATTATAAAATATTCCCTCCGTCCCAAATTAATTGCATTTCTAGGACTTTTAAAAGTCAAATTGACTATTTTTAAAAATAATCTTTTTACTATTTTTGCTAACATATAGGTGAAGATATTATAACCAAAAGAAAGTATATACAATTTATTACTAATTTCAATTTTTATAATTTTAGAAATATATTTATATATGCTTAATTATTAATTTTAAAAATAGTCAATTTGACTTAAAAAAGTCCTAGAAAAGCAATTAATTTGGGACGGGGGAGTATAATGACAAGATTATTGTTAGATATACATGCTCGTAAATTCATTTTCTCAACATTTTACTTGCTCGTAAGCTTTTAAATTTTATATTTATCGATATAAATATTATATTAAGCAACTAATAAAATAAATTATTGTAATAATTATGTCGGGTTGTTAAAAATAAATGTTTTGTCATGTGGACGTGGAAGTGAGTGACTCAGTTTTCTTTTAAGTCGAATCGGAGTCTAACACGGCGAGACAACCAGGTTCCTCGTTCCGCTGAAGTGTGAGAATCTGCACTGTATTGCTCCTCCATTAAAATTCCCAGGAAAGGTCAAAATTTTGAAAAAGAAGAAACCGACCTAAGATTTATAATCCTTTTTAAGGCTCGGAAAAGGTGGATAAAAGGTGAGTGGAACAGTTGAGCAAAGAATTCACGTATCTAAATAGAGAATTCCCAATTTCCCATTTCGTAGATCAGAGGAATTGATCGATTAGTGACAGAGAGAGAGAGAGAGAGCCAGTAAATTTATGTAATTTTATAGTATATAGAATTGACTCAGATTGTGAATAATTCAATACAGATTTTTCAGGGTGAGCATATATATATATTGAGAGAGAGAAGAGATGTCCCCATCTTCATCTTCCTCATTCACTAGCAAAGATTCCCATATTCAAACTCTAACCCTAACCCTAATTCCTGGCCTCCCAAACGACCTTGCGGGATTAATCCTCTCATTTATTCCCTACTCTCACCATGCCCGTCTCAAACCCACCTCCAAATCATGGAAAATCTTCTTCTCTTCCAAAACCCTAATCTCTCTCCGCCAGAAGTCCAAGCTCTCTCTTTCTCACCTCATCTGTATCTTCCCTCAAGACCCTTCTATTTCCTCCCCTTACCTCTTTGACCCTCAAAACCTAGCTTGGTGCCCTCTCCCACCAATGCCCTGCAATCCCCATGTCTATGGCCTCTGCAATTTCACTTCCATTTCCATTGATTACCACTTGTATGTTCTAGGTGGGTCACTTTTTGACACCCGCTCCTTTCCCATGGACCGCCCATCGCCATCTTCCTCCGCCTTCCGCTTCGACTTCCTCACCCAGCAGTGGGATTCTCTTTCCCCAATGCTTTCGCCTCGTGGGAGCTTTGCCTGTGTGGCAGTCCCTAATTCGGACAGGATTCTTGTTGCTGGAGGTGGGTCTCGTCACACTATGTTTGGTGCTGCAGGGAGTAGGATGAGTTCTGTGGAGATGTATGATATTGGGAAAGATGAGTGGGTGGCATTGGATGGGCTGCCACGGTTTCGAGCTGGGTGTGTTGGATTCTTGGTTGGGAATGGGGAGGAGAGAGAATTTTGGGTTATGGGCGGATATGGTGAGTCTAGGACTGTTTTGGGAGTGTTTCCAGTGGATGAGTATTATAGAGATGCTGTGGTGATGAAGATGAAGAATGGTGGGAAGTGGAGGGAGCTTGGGGATATGTGGCAAGAAGGGGAGAGGAGGCGGCTGGGGAGAATTGCTGTGGTTGAGGGTGAAGACTGGGATGCTCCTGGGATTTTCATGCTTGACAAGAGTGACATCTTCAGGTTAGTTTGCATTTTTTTGTCTGTGAATTCTGAAGATGCGAGTAATTATTCATTTATTTGACTGCTTACATTTTGTCGTTTGTGCTGTTCTGAGCTGGGTATGATTTGTTTATGCAATCAACATAATGAAAAGATAATAACTTGCTACTCATTTGGGTTTGAATTTTTTTGTTAAGTATTTATGATGTTATATGATTGCCTTCTCCTCAAGGGAGTCCTGCAGTAGTCTTTTTAAGTCACTTGGCTTTAGAATTGGGGTGGATTTTGGACAGACTAGTGTTCATGTGTTGTTGAGTGAACTTAGTAGTTTATTTTGAGATTGTTCTGGTTGGTGAACTTCCTGTTCTTAGTTCGGGAACATGGAAGTACTGTTATTTTTTTAAATGAGATTGCACCAAAAACTCAATGTTGACAAAGGTTGAGAACTTGGAGTCATCATTAACAACAAGTTAAACATATCAATTTGGTAATTCTTAATGAGTATACATGTCATGATACATTCATATTTGTGTCATAACCTCAGCCATCTCAGAGGCTGGTAACATGACTGATCCCTAGATGTGTTCTTCGATGATGAGTGTAGTGAGAGCATTTCTTTCCATTGTTGTGATTTACTATGAATACTATGCACACACCATTTACAAGAGTTTCAATTTCCTCATCAGTCATCATCTTTACAGATAAAAAAACGATACAAAGACTATGGAATATATTTGGGAATAGATGAATATTTCTAGAGAATCAGTACATATTTTTGTTTTATAAGTGAGTATCAGATTATCAGTATATGTTTGTACTGCTTAAAGAAATTTAGTAGTTTAAACATGGGTATACTGGTTGATCTTGAAATGTGAATTTTCTCAAAAGGTTTGTGTAAGAATATTGGATGCATTTGTTTAAGGAATTGGTCTTCTTCAAAAACTATCACTGCTAAGTTTACATTTCGTAGATCATAACTACACTACCAGCTTGTTCACTTGGCTGGTAGTTATGTGATTGTATTTAGAAATTATAATAGGAATTAGGAAAGACTTATTTATATTAGTTTCTTGTTCATCCAAATTCGTTTATTTTTCAGTCTGGTTTTCACTTTTGAGGTGATTGGTATTTTTTGGTTTTTCTCCTTGTGCGTACTATATACTCACTGTGAACATGGGAACCGCTCCTCTTAAATGGTTTTCTTTAATAGTTATTACTTATTAAAAAAAATGTTTGCTATTTTTGATTGTACTTAGAGCAGTGACGTCAGGCTTTCACCACTGCAACACGCAGTGACCCATGTACTTGGTATACATGGAGTAGTAACCAGGTGGGGGATATCACTCTACTTCATAATTTCATGAGTGGGGGATGTCGCTAGATTTCATCATTTTTTCAAGTACAAGTATGGCAGTTTACTACTGCAGTTGCTTTGGCTTGTTCGATGAGAGTATTGTTTTTGCAACATTGTCAATGGGTTTTATCTATTAGTTTGTTATCTTTTTTTTTTTCTTTTCTTTTCTTTTCTTTTTTTGGGTTTGTTGAGATTCATCTGATTTTTGTCTGATTATACAACAGGTATGACATGTCTTCAAACCGTTGGTGGAAGGAGACAAATGTACCAAGAAAAGCCACAGATGAATCTTCAATTGGTTTTGTTGCTTTGGATGGAGAGCTGCACATGTTAAGTCTTCTGAGTGGAATTGATTCAACTGAGAGCCGTAGGTCAAGACAGAATAAGAGGTCAGCAACATTATTCGTACAGATATATAATCCTAGAAGGAAGACATGGAGATCCCTCATCACAAAGCCACCTTTCAGCCACCCTCTAGATCTCAAAACTGCAGTCATGTGCACCATTCAACTGTAGATTTAAAAGCATTTTCTGTTGTGCAATGCTGTTAATTTTCTTTTTTAAAAAACAGAGGTTAGTTCGACTCATATAACCTGTGTTCTGTGCTGTTATATGCCACTGTATAGCTTGATGAGGATGATTGTCTTTGAAAAAACCTTATTGTATTGGTGGTTTAGCAACGATATGTACATGGAGAAAGTAAATAAACATGGATTTGTACATCTTATCGAGTGTTGAGCATAGTTGTCACGGCGCCATGACGAGATACGGCAGTAGTTGACCGCCAAGATGTCTAGGCGATAAGGCGCCCGCCATGACATTCATATGGCAACAAGTCGTTAACAATGTATAATTTATACATTATTTGTTTTACTTCAAAAGCATTGTCGACAAAAAATTTTATATACATTAAAACTCAAAACATAATATCTAATATTATGGAATACAATTAAAAACACAATTATATAAATATTACACAATTAAAATTCAAAAATAAAACATTTAACATTGAAAACTAGCAAAACAAATTAACAAACATTACGTAGAGAATAAAGGATCGACCAAGTCAACAATCATCACACGTTACAAGTCTAATAAATAATAAAAATTACACCATATAGCTAGTCCATGGGTTATGATGAGACATGGGTACAAAATGACTTAATCACTTAACTTGGGCCAGCTACCAAAGGGTAAGCCTTGGCTCCGTGTCCAAGGCGTTGCCTTGTTCTTCTCTAGCGCTAGGACGCCGACGCCATGACAACTATGGTGTTGAGTGAAAGTTTTCCAATCTCCTTTCTTACTTGCATATAAGAGGCAAGCCTAGTTGATTGCCACTTACAATGTAATCATGATATTGCCCCTGCACTCCACATTGAATGCTGAAGATTGTATGCCATTTACTGCATGTATTCCAGTCCTTAAATAACTTAAACTTACTGATCTTAAAATCTAAGACTCATCGAAGGACAAAGATTGTAGGAGCAATAGTGAATAAGAAAGCGAGGCATAGATTAATTAGATTTACCTCGAACATTTCTTATTATGTAGATATTGCACAATGATCATAGTTTTTAGACTTTAAATTCCCTGAACTAACTTACAGAATGAAGAACCTACCTGCTAATGATAGATTTGCCTTTCTTACCTGAGGCATCTTTTCCATATTCATAAATATCTTGCACTCTGGGTAATGCAGGTGAATGTCTCCATAAACAACATGCAGTCTACTTTCTCCATCACGAAAAAAAAAAAAGAAAAAAAAAAGAAGCAACTTATCTGCAATGGTAGTAAAACCGGCTAAAATCAGTTCACTAGGCCAACCAACCAACAGTTTTTAAAAGTTGCACTATTGCATAAGTCATGTTCCCTCCTAAACATGAAACTACCATGTCATAACTAATAGATCAGCAAAACATTAGTTACCCTACCATTAAGATTCTCCGGTGAGTCTTGATGTTTGACAGCCCTGGGTCCTATCTTCGCTTTTTAGTTCTACACAAGCATCTCTCAGCCAAAAGTCCTACATAGTCACATTAAGGTCCTTGCCTTCACGATTTGCCACCATGATCTTTAACAGACTCTGTAATCCCATTGTCCTCTTTCTTTGAACTTCCTGCCACCTTGCTTGCACCCTGCCAGCCCTCCCCAGAAGTGCTTAGACCAAAATTAGGAAACACCGCAGTCCCACCACTTCCCAAACTGCTCTCGCTCTGTAGTGAGTGGCCTCCACAAGTCCCAGCAGAGCTGATGCCAAGCTGGCTCTGCAAGGCTGCTTGTTGCTGAAGTGCCAAATATGGCGGCTGCTGACCATAAAACATAGACGGACGAGCTGCTATTGCCATTACTGGATGTGAAACCATCTGTTGGGATTGTTGGTGTTGCATATAATTCATGCCTGCCTGTATTACCCTTATTGAGTGAGAATTGTGAATAATAAATCATATACATCACCATATGTTGTCCCTATATTACAAGTTCTTGGTACTATAGGATGCGTGATAATCATAATGAGCAGCAGAGATTAAGAGCTGTTGTGCGGTTATTCAATGGACACAATTCATTCAAATTTTGTACCTGAGCGTATATAGAGGAGGAGGGCGGTGGTTGGCAATCAGCTATCGCAGCCAGGTACATAAGGTTATGCTGAAGCCTAGCTTGGTTCCTGCAACGAAGGAAAAATGGTTTTAATATAGAAACAATAGAATTAATTGTGTTATCCTACGAGGGCTAGAGGGAAACGAACTCCAGAGTTTAAAGTTATAATGGTGTGACTTACTCTGCACATTCACCGAGTTTCCCTGAATTTTGGTTCTCAAGAATTTTCAAGATCAACGACTTGTTCTCATCCAGGTACTGCACATCACATGCACATCCAATAAAATAGTGGAGTGATTAGTTAAAGGGGAAATCGATGATTCCTTGTAAAGTTCAAAGACAAAATAAAGATTAGAAATTGGACGAAATTAAGATTGTTAATTGGAAAGAGAATAAGATACACTATAGGATTTCTACAGAAATATGATGCTTTTCAACTAGTACAATTAGTTTCTTTGATTGTTCAAGTGGATGTTGAAGAAACAAATTTCATGTTAAAAATATATGGGGAAAGTATTTGCACAAGTTCCCTACCTGATCCCTTTCAACATACTAGAAATTGCTCCTCTCAACTCTGCCTAGCATAGTATATAAGCTCAACTGAGGTGAGTAATAAATTTGCAGGAAACCACATCAACCTGTTTTGTTTACAGAGTTTATTGATGGTTCCTTAAAATCAAATAGGTGATCCAGAAGCCCCCCCGAGGGCCCCAACCAAACACACAAGAAAACGAAAATCAAGAACCAGAATGTATCAATACAAGATCTCAATTAAAAAAATTGGAGACAATAGTTAATGTAGACCATTAGCCTTGTATACATGATAATTAAAAAATAAAATAAATAAATAAATAAATAAAATAAAAGGAGGGATTTAGAGAGAGAGAGAGAGAGAGACCTGTTGGATGTGATGAGTAGTGATGGTGGTGGTGTTAAAAGCCCCATGAGTGGGCTGCTGTTGCTGCTGCATGAGCTGTTGCTGCATTCTTCTTCTTCTTCCTTTTCTTCTTCTTCTTCTTCTTCCTTCTTCCTTCTTTCTTCCCCCTGTTTAATTTGTTTTGATGAGCTACTTTTAAGTAGGTAGCACATTTACTAAGAATCAAAAAAGAAAGAAAAGAGAAGACAAGAACATTATACCTTTCTTTCTTGGGATCCTCCTTCCCTCCCTTCAAAGTCACAGCTCTTCTATCACTATCCTACACATTAGCCACGTGTGCATATTAGTGTTTGTCAGTGTATGTGTATATAGTATAGAGAAATACCAGAGTTGGGAGTTTTAAGGCCTACATACTTATAACTAATATTCGGAAATTTTTTTATATTCATTTTAAGAATATATTTCATCTTAAGGTTTAAAGAGAGAGATCCGGAAAAAGAGAGAATTAAAGGAAAAAATTAATATCTTTAATTCTCTTTAGTATATGGTGGATTCTGATTTTTTTTACTAAGAATTAGATTCAAACATGTAATATCTTACATTTAAAGATAAAAAAAAAACACAAAAAAAAAACTCTATTACTAAATTATTACCTTTAGGCTTTAGTCTTACTGTTCACATTAATTGAATGAGTCCAAAAACATTTTACACAATGTAGGTAACCTACACTTATTATTATTATTCTTTCCGTTTCATAACAATAGTCGCTTTAATTTTATACACATGAATTAAGAAATTCATTTAATACTATCACTTAATAGTTAAAATTTGTATAAAATTTTATAAAAACTACTAATACAAAAACAAAAATTTATTAAGACAACGAGAGAATGAGGGATAATATAAAAAAGTAAAAAAATTATTATTCTAAAAAATTACAAATGACAAATAAATTAGAATAAATTTTTTTCTTAAAAAATCTATTATTATAAAAGTGAGGGAATATATTTTAGTTAGCGTAAGATTGTCGGATCTTGGGAAACCTCGAAGTTGGGATAGTTAGTTCTGCCCACATCTTTATTCTTTACTTTACGAGGTTAGAATGGTTTCCCCTTCACTCAACAAAATTCCACAAGATAATACTAGTACTGCTTCTTTTTATTCCTTTTTAATTCACGTTTTAACTTTTAAGAAAAAATATAAAAATTAATAAATATGATTAATAATTTAATATTTATCTCAATATTATTCTTATAAAATTTATTTTAAAAAAATAAGAAATTAATATTTAATATAAAAATAATATTAAAAGTTAAGTCATTAATATTTATTTGAAAACCACAATGAAGTTATTTGAAGGGAAAAATGTAAAATCAAACTCATAATCCCATTGGTTGTACTGGAAACCACAATGAAGTTATTTGAAAGGGAAAATGTAAATTAAATCAAACTTATAATCGTGACTAAATTCGTGAGAAAAAATTTGTATGGCTCGTGATAATTAGAATTTGTTTCAATTTGTTTCAAATTCATTACAGACTCATTTAAAAATTTATGATTAAATATATTAATGATAGAGACCTCACTTTCTAGCTAGTATAATGTGATAATTAGATGTATTCTATCGCTTTCCATGTCATCGAAATGCGAAATCATCATTTTCAAGTAGATTAATGATTGTTTAAATTGCGGCCATTCATTTATTGAGTAGTTGGAAGAAGAGAAGGATGTACTAATTCATTACAATCCATCATCTATATATGCGACTTAAATTATCCAAACCGAAAACAAACAGATAAATTGGTAAAATTACAAAACTATACTCAGTAAGTAGGTTGGTGAGGGTATATTATATTATTATTATGACTCAATATTATACATACATATATATATATACACACACACACTTGTGGAATGTGTTGTGTACTTGGTGGGATTATTGGAGTAGTATATTAATTCTGTCCGCGGATATTGAATTCCATTCCATTCCATTCTTTTGAAGCATGTCGCGTAAAGCCTTATCCAAGTACTACTACGTAAGACGTGGAGGAGATTTTTATAAATTCAAACCAACGATTCGTTCAATATTTCTAAGCTTAAAATAAATGAATATTCAAAGTCCATCTAGCTAGCTAGCTCTACATTCCCACTCCTCACAAAACTTAACGTACATTAGAGGGAATATATATGTACCTAGCTAGTCCCCATTCATTCATTATAATACCAAGTTAAAACATTAGAAATTAATTAATCAAACTTGTGAATATTTGAGTAACGCTACCACGTATGATATTGTAATGCACTTCCGAATAATTTTGATACAAATTTTTTGAGCACCAATGATTATCTCACGTGAAAATTTTGAAGTATTCAAGGCTTAAATCTATATACTACACGCATGAAATCAAAGCACATACGAGTGCCTTGGGAATTAGGTAATTTGGGCGACAAGTTAAATCTATATGGCTTAATTCAACAATTCAACTGTATGACTTATTCAATTTCAGCAAACCCTACTAGTCCACCGTCAAACTTCATGCATCATATTAAATAAATATATATATATATATATATATATATATATATATATATATATATATATATATATATATATGCTGCTACTACTACTTTATCACCAAAAAGTACAAGTCATCATACATACCAAAAAAATCCATTTAAATAGCACATCGCTCCTCATTTATTCTCCACAATTTTTCTCAAACTAGTACTCGATCTTTGCCTTGGTTAAAAAAAGATGGGAAAAAATCTAAGCATTATTTTGGGCAATATAGCAGTATTACTTCTTGTTCTAACCATGATAAAACCACATGAAGCTTGCAGACTTTTAGATGAAGAAGAAGAAGAATTATGGAGAAAAACAACAAATAAGAATATTAATCTTCATCTACAAGCTCTGCCCAAGGGTGATCCGGTTGGCCCTCCTGCACCCAATGGCTGCACCAACATCCCCGGGAGCGGAGGAAAACGCTGCGTGATCAACCAGAAGGGCTTCGCCGGACACACTGCGGCTCTTCCTCCTCCTCAAGCATATCCACAGTTCATGACTCAATTTGGTGTTGCTTCTTAGCCTTAATAAATAAATAAAGTCCTCTAGTGAGGCCGCCTAACAATAACCAAATAGAAATTAGCAGCATGAAAACCAAATGGATATAATTCCTTCTGATTATATTTTAGTTTCTTAATTTCATTCTTTAATTTTTTTTTTTACTTGTACTTAAATCTCATTCTTTGTCTGTAGGTTGCAATTGTATTTTTTTTTACTTCAATATATAACTTTCTTTTTCCCCCCTCTCTCCATGCATCTATCCAATGGCTAAAGTATAGCTATATATGGCTCATTAATTCTTTATATATATATATAGACACACACACACACACATACTAATTAAGTATAGTATGATTAATATGAATAACTGAAATAAATAAATAAAAGGATAAGCAATTATATATTGTGAATTAATTCAATTTATATTTTGTCTTTTGCAAAGGGTTTTATTATTATTGTTTCTCCTTGCGTAATGCATAAAATTTATTTAATTTTTTTACCGTGAACGCGTAGTCAGTCGCTAGCAAACTGACCTTAAAATGTATACAATATATAATTACCAATGCACACACAGTATTGTAGTAGTAGATACACAATTTCATAGTAAATTAACTATGTGTGAGCAACCTATGAAGGTGCTTAATTAATTGTATTAAACCAAAGAGCCAATAACATTAACTAACTCCTCCACTGTTTTTGATTAATATATATTTAACTTTTTATAGTCACCATGCACGTCTAACGGTCTAAGTCACTCAATATTCCCGTTGCCTGACCTTTTAATAAAGATGTCAAAAAAAGATGCGGTTGTATATGGTTGAATAAAGTTGAACTTTAACAACTATTCCAAAAGAAGCTAGACGTCGCTCAAAGTTCCAATTTATTTATTTTCAAGATTTATATATAGAGGTGAAGAAAATCGTGTATTAATTATTAATTAGTTTATTACACGTTTAAATTATTTTTCTAACAACAAAACAGTCTTGATAGGAAAATAAGGCCTCTTTTTTTTTTCTTCTTTATTATAATATTTATGTCATATCCCAAAGGTATAAATCCTTAATTCGTTGTCTTTGAGCTAGTTTCAAACATGGAGTCTGTCAAACTAAAGTTTTAATTTTGAATGCCAGACTTTTCTTTTGACTTTCAACATTTAATAGTGAACCAAGTTAAGAAATACATACCCAGAACTTAGAAAATGGTATGTATAAAGCGAAAAAATGGAAAATATTTGGAAATTAGAAAATCTTTAGAGACTTGCCTATATATGTCTATCATGTTTTGAAAAAGTATATTAATAGTCAGGTCAAATTTTAGGCTAGTGATAATGTCAAAACAATTATTATTATACAAATGTCGTTGAAAATTTAAAATATTATCAAAATAAATGTAAAAATGTCATTAAATACATATTTACACTGACAACATAAATATTATTTTAACATTATCAACGGCCAAATTTTATTTTGTTAGTATTACCTAGCTACACTTTTCATTTGTCAAAAATATTCCTTTTTCTTTTTCCCTATGTTCTCACTGCCCACAAAGAATGCTAATATTCCCACTAGAAAATACTAACATTTCGGGGACAGCAAAAACCGACCTTAACCATGAGGTGACCATCCAATTAGCGACGGACGGGACGGTGTTTAATTTTTTTTCCATTAGGAGTATGCAACAGCCTACTATAAAGAATTGTTCCGTCACTAATAGCGGTATGCTGATATAAATTTAATTAGTTTTTGTACAAATAAGTGAAATATACTACTAATTACCATTCAAAACTTCGATCAATTTATATGAAATTTGAATTAGATTTGCAATATATACTATTATTTGAACATAAATTTACAATATATATATATATATATATATATATATATATATCCCCTTACTAAATATCACTCAACAATTTATCAAGACGAACTCTCAAAATATATGTTAAACAGAAAAGTCAAATAAAATCAACCATCTATCAGTGAGTCAGAAAATATAAATCAACAACCTTAATCCCAAATTCAAGACATATATAATTATCTAAAAAAGACTAATTCATAGGTCTATTCAGTTTGTTTGAACAAAATCAAACAGCAATCCATCTTCATCCCTCTCCCTCTCCAGTTAAATGTGCATTCCTGCAGGTAAGAGAAAGAATGTTAACTCAAAAAATATAATCCAAGCCAAAACCAAATAACTGTCGATTCCCTATATCTATTTTCTTTTACCCTCTCGCGAAATCCAAGTAAACCAATTTTCAACTATCTGAAGTAAATATAAGAGAATTTCATATACACCCTGAAACTAAATCGTCACAAGAAAATAGAATAAGAGGCTCTGCCAAAAGAGTTCACAAAGTTTAACTGAATTTTGTTCCATCACAGAGTAAACTAGTCTGGCCGAAAAACAAGCTCGCTAATGGACTTCATATACAGAGCATATCAGTTAAAACAAGTTGACGTGTTGAGACAAAGCCTAGTTGTTAGTTATGAAATGATGCAGAAAACATAGCAAACATTGATGATATAGAATTTAGGAATGAAATTAGCATTCTAATTCATACCTTTTAGATTAGTCATTCCTATTTTCGATAGGGAGTTGAAAACTGAATGAATCCGACTTCTCCAATAATTTTCATATTACTTCATACATACATGCTCCTACTATTTATATCATTAACCACTAACTTACAATAGGCTATCTTGCACAAAACTTGGGGAAGAGAAAAAAATAAAATAAAATAAAATAAAATCTTAAGGTTTACTTAATTCGCATCAAGGCACTTGGACCTTGTACTTTGCTTAAGTTTCCTCAAGGCCCTTGGCCTTACAGATTCAGTTGTAACGGTCAGTTTCTACTGCTCCATTCCGATCTCAGTTCACTCTTCAAATCACTTGAGCGTCATTCCAATCTCAATTAGCTCTTCTACTTGAACTATATTCAAATCTCAATTCACTCTTTTAAATCACTGAATCAGCTTTTGGGTAATAAACTGAATTACCAGCCACTGAATTTAAACTATCAACACATGCATACAATGATACACTTCCATAAGAAGCATTTGTAACATTTTAAACTCAGGCTACTGAAATTCCTTAATTTGGCCGTTATATAGCCTGGATGACATGGAGTAACATCTATGAGGGATAAAACCAAATTAAATGTGGCCAAGATAACTCAGGCATCTCAAAAACCTAAGCAGGAAATGATGAATCATTCCAAAGGAATCTGAGACTTTTCATAATCCAGTCTAAGAGGCATGCCTGAGAACTTAGGGGGTTTGTTTTCCCTTTGGTTGTGCTTTATAGTGTAAAGCCTGGTTTACCTTCTTCAATTCATAAATAGTTTGTTTTTTACTAATATATGCATTCTAACACCACTTATAAGAGTGCTCGCACTTCATGAAGTATTTGCTCAGAGGAGAGGAAACTAATAGTTCATTTTATCAAAAGCAATTTGGTAAGGTACCATAAAATGTTGCAACAGTGTAGATGCTACAAATGATGAGTTGCGCCATTAATTTTTTTCATGAACCAGCTCAGGTAGTAGTTACACCAGAAGGAAATCTCGTCTGAATTTGTTTCAACTTAATTCACAGAATAATAGGATGCTGAATTGAATTGAACTAAACTGCAATTAACAATAATTATACACCAGTAAGAACATACTCCTACATAGTCTTTGCTAAAAAGGTCCAAACTCCAACAGTTCATCTGTCTTCACCTAAACATTAGTTCATTATGTTGTCACCTAAATCATGAATTTATTTTCATCAGGCTCTTCAATAGAGTGAACATTCAAAATATTATAACATGCTACATGGCCTTATAAGCTCACCAACAATTCACAAAAAACTATAAATAAAAAATCGACTGATGAAGTAAAATCAGAAATATGAAGCAAAATCAGAAATATGAAGCAAGAAGTCACATCATAATCAAATGTAAATATAACCAAGGGAACAGTATAACTTATTCCCATTTCAACAGGCAAATACAGACATAAGTGAGTATTCCTAATTTTACACAATGGGATACAGAGCATGAGTGAGATTGTCTTACAGATGCAACTTTACAGCTGGATCATATTGAAAGAGCGGTAGATATCTTCTCCTTCAGTTGCTCAGCACTACCGCCTTGAGTACGGATAGAGAATGTATGAACAATCTCACCATTGTCAGTTGTGGAGACACTAGAGTCATGAGGTATAACATCATGTTCCCTAAGCGTCTTTATGACTCCAGACACCGGGTGAGCATCCAGTGGGCAGCTCACTCGTACAACTGCATTTTCTTGTGTTGTGTGAAAATCAATTTCTGGAATAGCGCACTGTTTTTGATTATTGTTCACCACATCCTTTTCAGTTTCCAAGATCCTTATCTTCGATTGAAGATCAGTGATATACGAAATTGCATCACCAAGCAAAGAGGCCTTGTCCATTTTTGAGATGTTAGGGACAACTGCTCTTAATGCATAGAATCTCTGGTTAAGCTTCTCACGTCTCTGCCTCTCTGCCTCCACATGATTCAATGGTTCTTCCCTACCGTTAGCAGGCTTTCTACCTCTCTTTCTAGGTTTCCGCTCATCAGCTTGAAGTAATGAATCATCCTTACCTTGTTCCAAATTAGAAACTAATGCTTGTGAATTCAAACCCCCAAGAATTACTTGATTCATCTGTGGGAAGAGCTTTGATTCACTATCATTGCTCCGGTGCCCGTTTGAAGAGTTCCCATACACTTGATTAGTACCTATTGTTTGTAATTCAAATGGATCTGAAGGATAACACAAGTCTTCCTCAACCTTGGGTGAAAAATTTATACTGATTGGACCTGACTTAGCACCACCTAGACTGAGTTCTTGCCCAAATATCTTCGGCAACACTTTTGCCCGGACAGCATGAGATTTCCCAAATAAGGATTTCACCATTTGAATCAAGTTCTGATCTTCCGGAATAACCTTGCTGGAACCAAGCTCCACTACTCCCGACTTTAATGGAACAAACACAACTGTCTCGAGTCTAGCCAATTTTGCTAAAAATGATCTCGACTGATAGTGTTCTAAACTACTTTTCATGTCAGAGACCCAAATTAACCTACTTGAATTAAATGACTGAGAAGGACTGGAGGGCTTATCAAATGGAAACGAATAATACATGGATGTTAGATAAAACATCTCCACATCAGAAACTGAATCAAATTTTGCTGCAAAATTATCTTCCCCAGATCCCCTGAAACAAGCGTGGAGCTTGTCAAGCACCCGCTTCTTGTTATCACCTTCGGATTTTCTATCCTCAGCTTCACCTCCCTTAGATTCTCTACAATGTCCATCACCCCAAACTAAAGCCGATTTACCCGATTTCGAACTACAAACCTGCCAGAAAACCGCATAAGTCCAATTAGACCCCTCAAGAATCTTGCACAGCCCCTGCTGCAGTCCCAAATCCCCAGCTGGAGCAGCAAACTCTGATAACACGTTATTTGAAGCCGACCAAACCAAGTATTCAAAAGCTTCATTTCCCAACACACCTTCCACCAAAACCTTGTCCTCTTCTTTCACCCAAAATTTCTCCCCCATCTTTCAACAGCTCAAAAAAGCCTTTTTCCCCAACAACTTGGAGGCCAGTTTATTAAAAAAAATTACAAAACAAAGCTTTAAATCCACAACTACTTGGAGGCCGGTTGTCAAAAAAGTACAAAACAAAACTTTAAATCCACAATTACTTGGGAGGCCAGTTTTCATAAATCAGAAACCATAAACCATAAAATCTTGTCTATAAACACAAAGGGTTGCCCTAATTCCAGCAGCAGATCCAAGAAATTGACACAAAACTATAAAATTTTGAACCTTTGATACTTGGGTATCACTTTGAACTAACAGAAATCCTAAATTCTTGAACTTTCTGCTATTGGGTATCTTTTTTTATACATAAAAGAACTGCTACAAGTTCTTATTGATAAATACACAAAGAAATTATACATAAAAAAAGAAACTTGAGCAGCAACAGTTACCTGAAACTATGATGGATCTGAGCTAAGTTAAATGAAGGGTTGGTCGCTCATGTTTCATGTGACTCCAACGAACACTTGGCCATGCTTTTTAAGATCTGAGCTCACTAATTAATCGCTTAACTTCTGAAACTATTTAAAATTCCTATTTCTGTCTTTGTTATCACCAGTCTTGAGCCACTACTGGCCAACACATTTTAAGGAAGAAACCCATTTGTCCGAACAACTATGACTGGGTGGCCACAATCAGCGTGTAACTTGTAAGTAAGGCGGCTCTAATTTTGACGGATTAAAAATAAAAATACAGTATATTTTAATTTTGAAATAAAATTAATATTATTTTATTAATAAAAATTTATTTTGTTTTAGATAATTCACTCTCAGTAATTAATATTTTTGTTATTAATGGCCTAGTAGATATTTTTCTTGATTTAGAATTTTTAATTAAATGATTGAAGAAGCCACATGTTCCTATAAATTTACTCAAAAGTATCTTTATAAGTTAAGAAAATTTATTAATTTTTTTATACAATCTATATTTTGATCATCAATGCAAAGTCACGATGCCTTAGCCCTCCAGAGAGTTTCCAACGGTGGTTCCTATATTGTTCGAATTTACAGAAACGCTTTCACGGAATATAACAGCTCGGGCTATTATAAAATGTCTCAGATGAGAGTATTAGTGAACATGACACAGAATTAAGTAATTAATTTGATTTAGTTTTCAAGTGTAAAAAATATAGGATTCTTTCTATCCATTTAGATCTCTATATATAGTCTCACTCATTTTGTTCTATTTAAGGTGTCCAATCAGGTATTAAGGTATGGACATGACAAAAGACGTTCCGTCACCTAATTTTCACACCGCTCGAGATACGACTATGTGAGACCCTCGGACGAGATGAACACCTTTGACTACTCAGACACGCTTCGTACGAATGGGTTGAGCCGATCAAGCCCAACAATTCTTGGCTCTAGGTTAACATGATGTGAGTTGAACCCCTTGGGTATGTATCCTATCACAAAGCTATCATAGGAGTATTATACAACTTCTTATATTAAGTTAAAATAATGATATATATTGTGAATATTTTATGTCGACTATTTAATTGTCAATTGTGGATAAATATTAGTGGTAATTTTTTGTGGAGAAATATGCAATAAATAGAATCCTCCTAAAAATTTATATAAATTCTATGTATTGATAAACTTTGTAATTATAAATCGACTTAAATTTATTGTAATATATAACATGACCTCATTAAGTTCGTTAAGTTATGCGTTACGATTTAAGTAAAAATAAGCTTCTTCAAAATGGAAATGCTAATTAATTATTTTACATTTTGTTTGGCAATTGGAATGTTATTATTAATATATTGGCATATGCTATCTTCTTTTATTTTTATTTTATTTTATTGCTAACTAGATAGTGTAATGGGAGATTTGTCCCATATTACTTTGAAATGAAATATTATTTTGTTTTGATGTTTGTGGGAAAATTTCAAACCCTTATGATTGAGTCATATGACTTGTTGCAAAGATTAGGCTAAAGTCTTGATATGGATTTGTCTATCTGTTGATATCCTCTTTTAAATTCAATAAATTTGAGCTAAAAAAAAATCAAAACTGTTTATTGACAGTGATTATCAGTGATAAGAGACTAAGTTTGAATAATCCTTTTTGTGTTGAATTACATATAGTTGATACAATCAAGAAACAGTATCTACAAAATATCTACCAAAAAGATGTATGAGAGGTCCTGCAAATCAAAAATATCTTTCATCATCTCTCTGTTGATCACTTGTAATAAAAGGATATTTTATTTATTATGATTGATATTTTGATTTTTTAAAATTAATTATTTGAGATATTTTTAATCAAAAGACGTGATTGATCATTTAAATTTTTTTTAGATGACTTATAATATCCATAATTAAAGCTAAAATGAGTAAATATAAATTTTAAATCGTTGAATTTATTTTTTAAAAGTCAAAACTAAACGGACTGTATTAGTATATTATATTATTTTTCATAGAATAAAAAATAGTATTGGATGATTGGATGGGGAGTAGTTTGATTTAGTGCTTTCTTATTAAATTAAGTGAACCGATCTGTTTTTTGTTTTTTAGTTTTTGTCATTTTATTTAAATCCAAAAAGTAGTGTATTATGTGATATGACTCATCATTTCAAAAAGAGGGAAAGAGGGGCTGAACATGTGACAACCTCCAAGTGGTAAAAAATAGACATTTACATGGGCAGCAAATAGCACCATATCGGATTGTTTTTCTTTTATTTGAATCCACTCGTTTTCTATCTACCTATTTCTAAAAGTACAAGAATATATATATATATATATATATATATATATACACACACACATGCAAGTGTGTGTGATGTGCCATTATTATTATACTAGTACTACATTCACCTTCAATAAAATAATAAGACCATCTCCATCTAATAAACCCTGAATAGTTTATTTTAAAACTCGGATTTTGATAGTCAATTTAATTTAGGTTTAAGTGCGGACGAAGTTTTAGACTAATAGTTAAAATTGACTTATGTGATCGTCATATCTTAGGTTTACTTTTATATATATAATTTTTTTTTATGTAAAGTAGTTTCTTAAAATTAATGATGCTTCAAAAAAAAAAAAGTTAGGTTAAAAGCTTTTAGCTAAGCTAATCCACATTGACTTTATGCGGACATACCTTACGTATACATTTCGATAAGGTGTTTTTGTTGCGTATCCTCTGCGTCTGATTCTGACTTTATTTGTTTTAACTGATTTTTTATAATTAAATTGATTAAATTTAAAATTTAAAATTAAATAAATATGTTAAAATTTTGAAATTAAATAAATTAATTTTGATAGTATGTTCGATATATTTTTTTTATAATAATAATAATTTTGTGTCTTTATATAATAAACTTTAGAATAAATTTTAATTTTAAATACGATTAAATTAATCATAAAAAATCAATTACGATAAATAAAACAGTAATTAGTATGTACTTATATTTGACTTCACCAATATTATCTATCCATCCTGAATGGATCTACCAACAAGAGGCCATGGGGAATGGTGCACCAATTTACCCATGCCGTTTATTTTTTCGTTTATGTAAAATATATTTTTCTTTTATCTGAAGTTATTTGTGAATTTATTTATTCTTTTAATTTAAAATTTAATTAATTATTAATATTATAATAGTTATAGTATGTACTTCTTTATATATACATATATATATATATATATATATAATTTATTCTATTACAATTTAATTTTAAAGTTGATCATCATATGAGCCATATATATAACTTATTCTATTACAATTTAATTTTAAAAATATATTTCATCACATGAGCCTAGCGGATATCTGAGAAATGGACTAAGAAAGAACTTAAATTTTTATTATTTTTTATACATATAACGACATGATTAATTCTAACTACTTTAACTTTTATTGAGAGGTAAAGTCCACCGTGTGATCTTTAAAAGGAAAGGAGAGGCCTTTAAAAAAGGATATGGACTAACATTTGACCTTCTTCTTGAGTAAACGCGTTACCTTTACTGAGGAGTCTGATCATTAGAATTACAGAGCTTAAATTCATTACATTACATTACATTACATTCTAAATAAATTGGTAATTAATGTCTTTATTCTAACCACAAATTATATTGTGTGATAAATCCATGGATCTTATGAGAACAAGAAAAAATAAGTGAATTTTATAAATAATAGAAAATATGAATTCTCATAGAAAAGGAAGCTGGTAATGGTAAAAGACAACGGATTTTATTGATGAATTAATATAATTAAGACACATATGTCATAGTCTATTATTACAAACTGTGGGTCGTCTATATATATATATATATATATATATATATATATATATATATACCGAGAAAACATTTTTTCTTCTTATTTTACCCTCAGAAAGACTTGTACATACATATATATATATATATTGTTGCGAATACATAATTATTATTTTGATATTAATGAATTAACCAATTTGAGGAACCAGCTTGACAAATCCGTACTTATCAACCCAAATCCGAACCCTATCGCAACGGAAATCAGCAGTGACCATCATTCCTTCTTCTACAATTTGAACACGAAGTTCTGGATTCTGCCTCCCGATGACTGCTGCTGCCACCTCTCCCTTTGCCCCCACCAGCTCCGGCCATGAACTCCTTTTTGCTCCTATATATATATACACACACACATACATACATAATAAAATACAACAAAACATCAATTATACTACTCCAAAACTAACCACCATGCAGTTTAAATATCAATAATATATATATATATATATATATATATATATATATATATCTTCAAATTAAAATAAAAAATTGCAAAGACTAAAACCCATCCATGCATTCACAAAACGTTTTTTTTACCAATCTTAATAGTACTAAAAAAAACTAATAAAATGGTGATATGTTATATATATATATATATATATAATGTATATATATATATATTATATAATGTGATGCTTACCAGGACAAGCGTCTTCCATTTCTCTCTCTAGATGTATCCAATGTATATAGATATATGTATGTAATTCATTTTGTTGTGAAAGGCAATGGGAATGGATTTATAGAGGGAGAAGTGGAAGAGGTGGTGACAGCTGTGAGAAGAGTTGGTACACGTCCTGCATAGGCATAGCCATGCAGCAGCCATTTTATTTGAACTTTGAACACAAATACTCGCTCCCGAAAAAAGAGTTTATATTAGTTTTCAAAAATTTGCGGATATTGATAATATATTTTTGTTGCATATATATTATTAAAAATAATACTAAATTATTAGTTTAATAATATAATATCCTGAAAATTTAAATTATTATCACTCCGTCCCAAATTAATTGCATTTCTAGGACTTTTGATGGACTCCACGGCACGCTTGCGTGAGGTGGTCGTCGCCCGGATCGTTTCTAGCAAAGTTGAACGGTGGATAGCTTGCAACACCTTAACCCCTCGCCTATATGTAGACGGTAATCTTGGTACAATTGCTCGCCTTGGAAATCTGCGTTGAATGGACACCAACGACACCTTGACCCCTCGCTTATATGTAAGCGGTAATCTCGGTACAATCGACGATTAGTGCGGTAGAAGACGCCACACACAACTATGTATTGTTGTATGATAAGTCAAAATTGAATCTTAAAGAAAACTAAGAAATAACTTAGAAATTCTCAAAGAACCAAAAGATGAGAAAACCTCACAAATAATTTTATAACTAAATAAATCTGATTGAAGTGTATCAAGTACATCATCTATGTCCCCTATTTATACTACTCAAAATCAATTCTAATCCTAATAGGAATTATAAAATCAACTGGAAACCAAATCCTAACTTACCAAATTAATTTGGAAACCAAATCCTAACTAATAAACAATAAGAAAATTAAATCCTACTTATCAAACATTCTAATTACATTAGGAATCTAAAACATGCTGAAAATACCCTAATAATTAAGGAAATCCGCGTCCAAATTTGAATTAGAAATCTGAAGCCTTCCTCCATTTGGAATTAGAAATCCATTAATTGTTAGGAACCCATTAATCCGTGGAGAACAAAATCAGCTAGTTGTCTACTTGGAAACCGCGTGGCCCACATGATATAGGAAGCTAATATGTTAAGTCCTGAATATGTAAATGTTAAGTCCTGAATATGCTAGGAAACCCATGTGATTGGCTGATTAGAATTGGAATGTTCGTTGCCCACATGCGAATTTGCTAGAATATAAATTGCCATATGAATTGATTAAAATTGGCCTTGAATTGAACTTCATTTTAAACATCTTTGAATAAAATTCAGCCCAAATATTTAAAATCGCTTGATAAATCCCTTGGACTTGAATTGAGTTAATAACGCTTGATGCGAGCCTGGCCAGGATTGTATCATTCCCCTCCTCTTGAAAAGGATTTGTCCTCAAATCTGACATCCCCTCCTCTTGAAAAGGATTTACCCACAAATCTGATCCTACATGAAAACAAATTAAGTTAGTAGCATCAAACAAATCATAATCCCAAAACTCATCTTGCAAACGAAATATATACGCAATATCAACAATGCAAGTAAAGTAATGAAAATAATCATCAAAAACTCCAACTCTTGCAAAGAACATAGCAACATCTGGCAACTCCGACGTATCGACATGAACAACTTGTAAACATCTCTTTCCAAGCAGTGATCGAATCAGCATAACACCCTGCAAGCTCCTCGTAACACAACTTGGAAACTTAATCTTTCGATCTTTTTTACTCAAGAACTTGTCCACACCAACACGATGCTCTTCCACACGTAAACTAAATACTTCCAAATTACTAACTACATCAAAACAAACTAAATTAGCAACTATAGCAAAAATGCAATCAAAATTTCTACCGAAAAAATCAAATGTATATATAATAAAATAAACGTAAATAAAACTATGAAAAGCTCTATATCCCCTTGAATCAAAACTCAGTATGTAGAACTCTTCACATTGCAGCAACTTCCATTCACAAATTCCTGGATCAAAAGACAATCTGATGATTTCGTCCATCCGTAAATATATCCATTGACGAATACCCGGATCAAAAATGATTCTTATGATCTCGATCATTCGCACCAACATCCATTCCATTGCACCTGGATCAAATAACAATCTTTGAAACTTTCCATGGCGCAATTGCAAACATACTTGAATTCCTGGATTAAACACAAAACAAAACAAATCAACATGTTCCTTTTGTCTAATCACAAAGAAATCAAATAATTCAAATTCACATGCATAGTCTACTAGAACAATATTCAAAACACTTCCCTGTAGACTCTCAATGCATTGTCCGAATGAATTTACCCAACGATCCATGCTTTTCTCCTCAATGAGTAAGAATTCATCTCGAATCTGCAAAACAAAATTAACCTTTCTCTTTCCATTGACATTAACAAATTCAAAATCAAGTAATGACATCAATGTCATTGAAAGATCACAACCTACTTCATAAAATGAAAACTCAATTGCACAATTAACACTATGATGATCACAATCAATCTCAACAAGTGCTAAAAAAATTCCCCAAGTGTGATTAAAAGTCAGAATATCATCAAAACATATATTAACAAATTTTTCCATGAAAGAATACAAAATATGATTTAACATAAAAATATTTAATGCAGTAGTTAATCCCAACGATTTAACTAAACATGTATGTAAACCATATCTTAAACCAATCCGATGATAAACACTTTTCAAATCAAAACCAAATGATAGTAATTCTTTCCCATCCAAAACAACATTCTCAAAATCATGCAATGATAACAACTCTAATGGAAAGACATTACCAAATGATAGCAAATCATGTAATGAAGATTTCTCTACTGAAGAACAATGATCACTACCATTATCAATTAACGACATGTCATGCAAAGATTGATCAAAATCTAATTCAACATGTGAATGAAAAACCCTAGAATGAGTTTTATGCAAGTACAAATGATGAAAACGAGAATACCCACAATAATCACTAGAATAAATTCTACGAAGATATGCACTTTGACAATGAGAATTTACCAAATGATAGTAGGAATATTGACAATAAGAATATAACGCATGCTCATAAACTAACTCGACAAATATCAAATATCCTCCATAGTTTATGATGAAGATGATTCTACCCTCAAAATAGCTAACGACAAATTTATCCATGGAAGCATGTAAAACATGTTTTAAATAACTCATGAAAATACTAGATGCATTAGTTAATCTAATAGAAATAACTATCCACCTATACAATTCATGTGTTAAAAAAACTTTCCATTTATCACAATATCTCATGCTAATTTGATTAGGCAATATCATCACATGGTCATTTTCCAACGTAGATAAAACATAAGCACTATGCAATTTATCAAGCATATTATCTAAGTAAAGAAAATAAAAGCGATACTTGTTTACCAATTCGAAATCAACGAACAAGCTCGGCATTCTATCTTTCTTAGGTACTATGATCTCATGAATAGCACATGTACTAATGCTTTCTCCAACGATACCCGCTTTGATGAAGTTGGACTCCATCAGCTCTCCAACCTGCCTTGGTAACTCTGACGTCTCCTCAGAAATACTGAAAGCTAACTGATACGGAATGATAGCTCGGGGTATATCTTCAACAACCTGTATAAGAGAAACAACAGAACTAGACAAAGAAGAGTTAATCTTGTTAGTATTCAAAAGCGTCGTCTTGTACGAATGTACAGTCATTGGCTTTTCAAAATACAACTCACTTTCTAACTCACTCTCCTCTCTTTTTTCACTCTTACTCTCCACTGTTTCTTTCTCTCGTTTATTTTCACTCTCATTCTTTTTATTCTCTCGTTTTCTTTCATTCTCTTTTTCACACTTTTCTTTTTCACACTCAATCTTTTTTCCAATTTCCTTTTCACTTTCTTTTTGTCGTTTACTTTCACTTGTATTTTCTTCCTCGGGATCATGAACTTCATCTTGAACATTAGAATCTAACAATTCTCCTTGGACTGCATATTCTATTATCTCTTCCTCCACCTGTCTCGATTGATCTTGCTCCTTTTGCGCCTGTCGGGCGTTTTGTAGTTGCTTCGCCATCTCTTTAAATGATCCCATGACTTCTTTTTTTTCTTTGGAAAATACTGGTTCCCTATACACCTTAGGAGTATCTTGTGATTGTCTCCGATACAAATCTCCATGCCTATGATCCTTCCTTTCATCATCCCAATTTGAACACCTTAAAAGTTGATTGTCATATCTTGGAGTGGCATATTCTTTCCTACTGCTAGGCTGTACTGGGGCATACCGCTTTCTCATCACGGTTTTCAACTCTTTCCATGTATCGATCGTATGCTCTCCGCATCTTCTCCTTTCACGTTCAAATTGAGCCCACCATGTAGCTGCATGACCCGAAAAATTTGGAACTGCAAGTTTGAACTTCGTGTGCTCAGAATAATTATGATAGCCAAACTCTCGTTCCTTCCTTTCCTCCCAACTCAAATAAGCTTCAGGATCACGCCTTCCTTGAAAAGATCTCTTTTGCCACTCATAATTATTTTCATAACCATAATTATACATGTTCGCTGCAAAACAAATGTTAGTAGATAAAGAAAAATTTCCTCACACACTCCCTTACGTGTTTCGCTCAAGCAATGTAACACACAATTATGAAACACTCGTGTATCGCTCAATAGGCTTTTATCCTCAATTGATCTCACACTCTTGCCTTTTACCACTCTAATTCCCTCTTATAGGTTCTTTTTGAATTCACCAAATAAATATCACAGTTTCTTTTTAATTCAATAAGAACTTATTACAAGACAAAATATAGCAAGTGTGACGTACGATAACTACCAAAATTTTACGATCACCAATTAGAATCCTCTTGAGTGAAATCCCAATATCCTTAAAATTCACGAATTCCAACAATAGAATCAAATAATAATTTCTTCAATAAGATCCTAATAACGCGAAACTTATGAAACCCACTCAATTGCAACAATAATAATTTTTTTTTTTCCTTTTTTTTGTACTCACGATTTTTATTTTTTTTTGCACTCACGAATTTTTTTCTTTCACGAATCTCACTTTTTTTTTGAACTTTTTTTTTTCAATATATATTCAAACACGAAAAATAAAGGATAAGTAACTCGCTAGGAACTTAGCTCTGATACCAAATGATGGACTCCACGGCACGCTTGCGTGAGGTGGTCGTCGCCCGGATCGTTTCTAGCAAAGTTGAACGGTGGATAGCTTGCAACACCTTAACCCCTCGCCTATATGTAGACGGTAATCTTGGTACAATTGCTCGCCTTGGAAATCTGCGTTGAATGGACACCAACGACACCTTGACCCCTCGCTTATATGTAAGCGGTAATCTCGGTACAATCGACGATTAGTGCGGTAGAAGACGCCACACACAACTATGTATTGTTGTATGATAAGTCAAAATTGAATCTTAAAGAAAACTAAGAAATAACTTAGAAATTCTCAAAGAACCAAAAGATGAGAAAACCTCACAAATAATTTTATAACTAAATAAATCTGATTGAAGTGTATCAAGTACATCATCTATGTCCCCTATTTATACTACTCAAAATCAATTCTAATCCTAATAGGAATTATAAAATCAACTGGAAACCAAATCCTAACTTACCAAATTAATTTGAAAACCAAATCCTAACTAATAAACAATAAGAAAATTAAATCCTACTTATCAAACATTCTAATTACATTAGGAATCTAAAACATGCTGAAAATACCCTAATAATTAAGGAAATCCGCGTCCAAATTTGAATTAGAAATCTGAAGCCTTCCTCCATTTGGAATTAGAAATCCATTAATTGTTAGGAACCCATTAATCCGTGGAGAACAAAATCAGCTAGTTGTCTACTTGGAAACCGCGTGACCCACATGATATAGGAAGCTAATATGTTAAGTCCTGAATATGTAAATGTTAAGTCCTGAATATGCTAGGAAACCCATGTGATTGGCTGATTAGAATTGGAATGTTCGTTGCCCACATGCGAATTTGCTAGAATATAAATTGCCATATGAATTGATTAAAATTGGCCTTGAATTGAACTTCATTTTAAACATCTTTGAATAAAATTCAGCCCAAATATTTAAAATCGCTTGATAAATCCCTTGGACTTGAATTGAGTTAATAACGCTTGATGCGAGCCTGGCCAGGATTGTATCAACTTTTTAAAGTCAAATTGACTATTTTTAAAACTAATCTTTTTACTATTTTTGCTAACATATAGGTGAAGATATTATAACCAAAAGAAAGTATATACAATTTATTACTAATTTCAATTTTTATAATTTTAGAAATATATTTATATATGCTTAATTATTAATTTTAAAAATAGTCAATTTGACTTAAAAAAGTCATAGAAAAGCAATTAATTTGGGACGGAGGGAGTATCACTTTTTAGTGTACTTTTTCTATGAAAAAAATTACACATGAAATTTTATTCTGAAATGTGAAAAAGGATATGGTACATATATATATATATATTATATATATATTCATGTACATTCAAAAAAGGTAGATTCATGTAAAACTACTCCTTTAAAATAAGTCAAATGTCAACCATTTTCATTTTATTTTTTTAATTTTAATTTTGTTTTTGAATGTAATGTCAACCATTTAAACCAAAGAACTACCAATGGTCAAATGTCATCTGAGAAGGGAGTATTCCTTTCTTGGGCCGTTCCTTAGGCCTGGGCGATGATTTACAAATTTATCAAAATGAACATACCCAAGCAAATTCTTAAACAGAGTGCTAGTTTTTTGGTTTTGGACCTCCCTTATTCCCAAACTAGGAGAAAAACTTTGGCCTATGGTCTTTGATACTAAGTGGGCTTATAACAACTATTTTTGATATTTGGCGAACCGTGTTTGTATTTAAACTACAAAAATTAAGAAATTTTATAAAAATAGTTATAATGATAACCAATCAGTATTTAACTTTTACCTAATGGGCTTGTCTTATAAAAATTAAGATAAAGATTATTATCTTTTGTTCTTTTTATGAGTTGATTATCTTCTTATTAAATTCAAGAGTTTTATTTCGTTCATTTTGGTATATTAACTTTCATATTACGTTTGTGTGTCTAATCATTATTCTGCTGCATCAAATATATAGTTTAACCATTCGATCAAGAGGTTCCAATCTCGTTTTCTTCCTCATTTTAATTAAAAATGTATTGTAATTCTAGGTTCCAATCTCGTTTTCTTCCTCATTTTAATTAAAAATGTATTGTAATTCTATTTTTTAAGAAGTACATACTTCAAAAAAAAGTAAGTGATTATCTATATCAAAAATATAATGTTAAGAGTTTCAAATTTTTTGCCTTAACCGAGTCTCAAATGATCGTGATATTAAATATTTTAATAATATTTTATGATATAATTAATCATATAAAATTTATCCAATTAATATAATGTTGAGATATTTTTTTAGATAAAATTTGAAATCCTTACTCATATAAAAATATATATTATTGGAAGATTAAAAGTTTCATGCATATACGTTTTATTAACTTTTATGGATAAGTTGACTATTTTTAAAATTAATAAAAAAAGTTAAAACTTAAATCGCAAACTTTGAGATCATTACTTAATTATAGTCTATATAATAAGGAATCATGTGTAAGATTCTATCTGCATACACAGACAGATACTGCAGGCACCCGACACTCTCCCCACAAGTTTAGCCCACAACATGAATCATGAATGTAATAGAAAATAATATACTGTATTAAACACATCCTACGTATACAAAATAAAGTTGTTGACAAGTAAAGACAGTTGATATTCTTAAAACGATAGATAAATAAATATATATTTAGTTGTATTTTTGTATCTTCTAAAAAAAGAAGTCACAATTTGAACTTTATTTTAACAATAATTAATAGTTTGTTACTTGTAATCCACGGGTTAAATCAATTTACCCGAGATCCGAACCCAACATATTTACACTTTTCTAGTCATTCCAATAAAATGACAACAATATGATTTTTTTTTGATTTTAATAGGATTCCTGGTACCAGCGTTGTTTTAATTTAATATGATGTCGAATTTTCTGCTTATACGTGACAGGATTAAAGCTAGACATAGGTCACTTTTAATTTGTTTGTTCTTTTTAAAACTCTTCATCTGATTCTATATTTTTTTTAGATGAGCAGGCTGAAATTCATTTGATTATAAGGGTCATTTACTGCTTTTTATAATATCTACTGTTTTGATAAAATTTAAGTGACAACTAATTAAGGGAACCGCTATTTTCATAACAAAAAAAAATGATATTTTTATAATAAAAGTGTCGCTATAGGTTCTATAGCGACGATTTTTACCATCGTCATATATCTACAGCGACACTTTTGTTGTGAAAATATCAACCTATTCCATAAGACATTGGAGACTTAAATTTACCGCACTTATTACACAAACAAAATCAACAAAAAAAAAGGAAAAAAAAAAGGAACAGAAATGAAATATAGACATAATCAAACCCTTTTACTGTTTAAGAACCATAATCAAACCCTTTCTTCAATCCTCACGGGAAAACCACCTTCCATCTTGGACGTCAAATACGATATGAAAACTGGTTCCTTACCTTCCTCCACCACCGGAACCACCCTAAACCCCCGTAAAACACCCGCAACCACCCTCTTCATCTGTAAAAATGCCATTTCCTTCCCCAAACATACCCTCGGCCCCGCTTGAAATACCGGGTAAGTATACTGATCCCTCGCCATAAAGCTCCACTTTCCGGTCACTTCATCCCTCTCCAACCACCTCTCCGGCCGGAACTTCGCCCAGTCTGCCCCCCACAACTTCTCCGACCTCCCCATCGCATAAGGATGGTAAAGTACCCTGTTACCCTTGTGCACGACCGTCCCGTCAGGCAACACATCGTCTCCCATCACCTCCTTGCCGTCGGACGGAACCGGCGGATAGAGTCTCATGCTTTCACAAAGCGCCGCGTGGGTGTAAATCATGTCTTTAACCTCCTCATAAACGGAAGTTTGATCCGATTTCTGATCTTTAATCTCTCTTATAATCTCATTCTCCACATGTGGATGTTTTGCAACTAGATAGAAGAACCACGTTAATGCCGCCGATGTAGTGTCCCGGCCGGCCAATATAAAACTTATGACGATATCGGTCACAAACACTTCGTCGGAGTGGCCGGAACTTAAGAATCGTGACAAAAGATCGACGGAATTTAGCTCCGATTTCTCCTCGAGTTCCAGTTTTTTCTCCCTCATGATTTCCCCGGCAAATTCACGAACAACTTTAATAGCTTTGGTGAGTTCCTTTTCAGCTCCAATTTGGAAAAATCTTCTAATTTTCCACATTAGTGGAATAACCGATACGAATCTCATACTACTGATCATAACGGCAGTCTCAAAAGCAACTGCAAATTTTGCTTCGGGAAGAGATGGTAATAGGTATGCAGGATCATATCCAAAAGCAATCTTACATATATTATCAAACGCAAATCTTTGAAGTATGTCCTGAAAATCGAGAACTGTAGTTTTACCGGCGGCGGTGGTGAGGATCGGAACAAGGCGATCGGAGAGCTCCGTATCGACGACGGTCTCAACGAATTTGCGGAGAGATTTGGTGTTGAATTCATGGCTAGAGAGTTGCCTCTGGAACTTCCAGTTTTCGCCGTCAACGTTGAAGATGCCGTGGCCGAGAAAATCAGAGAGAATTCTGGTGCTGAAATGGCCTTTTTGGTAATTGTTGAAATTGGTCTTGAGGATGTGTTGGACGATTTCGGGATTTGCTGTGATGACCTGACGTTGACCAAGGGCGCGACGAAGGACGAAGGTGGAAGAGGGTTGGTTATTGAGAATCTCAGCCGTCCAGTTGTTGAGGCGGTGTCTGTTTTTGATGAGAGAGAAATAAGAACCGAAGACTGGGTAGGACCTGGGGAGTTTACTGGATTTAGGAGGGAAGAGATTTGTGAAGGTGGACTTAATGTTGGTGATGAAGAAGAAGGCGAGTAATGGAAAGAGGCAAAAGAGGAGTGAGGTTGAGAGCTGAAGATCGGCTATCATGATCATGGTGGCCTGGTGGGTGACTGACTGACTGACTTGATTAATTTGTGTGGAGGAAGGGGATATATGCATGGTCATCTATTTATTTAAAAATAAAATAATTCATTTAAATATTAAGAATAAAATAAGATAGATTAGATGGAGTAACAAATACTAGTCGTAGTAGTAGATAAAAGGAAGGAATTGTAGGTAGATTCATAAGATACACTACTCAATTATTACTGGATACATAATCAATGACGTTTCTTCCACCACGTATTTCAACATTGACGCGTTCATACCTTCTCCCTTCCAGAAGAAACATACGTATACATACATACATACATATATACTCCTGCTGCTGCTATCCTATCTTTAATTAAAATGATGTTTAATAAAATTAAAAATAAATATTTAATTAAAAAATATATATAATTTTGAAACGGTAAAAATAGCTCTGCAACCTTACCTATCTTTAAATAAGATTTTACTATTATTGTTTACTAAAAACAACAATACATATATTGAAGAACGTGTGTGTGTGTGTGTGTGTGTATATATATATATATAGGGAAGTTTGTAGCCGAATCCAAGTTGCATGAAGCTAATTAAGCTAATGCGAACACTAGTAGTGCATGAAAATTAAACTGCTCGCTCTCTGACCATTCAAAATGAGTAGTAGTCTGTCACAATCTATCTGCATCTATTACTATTATAAGTATACGAAAAACCTTATAATAAATAATTATTACACACCCTATTAACTGCGGAAAATTTGTCCGAAAAACAAATTCCAACTCAAAAATAAATAAAAAAATAAATGATTTTATTTTATTTGATTCCAACCAAACAATATCATACCTAAGATTCGAGGATTAACACAGACATGCATCCACGTAAGAATTTCTTTGGTTCTATTAACAACATGATTAACAGTCGTCTACCAAATATTTGGATTTCAACTCGATCATATAGATAGATAGATAGATAGATTAAAAATGACTTAGAAAGCAAGGAGCAATTTAGAGAACTCCACTCAACATGCTATGCTAAATATATATTTAAATACTATCAAAGACAAAATATTCTGCTGCTTGTCTCGGTGGTTAAAGGTAGCCGTAAGACGAAAGTCGGGAAACTCCACTTTATCAAAAAAAAATATATTTATGTATGTATTTGCTATGCAGCATCGTGGTACTACATTTAAAATTATTATAACTTCCTGACAGAGAATTGGAGGAAAACTGTTAAAGATCAGCTAGCTAGCAATACGGTTTCTTTCTGCTAAGTGCTAATAAATTTGAAACTATTGCCAGCAACATCAGCTAACTAGATTGTACACCAAAACCTTACATTTTGTTGTTCAACAGAAACATGCAGCCTTATGAGACAGATAGCTAGCTAGGCATCTTCGTCTAAACTAAACTTTCCTCAACTTCATGGAGCTGACGACCTATATCTTGAAGAAACTGTAAACTCTCTTTTCCATTGAAAGCATACTCACGGTCAGCCTCGACTGCTTCCAACCTGTCATTAAGCTCTGAAATTTCGTTTTCAAGACTACCCAAATCAATTTCACCACTCTGCCTAGAGGATTTTTGTCGATCAGAATCAAAATGATCATTGTTTTCTTCACTAACCAAATAATCGTCCTCCACCGAAGAAGAAGTCCCGTCATGATCACAAGGGCTTCCATTTGAAGTAGATGCATCCTTTTGCCTTGACAACCCATTCTTTTCATTCTGGTGATCATCTATTTGAGTCCCTCTATCAGTAGAAATACCTTCCGAATTTTCTACTCCATTTGTAGTCTTTTCAGAACATACACCATTAGGCATGCCAGCGGAGGAAAAATCACTAGAAACTTGTCGAAGCTTTCTTTCTATATTCTTTAGACATTGTGTAATGTACATCTTTTCATCCTCAAAGTCTAAGAAAGAAGACTTAACATCGATAGATTTGTCATTCTCTTTGGATATTTGGGTAAGTCTTGAATCATAAGGTACATTAGCATCAATTTTAACGCCAGCTCCAACATAATTCCCAACCGTCATGTTTTCCGCCTTCAGGTTGTAGTTTTCTCTGGGCAGATTCTCCAGTGCTGATTCATCTAGGAAGTAATTCCTGTCAAATTCCAACTCTACTTCCAAATCTTGTATCTCTTTTTCCTTTTCAGCGAGGAGATCATTAGCCTTCTCCAGTGCATCCATGTCATACATTGCCTGCTCCTCCATCATTCTTAAGTGCTGCAAGGACTCCATTTGAAGTGCTGCCTTCTCCTGTTGCAACCTAGTGATCATAGCCATTGCCTGATTTGCAGCAATAGCAGATGCATTTCTTTCTTCCTCTAGTTCCTTATATAAAGAACTCATGCATCTTTTGCCGTAGTCGACCTGTCGCTTTAGCTGATCAACAATATTTTCACCCTCAAATTCACTGACGCTGCTCATGTCCGCAGATTCGTAACCAGAATCAAGACTATCCAATGAAGCAGTATTCTGAATCACCCGAACCCCTTCAGAGATGGAAGTATCACTTCTCTGTAATTCATCATGATTAGCAGATAATATTGGTGGTGGCAACTTCACAGCGTTATCAGCTTTTACCGAATCACAGACATCAGTGAGATCTGCATCATTTGACATAGGGATTTCATTGGCTGTGGACATTGGAGGAAGAACATCTAGTGATATAAGATCAGATAGTACATGGAGGCTGGATGTTTGAGAGAGAAGAACATCAGATTTAGATTTCTCCGTTGATACACCAAAAGGGCCTGCCACAACGTTGGACGATGAAGGAACATGATCTAATGAAATAAGTTCTAGGAGTGCAGATGGAATAGGCTTAGGATCAGGTTGTTCCCAATTAAGTTCTCCTAAACCATGCCTCATAAAAGCATCCAACGACGAAGCTTTCGCATCATTGGATTTGTTTACATCAAGCTGCACACTTTCATCTAGAAAGGAAGGCCTAATCGAAGAAGCTTGTTGGATATGCTTCACTGGAGTGGCTCTGTCATTCTGTGCTTTGGCCAGATTTTCTGAGCCCCATTCAGCAAGAAAGTATTCATTGGAATCAAATTTTTCACGACTTACAGAACTTCCACCATCATCATCCGAGAATGGAACCTCTGATTCAGAATCAGAGGTGATCTTCAGTTCTGCATACCCTACATGAGCCAATGTAACGGACCCTGACAATTTGTCCCTTATCCTTTTCAAGCTATCCCGATGGTGGGGCACACGAGGCAAAGGAGGTCTAACATTAGCTCTAGAAGCCCCATACCCAGCTGGAGTTAGCTGGAGCAATCTTTGAGTATTTGTTCTAGTTCTCAATGCCTTTTCACAACATGAACAGATCCTTGTGCTTAAAGAATGAGATATAAAATTCTTTTTTGAATATGGACTCTGGAAACCACAACGCTCAAATTCCATCCCCATTTTACCCACCACTAACTTGTATGATTCTAAGCTGCGTTTATTCTGCATTGCAACTGACATGAAGCATTCTTCACACATCCCACGTACATCAGCAAGCTTATCATGGATTTGACAACATATAATAGATGAAATTTCCTCTCTGTGGTTACTGCACAGTAAACTCCGATAGCATCCAGGCTTCTCATTTCCAAATATATAATCGAGCCTTGAGCAAAATATACAAGGAGTTTGTAACTCGCAATAACTTGCAAATTTTGTCAGCAAGTATGATAATGCCGCATCTACATACATCAGAAACATCAAGAACCACTCACAAGCTGCAGAAGACAATAGAGTCATAAACCCGCTTGAATCCCTCCGGGAATTCGCCGATGAAATACCCGTGACTTCCATTCCCGGAAGGTAACCCATTCCCCAATTGAGCAAATCAAGAAATTATTCTCAATTGCTTTAAAACATTTAAAAACACATAACCCTCAAAATGAAAACCAGCAAATCCCGAATCCGTTCAATCCTATAAGCATTAAGAAACAACAGAGCATTTGATTAGGACCCATATAATTCTCATACATAAATGCATTTAAAATTCAAGCATCAGGTAAACACAGTGGAAAATGATGAAGAAGTAAAGTAGATATATCGATTCCACCCATGTGTGCTACATTCATCATTCATCATTGAAGAGGCGTTCCGAATATATTATAAGGCAAAAATAAAATAAAATCCAAACCCTAAATTTAAGTGCCTATCTAATAAGTTGACAAAATGATCACCAAAAATGTGATCATAATTGGTAATGTAGATTGCAACAATGTATTACCTTATCAAAAATATGAAGCAAACCCGAAGAAAAAGACCAACTGAATATAAAATTTTGACATAGTAACAGGTATTATTATAATGGGAAAAAAATTAAAAAAAAGAAAAAAAAAGCTATGTACCTGGATTTGCAGCCCTATGAAGGACAGAGAGAGAAGGGGCAAACGGGAAGAAAACTCGAAAGGATCCCGCCAGTCATCACCATGAAGAACCCAATAATAATTAAAAACGAATCAAATGCTGAAAATTACCAACAGGTCCTTTCTCGGTCTACTCTGACCGTTGGAACACCTTTCCCGCGGTTTAGATAATGTAGAGTTGGACAGGGGCTTTAATCTCATGGAGGAGTGCTCGTCGGGAAAAAAAAAACCGAACTGATACCAAAAAAACCGAACCGGTACCGTAACACGCAAAAACTCAATATAGGTACTAAATATACCGGTTTCGGTACCGGCCGGTTACATTTGATATCCTTTTTTCGGTTCGATTCACTCTTGTATTTTTTTTAAGACTCAAGTAATTTATCAAACTTTACAAGTTAATGTTATATGCATTTAAACTTCTTATTTTTTCAATAAACTCCATAACATTCTTATTATTGCAAACAAACGAAAAAGTTGTTTATTAAAAAAATACAAAAGTGGTTTTATCAAAGAGAAAGGTATAAATATAAAATTGTAACAATAAGCAACTAATTGAGCAATAATAGTCAATAGGCAATTAAATTTTAAGCAATAAGGCATAAATAAGTAATAAATGTATAACAGTAACTAAGTATACTTACAAGTTACAACAGTATGTTAGTAACTAACTTTTTTTTTTGTTTTTTTGAATGTATGTTAGCATCTAACTAAGCATGCTAAACATTATACAATTACGGTAAGCCAACAAATGTGATATTTATACTAATATATACGTTAATGTATATAATATAATATAATATAATATTACTTAAAATTAAAAATTACATCAATATATGTATAGTATAATATATTATATTATATATACATTAACATAAGTAATATAATATTACATAATATTAAAAATTCGGTTCTCTTTGATATTTACCGAATTCTAAAAAACATGAACCAGATACCAAAAATAACCTATGTATCAAAAAAATCGATACCAAAAAGATCGATATCGAAAAAATGGTATCGCCTATACAGAACGGTTTGGTACAAAACAAAAAAACTCTTTTAAGCACTCCTAATCTCAAAAGTATAATATTAAGTGAATTTTTTTTAATAAGATTAATATTTTTGAAAAAGAGTAATATTAGAGTTTCAAAAATTTTATTTTAAAAGTGTTTGAAATGATTAATTAAGTAAATTTCATACGATTATCACTGTACAATAAAATATTATTAAAATATTCGATATCACACCGTTTAAAAACAACAATTAAAGGCTCGTAGCATTACCATTCGAGCAATAGCAAGCATACCTTCATTCCCTCATTATGTAATAATAGCCTAGATTTCTAAGCTCATAATGGCTATTCCTTAGTTTTTCTAAGAGTCCTTTTATCATTTAAATATAAGTTTTATTTAATCAAAGAGAATTGATATTCTTACAAGAAAAATTAATATTTTTTCTTTATATGAATAGTAAATAAGATCCATCTTCATGTGAAAAGATTTTGTAAACATATCATTTTTTTTTGTGAAAATAGTAATTCTCTAATTAAATATTTATGTTAAAATCTATATTACTAATGTCTAAAATTAAATAAAAAAGATTAGTTAAGACTCATTTAGAAGCTGTTTTTACGTTCGTGTTTTATTTTATATTTTTATTTTATATATTTATGTTTTCACTTGATTCTATTTGGTAAAAGTATAAATTAAGGCATTTGGCTACCATATGATATCATAAGCAAATAAAAATTAGAAATTAAGGTTTGTAATAAAATCTTTGCTACAAATATGAGTCGATGAGTATATCTTATTAAAATTTAAATGATTGTGTATGTTCTCAAAATTAAAGAAGCAAATTTCAATCTCTTATACTTACACTTTTTTGCTCCACCTAATTCTCAAATAAAAATAATTACCAGCAGCATTTTTTGCCTACCGATTTCATAAAAATAAAGACAGGCAATATTTTTGACCATCAATATTTTTGACCATCAGAAAAGGTTGTGGACCAGTTGATCAAAGAATAACTACGCCCAAGTAGGATATAAGAATACCAACTTGACTTTGTGATTCATTTCCATTCATTCATTCATTTTCCCTTTCCATGGTTTCTTGAATTATACAATAAATACTCCTCCATTATACTACTGACAGTCACTCTCTTTCGTTTTCATTTCCCCCTCAAATCCTGTTCTGCATTTTTTAATCTCCCATTTCTTTCTGAATGCATCACTACACCATAACCCTCAAATCCCCAACCGCCCTTAATGGATTATCTCCCCACCCATTTGATTGTATCCAAAACCCTAGAATAATTCCTGCCATTTTCTCACATACCCTTTCTCACAATACCAAAATCAAGAAAACCCGTTTTCCGATCTTGAACTGTAACAAGGGGATTGAAGTTTCCGTCCCGGAAAACCATTTGAGCTTTTCCAATTATTCCGGCCAAAGAGAGGGATTGAAAGGTGTTGTTAACAAAGAATTTGATGTGGCCACTCTTGGAAACCTCTGTGTGGATATCGTACTAAATGTCCCAAAATTGCCGCCTTCATCTCCTGAGGAACGTAAAGCTTACATGGATGAATTATCCAAGTCCCCACCTGACAAGGTTCGTGAAATTCTATAATTTTCTTGTTTTTAGATGAAATTTGACAATTACTTGTAATTCTTTTATTTACTTATTTATTTTTTATCCACTTCTATAACTGCCTTGCAATTATTATTGTTTTGCCAATTTCTTGATCATTTTTTTAGTAGAAGCCAACTACATAGATTAGCAGAACGAACAGTAGTTAATCCATAATCCAAATGTATATAATGAATCGCCAAATGTTAGTGACTGTGTAGATATTACTGGGTACTTTACTGAACAGTGTCGAGGCCTATCTTCCTTTCAGCATATTATGGATTCCTAATAAATGGAAAATGGTGGGGCAGTGAATTTTTGCATTACCTTATTTTTTTCAAGGCATCCATATCAGACCAAAATCTTGAACCCTGCACATCTCAATTTGGGTGTGGCAGGACTGCCAGGACTTAGCACTCAAAATAATTACAAAATAAAATTTTAGTTAATGCTTTTGGTTGCAAGAAAGGGGCGAAGAACATAAGCAGATAACCTTAACTTGTATGCTAAATGGCATGTGTTATGGTTTCCCTTTGAGGAAAGAAAATAGAAAAAGTTGCTGGAGAATACGAAACCTTATTGCTACTTTTGCAGTAATAGGAAATATGGAATTGGCAGTTTATGTGAAGTAAAATTGAATAGTTTGACTAAAGAGGCTAAGGGTTATGTTAGAAAGATGCTGCATTGTAATAAAGATGCAACACCAGTAGAATCAAAGTAGATGAACAAATATGTTTTAGTTCAGTAGGATCTTTGATTTGTAGTCTATAAATTACAATTTAGTAAATATACTTCAGGGTTGATCTTGCAGAAAAAGCTGGTGCTTCTTCAACTAAACTCATGCGTCTTCGTTATAATGCACTAAGGGTTTACTCATACAGAAATGCATGTGTTAGTTTCTATAGATTTTCTTCCTTTGATTTTTGTATATATTAGTTATGTCTTAGTTTTGTTTGTTTAACTTTGATAATAGCAATACTGGGAAGCTGGTGGAAACTGCAATATGGTTATAGCGGCTGCAAGACTGGGACTCCATTGTATAACAATTGGTCATGTTGGAGACGAAATCTATGGAAACTTCCTCTCGGATGTGCTTTGGGAAGAGGGAATTGCGATGGTTGGTATGTGTGAACAGGATCTTATTGGTAACAGTTCAAGCAGTGCATATGAAACACTCCTGTGCTGGGTTTTGGTTGACCCTTTGCAACGACATGGTTTCTGCAGGTATAAGGGCAGAATTTGAGATTTCTTCAGATTATTTAGAATACATCTTCACAGTGAATTTTTACCTACATATTTCTTGTTGGCAAATCGTTGTGACCGTCACTTTTTTTGATGTTCATCAGTCGAGCAGATTTTAGTAAGGAGCCTGCATTTAGTTGGATGGTTAAACTATCAACTGAAGTAAAGATGGCCATAAAACAGTCAAAGATCCTGTTCTGCAATGGTTATGGTTTTGATGAGCTCCACCCTGATCTGATTGTGTCTGCTCTGGAGTATGCTGCAGAAGTTGGGACATCAATTTTTTTTGATCCTGGGCCTCGAGGAAAGACCCTTGCTAACGGAACACCTGAAGAACAAAAAGCACTTGACAAGTTCCTAAGGATGAGCGACGTTCTTCTTATAACATCTGAGGAGGTTCAATACATTCCTTGCTTTACATTAACTAAACATATTTTTACTTATCCTGCTCAGATATAAGATTATGGAGTCATTTTATATATGGAAAATCCTGTTCTAGAACTCATTACACATATGGCTAATGAGCAATGGCGAAGCCAGGATTCTGACTTAGGGGTCAAAAAATTACATTTGTTCATTTCTTTTAAAGATTATGGGGGCAATAGTTATACATCATTGTGTTTTTATTCTATTCTTTCTAAGAAAAAATTACCTAAGATTTTGTAATTTCTTTTATTTACAAAGTTAAGGTGGGTAAAAGCTTACCATAGCCAATGAGTGCCTCTGTCGCTGTGTATGGGCTTCTTAATTGTAATGCTTCCTATTTCATATTTTCACTACCCTAGTTCTTTTTAGTTGTCCTTTTGTCCTTGTAGTTGGCTTAGATATAACTAGAAATGATATCCAAGAGATTTATAAATACACGTGTGCTTGGAGAGGGGGGTTCAAGTTTCAAAGAAGAGGCGTGCTAAGTAGGATATGATTCCACGTCATCTTTGGTGGGTCCTTTTAAGGGAACAAAATGGTTGGCACTTTGATGAGAAGAAACGGTCACTTGCGATATAAAATACTTATTTTTTTTGAGTCTTTCTTTCTTCTTCTTTTTTGGTGGCAATATGAGGTTTATACTGGTTCAGTTGTTGCTTTTTGTCAGAGTTCAGTATTGATACATAATTTTGTTGATGATGTGGAATTTTCCTTTATTTTTTGTAGTTTTCTTGTACATGTTTCTTTCTTGTGTCAAAAAAATAAAAAAATAAAAAAAGGGATGTTAATATTTTGTGAATGATCTTCGGCATGTAGAAGATTTCAATGTCATATGCTTTTTGTACTATTGTTGTACACATTATAAAGTGGGATTTGAATTTGATAAAACTATATAAGTGGGGTACAATAATCTTCGAACTTTGTGAATTGCAGTCGGTCGTTCCGTGCATTAGTTTCCTCGCAAAATTGTCATAATTTCCGAAATACACGTAGGAGACTGTGGACTCTCTTTTTTCTGAAATACCTTGTAAAACTTATGTTGTTGATGTGTCAGGCTGAATCATTGACTGGCATAGGAGACCCAATACTAGCAGGCCAGGAGTTGCTAAGGAAAGGGATCCGCACAAAATGGGTGATTGTTAAAATGGGTTCAAAGGGTTCAATTCTAATCACCATGTCAAGTATTTCTTGTGCGCCTGCATTCAAGGTAACACTTTATGGTATTAAGTTTATATGATTTTCATTTGAAAGTTTACATAAAGTTATTTAAGATGCTGTAAACAAGTCGAGCTTTTGCATGCCATGTTCAAGTAGTTAGTAAATAAACAAGTCGAGTCGAGTTCGAGTTCGAGACGAGCTCAAAAATGGCCTCGCTAAATGAACGAATTATTTACGAGCTGCGATCATTAATGTGCTTCATGTTCTTACTCAAGCTCAATTAGCTAGTAAAACAACTCAGGTAGCTCATAAGCTCATTTTGACTTTTGGCTTTTGTTTTTGAAGGACTCACGGCCTAAAAATTAAAAAATTATAATTAAAACTGCAAATTTGAAAGTATAAATTATTTTTATTTTTTTCTCATATAATATTTTGTATTGAAATAAAAGTTTTAACCCTTGTACTGAGAAGTTTCCATGCCTAAGTTTTTGACTTTGTCCCTTGTTGCAAGACCAAACTTTCTCAACTTTGTCAGACACTCTTTAACTAGTATTCTAATAATTTTGACAGGTGAACGTCATTGATACTGTTGGGTGTGGTGATAGCTTTGTAGCGGCTGTTGCATTTGGTTATATACACAATTTGCCTTTGGTATATACGTTAACAATCGCAAATGCAGTGGGTGCTGCAACTGCAATGGGTTCCGGTGCTGGTAGGAATGTGGCGACCTTGGAAAAAGTCATGGAACTCATAACAAGATCAAACCTCAATGAAGATGACACATTTTTGAAGGAATTAGTAAATGAAGAATTGGATGGTCAGGAAATCACATTCCTCACAAAAAAGGTCATAAATGGAAACAAGATCCGGCTGAACCATGTTCCACTGCAAAAGGTGGTTTCTGAAGTGTTGCCTAAGCTCGAAAGTGGACGGTTAAAGGGGAATGTAGTTTCTCTGGAGTGATTAGTTTTGGTTGGTCTCACAAATATATTGCCACAGAATTGAGGCACGAGGTTGAGGGGAATTAATGCAAAGACAGCTTGTCAAAAGCTGAATTAGAGAGTACTTGGGAAAGATAGGATAAAGAAAGAATTTTTAGTAACCTTTGGTTCTTCACTGAGCATCTTATACTTGTGTGTAGTGAAAGTGATAGGGTTTAGAAGCAGGCTTATTAGGTAGGTTACTACAGGCAACTTACAGTTGTTTTTTTTGGGATTTTGCTTTCAGATGCTTCTGTGAAGATTTTCCATTTCCTTAACACACCATTTTAGACGTATTCTTGTGAAGATGGTTCAGTTTTCATTGCAACTTGATGGAAGAAGAATTGAAATTGGGTTAGACCAGTGATTGATTTGTATTCTGATATGGTTTATGATGGTTTTAAACTATCAATTGATTTGTAACTTGACATGTTTGTGTTTCCTTTCTCTCTCTCTCTCTTTCTGTTTTTTAGTTTTTTGGTGAGCAAGGAAGTCTTGATATTTTCTTGTGCTTATTTCATGGATAGACATAATATTAAACCATTGGGGAAATTCATCTGGTTTTGTGGGTGGTTCATGGACATCAGGTTCTTGTCTCTGTTGGCATCAGACGAGGGACGATAGCCGTCGCGAACCCATGGTCGGTCGGGGGGTGTTCCTCGTCCGAACAAGGATCAAGTGTGGTAGTTAATGTCCAGTCCCAGTCATGTTTATGTTGAAATTTAATGAAATGAAGTTCTTAACGTTTACCCAATAATAATATTTCAAAGAATTTACACTTTCGATTCAGACAACACACACTTGACAGGTAGGTAGGTAGGTGACAAAATTTTAATGTAATACTAATCAATTTTCATGGAATTGTTTGTATATGTTAAGGGGAGAGCAGAAAAAATAATTTTAAAACTATTCAAATTATGGTGTTTTAATTAATTGGTAGGAGAGAGGGTAGGGTGTAAATAAGAGTTTAAGAACGACTAAATAAATAAATATACAAAAATAAATAAAAAATTGTATTTTGTCTCCCGCTGGTTGTCGAGTTGAGTAGGAAGAAGATGGACCTTATTAAATTATTACTTTTATTTATTTTTAAATGCAGTAATACAGGAGTATCTAGCAATCATATTTTTTTTGTAGTAGTAGTACATTTGAGATGATGACACACACTTGAAGAAATTAGCAAAATTATGTTAACAATATACAGAATGATTTCTTCAAAAATTTAAGTTAAATAGATTACATTTTTACAAATTGAAGATTTAAGGTGACGAAATTTTTTTTATAAAAAAAATGGAAGTTGACAGTGGGGTAGTATCGGATGCAATCTACAAATTTGACAAAAAAATAGAATAAAATATTATGAAGGTCAGAACTGAATAAATGAAGCCGTCGTAAAGAGGCCACTGGTACAGACAGTTACAGAAGTACCCCCCCCCCCCCTCCTCCTTTCATTTTGGGCAATGAGGCTTGCCCCTACTACTGGCTCTTGTACTGTACTGTACTGTACCCTCATTTTCCATTTAACAACAGTTATACCCTCGATTCTCATTGCCATTTTCCCTTTTTATCCTCGGCTAACAGAAGAGCCTTGGACAATTATACCCTCTATAAGGACCATACCATTCCCATATTAAAATAACAGAAATATTGTAGTAAAAGATTAAACACTTGGAAACATTTATTACTACTATAAACAACTCATTTAACATAATTGACATTCTAAACTTTATTTTATATAATATAATTCCACGCTTAATAGATGAAGCATAATTCATTAATTATTTAAAACTTTTCCATGTATAAAATCCTATATATATATATATACACATATATATATAATTAAAGTACATTATTATAGTTAAAGTCTACACCAAGTTTTGAATCAATACTATATAGCTATTAGAGTGAATCTCAAAATAAACACAAAATATTGTTTAAGTGAATGAATTATCGATTACAATTATTATTATTAATTTTTAAAAATTATAATGAGGGCGAGGAGATTTATTAGTGGATAATATTCTAAGTATATAAATAGGAAGCAGAAGAGAAATGAACGGGATGTGACCTAAATGCCCTATTGACCTTGGAAAACTCCGATACCCCCAAATCTTCTTCTTCCCTTTTGCCCCTCTCTCTCTCTCTCTTTCCGGTAATTTTACACTCTCTCAATCTCTCTTACCCGCCAAAATCAAATTTTCGTTTTTTCTCTCTGTATTTATATTCTAATTTGTATCAATAAGCCCTAATCTTTCCTATCCATTCATTCGATTACTGTTCCACTGATCTGTTTCAGTTTTATCTGTGTTTTGCAGGTTTGTATATGAATCTGAGACAATTGTAGCTGTTACAATTTAGTTCAGTTCTCGGTGAGCTTCTTTCTATGAATTATGGTTTTTATTTGGAATTACTGTTTGTTTCACCCTGTTTGATTGCTGGTAAAACTGAAGTAAAAGGAATTAAATGAATCTTGAATCTTATGTTTTGACATACCTAAGTATTTCTCTGGGTTCTTCAAAAAAATAATGTAGGATTTTTAAGCTTCAAAAAAGATAAGTGCTCAGTTAGTATGATAGAGTAAGTGGGGAAGTTTGACTCACGAATAGCTGACTTTTGAAACAGTTTATATATATATATATATATGAGTATGTGATTGATATTTTCAGAGATCATGGCAAACCAAGATCTGACTCTCGGGCAAAGACGAGATTCGCCATTGGTTCAGAACCAGCATTTGGGAGTAAGCCATAGTCACAATCTAGTGGGTGGTCAGAGTCATAACTTAGATTTGGAGCAGACCCATGAACATGATTTGGATTTAGGACAGACCAGTGATCATGGTTTAGATTTTGAGCATGCTCGTGATCATGAATTATTGTTGGACCATGAAGTAGCTCTGTCACATTCTCAGAATCATGATAATGAACATGAGAATGGATACGGTCATGGTAGTGAAAATGAGAATGGATACGCTTATGGTAATGAACATGAGAATGGATACAGTCATGGTGATGAACATGATACTGGATATGACCATGAGAACGAGAATGGGAATGGAATAGAGCCAGGTGAAGAAAATGGCCCCGATATGGATCCAGATGATACTGGCATTCACCACCATGATCTTCAGTTGGTTGTTTCTGCAGAAAATCATGAATTGACTGTTGTAGAGAACCATGAACTTAATGAGAACCTGGATCTTGTTGTGCACCAAAACCACGATATGGGTATTGTACCAGTCCCCATTATGTCTGTTCATCAGGCTCAGCTTGTGGTCACTACTCCAATCATTCAAAGCCGAACCCTTGTTCCTGCTCCTACCTACGAATTGGCTGTTGGGCAAGAGTTTCCGGATGTCAAGAGCTGTCGTAGGGCATTGAGGGACACTGCTATCGCTCTTCATTTTGAGATACAGACAGTTAAATCGGATAAGACTCGCTTCACTGCTAAATGTGCGAGTGAGGGGTGCCCTTGGAGAATTCATGCTGCAAAACTTCCTGGTGTTCCTACCTTCACGATTAGGACTATACATGCTGAACATAGCTGTGGCGGAATTGCACATCTTGGTCATCAACAAGCCTCGGTCCAATGGGTTGCAAATTCTGTGGAAGAATGCCTCAAGGAAAACCCGCAATGTAAGCCAAAGGAGATACTGGAAGAGATTCACCGTGTTCACGGAATCACCTTATCATACAAGCAAGCCTGGAGAGGGAAGGAACGGATCATGGCTGCTCTCCGTGGGTCCTTTGAAGAAGATTATCGCCTTCTTCCACAATATTGTGACCAAATCAAACGGACCAATCCAGGAAGCATTGCATCAGTTTATGTGAATCCAGTGGATAGCTGTTTTCAGCGCCTATTTGTTTCATTTCATGCATCAATCTATGGGTTTTCGAATGCATGCAGGCCACTACTTGGGCTTGATCGAACTGTGCTGAAAAGTAAGTACCTTGGAACCTTGCTATTTGCTACTAGTTTTGATGGCGACGGCACACTCTTCCCTTTGGCATTTGGTGTTGTGGATGAGGAAAATGATGACAACTGGATGTGGTTTCTTTCCGAGCTGCATAACCTGCTGGAAGTGAACACCGAAAACATGCCAAAGCTTACAATCTTGTCTGACAGGCAAAAGAGTATTGTTGACGGAGTAGAAGCAAACTTCCCAACTGCTTTCCATGGATTCTGCATGCGTCATCTCACTGAGAGTTTTCGGAAGGAGTTCAACAACACTGTGCTTGTCAACCTTGTTTGGGAAGCTGCTAGTGCTCTTACTATTCATGAGTATGAAGGGAAAATTCTAGAGATGGAACAGATTTCACAGGAAGCTGGATTTTGGATCCGACGAGTTCCGCCTCGCTTGTGGGCCACTGCATATTTTGAGGGTACAAGGTTCGGGCATCTGACTGCTAACATAGTGGAATCGCTGAATACTTGGATACTTGAGGCCTCGGGGCTTCCAATAATTCAAATGATGGAGTGCATCCGCAGACAATTGATGACATGGTTCAACGAGAGACGTGAAGTTAGCATGCAGTGGGCATCTATACTTGTTCCTTCTGCAGAAAGGTGTGTGTCAGAGGCTCTTGAGCGTGCACGTACTTACCAGGTGCTCCGAGCAAATGAGGCAGAATTTGAGGTTATCTCACATGAAGGAACAAACATTGTGGATATTCGAAATCGTTGTTGCCAATGTCGAGGATGGCAGCTACAGGGGTTGCCCTGTGCTCATGCGGTGGCAGCCCTCCTCTCTTGCAGGCAAAATGTTCATCGGTTCACTGAGAGTTGTTTTACTGTAGTAAATTACCGCAAGGCGTACTCTCAGACTATCCACCCTATTCCAGACAAGACCCTTTGGAAGGAGACTTCAGATCATGGATCTCAAGGTGGTGAATTTTCTGATCTTAGTATTGTCATAAACCCTCCAAAGTCGCTTCGGCCGCCAGGTAGGCCAAGGAAAAGGCGAGTTAGGGCAGAAGATCGAGGTCGTGTGAAGCGGGTTGTGCATTGCAGCCGCTGCAATCAAACTGGACACTTCAGAACAACTTGTTCAGCACCTATATAGATAGACCAACAATTTAAAGTTTTGCAATTTTCTTATATTTAGGAATCTCTTTATTCCGGGGTTCTGGTTTCTGCTACTTTCCTGTTCATTCGTAGTAAGATGGAATCATTGGAGTGTGTGTGTGTGTGTGTGTGTGTATATATATATATATATCATCTGGTGGTTTTGGATTATATATTTGTTCTTCAAATTTTGACGTGCTTTTATATAGTAAAATAATAAAACTACAAACAATCAACTAACCTATTGCATGTTCTTACTAGATGCATAAACTCCGTTTAGGATAAATGCAGTAGCAGACTTTGTGCCAAAAGTTGTTAGTAATTATTTCTATCGAGTATTTTATCTTTCATCTGTTAGATGAAGGATGGCTCAATTCAAGTGAAACTTAGCTACTTGGTGCATCTTTCATCTCTTAGAGCCAATTGTTGAACAATATGCAAATCTTGCTACTGTTTTCTTCAACTTTTGTTCCACTACAATCTTTCAACCCCAGGAAAAACAAAGGAAATTTGTTATCACAAAAGGGTAAATGAACTAAGATTTATCGGGAAAAACCACCCGTTATATGTTAACCCATTAGCTTGATAGCAACTTAAATGGGAGCTTATAAGTTAAAACAAGCTAAAAAGCATTAAATACCCTTCTCTAAAGTTTAACCATTTTAAGGACAGTATTTTTGGACCAATGATTTAGCATATAACAAGTGGGTGGGGCGTATATGAGCTTCCCCATATATACAACATAATGATGCCTGGTGAATTAAGTATAGTAGTTCAAAAAATAAAATAAATAAATAAATAAATAAAAATCAAAAGTGTTAAACATGAAAGACACGTAGTGATAATAACTATGACAAAGAAAAGTCTATTGCAGCAAAAATACAAATGAAATACCATGGGACAAACCATATTGTTTCACCTAATGCATGTAGAAATACTAAACACAACTATTCCTAGTCATGAATATCTCAGTACAACATTGTCTAAATACACTCTGCCAGCAGTCGTGTTCCTTGTAAATTAGCTTATAAGGTGTTGATCATCTTCCCAAAGTCCATCTAGGATATCATCTTCTTCCATAACCATAGTATTTTTTAAGAGGCACTTCAATAACCATAGTTGTTTCCATAGACAGAACCATAGTCTCCGGCAGGTGCATGACCAGTAGCATTTGGTGGTTGAGATGGATAAGCAGGGCCGTGATTGGGATAAGGATTATATCCCTGTCCAGCTGGCGCACCTGGAGGGTTCTGTGCAGCAGTTGCAGCTTCAGCAATAAAATTCTGCATCATACAAAAATATAGAAAAGAGAGGATGGAATTACATAATGCCACAATAAGCTGTGCTTACATGTAACATTTTGTATTAAAAAAATACACACACATACCTATATACTCATCTCATGACTGTTCTATTATTGTTATTAGACAGATTTTTAGCATTTGGAAGAATTAAAACCTGCATTTATATTTCACGTGTAACATTTCAAACCGGCATAACGGCATTATGAATTAGAAGTTCTACTGGAAAGTAAGGTACCTAGAGATGGCATCTTTTGTAAGTTTTATGACAACCCACCATAATGCCATTAAACAGTAACTTACCAGCTTACCACATTAATATAGAACATTGCAGGTTTGAAGAAAACATTTGGTAAATCTAGGAAAAATGGAGCCAAAACTTCAATAATCTTTTTTTTTTACTAGTCTTCATGAAATGGGTAATATATTTTAACATTTACTCAAGTATTCAAAGTTGATATCAAACATCCTCGAAGAAACTAAAAATTACAAAATAAAGGTGTAGAAGGTTATTACTAGTTTATGTCGAGCTAGGGTTGTTCCATTTGGTTTTGAACATTTATTTAAATTATCTTTTTAGTAAGTGATAATTAAAGTTTTGAGCATTACTATTTGTAATACTCCCTTTGTTCAAAAATATAAGATCAAAATATACTTTTAAAAGTCAATATGAGATATTTTAAAATTCAAAATTGATGTGATTTATTATATGTTTGAAAACAATAAATCTTGTAAAGTTGTAATAAGTAGTTGTCAAATTGCCGTGTAGGTGGCATATATTGAGGAGTACCTGTATCAACTGCTGAGCTGTTTGAACTTGTGACGCAGATCCATTTATCTCGACAGTCATCTCCCCAGGAATACCCCTTGTTTCCTGAATTGCAATAGTTGCACCACTGGCACGTCTAATATAACTAATATTTGAGCCGGAGGTTCCAATAACAGCATCTGCATATGTAAGTGGAATTTGCATGTTTTGCGAGACCTGAAAACAAAAGCAAGACTCTAATTATCAGTAACAGTGAGTATAAAAAATATATATAAAAAAAAAGTACGAAACAAAAGGGGGCACCATTTCCACGAGATCTTTTGCTAGTTCCACAAGTCTAAATCATCTCACATGAAGATGGGACCCATACCACTCTCATCTAACGGGAAACTTGTGGAAGTTTTTTATAAAAAAAAACGCGTGAAAATAGCAGACCTCTAAAACTATTGGAAACATGGACATGAAAGATTCTTATCAAATAAAATTATGCTAAATGCTAAATTATGCTAACAAGCATGTCAGAGTGGTACAGGTAGCTAGCAGAAATAATATTCATGTCGAATTTTTTATTTTTATTTTTAATTTTTGTTGGGGGTAGGGGGCAAGTAATAATCGTGTCATCACTCCTAACTTCAAACAAGAAACAAAATTATAATTACCAAAAAAGTGTTCAAAGAAATTATTCTCTAATATTGTCTGAGCTACATATGCTTCTTAACTTGAAGCCCAAAAAACATTCCCACACTATATTCAACTAAAAATAATTCTCTTGAAATGAAATTTTAATTTTGGAAAAATGTACGTACTAGAGCCTTATTAATACACTTGTCAACTCTGATGCGTAGTGCAAATAGTTTCAAGCATAACATCCGCAAATTAGTAGAATCTAATAGCTGATATTTAGTTTAAGAAAGTACACCTTTGTGACCATTGATTGCTGTGGCTGCATACTAGTTGTGTGAGTTCCCATGGACGCATCTCTGCCATATGCAGGTGGAGGACCTTGACGTGGTTGCTTGTCCATAGGAGGCATGTCTGCTGGTGAATAGTAGTTGTCAAATTGGCGTGGGGGTGGCATATATTGAGGATTTGGAACAAATCCAGGTCCACCACCAACATTCATAGGAAAACCTTGAGGCGGAGGCCCCCAGGATTGAGGCGGAGGCATATCCTGATTTCCTCGAGCATTTGGCATTTGCATCTGTCCACCACGAACATAAATTACATAACAAATGCAACAAAATAAGTTTTACATCATAAAAGCTACTAAAAACTACAAATTTGGATAAAACAGAGGGTCAACTCAACCAGAGAGGTAACAATGCCTGTACTTTTGCTCAATTATTATCAAAAGAAATCTAGATTAGGGATTCATATATTAATTTGGAACCTTCTTCCCCATGGGCGGAGAGGCTAAGGGTATGCAACTCACACGTAAACTTCAAGCCCAAATTTAAAAAAAGACAAAGTTTAAGGTGGACCTATTTGATGAATGGCCCCAAAAGCCCAAGTTTCATGTGCAACTTTTTTAGAGTTTGTGACACGTACTTTAAGACGTGTCAAAAACATAATAAGAAATTTAATTTTTTTAAAAAATATTTTTATAGTTTAATATATTCAACTGTTATATTCTTAATTATAGTATAATATTTTAAAAAATAATATCTAAATATACTTTTGCCACGTATATATACATTCACACACATACACTACAACAAGATATCTTAGGTATCAATCGAAGAGGAAACTCACTTGTGATTCAAATATTCCAATTACACTGCGATCAACTAAAAATTTCCTGAGATGAGTTGCAATCAGTTCAACCGCCTTGTGCACTCCAGTTGGCTCCCCTTGTACCTCAACAACACTATCATCTGGTAGAGCAAAAACTGGCAGGTTTTCTGCAGAAATTTGTCCAACAACAGTAAATAGCAATTAAAAATTCATTCATAGAAAGTAACAATTCAGAAATGCAGAAAATAAGATCATGTCACATTATTAGCACTTGATTGCAATTCAATGATTCATAAAGATACTTAACATTGTCACACATGCAGCAAAAGCTGAGAACATGATATCCATTATTTTTTGGACATAGCAAAGGGATAGAACCTATAAATTAAATAATGTATGTTATAAAGCAGGGGTTTTATATAATGTAAGAACATCAACTATAACTGAGTAACAGCTGTAGAAACAAGCAGCAAAAAATGTAGGTAAGACAAACAGTATCCACCAAGCAAGAAGTCAATGACAAAGTGCCATCTGCAAAAGTACCTCCGCCAAGAACTCTAATTGTACAATTTGAAGCATCTTGAATAGTTTTTATAGTGGCACCCTGCTTCCCAATCAAGCTTCCACCTTGTGTTGCTGCAACAAGCATCCTTGTGGTAACAGTTCCACCTGCACCAGGTGGAGCATGAGCTGGATCAGTGTCGACATCAACAATGCGTTTATGAACCTTCAGCAAACCATCCATAGCAGGAGGAATAGGGACATCTGGCTCTTCTTTGGCAGAAACCATCACCTAATAAAAGAGCAAATCCAAGAAGTTTGTGTCAGCAGAAATACCTACATATTTTTCAGATAGAAAAATCTACATATTTTATTTTTAAAATAGAAAATCCTACATATTTTTATCATTCATGTGCAAACTAGTTTGGGATAAAAGGCGAAGTTGAGTTGAGTTGAAAACTTAAGCAGGCATAATGAGCCCCAAAAGACAAAAACAAAAGTTCTTATAATGCTTATAAAATTCAAAGAAAAGATCAGTTGAAGTTATTTAAACTTGCACAGTATACGAAGTAAAAGTCAAAGAACTTGGATTATAACACTCAACTGCTAAAGCATGACAACGATCACACGCAAACACACATAAATGCAACAACATAACGCCACAGGGTACTATAGCTACAGTCTTACCTCCACCAAAACATGGCAATTCATTTTAAAATCCCACAAAAACACAGGCATACAAACCTCACCCCTCACCCATTTTTCTGTTCTGTCATCACGCATGTCGTTTCGAACCTTATGAGGGGTGGGGATGGCAATATGCAAAGGTCAGTAGCTACTAAAAGTTTGTGTAAATAAAGTTAAAAGTTGGTGCACACGATGTTAGGAGGTGGTCTTTGATGCACAAACTACTAGCGTGATTATTCAGGTTTAAGTTAGAGAGCAGCGATGTGTAATACTATAGGCACATACTACAACGTATATCTGTAGCATGTCTCCCCAATATTTTCCTGGATGCTGTAAGGTAACTGACTAATGGAGACTAAACAGACTTTAACACAATGGATTCTGTGGAATAACTTTAATTCTAGATGAATTCCTTTTTTTCAATAAGTGAATACTAGATGAATTCTTAAAGTATGCATTCCCAATCAATATATTGGTCACATTACAGGAATCGAGAAAGAGTACCAAACAAATTCTATATGGGCTATTCTTTTTAAAAAAAAAATTATAGACTTCTAATACAAACTTTCTAGAAAGCTAATATAATGATGGTTAGACCAAGTCTATAGACCTGATATTCGCAATCGCATTTGAGCTTCAACCTAAATCTTGCAGTTCACAGAATCTTTGTAATCAATCCACTATATCAAGAACAATAACATCATATAATTTCACCTTCCCCAGTATTATGCTAATTATTCTAGCATAAGTATTCCATTTATAAATGTATGCCCGTACACACAGTTTGAGCTTTAGTATATTAGTTTTATATTCATATTAAATACATCTAAAAGGATTTGGTTAAGCTATAGTTACTTAGGATTGGCAAACTGTAAAGACTTGATCCCATGTGCAAGGAAAATTAAAAAAATAAATCCCAAACAAAAACAAAAGTTTATGTTCATAAGAATTTATGTTTTCACAAAGTAGAGAGTATCAAAGGATATTCTAGTTTACCTACAATTTTAGACAAGCTTTTCAAAGTTGCTATAAATTCCTTAAATTTTAATATTTGAGCTTATTATGTATTGTGGAACAAATCTGATAGACTATTTGAGCTACAGCATCTTATTATAGAATTTGTGATCTTTTTCTTCTGGCAACTTTGATAATGTGTGGCAAGACGCCAATCGACCAAGTTCTGAAGTTACCAGATTTAGAGCAACGCTTCTTGGTTGTTCGCCAAAGGTACTACTGACAGTTTTGTCAGAGAACTTTTCGGAACTTGTAATGCTCAATGCTGATCACTGCAATCTGAATCTTTGGTTCTTCTAATTTGATGCCACTTTGGTGATTGAAATGTTGCCTATATTTGCAAGAACCTGCACACATTCATTTTGGTTATTGTGATAAATAGACTTTATTTATATTTAACCTTGGTTAATGTTGATTTTTCTGAGATTACCATTTTCTTCTGCTCCAGTAGTTCATTAATTTATAATTATTTTATCTTATAGGTGCATCTCTTGTTATATTTGAAAATCTTTACCATTTCCTATGATACATTTTTTTAACAATATTAAGTTGGTATTATTATACTCAGCACTCTTCTAACAAGTGCAAGTCTCTTCAGTTCCTAAACAGCGTAGTGGCAAACTGAAAGACAGAAGGAATGCCGTTCAGAAGTTCCACCAGCCTCATCTCTTTAATTCTAATCAGAAATAGAAAATAATATAACATATAACAGAACAAACACAACAGAAAAAAAAAGGAAAAATATGAAAAGGATATCATCTTACAATAATAGAGAACCACAATCATACAAACATGACAATTGTCTAAAGAACAATATGCACCTTCATCATATTCTTATGATATATTAGAAACACGAAGGAGTAACCTTTTCTTTTTTCTGTTCTTTTTTTTTTTTTTTGACTAGTGAACTTGAAGGAATAAGCTTGAATCAGCTATACAGGTTTACATAAATTAAATAGATTAACTAAAAAGATTCGTAAGGCTCTTTATGCATGACACTGTAATATAATTATTAAAAAACAAGGAAAAAAAGTTGATAACTAAATACACAGATTTATAAGTAACAAACAAGTATTATGTAATACCAGGTAAAAATTTGAAAAAAAATTATATATTTTTAAAACATATTGATTGGACTGTCTTTTATTTGGGTCATACTAATCATTTAATTTATGTGGGCTAATAGTAATTAGTAGATATCATTAATTTGGTAAAATTGGGCATTCAAACTAATTGAGTTTAATTTATATGTGGGTAATATTAAATCCTATTATAATTAGGAGAATTAATAAGATCTATTAATAAATAAATAAATTTCTAAAACCTAATCTTACACATAATAGTCTGATACAAACTGACTAAAGGAAAAGAAAAAACAAAACAAAGCAGCCGCATCTAGGAATCACGCGAAGGAAGAGTAACCTCACGTTCTAATGTAAGTTCTACACTAAGTTTTGAGTATTTGGAATATGATATGAATTTGTTAATTTGCACACCAAAGATTTGATCCAAGATAGTAGAACTTCACTAACAAATAAAATAAAATAAAATCATAAAGAAATAGGCAGAATTAGATTCCAGCCGTGAGTGCTTGTCAGGGTGTGAATGAACTATATTAAAGTCACTTAAGTCTTGGCAGGAGCTAATGAAAGTATATGTATGATAATTTATTATATATTCATGTAATTCCTTATGTACCTGGTTGCAAATATACAAAATATATATATACGTACTATCATTATTAGTAATTGGATAGAACCTGCAGGGGGTTTTATTGGAATAATAGTTTATTAATATTATTAAGTTATGTTGTCCTGTAAGGGAATCTCAATTAAAGTTATTATGATTTTAACTTTGTGTAGGCTAATAGTTAATGAGGTATAACTTAGAATAAAGTTTTGTTTGGGATGGAAGAGCAGTCAATGTGCAATTTAAAATGTGAAGTTTATCTGAGCAATTAATAGTAGTAGTGTTAATAATTAAAAGATTAAAGATGAAAAAAATATTTTTACAAATGTACTTGTAGTTATTAGGATTTTGTTTAATTAGCTCAGACGGAAGGAGTTTAATGAATAATATTTGGAATTATAATTTGGGTATTACATTGCTTAATCCAGGTACGAATTTCGTACTCTTTCAGCGATAATCCTTTTAATTTTAATTTGTTCGTTTTACTTTTCGTTTAGAAGTTAGTTATTGTTTCACACAATTGTTCCTTCTCAAATTCATGTGATGGTTTCGTCTTGCCATTGATACTTAGAAGTCATATTTGTACTCTTTGAACTAGTTTATCACATGTAGTATTGATTTCGATCTTTGTAGAAAAGTACAAGTTAATATATTTTTGGAGAATTTGTGTTAATGATTCGTTTCAGTTTAACATGTACATATTAGAACCCCTTGTGTTGATATTGTGTCGCATGTGTTGTGACATGGTATCTTATTAGAATATATCGTAGGGTATACATGAGTTATAACCACCTGTGGGGGTACCACAGGCATGTCCTCTTGACACCGAGGCATGACACCTTCCGTGGCGGTGTAATTAGTCCACGGCGTCTCCGCTTTGTGCTTCGACGGGAGTTAGCCATATGGTGATTTTGTTGTGGGAGGCGCATGGGTCAGCCCTAGTTTTCTGTTATGTTATGTTCTGCAGATTGGTGATGTTTGTGCCAAACACGCCTTCCAATTTTGCATGCATCTGGATTGTGCAATCTGATGTGTGGTTGCATGTGTGGCATTATTTTGATTGCCTGTGTGGCAAGATATATTTTTGTTTTGTTCTGAACTCGGTATGAAATAACACCCAGCCATTTGATTCAGCCTATTATTTCGTTGTGTTAGTTTGTTCGTTTCAGTTCAGTTCAATTAATTGAGTTAGTTATTTCAGTTCATTATTTCTGTACTCTATATCCGTACTGGGCATTTAGCTTCCATGTTGTGTTTTTCCTTCCGACAAGTAATTAAGGGGATCAAGGACAAGTGTGACGAGAGCTCCCTTTTATCCAAGTGGTTTAGATATTTTGTTTAGGTTTTGATACTTCGATTTGTGTTATGGAGTTATTTAATTATTGGAGTTGCGATAAATATCTTAGATTGTGATTTGAGCCAGTGAGGCATTTATTATGGTTTGACTTGTGGCATTTATAAGTTATTAGAGATATTCATTTTGTGGCATAGAGCTCTCGATTTGTTTTGTTATGTTTTGTGTGTAACATCTCTTTCTATTTCGGAAAGGGGGTGTTACATATTAGTTAATGATGCTCCAAATCAAAATAAACCAACTCCTCAAAAAAGCTTACCATTAAACCCAACAAGAATAAAAGATTTTTCAAAACAAATGTATTTAAGATATGTGAAACAAATTAAATTCACAATAAACTTACGGTTCTTTCAGTAGTCCCAGGAGGACCATCAAGAATCTTGATGCGGGCTTTTGTTTCCTCACAAGTTTTCTTAATGTACTCTCCCTTGCGCCCAATAATACTACCAACCTTGTGTACAGGAACTAACATCCTGAAAACGTTCTCTCCAGGCCATCCAGGCCATTTCTTTTCTTCATCATTGACAAAACCGTCATCCTTCGAATCATTTTCAGACCCTTGGATTTCAGGAGGATGTGAATTCTCAGGAATAACGCTCATTTCTTGCTCTTCAAAATTTTCTTCAGCCATTTCTGGAAAAGACAACAAAATATATGTTATTAATAATAATCTTCAAAATAATTGCAAGTTTCCATACAGAATAATATCACAAGGACCTGTGAAGAAACAGGATATGAACAATTATGAGTTCTAATGAGAAACTCTATACATATAACTGATCCATAGACTACATATTTAAACCAAAGAATGAAAAAGGTTTTTGTAAGAAAATGTAGTCATGAAAAGAGAAGAAATTACAACATGTGAAAGACAAAGAAATTACAGGAGAGCCCCGAGCGCATGAACCCACCCCTATGAACATCTGACAAAGAAATTACACGAAAGCCCCGAGCGCAGGAACCCAAAGAAAAACAAACACTATTTCAAAGTAAGTCGATATTCATTGTCAACCACAAAATCCTAACATTCCTCCCAATTTAAACTCACAAAACGGCGAAACAAGCACATCTCCAAAGAACTCTCATTTCCTTCTTATTGCCAAAACCCCAAAATTCGCAAAAAAAGATCATCCACCGACATGGGGAAAATCCAACATACACCCAACATGCTAAAAAATAAAAAATACAAAAAATCGACAACCAATAAGCCATTGGACAGAAAATAAACTGATGAGAATGACACTCACTTTCCTCCATTCGCATAACACACAATTATAGAGCTACGCTTTAGCCACATATCATTAGCTTTAAGCAACCACACAAAAACCTTAATTTTTAGGAAACAAGACGAGAAGCAGTGGACGAAATTTAAAATAACTCTAATGACAACTTTCCACTGCGTTCCCACCATTTCCAAGCAAGTACATAAATGATAGTACAACCATTTCCAGTGAAATAACCAAAAAAGAAGATAAAAAAATCCAAGATCCATATTTTATTTTCTATAAATCACGATGCTGATGCACTCTTCCTTTCTCTGTTTCTCATATAATACACCCAAGAAAACAGAATAGAAACAAATGTTTAAAAAGCTCCAACCAAAACTTTAAACCTGTCAAGGCCCCAAATCCCAAGTAAAATATTACCTGAACCCTAAAATAGTGAATCCTTATAACATGAAGAGCACTAAACCGCTCACAAATAGTAATAATATGTAGACTGAGCTACCGGGAAAATTTTAGGATTAAATAATCCAGAGAAATATGTACGAGGCTTAAACCCTAACAAATTTTCGTATGAAAGCAAATATTAAACAAGCAAATTAATCAGATTTAATGTCTAAAATCAAATGAGTAAGAATTCAATCGAGAGGCAATGATTGGATATATGAAGATACTTACAAAGCTTAGTCTGAATAATATCCGAAAACAAAAACAGAGCTAGTGAGCGGGAGAAAATGGAGGCTGCGTGAATGTGTGTAGAGAAATCGGTGGAGTTATAAAGAGTCTGAGATCATGTTTGGATAATTGCTTTCAAGTCCCTGTAATAACACCCCTAGCTTTTCTTACTTATGTTTTCTGAGCCCTATGAATAATTTTTGACACAATTGTCCCTGCGATATTTCTAATTATTCGGTACAACTATCACTTTATGTCTGTTGGAAAAAAAAAATTCACTCGAAGTCTCTAGAAATTTATACATTAACCGTAAGAAATTACTACTAATAATTAATCAAGTTTTTTAACATTCTTGCGCCACAAAATCCGCCACGCATTCAATGTCATCGCTTTTACGTAAAATTATAACAATTAATCAAAGTCTAACAAAATTTAATAAATAAACTTTTAAAGATAAAATCAAATTTAAAATTTAAAAATCAAATACCTCAATTTTAAGCGCCGGACTAAGATCTCATTGACTTCAAAACGAACTACTATATACAAATATACCCACAAAATCTTGTAACCTATAAAGTTAAATACATCGAAATTCTTGACAAGTATTTGAATTTAATAAATAAACAACTCATACATCTCCTTGCTTGTTTGAGAGCAATGATTTGTTAATGTATACTATCTATTGGGTAAAAATTATTTACTATCCATTATGTAGGAATTTACTTCCTTAGCAATTCATGCTTGAAATGTGGAAGCAGAATACTAACATAATTTAAAAAGTCGTATCGATTTTTATAGACTTTTTTTGTGGCATAAATCTTTAAATTCATGTAGACTGTCATGCCATTTGCTTTTGTGATTTTATTGATTAATTGGTGTAAGAATCATCAGCTGTTAAAAATAAGATCACCAAAACTAAATTCTTCGAGCATTTCCGAACATTGTAAGGGCACTATAAGCATGAATTGAGGATTGCTTGGTCTCCTCTTATTAATATAGCTTTACGTCCATTTGAACCAATTTGTGTTCAATTGCTAACAACAATAATAACTCTATGTTAGCAACTCCACAATAAAAGAAGGATTTTCTTAATGTGTGCCCTAAGGGCACACACTATACACAGAAATCGAGAGAATATTCTCTTGATTTCTGTACATATTCCCTTGATCTGTGTGTAAACGCAGAAATCAAAGGAATATGCACAGTAATCAAGTGAATATTCTCTCGATTTCTGTATATAGTGTGTGCCCTTAGTGCACACATTAGAAGCACCCATAAAAGAAATTGCATATTTAATTTTGGAAAAGATGAAATATGTACTTGGATTAACAAAGCTAGCATTGTGTTGCTCATTTATCAAAGTTAGCATTGTGTTGCTCGTTTATCTATATTATAAAGTCTCCGTCAGGCTTCTCACGGAAACTTGGTAATTTTGTATCACTCGTCTTTTTTTATTTCTTTTTATTTCTGTTTTGCTCTTTTACTCCTATAACTTTAGATATATTACTATTATTTTGTCCTTTTTATTTTATTCTTTTTATCTTTCTATTTAATCATCTAAATTTTATAAAATATTAATTTTATATATCGCATAATGTACACACGAACACTTGTGCCACAGGTGCTAGTATGCATTATGCCCACAACATACTATTCATAGTTATATATAAATTTTGAAAATGATTACACACACCAATAATTAGACCTTTAATTTGTTATATACTTTTATGTTCAGCACAGTTATTATAGTTAGTGGGGTTAATTAACAACGAGATTTATCTTGTTTTGAAATTCTGGCCAGAGCTCACAAAAATACTAATACAAGAAAGAAACAGTAAAAATTAATGTACAATAACTACCTCAGGCATGCAACGGTAACAATAACAACCAGATCTTTCAATCCATTAGTCTTCTTCCCAGTAGTTGTGTTTATCTTATTCTTCTTCCCACTTATTATTGTTTTCTAATTTATTTATTTTTTAGTTAATAAGTATGTCATGTTCTAAATATCAAAAGAAAATTCTTTGAAGAAATCTGAACACTAGTCACCAAATAACTGGGATAACAGAACTTGAACAAATACAAGTGACAATGGCAATATCTTTACTTCCTCCAAATAAAATCAGCTGATTTTCAATCTTCAGCGGCATGAAAAACCAGAGTGGAAGCATTAAAACCACCAGATACATAATCAATAACAATACAACAGGCATTGCAGTTCAGCAGGCAGGGCTTTGACAAGGGCATCTTAATGGAGCACTTCTCCTGCATTGTCTGCTTAAAGCATTTGACAGAACCATCCACGAATTTACGAAACCAAAATTCAAACTATAAGAGAATAAAGAAGTTGATGTCACGCGTATCTAATAAAGAAGTTGTAGATATCCCTTCTTTCGATCATGTATGCCTTTTAACGTTCAGAATTTTTTCTGGAAACGCAAACACAATTGCGTGACAAACCTGTATTAATGGATAAAATCACCGCCCGAGTCCCCATAAGAACTCTGGTCCGATGGCCAAGACAAACGGTTAAAAGCTAAACCAGTATTAGGAATCTTTGCTGCTGGATCACAAGTTAAGAGCTCAGACCTGACTTGGATCTCCAGTGATGTCACCTGTTTTGGCCCCTATATAGAAGTTCTTCCTCAATCATAGGTCACACTGCAGATCCTCAACTATGCAAATCAAGCCCTTCTTGTGATAATACAGCCCATCCGAAATTCAAGGTTATAGCAGATATGCTTCAGGTTTCCAAACTCCAGTTAATAAGACCAAGCTCGATCAAAATTTCATATCAAGATGTCACAACTACCAACTAAATTAAGAACTTCAACACAAGCATGCTCTCGTGTCACCTAACTTCTGGTCAAGTTTTGACCTAGATCAATATTTACTACATATTCGGATCATTCAACAAAAGCTTTAACAGACTTTATATTATCCATCTCATCATTCCATTGCCCGAGAGGAGCTAGGAAACGTCGGAAGCAAATTCAGAAATTCATGATATCTTTCTTCTTTTGCTAAAAAGTCAATTACTGTGGAGACTATGGTTGCATCTGGTGTAACATTTCTCTCTTTCATTTTCTGAAGAAGTTCGATCACTTTTAGTGGCTCATCATTATTGCAGAAGGATCTCATGAGTGTATTATACGTGAATACATTTGGTGCACAACCCTTCTCTTCCATTTCCATAAACAAATTATATGCACTTTTTAATTGTCCTTCTTCACAAAACCCATGTATCATCAAGGAATATGTTACAACAGTTGGCACCAATCCTTTCTGAGACAATTTCAAAAATAGCTCCCAAGCATTATTAAGCTGTCCAGCTTTACACAACCCATCAATTACACAACTAAAGATTTCAATGCTCGGATCGATCCCATTACTTTCAAGAGTTTGAAACAATTCCAGAGCCTCTAAGTGGCACTTGTTCTTGAAAAGACCATCTATGACTATGTTATACGTGATTGAATTGGGTTTGAGGTCATACAATCGAATCTCACCAAAAAGTTTCCGTGCATCACTAACTCTACATTTATGAAAAAGACCGGTTAATAAGATGCTATACGTAATAAGTGTTGGCCTAATTCCTTTGCGAATCATTTGTTTGTATAGCCACATAGCTTCATTCATCCTTCCAATAATGCAACACCCATTCATCAATACATTGTAACTTACAACATCATGTTCAAGGCCCTTAGTCACCATCGAGAGGAACAACTCCCTTGCATCATTAATCCTACGCTCTAGACATAACGCATTAATTAATGTGTTATACATAATAATACTAGGTTCCTCACCTCTTTGGACTATCAATTTGAACAGTCCGAGTGCTTCTTTGGATTTTCTCTCCTTGCATAGTGCATTTATCAAGACACTGAACGTTACCACATTAGGCCAAATGCCTTCATCCACCATTTCATTAAAGAGACTTTTGGCCCCCTCCCAATTACCAATAGAACACAAGCAATGAATTAAACAACTATAAACAACCACATCTGGTGAAATTCTTTTACCCTTCATCTCTAATAGAAGTTCTTTAGCCTTATACATCAACCCATCTTTACAAAGATTATCAATTAGTGTAGTATAAATAACTACAGTAGGTTTATATACGTAATTCAAAACACTATTTCCACTCATCATTTCTTCATGCAACCGAACTGCAAGCTCCGACTTTCCTGCCCTACACAACCCATTAATCAGAGTTCCACAAGTTATACTATCAGGTCTACAACCAGATTCAACCATTTTCTTGAACAACCCAACAGCCTCACCAATCTTGTGCCTCATAGACAACCCTTTAATTAGTGATGTACAAGTAACAGTAGTAGGGATATAACCCCTCTTTAAAATTCCACCCAAAACAGCAAATGCAAAATCAACTCGATTCACACTGCAGTAACAATTGAGCAGAATATTCAATGTAATATGATGTGGTGATATATTAACTGCATTCATCTTATTATACATAGAGATTACAACATTGTAACCTTTGATTTTAGCAACAGCAGCCAACAATGCATTGAATGATGAAACTGGGGGAAAGGGTTGCAAGAGAAGCATCTGATCAAAAAAGTTTAATGCATCATTCAGTTGAACATTTCCCAATTTGCAGTCTACTTTGAGGAAATTTTGAAGTGGGGTTCTGATTTGGATATTGGGAATTGAGCCTTGAGTTGTGGGTTTGGGATTTGAAGTAGTAGCGACTACACGATTTTCATGGGGAAAAGATAAAAACTTACTTTTTGGGAAAAATCTTGAAGTGGGTTTGTGATTGGTAGTAGAATCAAGTACAGGTTTCTCTTTGAAAAGAGATGAAAGCTTACCTTTTGTTGTGGGTTTCTGAATTGAAGCATCAACTATGGGATTTTCCATAAATAAAGAAGAAAGCTTTTTCCTTTTTGGGACATTTCTGATTGCATCAGATGCAGCCGAACATGCTGAAGAAGTTCTGAAAACCATCTCCACCTGCAGAGAGTCGGGTAGTTTCGGCAGAGAGACTGAGAAGAGTATTGGAGCCTGGTTGATTCCTCAAGAATACAGTATTGGGCTTGGATAGTCAGTTCGGCCCAATTCTGTAATTCAGAAATAAAATAATAGTGCGTGGATCAGTTTTTTTTATTCCCTCATATCCAATATCCATTTATCATACGTTAGTATTTAACAATACTTTTTTTTTCCTGATAAATTACGATGATTAACTTGTTCCATCTATAAACTTCGAATTCGAGTTATTTTTATTTATTAAATAAATATGATACAAATCACAAATTGATACAAATCACAAATTCTGTCAAAACTTCTATAATAATATATGTTTTATTATTCTTTCTTTTGCTAATTTCCAATATAACAATATCAAATCTAACTATAAGTTGAACACTATTTACAAATATTATTTTTCAACTAGAAGTCTTTTTTTTTTGCTAGTTTAGATGAAATTTAACATTCCTGCCTTTGGCAGGGATAAATCCCAAGACCTACTGGTACTTAAGAAGTGGACTTAACCACCGTACCAAGAGAGATTTGGTATAATCTTTTTCGACAAGGAAAAATTATTATTTGTAATTAATTTTTCTAACAAATATCAAAATTTCAACACACGAGCATAAAATTTTAACACATATTATTAGATATCTAACTATGAAGCGTAATAATATTGTACGAGAGGTTGAGCTTGTGCATGACATTGTCAAAGATCGGTCCATGCATTCACACGTGTTGGAAATTGATTTGGTCGTCCCACGATATTAGAATTTCCACAGATTTACACTGGTTCCTACTTCCTTGTATACGAATAGTGGTGGCGTGTGGCCGGGTTGTTCAATTTTTGCGGAATTCAGAATTAACCTGTCTAAATAATGTTAGTGGTGTAGCGATCTGAGGATTATATGGGGACCATTGGGAAGGAAAAAAAATAGTCCATTTGGTGGCCCGTTTGCCTGTGTCTGTGTCTACACTTCAAAGTTGGAATTCGATTACAATTCGATTATAAGTATATTTTATATTAAGATTTCTATTATGTTAGTTGCCGAGGTAATTTGGTTGGTAGTGCATGGGTTAGTAAATTTGACGAGTGTTTTTTTAAAGTGATTTATTTAATTTATTGATAGGAAGATATTCATCATTATATTCTTTTGTTTGTTGCAAAAGAGATTTAAAATATTCAGTCATTCGCCTATTTTTAAAATAATAAAAAAAGTTTAAGAGAAAAACATGGAGAACGAAAAGAGGAATAACTTAAAATAAAAAAAAAATTATGTAAAGCGTTTAAAATCTTTTAAGTTAACCGAAATACTTTGTATCGGTTACTTTGCAAATAAAAACAGAAATTTGATTGAAATGAAAATTGAATTACAAGCGCTTTGGATCAGAATCTAGAAGTCAATATTTATGGTTTTAGTCATGATTGTTAAAATCTCGATTCAAATTGTAGAATCGTATAGGATCGCGATCCTATGGAATGAAAACGATCCGGATCGTAATAAGATCGCAACTATGTATAGGATCGCATAGAATCGTAGGATCGACGTGGATCTTATAATCATATCAAAGTGCATTGCTAACAATACGTATTTTGATTCTTTTTGACTTGTACAAGTTGCTCAATTAAATAAAAAAAAATTTAATCTTCTAATTTATAAACCTCTAAAGTCTAAATAAAACTCTAAATTTTAATTTAATATGTGTATGTATTAGGTAATAAAACTCTATTTTATGTGAAGATTATGATCGAATTTTACTTGAAATGGAACGATTAATGCGAGAACTTATATTTTAATATTCTATAACAATTGAAATATAAGATGGTACTGAATTACAAATATAAAATATTATTACGAAAAATGTTGCCATTTGAGCTATATTATCATATTAAAACAGTATATATTTTATTTTTCATAAAATTTTACCATCTTACAATCCAATCATGTGCACCCAAAATGATCATACTTGGAATTTCGATTTTAAGAACCTTTGGTTTTAGTGCTACAAAGTAAATTAAACCGCTGCGATTCCTAACACTCTCTCTGATAGTGATAGTGGTCGGGACACACTGACTTTTGGTTAGCGTAAGACGCCGTTCAGTCTCCTTCACTTTCACACCTTAACACCACCAGCCCACCACTCATTCATTCCATTCTCACTTAATAAATTCATTTCTCCTATGTCTCAAATTAAATGTTTAATTTAATTTTTTAAAGTTAAATTGATTGTTTTTAAAATAAATTTTTATATCATTTCTATCAAATATAAATGAGTAGATTATAAATAAAATAAAGTATATATAATTTATTATTAACTTTAGATTTTATAATTCTAAAAATATAGTTATAGATGTTTAATTACTAATTCTAAAAATAATCGGTCTAACTTAAAAAAAAATTAAAATTAAACATTTATATTGCGACGGAAAGGGTAATACTCCCTCCGTCCCAAATTAATTGCTTTTCTAGGACTTTTTAAAGTCAAATTGACTATTTTTAAAATTAATAATTAAACATATATAAATATATTTCTAAAATTATAAAAATTGAAATTAGTAATAAATTGTATATACTTTCTTTTGGTTATAATATCTTTACCTATATGTTAGCAAAAATTAGTAAAAAAAATAGTTTTTAAAAATAGTCAATTTGACTTTAAAAAGTCCTAGAAATGCAATTAATTTGGGTACGGATGGTGAATAGTATTTTATCCACCATTTAAAAAATAATTAGTTTTTGAAAATTGATAAAATTCAGAAGATGAAACCTGTCGGCGTTAAGAAGGCAGTTGTATCCTAGCTACAAGTATAAAGCCAGACCCCCTCTCTCTTTTGCGTATCACTTTACGCTCTAAATGGCCATCGACACGCTTCACATTCGCAAGACCGCCGCCTTGCGCCGCAAAGATTCTCCGCCGGTTCCTAAGCCCACAAATAAGACTGCAGAGCCAATGGAAATTCACTTTCGCGGCGTCCGAAAGCGGCCGTGGGGGCGCTACGCCGCGGAGATTCGTGATCCCTGGAAGAGGACTCGGCGGTGGCTCGGAACCTTCGAAACGGCGGAGGAGGCTGCGCGGGCTTACGACGCCGCCGCCAGGAGCTTCCGCGGAGCGAGGGCCAAGACTAACTTCTACAACGGAGAAAGATCAGCCTCGCCGACACCTCCGCCACCGAATTCGCTGACATCTCCGCAACCGAACTCGCCGACACCGGCTGTGAGTTCAAAGAACTTGGCGCATTACCTCTCCGTGGCCGGAGATCGGACTTTTAAGGTCTCAGGTCCGTTTCCGGGGGGTAATTTACCGGCGCTTTCCGAGTACACCGGTAATGATCTGGAATCAGTAGGAATGATTGTGAACAGGCAGGAGCAGAAGATAAGGGTAGAGAAGAAGCCATTGCTGTTTGATCTGAATCTACCGGCGCCGCTCTTCTGATCGGCGGTGTAATATCCGAAAATAAATAAATGACATTTAAATTTATATTTTAATTAAACTTTTCATATGTTTGAGTCAAATCTTTTATTTTTTATTTATTTATGTGGATTATAATAAATAAGAGATTAATTGACCTTAAAGTTAAATTGGATTTAATCTATATATAAGTAATATTAAATCTTATTAAAATTTAGAAAAATTAATAAAATATATTAATATATAAATGAATAACAAAAACTTGAAACCACATTGTACCCTGTTTTTCATTCTACGATTAAAAAAAAAAAAGAAAGAAATAAAAAGTGGGTGGCGGCGCGAAGCGTATTTTGGAGGGGAAAGAAATTTTGGAGGGGAAGTTGGGTCTGTTAGAGTAATCAAGAAAAGAAAAGAACAATTTACTTCTCTTTTAACTTTCAGAAGGGAAAATGTAATGTTCTCTCGCTGCTACTATTTGATATGAAAGACGAAAGTAATGATTATAAATTATAAGTAATAATCTTGCTTCTCCTGTAAGAATTAAGCGTATACTGAAAAGTAACTTCAAAATCTACCTATTTTGACAATGGTTATAATAAATATCTTAGACGATGGTTCTAACTATTTTGACAATCATTATGATTTTGTCTTGTGACATTTATTGATTAAGGGACTATTTTTATGTAGTTTAGAGTTTTATTATTATTTCATCAATTATATCGTGTTTGTACATAATCTTTATTTTTATTTCGAAAAGAGGGTGTTACAGGCACTGAGCAAGTTTTTCGAGCTTTTTGTTCGTTTTCCAATTTTACCTCATGTCGTTGGTTATATAAAACAATAATTATTAGAGAACCCATATTTTCGCACGATTATTTGATATTTTCGCATATGGTGTCCACATATTTGCTAAATTTATTTTTTTATGTAAATTTATCCCATTTTGAAATACCGAGATGCCCTCTCCCTTCCCTCTGCAACTTCTTCGGTATTCCGTCTACCATCATCTGCGGGTCTGCCCTCCCACTACTAAAATCACCCAAAGATTGTAGAGGGTTTCAGTAAAATAGATCCTTAAACTATTGATTATAGTTTTTCTAGATCCACAGTTGGCTTGGAATTTTAAATCAATTCAACCTTTCTCATGTGAGTCATATTCTTACATTTTTGATTAACAACTGCAACTCTTGTTCTTTCTCTAAAGTGAGTGCTTCGATAAAACTGAACCCATTAGTTGATCGGAGCTTCCACCTAGTTCGGATCGTCAATCGGAATTTCGATTGAGACTAGTTCGGCGATACTTTGAGTGCGGAGTCATTATTATGGGTTATGTGTAAAGTGTCATTATTATTAGTCTAATTAAATGAGCTTTGAGCAACTGGAGTCCCTTATTAGTATGTAATAATTCCCTTGTGACTTAGATTTAATCAATGTTATGCGCAATTGAATTTTTTTATTTTAAATAACTTTTTTCACATTCATTAAACATCAAAAATGTAAAATGGATAAAATATTTGAATTTTTTTACCTTTATTGGTAAATAAATGAGGGGGAAAATAATTTAAAATAACTTTTTAAATTATAGATAATCACATATTAGCCTAGTCAGCAATCTACATTATTAATTTATGACCTGACATATCCAATTGAACGTAAGTAAAAAAAATTAAAAGTTTGATTACTTAATTACAAAAATTAAAATGTCGATCACTGAAATAAAAAAAAGGTTAATAATTATGAGTAGTACTTTATATTTAAGCCATAAAAAAAATGAGGAAAAATAATTTATATTTTTAATGAGTCTCAAATTGACTTTTCAACCGTTAATAATAGTTTTATAATTTGAAACGGATGAAATTTATTATATAAGGATGGTGACTAAGGGCCTTGAACACAATTATTAACCCTTTGCGTATTCAATTGTTACTTGGTAATAGTTTTAACAATCTTGGAGTGAGCCCAGTACATAAGAGGTAGACAATTTTTTACAGTTTAAGTACAGTAGTAAACCCACATTTATAATTGAGAAACCTCTGAAACCAACCATGTATCGTGTTCAGAATTATGCAATAGATCATCTAACAGTTCCAAAATACTAGTGTAATGTTAGAAAGTTATTATTTGGTACAGGCACAATTTATGTAACATCATATATACTTGTATCCAAGTGTTTTTACATTTCGCCTGGCCTAGAAAATCCCATTTTGAGCTGAAATATCTTTATCCAAATTTTATTGCAGTGTCCCCTAAACCAACCTATAAAATAGGTATGTAAGTAAAAGAAAATGTCAAAAAAATTTAATAGAACTTTCACTTGCAGACTGAGGGATTATTTTTTTGTGTTGAGCATTCCTGATACCTTCCCCCACCTTATTCTTTCACTTCTATATAATGTATAATCCAATAAAACTAAAAATTTATTAAGAAATTTACACTTGTATAATCATACATATACACATCCCAAATACAGAATAACTTCCATATTCTCAAAACACTCGGACAGTGAAGCAAGAAGATATATAATGATGATTCTATGGACTACTACTACTACTACTACAAACTTCCATATTCTCAAAACACTCGAACAGTGAAGCAAGAAGATATATAATGATGCTTCTATGGATTGGAACCACAACACTTTTCTTTACTACGTGTAAAACCAGAACAAAGTCACAAGCCACTCATCAAGATATAAAGTACCAATTCTTGACAGTGTATATAAGCATATTCGATATTTCGAAGAATTTATCCATCACTTCCTCATTATTGAATTTTGTTCCACCATCAAGTGACACGCCATATAAGAGAGAAGGAAGAAAATTACTAGAAACCTAATCAGGAAAATTAATTCAGGATACTAAATCACTGTTAAGTCAGAGGCAACTGAATATAGTATCAAAAAATTCCTACAGGATGGCCAGTAAAGGAATTATAAAACAACAATAGCAAGTAAAATAGATTTTGCTCACATTTCGTGCAGGAACCTAAGAAAAGAAATTCTTTCTCCACAAGGACACTCAAAAGAGTTGGCGGGAATATCCGAATAACAAATAAGGAATGAATAATTATGTCTGAATTGAATTCTACAACCATTAGTAAATCCCAAATTAGTACTCACAATACCTGCAAACCCCACACGGCCACACCAAAACTCTTAATAAATCCCAAATTCTAACATTTCAACATAGCATTAGTAACCTAAACAAGTACAGCTAAGTAAACAATATTAATGTCTTTTAACAAAAATCTAGAATCTAAGCAACCACCGGAGAGATTCTCATAACTGGAGCTACTGCTGCAATATTATAAGGTAAGAGATTTAGCAAACAATGCCAAAAGCCTAGATAATTTCTACCCAATCAAAACTAAAGCTGCCATAATAAGAAAATGGTTTTCAACAAAAATCTTTAAACAACTGGAAAAGTTAAAACCCAAATTGACTGTCATTTGAGAAGATCAGAAATTGTTCTTACAATCAGGAACCACCAATTCTACAGAATTCTTTAACTTGCCCCTTGGTATCCCGTCTGCCTGCCCAACATTTGAATGCTTTGGCGTTTGTACGGTAATTCTCTGAAACCAGTAATTGTGCCCAAGCTTAAACTGCACCAAATATGTACAAGTTTTGTATGAAGTTTCATGTGGTTGTTGATTGGACTGGTATCCTTGGGTGGTTATGCTCGCCTTCGTAAGTGACAATAAGCATAGAAGGATCTTCCAAGCACCTCTCCACATGTTTCCTTGCAGGGCAGCCTCTCATGCTGCTACATTTATAGTAGCCTCTGCAAAAGCACCAATAAAGACTTCTCAGTGGAACTAAGTTAATCAATACTTACGCTCAAAATTCACGTACTTCATTAAATATAGTTACTGGATCCAGATATTCATAACAGTTGATCAACATGGTAATTGAGAACGAATAATTGCAAAAGTACAAGTAATATTCTTCTTGCCCTGTCCACCTAGCAACAAGGAACACATGAATTTAAGATTTCAATTATCCAACACTACAATGTTTTTTCCGTTGACCAGCTCAAATACATTAAATGTGGTCATCCCAACATAATGTAAAAAGAAAGAATACCTCCCAACCAAAAGAACATTCCTGTGCTGCAATGTTTTTTTTTTAACTGTCCAAGTGTTAAATTAGATAAGCTTTCTTAAAGACCACCAATCTTCCTAAGAAGATATAATTCATGAGTGCAATCAAAGAGACAGTCTTTGAGAACAAAAAAAAAACAGAGGAATAAATTAACATAAAAAGGGAAAGACTGATCAAAACCAATGAAATATAATGTTTTTGTTGTATTACTACTCTACAATACAGGCAAATATAGCATATTTAAGCAGCACATTGCACTAACAAACTAAAATCCATTGCAAATAATGATAATACTATGAATAGAAATTGCCAGCACTACACGAAATCCAGTTGCATCTCAAAATAGAGCAGATAAGGAATTTACCTGGGGTGAGGAGAACCCTTGATTGGTTTCTGACCATACTTCCTCCATGAATACTCATCAGGAGGGATGTCTGCGAGCTTGTTGCTTATAGCAGGTACTTTGATTGATCTCTTTACCCTATGTTTCCTGTTGAGATAAATAAAGGAGAAAGCAGCAACTAGAAGCTGTAAATAAAAGAAGTGATAAACAATTTGGTGAAAAGTGGTACAGATAAGTATTAACCTCTTCTTTGAGCAGTGACATCTACCACTGCTTCCACATTTCACACTGCCATCATCTCCCTTTGCAGAGCACCTTCGTTTGTGCTGGTATGAGCTCTGATCCAAAGAGCGAGTCGCACCAATTAAATGGAAAGCATTGCCCTCCATATTTGCCACACTCCCATCTGTCAATGAGGAGATAAATGACCTGGTGGATGACATGGTGGGCGTGCAGGTAGAGCTATCAAAATTCAGGTTGATGCCACTGTTGCTCCGACGATACATCATTTCAGCTTGCTGTTTTAACTGTTGCTGCAGGAAGTGATAGTTTGATGGCGGTGTTTGTTGGGGTATTTGAAGAGAGTTTTTCCCATTTGAACTCAGTTCCAATGATGAGTTTCCCAAAGTAAGAGTACTTCTAACATTTGAACCCTTATCATGAATTGGGGTCTCAAGGGAATTAGCTGGAAGAAGCTGAAGCGCTTTCTGTTGATAATCAGGTCTACCAATTGGGTTGTCTAAGAGTATGTTTTGGGGAAAAGGGGTTTGAATTTTCTTGACCTTTCTCACTCTTGCATGCCCCAAACCAGCATTAAGAAGAGAAACAACTTTCTCAAACTTAAGTACAGCTTCCCCAGTTTCAACCACTAAATTCCTATACTGAATCTGATCTTGGGGCTGAGATATCAGACTTAGAACTCTGTGGCAACTCTCAACTGCTGCTTTGTTAGCTTCTTCAACCTCCATTTCACCACCCTTAAACCAAAAATGAGCAAACAAAAAACCTAATTTTATAAACCCATGAGGCCATAAACATCAAAACCCCCTCGCAGTCAACTACTTTAACAGATCTTCAATCACACAAAAACAAATAAAACATAAACCCAAATCGTAAAAAACCATCTTGATTACTCAAACAGCAAGGATACCCTCTAATCAAAATTTTAAAAAACAAATGTCCAACTCAACAAAAAGGTTAATCTTTCAATCAGAAGTCTACCCAGAAGACCAGATTAAACTGGGGTTCTTAAAAATTAATCAAAAAAGAAAAAAAAAACAAAACAGATAGAGACCAAAATGACAATAGCAAATCAACCAAAGAAAAAGACAGTCTCTCAAGTAAAGGGCAAAAACAGCAAAGAACAGACCTTTTGGTGAGCTTTGAGTGGTGTCAAACCCTAGATTCGTCAATCTCCATGGTTGAGAGAGGAAAGAGAAGTGTGAGACTGAAAGGTGTGAAAGAGAAGACTTTGGTTCTTCAGACTTCAGAGAATTCACGCACACACCCAAAAGATTACAAAATTACAATCTTATTTAATAACAGTAGTATTTATTTTGGAGAGAGAAAGAGATAGTGAGTACTAATTAACAAGAAGACTTCAAGAAAAAGAGAGAGAGAGAAAAGAGTAAAATAAGAAGAGGCGCATTTTCAAATAAACCTGCGCATCATCAGAGAGAAGCTCAGAAGCGAACTGTCGTCTCTGTCAAGAGGAAAGTGGGACCCACTCGAGACCTCATTATTCCTTTTCCAATTTCTCGTTCCACTCCTGTTGTTGTTTTACTCCTTTAATCCATGTAATTTTATGCCTTATTTATTAAGTACTACTCACTTCGTCCCAAATTAATTGTTCAGTTTTGGCTTTTTAAAGTCAAATTGACAATTTTTAAAATTAATCTTTTTACTATTTTTGCTAAAATATAGGTGAAGAGATTATAACCAAAAGAAAGTATATACAATTTATTACTAACCCCAATTTTTATAATTTTAGAAATATATTTATATATCCTTAATTATTAATTCTAAAAATAGTCAATTTGACTTAAAAAGGTCAAAATTGAGCAATTAATTTGGGACAGAGGGAGTAGTATCTTTCTTTAATTGAGCATTTTATTTTTATTTTTATTTTTGAAAAAGGATTCATCCCTAAATGTAGCAAAAGTAATAATATGTTTTGTAACAAAAATATATTCATATATTCTTTATATATTTATATTTATTCATATAATTTATCATTATATTTAGTCGTAACAGAAATCGTAATATTTTATTACATTATATACAAAAGTTTATAAATTTATTTTTGAAATCACGTCTTAATTCTTAAGTTTACTTGTTACTATTATTAAAAGTGCTCATAATCATATTAATGTAAATTTATCAAAATTAGAGATTCCTACTATTAGATTACACTGCTTGTGACAATTATAATATTTTTATATAGATAGAAAATGACTCCTTTTTTTGGCAATGATAAAAGAGAGAAAAAATAGTTTGCCGCAATTAAGGATTATTATAATAATATTTGGAAGGTGGCATGAGGACAAAAACTATGGTCATAGGACAATAATATTTGTATAGATAAGGACAACCTTTCCATACCAATTAATTTTAGCTATGGTGATTGTAATGATTTACATTATATTATTTAATTGACAAGGGCATATTTGTTCAAAAAATAATTATTACGTCTTCAAAATGTTTGTCATATAAAAATTAGTTTTTAAGTATTTTGTTTACGTTTTGGTTAATTATTTATCAATTAAATAATGTCATTAATAACACAAAAGGGACTAGTTATTGAGCTGTATGGACAAATTAAATTATCATTAATATCAGTTTAAGATGAAAAAGAAAAAAGAGTATTATTTTCAAGGAAAAAAAATAAAAACCAGAGGGGGAAATAATTTTTACAAATCATTTCACTATAGTCTATGTACTCCTTTTGTTTCACAAAAAAAAAATTTTATTTATAAACTTTTTCGTTTTAAAATTTATTTTATTTCGTTTATCTAATATACAAAGTCAGAGAAAATCGACTTAAGCATAACAAAAATTTTAAATCTTTTTTAAAATATCCTTCAACTTTTATGATAATTCTTATTTTATCATTTTAGCCTCCTAAGATTCCCTTTTACTTTTACGTTATTTCTATCTTATACTTATAACTTCAACTTTAATCTTAAAAATTTTAAGTTATTAAAATTAATGTGATAATATAAATTACACACAAAACACGTATTTTTCAAATTATGAAGCGACAGAAGTCTTCATATTTTAGATACAAAAATATATTTTTAATATTTAAAAAATTTATAAATATAAAGCTAATTTTGCGGAACAGATACTCTCACGTGAGAGGCGGTAGCTTACGGAGTTAAAAAAGGAGATCTGGTTTGAAGAATTTTCCCACTCAACGGCGCAGCTTCTCAAAATGTCCGTCAGAAAACAGTACCCGATAACATTTTATATATAGCCGTTGCAAGGATTAACGAATCATAGGACGCCACGTTCAAAGTGTACCGCCATAGAATACGACACGTACGCCGAGGTATTGTTTGACTAAGCTACTACTCGGAGTTGATAATTTGAGCCGGGGGAACACGTTTAGGTGGTGAGCAACGGACAAGGAGGGCCCCACTTATTTGGAAAAACGGTTGACTTTACCGAACGCGTTTGTATCCGTCTAATGAGAAGTGATTCGCAACTGATGATCATTAATTAATTAATTAATTAATTAATTAGACACTATTCCATCTAATGATTTGTAATTATAGACATTTCATCTACAGTAATACATTTTATATGATCTAATGGGTGACTGACCGACTCACCAGCCAAACGTAGTGAGTATCCCTTTTTATTTTCGTGTCTTTTAACTTTCAAAACTAGTAAAAATTTATAAATCTCAAGCGTTGAGATATTCTATTAATAATAAGAAATGCATTAAATAGAATAGTTGTCATTAGTGTTGTCATAACTAATACAAGGTAGGAATCACTCTCATTTTAAACGTAATCTAATAGAAATATGTCGCGTAAGTAGTTTAAAAAAAATAAAATTGTATTATACAATTATTATTTATCATAGTGAAAGTGTTTACTTACCCAATCAAACTAAATTTCAAATCCTTTGATTGTTTAACTAAATAGAGAGCAAATAGAAATTTGTTAAAAATATTAAAAAGAAAAAACTCTGCCGAGTTGCTGACCATATACTATATTACAAAAGCACTAAATAATTTTACCAGCACTGTCATTCCAAAATAAAGAACAAGGATCTCAAAATCATAACCTTATTATTATGCATGCCATCCTGAAAGCCGAAAGGGATACCGAATTGAAGCACCTTTACAAATTTGTTCTTCATGTAACAAAGTAAAGAAGTTGATTTCTTACCAAACGAATTCTTTAAAGTGATTATACTCCATTACTCCTATTGTAATAGTACTGCATTAAAAGTCGTGCCAAATTATATGGGCATAATCTGGTATCATTATGATCCATGCATGGAAGACACGTTATTAAAACCCCTTTACCACAAATGAAAGGGATAACTTTATCCCAACGGCTACCAAAGAAAGTGCCAAGCTTTATTTATTTATTTATTTCTATTTCTATATATATATAAAATTAATTTTCTAATTAATGAAAGCTTTATTTCACGTTATAAAACAATGAGTCAACAATTTACTCATTAGCAATGCGGCAGACGGGTATGAGAAAGAGTCCTCGTACCATATTCTTTTTGTTAACACTTATTTTTATTTAATTATTTTATTTTACGAACAATTTGTATAAGAATTATGTAGCGGTAACATGACTAATTCTTTATGAGAAATATACCCCTTTAAATGAAGAATATATTTTTCAATAAAGAATTTGACACTGTAATTAACCTTTAATCATTATTGAATCGTAGTAATAAAGTAATTAATTAATTATTACTGAGAGCTGCAAAAGGGAAGAAATAACTTTACATGCTTTTGAGGCACATGGAATAAGTATAATCTTTTTGTGTTGCAAAAAAAAAAAGCAGATAAGAAAAGCAAAGCGGTGTCTGTGCATGTCTGCATTGGGATTCGAAAAGACAATAACATACTCCATATTCGTATCATTCGGACGGCTTTGCTCAGTCACGAGTCAAGACTATTCAAACTTTATTCTGCACAAATGAACAACACCTTTTTGCAGCATTAATTTGAAGCAGGCCGATAAATAAAATGAAAAAGTAAGGTCTATTTTTGTTTTCCCATCCCATTTTTGTTTTATTTATTTATTTTTCGTTTTTTTAAAGCAATATAATACGGGGTTGCTACACTTATTTGTTTTGTTGTGTTGCTGTTACGTTCAAACAAACAAATATATTTATATTTAAGTATTATAAATACTCTATTGGACCTTAGAATATTTGAAAGGTTATTTTTATATAAAATCTATTGTCACAAGATTATTAATAATTTGTCATTAGACTGATGTCTTAGTATTCAAATTTGAACTTAAGTCGTTACATATGATGATAAAACATTACTCTTTTGTGATATATTGAGTTTAGAGTTCGCACATTATTTATGTTTAAAATTTTGAGTCTAATGAAACGTGTGATAAATTAGTTTAAAATATGAATTAAATAACTTGTCATCACTATTAGATGAACCTATTATGAACTATAATGGCCCAATTAATATTTTTGAATACTAAATTAAACTTTATTATAATGTCAAGAATTGCCACGATATTTTCAATTATAGTAGAAAAACAAATGAGTATATTTTTTCGGTGCTTCTTAATATCATAATTTTATAGGACGGGACATTCATGCGGGATGAAGATAGTTGATTCTTTCACCATCAACAAAACTAATTTTGGATAATCACCTAACCCACCTATTAAGCAATCATCAAGAAATGAAAATTGGAATAAATAAAGTATACACACCACATAAGACATGGGAATCTTAGTGCCGAATTTGCCCAGGTTGGATAAAATATTTTTAATTCAGAACTTACGGTTAAGAATGTCAGTAACACCATAAAAGTGCTTCCACAATAAAAGTAAAAGTTAGCATGATGAATAAAAACTTTTGAAAACAATAATCAAATACTAAAAATTTATACACAAAGCTTACATTTTTTATTTTACTAATTCGAACACACACATTCTATTTTGGCATGTCAATGTTCGAACCCCAACCTCGTAAAGTTTACATTTAAACCTGAACATCTTAGCAAAGTCCTTCCAAAATTATAAAAATGCTTATAATCTTAACACGCTCCATCAAATGACACTGGGAGAAGTGGATTACATGCGCCAAATATATTTCATATTATCATAAGACTGAAAACTATAGATAATAATTATTTTTGAGAAATTATTATTAAGAAAAGAACTTGATTGTTTTTGTTTTTGTTTTTGTTTTTTTGTAAAATAGGACTTCTTATGTAGAATGGAGGAAGTATAAAAATAAAAACATATAAAAGGCAAAAAAAAGAGGAGCAATTTTCAGGCAGCCTCAGCAAGGGTAGCAGTAATACCCGACACTTAACAAGACAAAAGTCCCTCCCTGTAATTAAATTCTACAAAATTGGCTTTAAGGAGGAGGAGGATAATGGCTACCCTATAACCTTTTGGTGGCAAGAAATTTTGCTCCCTTTCTTGACTTCTTGTGTTCGAACCTTGGGGTCAACACTTGGGAGGAATCTCCTGAATGCACCAGACCGATGTGAAAAGTGCGCCCTTAAGATCACCTAAAAAAAAATTTAGTCTCCATTGGCGTGTAAACTGACCCGAAAATACGTTTATCATTCAACCAAAAAAAATAATGGCTACCCTATTATTGACCTATAATTTGCCAGCTTGGTAGATTGTTTCATATCCACAAAGTCTAAACTCAGAGCAAACCCACCCATCGATATAGTGCCATTTCTGAAAACTATTGCAACCTAAGCTTTTAGTTTAGCCACGATAAAGAAAAATAAAACAATATCAAGAACAAAGAATAAACTGAGATTGTAGCAAACTTCATAAAGAGACCAAAGAGATTGTCAAATATCACCTGTATTACCATGAGTAGGATTGCAACTGAAAAAGGGGATAAAACAGAAAAGCATTGCTGAAATACTACTATCCAACAATTCGCTACTAACTGCAAATGTTCACTAACACAATAATGAAGTAGACACAAAAAAAGAAAAGTCTCATGCAACCAGAATAAATGGGCTTCGATAACGAAAATCTTTTGAACCATCCCCCAAAAGTCCTATATAACATTTGTGCAAAACCAGAAACTGTGGTGTTCAATAGTGTCATTGTTTCCTTCCTCGTCCTTTCTTTGCAGGCTGTGCTTCTGTTTGTTCTTTTCCAGCAACTTCGGTAACATCCGCTGCAAAAAAAGAAAAAGAAAAAAGGATGATTACTTGTTAATATGACCCGCAAGAATGTTATACTGTACATACATACCACAACTTAGAAATTAGACAAAGTTATCAAGATGCTTAAGGAGCACCCAATTTGCAAGTTCAGCTGGAAGGTAATCTTATGAATCTACGTAGTTTTTATAAAAATTCAGATCATTATAACTTCATAAAGGTAGTAGAATACTACACACTTGGTGAGACCAAAATTTATCTTCTTGAGGATCACTTGGATTTGAAACAAGTCAACATGGTTTTTGTAGTGCTTTTCAATTTCACAAATATCAAAGCGTTTCACTTTCTACCACTACATGGATGGTTTACTTTTTTTATTCCTTCTACTTAATGACTCTATCCTAGAAGGCAGAATTAATGAACTAAAATAACTATAAACAACAAGTTATAATGGTCTCCATCTCACTGTGCAAATGTGGATAAAATAACTTTCTGCAGTTCAAAGCTCAAACCATACCTTCAGGACCACGGGCCATCAAAGTGAAAAATATGTTATTGAGCTTCTCCATCTTCTTGGCATCTTGGGCCTGGTCTGTCTTAAACTTGAGACACTAAAAAAATTGACAAGAAATAAACAAATAATAAGAATCATCACGTGGAAAGCTTTGGTACTGCTCTAATTTCAGATATATAATCTTGACACAACCGAGAGTGATTAATTGTATGCAATGAGCTTCTCTGAAGAGCTAAAAACCTACATCTTGTAGACTTGCATACATAAGCATTCCACAAGAAAGACCTGACATACATATGCAAACCACCATCCAAGCAGGTACCTTTTTTTTTGGGTTTGGGGGAGGGGGGGATAAGTCCTTCAAGCAGGTAGTTGATGCTCAAGAATGAAATATATGTGCCTATCCAACATAAAATCTACATCCTTTGTCAACAAGCATACAAAATTTACAAATGTAGTTTCATACATTCATAAAAATGACGAGGGAAAAAGTTTGGAGCACAACAGAAAACTACGACGACCACTCTGAAGCAAGCCTAAAATGGCAACGGAAAACTGTAATCACCTCAGCTTCAATCAGAAAATTATCAAATGACATCTAATTAAGATGACACATCGTATGATGTTAATTTTAACCAGTAAAGTTCATATCATAACAGTTTCTAATAACGAACACGTTCAACCCCATGAATTTTCAACCTTCAAACAGCTAAGGAGATTTTATGATGTTCAAAAAGAGAACTATAAATAGCGTGTTTGTTCCTACTTTATACTACAACTAAAGATAAGTTGGAGAAAGTATAGCATAACATAGAAGAGAAACAATACGTAGTCACTATTACATGCTCCCTATGTCCCAGGATAAAAGTCCTCAATTGACTTTTATGGTCAAATTGACCATTTTTCAAATCAATATATCTTATTATTCTTTTATATATATGTAAAAATCCTATAAACATTATAAACTACATACAATTTAGTACTAATCTCAATGTTTACTTTTTTGAAAATCTAAATATATATGTTTAACTGTTAATTTTAAAAATGGTCAATTTGACCACAAAAGTCAATGGAGGACTTTTATCTTGGGACGGAGGGAGTATATCTTTGCTTAATTATTGCAGTTTATTATAGAAAGAGGATTTCTAACATATTTCTTCCCCCCACCCAGATAAAATAAGGCCTTCTGAAGTATATCTCTTCTTAGAGATGAGAAAGAGAGGATATATATTCTTTGCAACACCAAAAGAATCTAAACCCCTAATATAAAAAGACCCAATTTTTTTTGTCCCTTTTCCACTACTCATCTAGTATAATTGGTGTTAACGTTATAATACTTTACAATGTTGTTGCCAGATAAATGTGGCCTCTACATGGTAACCCATCAGTAACCCAACGCCCGTAGTCGTCGGGAGAACCCGACGTAGGAATTAGTACATGCATTAACAATATGTGAGGGACATTATATTCTAGATAGTGAGAGAGCTGAAAAGATAGTGAGAGAGCTTACTTTTGCCTTATGTTAATTACATATATATATATAGAGAGAGAGAGACACTTGGGCTTGGTGGGGAGGATTTCCCTTGGGCCTTGTAAATATAAAATATTTGGGACTTATGTACTGGACCCAATTGGTAATATTCATATCCTAACATAGCTCCCTTTTCGAATGTTGTTGAACGTATTCCAATGTTACTGCCAAAAACTTGTTGCTAAAATTCAAGTGAAGGCCATTTCCTTTTTATTCTTTTACTTGACATATTCACGTGAATGTGTTGGTTGACAATCACATCGATGATTGTCCTTTCTTTTCCTTTGGAGAGTTTGACATAAACATTATGACTAATGACCATTTGATTTGACTAGTGGTGTAGAGTAACGAACAGTATGTATTTTCTCTCCCAAAACCTTTGGCCATGACTAAATAATTCTTCGCCCACTAACATTTGTGAAGCTCTCTTGAGCTCTCTTATTCTCTAGAATACAAAGTCCCTCATATACTGTTAATGCATTTAAATGCGTGTACTAATTCCTACGTCGGAGGGTTCTCCTGACGGTCACGGTCGTCGGATCACCGATTTGTTAGCATGTGCAAGTCACATTTATCAGGCGACGACATCGTGAAGTATTATGGCGTTAACATTGACGCTAGAAGGAGGGCTTCTAGAGAGTTGTTTGTCGCCGAAATTTTGGTCGGAATATTTTTGACATCACCATTTTCCGGCAAAATATTTGAGCTCCATTGCCTTAATGTATCTTCTATTGTATCCGAAAGATGAGAGGAGAGGGAAAAAAGGAGGAATGAGACTCAAATCCATTAAATTTTATGACCATTATACCATTTTATCCGCCCAAACTTCAGCTATGTTTTTCTATCTCCAAGTTCTTTTTTACCATCTTTAATCCTAAATGGTTTAAACACTAGTACAAGATCCAAAAGATAACAACAAAGGAGGAGACTTCACAAATGTTAGTGGCCGAATAATTATTTAGTCATGACCAAAAGTTTTAAAAGAAAAAATATGTATTGTTAATTACTCTTCAATACTCAGTCAAATCAAAAGACCATTAATCATATGTCTATGTCAAACTCTCCAAAAGAAAAGAAAGGACAATCATCCCTATGATTGCCAACGTGAATATGTAAGGTAAAAGAATAAAAAGGACACCCACCTATATGGGGTTTGAAAGAAAAGTAGCCTTCACTTGAATTTGGACAACGATTCTTCAACAGTAATACTGAAATACCTTCAACAACGTTTGGGAAGGGGGGCTATTTTAGGATATAGAATATTACCAACTGGATCGCCCAACTATCTTATATTTACAAGGCTTAAAGGCCCAAGGGAAATTCTCTCCAGAGTTATAAGATACTCTCATAGACCTAGCGAACTGCGTATTGGTACTTGCGTACTCAAATAGGGTACCCTTACATACAGACATACCAATATTCTAAATTTAGCATACGAAAAAATTTCTTTATTGTTTAAACTATAATTGCACAAATATCAATATTATAACTTAGTATTGGTTGCTCAAAGATTACATTTGTACTAAAATATATATAAAATAATCAACTTTTTGATTTAACTAAAAATCTCTTATAAAACTTAGGTTTATAACATTTATATTCTAACTTAATTCCTGAACTTATATAAATATACCCTAATGTATCGCGTTTTAGTTATGTAGCGTACCGCATACTCGTATTCGTACCGCGTACCGAAACGTACCGCATTTCAACTAACACTGATCCTCCCCACCAAACCCTAGTGGTTATCTTCTCTAAAAGCATAAGGCAGAGGTAAGCGCTATTGAGCTCTCTCACTCTCTAAAATACAATGTGTCCCTCATAGATTGATAATGCTTCTAAATGCCTAAACTAATTCCTACGCCCGGTGACTACGGCCGTCAAGTCACCGGTTTGTTACCATGTGCAAGCCACATTTATCTGGTGACAACAACGTGAAGTTTATGGCATTAACAATTGGTTTAGTCCAAAACTTCAGTGAATACTATTTTTAAAAGGCTAGTAGTTGTTACAAGTATACCAATTGGTGTGCAGCTACTAATCTGAAAAACTTGATGTGTGTCAGAAACCATTATAAAATACAACAATTGGACTTTGAATTGTTTTAGGTAAATTATAATACAGCAATTGTTAAGCTAACACAAAATCCAGATGATGGAAAGTGTATCAACTAGTAAATAAATTAACGAATGCAAGCAAACAGGTTTAAGCTTAATTATCAATACCAAGCAAGCAGCAGATTTTGAACATGGGCAAGTAATTGGTACCTCTTTGTCATCGGTGACCTTAAGAACCAATTTACCGTCGCAGTTTCTGTATTTCATTACATAACGCGTCTATTTCCCCAAAAACATGCCAAGAAAAATTACAGAAAAAAGATCAATTCAACGATTCGTAAGGGAATAACAAATAAAATTAAATTAAGTATGAATGAAGAGAGAGAAAATTATACTTTATCGGGATGGGCACGAAACAACTGAACCGATCTTTCAACGAAATCGTCCCACGATGTAATGTAAACCATTCTGTATCGATTTATATGTTATATAGCTATAGAAAGAGAGAATATAACTCCCAGAGGCCGTCGTCGATCTCTGGAGCATAGAGGTTTTCAAGTTCTAGTTCTAGTTCATGGGAAATATTTGAGTTAAATATTGGCATTAGGTATGGATCGGGTTTTTACAGTTTGTCGGGCAAGAATCCAGGTCCATGAGAGTACTGTCTACCAAATAGATATGTTGCACGCAAAAAGTTATTGACGAAATTCTAAAACTATGTGAATTTATTTCGGTTTATGAAAAAATAATTTAATACCCCATTCGTTTCAAATTAATTATTCAGTTTTGACTTTTTAAAATCAAATTGACCATTTTTAAAACTAATCTTTTTACTATTTTTGCTAAAATATATGTGAAGAGATTATAACCAAAAGAAAGTATATATAATTTATTACTAACCCCAAATTTTATAATTTTAAAAATATATTTATATATGCTTAATTATTAATTCTAAAAATAGTCAATTTGACTTAAAAAAGTTAAAACTGAGCAATTAATTTGGGACGGAGGGAGTACTTATTAATATTATTTATAATAATATTATTACTTCCTCCGTTCTCAAACGAATGACTAAAGGTATAATTTTTTTTTTGTCTCTAAAATGATAAAATAAAATACATAAAGTGAAGAGTAAATATGTCATTTAGTGAAGTTCATTAGTATAAAAAAATATAAGTTGTGGGGGGGTCCACTAGAGATAAATTTGAAATTTTTTTATTCTCTTTCCTCTATTTTTACTTTTCTTAATATGTGTACAAATTATATTTTGCTCATTCTTTTGGGGACCCTAAGAACCCTAAGAGAGCCACCTTTTTTGGTCCATCGAGTAAATACCATGCTAACTCTGATAAATACCAGAAAATCCCTGAAAAAACATTAATTTTGAATTTAAGATTTGACGAATTGATATAAAAAAATCAAATGAGAATATTTTTCTAATACACAGGGAATATATCGTATGTGAATGTAAATATTCCAGCATCCATATTTACAAATATGACACAATTTATATGAACCTTGTATGAAATGTGTTTTAATATTTGATGAATATTTTTTGTAAGAAAAAATGGTTGAATAAACATCTAATATTAGATATTTGTACTTTGACAATAATTAAGATACGAATATTATACTTCTCTTACATATTTTTCAAATTTATTAGGAGCGTTAGTGTTGTTATATTATAAATTTTATTTTATTTGAAAATATATTATATTATATAAAAATAATAAATCTCTTCATATTTTATTAATTGATTTACTCAAGGCTCGAAACTCTACGATACTTAAAACAAAGTCTCAATAGAGTATTAGAAGGAAATTTGCTGTGCTTTATAAGATCGATTTTGGTAATTTAAAAAATTAAGAATCTTTACATCTTCTGTAAGCTTGATATGGCATATATAATAGAAAAATAAATAATTATAATTAAAGAAGACCGTTTTTTCATGCGCCCCCTAGTCCCTATGCGGCATATGCCGCATTTTTAGAGCAGTGGCCGGAGTTCCCATGGACAATGACCATCTGGTACCAGTGCCTCCTGAGGAAAAATATTATCATTTAAAGACTTAACAAGCCATTGAAAGAGAAGACCGGCCCTTAAAATAGAGGCCCCAGGCATGTAAACACTACTATAAGTTTAATGTAACAATACAGTGTATCAAGAAAAAGAAAAACCGGCCCCCGGGGGGTGGGGGAGCAAGGATAAATTAAAAATACCTGAACATGGTAGTTTACAGTCATGCAATTAAAATGAAAAAAAAAATACCCATATGTATAGGAGTCAGCATTTCAATAATCACCACCCCCGATTACAGTACATGTTTAAACTAAAGGTGTAGTTGAACGTCAAGACGCCAATCATCTGCTTATATACCTTTTAGCCATATGTCACTGAGGAACACAGAAATTGCAATGGTTGTGAAACTGGACAATGCAGCAGCATGTGACTCGATGCGGTACATGCTGTATCGGGTTTGGCAGTGGCCTGCAGTGATGAAATATTCGATGAAATATATATATGGTCACAGGGATGGAACCTTGCGAGCATATCCCAATACCATCACAAATTCCGTAGCTGAGGAGCCAATTGTTGCAGATACTCTTTCTGATGTTGCAGATACTGTTTGTAGCCACAATTCAACCAGACTATGCAGTTGCAATGTGGGCATCACCGGCTGACCCATGCATCTGATCTCAACCTACAGTAAAAATAAATTCACTATCAAAATAGATGGAACTGGGCTTCACCCCCCCCCCCCCCCAAAAAAAACCCCTCAGAGAAGAAGAAAAGAAAATGAGGCGCAGACAAGTCCATTGGCTGCACAAACGTTTTGTTTTTTCATTACATGGATTTATGGTTTTGTAGGAAAAACTTGTTTTTAGGTCAATTGTGGTTACTGCAGAAGCTGAAGGAAGCCACAGAATTAAGAAGAGTCAGGGTAGAATCTCTACAACACATTCACATTGATTTTTAAGAGATCAAGGCCTTTCAGGCAACCCAAAAATTGAAGTTTCAAATCAGTTTCATCCGTAGTTTGGCTTTTGGGGTTGAGTGCATTTCATCTTTGATTTGTTCAGACTCATGCTAGTGCACAGTGCACAGCTATGATGGACTGATTATTGCAAAACTGAAATTCCATTGGAATTAAAGAGCCCAAATTCATTCAGTAAATGATGCAAGTTGCTGCTTGCTACAGCAAATATGAATGATTTTAGTTAAAATGATTATTTAAAAAAAAAAAAAAACAGTGTAAGACACGCTTATGCATACCACAAGTCCACAACTATATGAAGCACTTTTTACCTATCATATTAATACTGCTAAATTTATAAAAGTTGGCTACCTCGTCTTCACTTGGAAGGTCTAGTTTCTTCATCAGGTACTTCTGGACAGAAGAAACGGATGCACTCCCATCCCTGCAAAAACACAGAGAAATTTAATATAACAACGAAAAATCAGATTATGCTATGATTTGATTTGGAATCGGGATTTGACCCGAGTTGTTACAAAAATTATGTACTAGCCAAACCCAAGCCATAATAATTCCAAGAAGATAGATAAAATGGTAAAAGATACTATATGCCAAGAGAGAAAAGCACTGGATTCGAATAAATATATTTGTAACCTACTAAAAAAGTAGTCTCTTGTGACGGTCACATAGATATAAACAGTAAAAATTAGAAAATCATGTATGTTAACGCCAAATTCTGACCACTCGCTCAATCACAAAATAACGAGCCCAGAATAACGTTTAACGGTGGAGGATATGTGACTGTTTTAGTGCTTGTTAATATGCAATAAAATAATAACATATAGAAATAAATAATAACACCAGAATTTTACGCGGAAACCCAATTTGAAAAAAACCACGGAAGAGATCTCGTAAATTCATTATGAAAATAATGCCGAGAATACAAGCTCTCAATTCTCCCTTTTGTTGAACCTCCCTCTAACTCTTCTTTTCTGCTAGTTATTGTATTGTTGTGGAGTTGTGGAGGTGTGTGTCCCCCCCTGTTGCCGAGAGGCTATATATATATATATAATCATCTCATTTGTGCATTTCTATTGGGACTCACAAATAAAGTAAACCAAGAAACATGGCAGGCAGGAAGCATGAACCAATACATGGAGCATAAAACGAGGAAGCCTTTGTGGGAATTTGGACCCATGTGAGCCCACTCAATATTACATTCCAACATTGCCCCCCAGTCTTTCGCTTTAATGGAACATTTAATCGGAAGAGTACATCATTTAAAAGTCCAAGAATCAATTGTTGGGAACGGCGTTGAGGCCTGTTCTTGATCGGTACCACCGCCTGATCAATTTATTGGGAACGGCTCGAAGGCCTGTTCTTGATCAACACCACCGCCTGACTAATTTATTGGGAACGACTCGAAGGCTTGTTCCTGATCGCCACCACCGCCTGACCATTTTATTAGGAACGGCTCGAAGGCCTGTTCTTGGTCGACACCATCGCCTGACCAATTTATTGGGAACGACTCGAAGGCCTGTTCTTGATCGGCGCCCCCGCCTGACCAATTTATTGGGAACGGCTCGAAGGCCTGTTCCTGATCGGCACCCCCGCCTGATCAATTTATTGGGAACGGCTCGAAGGCCTGTTCCTGGTCGGCGCCCCCGCCTGACCATTTTATTGGGAACGGCTCGAAGGCCTGTTCCCAATAAATGCTTGATCTCTCCGAAGGATCCCTTGACCGCCCCGGAGGATGTTTGACCTCTCCGAAAGGAAATTGTGTGCGCCGAACCCGAAGCAAACCAGACACAGGGTAAACCACTGTCGAAGCCACCCCGTGCCGAACCCGAAATCGGGTATATGCCGAACCCGAAGCGGGTGTCTACCGAACTCGAAGTTATGTTATACATTTCGCATGTATTTACGCCGACAAGAGGGCGAGTTTAGGCACTAAGACCAGTGTTGATAAAAACTGCAACGCCCATTCCTTCATACTGATTTTCATTTGCAGCAAGAGCTTTAGAATCAACAGCATGTGATGAACCCGAAGTCTGTCCATGCCGAAGCGATGTTCACTTTGGCGAAGCGGATTTACCGGAGCTGAAGCTCATCTCGTCGAAGTCATGCTTATGCCGAAGCCGAAGCTCTTATCATCGAAGAGGATTTGCTGAAGCGGAATGGGGTATATGCCAAACCCGAAGAGAAACATATTTGTCCGCAGGGTTAATGTAAAAATTGTTGAGTTGCTTTCATTCTTCAGGATGTTAAGTCTAGTTGCCTTGTTCAACCTCTTGAGCAGATCATTTTTCTCTTTTAATTGCCGAACCCGAAGCCTTGCTATGCCTTCCCCGAAGTAGTGCTTGTACATGCATGAAATGCCGAGGCCGAAGCAGACCTTGCCGACGCCGAAGCTCACCTCGACCGAACCCGAAGAAGAATTGTCGAAGCTTAAGTGGGTATATGGTTGAGAGTTACCGAACACAAAATGGTAGCCGAAGTGGAAGTGGGGAGTAGTTGAAGTGGAGCATATTCCGACTGCTAAAGCTATTCAAATTTTACCTTCTTCTTCCTTTTATCAATTCTCCCGCCCGTCCTGGAACTTGATAAGCAGGCTGTAATATTTAAAGATGAATGATATGGGCCCGACATGCATTGTCATCAGAATCCATGAGAGTATTGCTGAACCCGAAGTGGGTGTATGTGGAACCTGAAGTTTAATTAGAAGTTGCAATTTTCTTTTAATTCATATTGTTTTGCTGAGTCGGGTTTATGCTGAAGTCAGCTCGAAGCTCCCGAACGTTACCAAAGAGAAAGTCATTCTGCCCTAAGGAGACCCCGCTGGCCCAAGACTTCTTTTCCCGTTTAACACCGAGGAATGGTTTTGCCGAAGGAGGTCGAGGGAGCGCCGAAGTTACCTTGACGAGCCAAGGTACTCCGAACTCCGGAGTGATGCCCAAGTGCCGAAGCTGTAATTCTCCCGAAGAGGACACCGAAGTTGTTAAAGGGATAGAGAAGACAATTGTTTGCTTTGTCGAAGTGTCTCCGGAGTCCTTGAACAATTGGCTCAATAGAGTACGGGAATGGGACTCCGAAGTTATAGCCGAACAGATTGGCAAAATAGTCAGCCCGCCGAAGCCTTGACAGTCTGCAACTTCCCGTTTCGTTTGATGCTGCTTTGTTTAATCAGAATTGAATATCTATTTGCCTCTCATAGCCACATGAATGATGGGTATGGCCATGTGCATTGGTTAGTTGAACCAACCATAAAAAGGCGAGAATATTATAATATTTAGCCATGCCACTACAAATAAAAACCCATTAACTCAAGAGACTTGCATGAATCTTTTATTCGCAGCATGTATACATGTAAAGTAAATATTAATAATACACTTTAAACAACTTTATATCCAAGGCTGCCATGAACCACGTGAATAAAACAAGTGGGCTCATCTTGGAACTTGAGATAAGTCTGCAGTATTGAAGATGAAAGACATAGGTCCCACAAGCACTATCAACTAATAATAGTCACATGGGTATGACGTATTAATATGAATAAAAGAAATTGATTTACATGATGTAACGGTGAGTTCGGTATAAAATTTATAATATTGATAAAGCGGTAGCGATAATCATGACAATTTTATAATTTAATAAAAGAGAACCATTTAGCTTATGTGTAGTCGAAGATGAGATTTTGTCGACTGATCATGGTGAAGGCATTTTTTCTCGGAACGAAACAAGTTTGCCGAAAAGGAATTGCTGAAGTGTTCCGAAGGGGAAATTGATAATTATTATCGTTGCGAACAGAACCCACTAGTTAGCTTTTATGCGTGAGGCTTCCTACTCGTCAAGGTTGATCTGAATATTTAAGTGATTGAAAAAATAACTAGCACTTTAGCCCTCCTAGCGCCAATGTTAACGCCAAATTCTGACCACTCGCCCAATCACAAAATAACGAGCCCAGAATAACATTTAACGGTGGAGGATATGTGACTGTTTTAGTGCTTGTTAATATGGAATAAAATAATAACATATAGAAATAAATAATAATACCAAAATTTTACGTGGAAACCCAATTTGGAAAAAACCACGGGAGAGATCTCGTAAATTCATTATGAAAATAATGCCGAGAATACAAGCTCTCAATTCTCCCTTTTGCTGAACCTCCCTCTAACTCTTCTTTTCTGCTAGTTATTGTATTGTTGTGGAGTTGTGTGTCCCCCCTGCTGCCGAGAGGCTATATATATATAATCATCTCCTTTGTGCATTTCTATTGGGACTCACAAATAAAGTAAACCAAGAAACATGGCAGGCAGGAAGCATGAACCAATACATGTAGCATAAAACGAGGAAGCCTTTGTGGGAATTTGGACCCATGTGAGCCCACTCAATATTACAACCCAACAATGTACATCTAGAAATAGATACACTGAATGTAGATTCTACCACAACCTAAAGGCAAAACCTAAATGTTTTTCTCCTCATTTCGGAGTGGATTGCTTGTAAAAATTTACTTCCTGAAATAGTTTGAGTTATTCAAAAAATTCAGAAGAATCCTCAATTGACATTGTTGAAAGTGAGAGTCTAAGCGTGTTCATGTAATAGAACAAATAAGTATAAGGAATAGGAATAATTCCATTATCTAATATTACTCTAATTCTTGTTGTATTTACATAGCATTACATTGGTTTATATAGGAAATAGGATAGCACACAATATAGGAAAACATGGAGAGGATAACATGGGGAGGAAACATGGAAACATTTTCCCACCTAAACATATTTTAACACTCCCCCCCTCAAATGCAACTTTACCTGAAGGACAAACTAAAGTGCATTTGACAAAAATATGAAGAAAAAATTGCAACAACATAAAGGAGCCATCATGACTAGCAAGCAGCTGAAGAACATGAGGAAAGCGCCATGGAAAGTGAGCTGGAATCACCAAGAAGCAGAACGCCGAGAACCAATGTTGCCCCCATGTGAGACCCAAGTTGCACAAGCCAACAAAGAACAAACCGAAGCGAAGCGAAAAACCATACGGCTGCAAATGAGCATGACGTAGCATGAACAACCCCTCATGCAACCTAGAACATATCATATCTCATACCTCATATCTCATATCTCATATCTCCCCCTCAAATGCAGCTTTATATAAAAAGGACAAAATAAAGTGCATTTGACAAAAAAGGAGGACAAAAAAAAAGAGGAAAAAAAATCAGAAAGATGCAAACAACATAGTTGCAGATTCTAACCAATTCAGACCCGGGTCCATGTTGGAAGAGACATCAACAATGGATTCCATGTTGGAAGAGACATCAACAATGGGTAACATATGGAAAGAAAATATGGACAAGAACAAATGGGATAAAATGGAAAGAAAGCATAGCAAGGACCAGCAAGAATAAACCAAAAAGATCATACTGGACACTCGAGAAGCCGGAAAAGCGCCGGAGTCGCCGGAAAAGTAGCCGGAAAAAGTCGCCGGAAAAATCGCCGGAAAAGTCGACCATTGCAGATGGAAGGAGGAGAGAGAAAAGGCACGCTGGAAAAACTTGTCGAAAAAAAATCGCCGGAAAAGTTGCCGGAAAAAGTTGCCGGAAAAGTCGACCACTGCAGATGGAAGGAGGAGAGAGAAAAGGCACGCTGGAAAAACTTGTCGAAAAAAATCGCCGGAAAAGTTGCCGGAAAAAGTTGCCGGAAAAATCGCCGGAAAAGTCGACCACTGCAGATGGAAGGAGGAGAGAGAAAAGGCACGCTGGAAAAACTTGTCGAAAAAAGTCGCCGGAAAAAGTCGTCGGAAAAAGTCGCCAGAAAAAGTTGCCTGATAAAGGATCAAGCTTTGATACCATGTTGAAAGTGAGAGTCTAAGCGTGTTCATGTAATAGAACAAATAAGTATAAGGAATAGGAATAATTCCATTATCTAATATTACTCTAATTCTTGTTGTATTTACATAGCATTACATTGGTTTATATAGGAAATAGGATAGCACACAATATAGGAAAACATGGAGAGGATAACATGGGGAGGAAAACATGGAAACATGTTTTCCCACCTAACATATTTTAACAGACATCATTATATTTGTCCCTGTTGGACCACTCAGTATTTAGACTGCTTTAACTATCTTCAAGATTCATTTTACTTTATAACACCAACTGTATATATAGACAATTTCCATGCCTGAGCACTAGATAAATATTGGAAAACTAACTATATGAAAGTATAGACCATAACAAGGTCACTTCCTTTCTAGGAAAATGTCAATAATACTCCCACAAACGCGGCAGTTTCCACATCTTGATCGATTCACGAATAAGGTATATATGTGTTTGTCACATCGACTGTTGAGGAAGGAAAGGAATACCCACGCAGATTGTCCCAGATTAGATATTATACAATATTAACCTAAACTACAAGAGTTGGGTCCTACTTTGAAAACAAGCCCAAAAGAGCAGCAACTGCAATAAAGAGATACCAAGAAAAGCATATGACTTCTTTACTACTTTACATACTGGTATTTCAAATTTATTTTATTGTATGCTTGGAATTTCAGTATTGGCACTAAACACTTATTTTTATTGCTGGACCCTAACCAGTATTTCCTTTAATATCTCATAGAGAATAATAATGGAGTCACTCGTTTTTTTGGTAGTTGAGGATACATATCAAATGTTCTATTTAAGCAAAGAAATTATCCACTCAGCACTCCTCATAATAGATAATAGACACAGAAAACAATTAATATATCCATGCAGAGTCTTATGCAGTTTATGATAAAAACAAATTATACAAACGTCTTCCAAGTATAAATGCACAAGACACCAAACTTACAATGAATATACTTCCAAAGTAACTACACGGAAGAATGGGGTAAATAGGAACTCACTTTATTCTCAAGAAACTTGCAGATATCTGTGGCAAGGGCACATATCCTTCCCTGAAACCATGACAATTGCAGGAAATCAGAAAATGAAGGTCGTCAGAAGGATATGGAAATTTGTTTTGATGGACAATTCAAGTCTTGATATTGAAGTAAACAAGGTTCTCACTGGTCTTCAGAAGCCACTAACGAGCACCAAATTTGATTTAATTTTCTTTCACACCTAACTCTGGTAGCATCCAGCACAGCTTGGGGAGAAACACCTGATTCTCTGAAAGCAGCTGCCTTTTTCTGACGCAACCTTCGCAATTTCTTCGGTTTCACGGATTCAGGGGGGCCCAGATCAGTGCTATCCTTTTCATCTTTAACTTTAGGTTTTTGTTTGGTTTTAAGGGAAAGCCCTTCAACTTTGGGAGCATTGATAGGTTCTGATTTGGATGCAGATCCTTGTGAAGTAAACTTTGAGGATTTACTCCTATTTGCAACTTCTGCCAAACAATCCAAAGGTTTCCAAAGATCAACTTTCCCCTCCCATGGGTCAGCACCATTCTCTGTTTCTATATCTGGTTTAGCATGGCTAGATTGTTCAACAATGGAAGAATTCTGCACGTACAAGGTACTAACTAATTAAAGCAGCAAGAAAACTATTTCAAGTTAGAAGTGAACAAAATCATGTTGAAGCCCGAGTAATAGTGGTGTAAGCACTAAGAAAACATGTCTGTCTTCCATACCTGCCTTATCGTCTGTGTGCACTTGGTCAGAGTTTCACGTGAGCTAGAGCTCTCTGGATCTTCCTCAGAGTCTTCCTCTTTCTTTATTTGTTTCCCAATGGAAAAACTAGAACCTCGTAATGTTTTTCTTGCAGAAACTTTTGATCTTCTCCCAGTCAGCGCAGTCTGTGTTGAAACTCTGGGAGTGCTGACCACCAATGAAGAGAGTGACCTTTCCTTTATTCTTGCAGGTAATGCAACAGAAGAGACAACTTCAGGTGGATTTATCTTTCTTCTTTTGGAAGGAAAGATCTTCTCTCTTACATCTTGCAAACTGTGATCTGGCCTGAGAACCAAAAAATATCAACTCTTAAGCTACATTACATTTTAAGTGCACTGTATATCAATAGATGCATGAGCATGCCTGCAAAACCAGGATTCATGGTTGCATTGTGCATATATGAACTGAACAAAGAACCGATGAATAAATTGTATGTAAGTGAAGAGATGGAATTGGAAGTTTGGTGAATGTAGCACAAATTAATGCAAGTAAATAATCTGCATGTGCATCAGGGGAAAAATTTAGGTAAAATTGAGCACTGATGAAACCTATTTCTTTGGGAGGCTCATGGTGCAATAGAGATGAATCACAGCAAGAGTCTGGAAAACCCAAAAAGCAGATTTAAAGAAAGAGTGTTGCCAGTTTACAAGCATAACATATGTAGAACGTATTGTACCATGGGGGTGTAGCCGTGTGGGTGTCAAAAAATGTAGAGCTGGAAGGAGGAGTGACACACAATGGAAAAGGACCCCCCTTGGAGAGTATGAGGGCAAGGAAGAAATAAAGACAATTAGAGGAAAGAGAGGGACAGACTGGAGAAGGGCAAGTTTTGCGTAGTGCGTGGTGTTGAGGCTAGTGCTACATAGGTCTGGATGTTGTTCCCCAAAAGGTGGAGGAGACAGATTCTTTGGGTAAGTTCGCAATCTATTTTCGAGTATTGGAGAGAATATCTGTTTACTTTGAATATAAATCGTGTCGTAATAAATGGGTTAATAAATAACTATTCATCATGACAGCTAAAACAACAAAACCCCTATTTACCGAAAAAACGAGGTGGTGTGCCAACTCAGACTTTGTACTTGCGTGAAAGGAACTGACATCTCACCATTTCAGAAGTGAAGGCATTCTCTTACAATTACGGCGTGTCTCTTCCTTGAGTTCCTGATATGGCTCAAGGTTCCCAAAAAGTCTGCAACACTATCTTGCTAGTGCTGACAATCGTGATACTAACCCCTGAAAAGGCTTCGTAGGTGCCTAACCGAAGGTGGCATGGTTAAAGAGCAAAGGGTCGTTAAAAACCTGCAGTGGGAACATTGGCTCACCAGGCACTGTGTATGGACACTCTAGCAAGGATTGGCCAGATATGCAACCCTCTAGCAGGATTTACGTAATGTTGCCCCAAATGAGTGAAATCATGGGGACTCAATGAATTTATGTGAAATTACCAGTGGCCATGTGTGCCTGGATGGAACCCCAATCTAAGCAGTCATCATGTGCTAATACTTGGCCACATTACATAAAATTAAAATTAGAAAAGTAACCCTTTCACTGGACACATAATACCACGCCAAATAAATATAAAGAACTGTTTGGTCATTTGTTGCAATTCAATTGGATAATGGATACTACTGATACAACAAATGAAGACATGAAATATATCCACAGAAGTTTGTGACGTATTCAATCATGCAATATACACAACTTGTGTGCTACAATACAATAAAATTCAAACTTGGATAAACCACACTTTTCCATTACAAAGTAATAAGAGAGCAGAGAGATTAGAATAGTGATCATACCTCAGCTTCTCCAACGGCACACAACCTAAATCAATATTGCATATTGGACAGCAGTCTAATTCCTCGTCTGACAGCTTATTATATATGCATTTCCTGCAAACTGAAAAAAATCAAAAGACAAAAAAGTTCAAAATTTATCACCCATAAATAGGAAAACACCTTAGTTAACAAATTAATTTAAAAAGCTTCTCCATTTTTTCTTTTTTACTGAAACAAACAATTACCATCAGTGCTTAAAAGATAAAGATGCAATCTTTGAATACTATTCTAGCATAAAGCTGCAATCTTTGAAGAATTTAGGGGTGGGATGATAAAATTAAATTCTTACCTATTTTCTAACAATTTTCAAAACTTTCAACGATAAGAAGAAGACTAGTTTCGGTGCTAAGTGCATCCAGTAATAATATTTAAACTTTATCTAGAGAGAGAAAATTTTTGTTACCAAATTCATCAATTTCCCAGCTGTATGTAGTAGTGTTCAGTAGTAACAAAAAATTATAACACAAATCAAATCAATGGAACAGGAAGCTTATAAGATTTCACTTGAAACATGATCGATCTAATCCTCCAACTGATCCAGATAAGTTTTCAAAAATCTTAATATAAAATAAAATAAATTAAGCTAAACCCAGATATCAAAATGCAAAATAGAAAAAAAAACCCAGATCACAAAATGCGCAGAAAACACATTAACATCAGAATAATTTTTTATAATTTGAAGAAGAAAAGTAAAGAATAAAGAAAGAGAAAGTACTGACAAGTATGAAGACATTCAGAAATAGTAGTTGCATCTCTGAGGAGCTTGTCGCAAAGGGGGCAAGTCATGCATGCCGCAATTGCCCCCCTCTTCACTCGCACCACCTGATTTGACATCTCTCTTCTCTTTATCTTCTCTCTCTATCAGTCTCTGCCATTTTTCAAAGCTAATAATATTAACACCCACGTACCCAGAAAGGTGCATGTTAGCAATAAAATGTAACTCAACATAAATTCACGTCCATTCCCAAATATTAATTCATCTGCATTAAAACATCATACAAAATACAGAACAATCACATATATACATACACGGATATGTATCTTATAAAACCAAGATATATATATATGTATGTATACAAACATAGAGATTGAGAGATGAGAGAGAAAATACCTTTGAATTAATGAAGAATTGGGGAGATGGGCTTTTGTGGAAGTGTGATTTTGAGAAGGAGCGACGTGGGGTTTTGGTTGGTGATGTAAATTTGTATTCGGACAAAAGGGAGTCGTGGATGATTATGATTATGATTATGATGATGATGATGATCTGTTCGGGACTCGAATTTTAGAGCTAGAGAGAGAAAGAGAGAGAGGCGCTCTTTTACTATTACCAATTTATAGCATGAATGAACCCAAACACTTCTTGGTATTATATTGCCCTTTAATCTTTCATTTATTTTAAAGTTGATAAAAATAATTTCAATAAATATGGGCTGGTACTTTTTTCTTTTTCTTTTTTGTCCGTCTTGGGTCAGAACTGGAATTGAAAATTTAATTACATTTTCCCTAACCCATTTTTTTAGGCATTTCTTAGTTGAGTTTTTCTTTTCCTCTCGTAAAATCTGTAACCACTATTCTTTATTCGGTGCACTAAAAACTTACTCCAAAGCAAATTTAAAATTTTGTAAATGTTGACTTTATATTAAAATAATGAATATATGGTAGATACCAAAAAAATTAATATTATTATATTATTACCTCATTATAGCTCGGTATGATTGAATTTTTATCCATTAAATCTACCTAGCTACAATAAATAGCATCAACAAAATTTTAATTGACTTGTTTTAATTTCGGTCTTTGCAGATGGTATAATGTTAGGAATTTTAAATAAAATTTATCTCAATTTTTTTTAAATAGTGTAATGTTATTACATTAGCCGATTAAATCTCTTATGTCATATAGTACCCTTACATTGTACTTATAAATGACTCCCTATCACTTTGCCGGCTGGTGGTGGTGGAAACACTCTCTCATGCTTTCCTTAATTCATACTTCTTTAGGGTGTTGTACTTGTAATAACTCAAAGCCCCTTTAAAGTAGGCTCTTACTTTGCTTTTTCCTCTTAAGTTGAAGCTTTCAAATAAAAAATAAATGACAATTTAAAATCTTAAAATTTTACTTGTTTGACGGGAAATTTTATATTCTCACATAATCTTTTTACCTGTAATTTATAATATTAAGTGACGCGAACCCCACGAATAACTTGATAAAATTGTAATGTGTTACTTATTCAATGCGAAACTTCAAATTTTCAGCAATATCTGTGGGAATATATGAATCTGTGTGCTATAAGGTTGAGTTCATTAAAGTTTATATAGCTTGCTTGTAAATTGTAATAGCAATAGAATATATATAATTGTGTTATAGGTTGAGTTCATTAAAGTATAATTATAGCTTGTGCTAGTAGTAGTAACATACTGAACTATAGGTCCATGCTCACTGGGCCACACAGCCCACACCAGTAAGACATATTCATTTCCAACTTTATGCATGCAAGTGAGGAAAATGCCACTCCTGGAACTACACCATAATAACTAAGAATGTTATCGTAATTGTAATTGCACTCATGCTTGATTTCCAGGGGCGAAACTACATGTATTATTGTGGAGTCAATTGACCTCATTTAAAAAAATAATTATTTTATAATATAAGGTAAATTTTAAAAATTTTAAGTGTTATATATAAATTGACCCCACTAAATTTTTAATTTTTTTTTACTATACGGGGTCAAATTAAAAATTTATAACTTTGTCAATCAAATTTTAGCCACATATGACTCATATCCTCTCAATATATGTATATCTCTCTATAATATTTTAAACTAAATAATAATCTAATTTATATTATTTTTAAAAATAATTAATGAATTAATTACTTATGAACAGTTGTGATTAAAAAAGTCTATTACGAGTCAATATAGTGTATATATACTATATATTATTACTTATTATATATATATACACGTGTGTGTGACCTAAAAATACAAAAGTATTACAAAAAAATTGGGCTCAGGGACGCTGTCCCCGAACCCCCGTCAAATTATTTATAGCTTAGTAATAATTTTGACCCCACTCAAAATTTTTTCAGTACCGATGTATATGTGTGAATATATATATACACATATTCGTGCATACACACACACATATATGTATATATTCATTATTTAGCGCACACACGTATGTATATGTGTGTATATATATATATGTATATATAGCTTATGGTAAGTTATAAAAACATAGCTAAAAGTTAAAGGTAGTAGAAAGAGTCCGAAATAAGCTCATTTTCAGTAAATACAATATATTGTACAAATCATATAGTGTTGCTTAAATTCTTGTTGCTTCCTCAATTCTAAACCTTACAATATGTGTATGAGATATTGATATACAGATGAATAATTGGAAGAATCAACTTCTTGATAATCTCGTAAAACCACCTAGACAGAACCTGTCATTTGATTTGTGTATTTAACTCCTAACATGATTTTTAACATAATTAAGAGCCAACAAGACCTTTGTACCGAGCATAGGTAATTATTGATAAGAAAATGGACGCAGAAACCATTCCCGTTGAAATGATTACCTAGAAAAGGAAAAAAAGATTGCATAAGTACAGAGTAAACTCATTCTAATGCTAAAGCTAACAAAATCTGTCGTATAATGTACTTACGCACCCACTTAAATATGTATCCGTGGTTTTCCCTCCATGGATATGGAATGTTCATGCCAAATATCGCAGCCACCAAAGAGTAGACGGATAAACAGACAGTCCCAGAACTCAGGAAGAGTTCCAACTGCAACAAAAGAAGAGAAAAAAGGTAAGGTGTAAAAGTATCAGGAACATGGTCAAATAACTTGTCTAACAAAAACAAGAAAAGCAATGATAGGAAGAGCATTGGATCGGCGCAACTACAGTACCTGAATGAGTTGATTGCGATGATTGTCCAGCTGCAAAAAAGGAGGTAATTAAGATCGCCAAGCATAAACCCATATATTCAAATTCCTTTTTGTGTTCTATTTCTGAATAGATTATTGGGGGGGGGGGGGGGGAATCCACATTTCAAGATATTACAACTATAATGAGCGTTAACATTTCCCTGAAAAATTAGTCACACACCTTCAGCAGTTTTATTGTTACCTGGATATTAATGTAATCTTCTGTGTCATCAATGTATTCTCGCAGCTGAAAAGAACAAATTACCCGATCAGCGACTCAAATATTCCAAAATTATACTGCTAGATCATATCATTTGAAAAGTCAACAAAGAAATGTCAATGCCTGAGCTGATTTATTATTGTCAATACAATGTACATCTGATTAAATACGTAGGGCAATGCCATGATGCAGCACTCACTCTGGTATTTACAGAATAAGATCTGGCGATATCGCCAGCCCTCACACAAAACCACTCCATATATAACAGATAAATTTATAGTAATATAAATCATTCATAACATTCCCCTTGCTCATGTACTGTATTAAGTATCTAAAAACAGTAGTATTTTGGGCTAGATCATTGTGGATGGTGCTTACCGTTGTCAGTTTGTTTAATGTGCCTTCTACTTGAGTAAAGTAAGCCTGCAAATTTTACTGGTGTTTAGTGCTTCCGGTTATAATATTAGTCCAAAAGACAAATTACTACTAGATCATATTTATAACCTCCAGCAACATTTCAAGTTCCTCAACATCATTTTCCCCATGCGTTGTTACTCCACTTGATCTACTTATTTTTGAGCCTATAGTAGGAGAGGTAGGTAACCAATTATGACTGCCATTACCATTAATTGGTGAAGAAGCACCATCTGATTTCCTAGATAAGTAGAGTTCTGCCATGTCATCGTCATCATCCAAAAGTTGTTCAAGTTCATCCCTTACCTGGAAACCAGCAAACTTTAGAAGCAGTAAATATATATCTTACTACACGGTAAACAAAAGTCACTTTATATATATACATGACATTTTTTTAATGTATATACCAAGAAACGTGACAGGGCAGAGTACTCGACTAAGACTATCATAAAATCACAGAATCCTTCACTGTCCTCTCTACAGTCTACACATACGAATATCATCCGGAACAATAATTACATATTATTATACCTCACAATAATTATATACAACTTTAAAGTTTGATTTCAGTATATATATGTGTGGGAGGAGAAGAGACCAGCATACTTTTTGAACCCTACTTGTCAGCCTTGTCATTGCGCTCTTAAGTTTACGCACCCGATCCAGATTGCGGCTGCTAATCTGCAAATTATTCATATAAGCTCCTTAAAAAACATAATGACAAAAATGGGAAAGGGTAAAGAAAATGAATTAAGCAATATTTCTAAACATGTGACATATACTGACATTTGTAAAATGTGGACGATTACTAAGCCTTGTCATGAATTAAAAGTAAAATCTGAATAAAATGAAGTATGTGAAAAATAGGAGTAACTATGATATGCCACTAGTGGAAATCTTCCCTCCTCAGACAAAGAGAGGTTACTACAATGCTGAAATTTCTGAACCAAACTATCAACCAATAGGCAAGAAAATAGAATAACTCTGGTATGCCACTAGTGGAATTTATTACCTTTCATTGTAGTTGTCATTTATCTTCATCTGTCAATTGTTAAGGTAAAGTAATTATGAAGCACTAATCTGTATTTAAATCTCACGCAAAGCTTAAAATTGGTATTCATTAAGGGGAGGGTTTTGGAAAATGTGTATGGATTTTGATCAATAGACAATTAGGGATTGCACGTTGAGCAGAAAGAAAAACAGGCCACAACTCAAAAGTTTCCAGGTATGAATGAGTTGGGCATATCTAATTCTAATTGAACAATAGTTGGCAAAAATGGGAGAATTATACTGTTGTTAAAAGTACATAGAAAATCTCAACTAAACAGTGGCCTTTAAATGTATAAGAGCACTTGTAAGGAAAAACAAATAAAAGGTACAAGGCTCTCAGAAAGAACCGAGACTGAAAAGTTATTGGCAAAACTATAAAAGAAAGAATTAATCTTGGCTTGACAAGAAACAACTCTCTGTCACGGGGAAATGATAGTAACATACTTCTGTTAGTACCAAATCATTTCAGCCACAAGAACTAAGGGGGAAAATATATTGTAATATATGCCCTTACCTTCGAGGTGAGTTCATCTAAAGCCGGATAAGCAGCAGTCTCCAATTCTCTTGTACGTGCATCCAGAAAACTACAAATACCTTCAAGTGCTACTTCTAGAGCCCGGAATTCAAATGGGACTTCTACATAAATTACTCACTTTATCATAAATTATAACATGATCGTACAACTAATGTGACAAGGCAAAGAACATTAACTAAACGTGTCTAGATGTATTCAATTGAAATACAAATGGAATTCTAAGACTTTAGAAAATCAATGAAACCATCAAACCAATTCCATGGACTTAATGTCCATCAGTAAATTTTCAATTTTGAACCAAGAAACTAGCAGAAAAGTAAAATATCATGAGAACAGTATCATATGTGGTGTTATACCATTTTCTTCACTATTTTCTAAATCATTTTGTGGCCCCAAATTCTCTTCATCTTCTCTTTGGGCTTGGCAAATGGGCTTTACAAGAGGCAATCTTCTTTGAAGTTCTTCCACAACGGGAACAACATTATCATCAAGTGGGTCTTGAAGCATTACCTAACCAAAACATTAAAAGCAGTAATCTTTGCCTCAATCATCAAAATGGCCAAAGAATTATCCCAAAATGAATTACTATTAAACAAACTCTAAACAGTGAAATTACATACCTCTTCTGTTGTAATGATTGCTTTGATGTGCTGAAAAGCCCAATATTCAAAGAAAAAATAAAAAGAAAATCTTTTTTTTAAAAACAAACAAACAAGAAGTGAAGTAATAAAGTTGAAATCTTTACCTCCAAATTGAGAACAATTGCTTTTTCTCTGCCTAGAATTGTAGAAGGATAAGACAACATGGGTTCAAGAATTCGAAGATCTCTGGCATTAATTGGTATTCTTTGCATAATAGCATACTTATCCAAATCCAAAATCCTGCTCTGCCCATTTGGGTCTATCAAAATCCAACTTCTTGAAACAGATGTTTTCTTCTTCAGAGAAGCTTGAGTATCCACGGCCACAATGAACCTTTCTCTGTTCATTTCCTTGTTAAAACTCAAGCTCACATCTCTCACCGTGAAATTAAAATTGAACTTCGCATAAATATAAAGAAAGGGGAGTGATTTATGATTTAAATGTAGAGGAGGTATGAAATTAGAGGAAGGGTGAGTGAGAAAGAGGAGGAAAAGAAAGGGGACAATAATTGAAAATGTGGGGGGTGATGTAGATAGATGGTTTTTACATAACTTAGCTGGAGGTTTTTGCATGGGGCTGATGAGTGGCAGGCAGGCAGTGGAGTGTTGTACTACTTAATTGTTTTTACTCACCAACTTACAATTGTTGTTGCAGAGGAAAACGTCTCAACATGGCAGAAGGACATTCGGTGGTAGCTCCACTCTCTTTCATGAGCGCGTATCTTTTACTCTCTCCCACTTCAACACTCCCTATTTCCTTTTTTATTTTTATTTTTATTTTTAATTATTAAGAAAGAGTATTTTATGAACCCACTTCAAATATTAATGCATTCACTAAGTCATGCCAATTTAGAGTGATTTGATGGCTAATCACCCATTAAAGTAGCTGCCTGCTATATGTTAGAAGATTAATCTAACTTTGTATTTTTCTATTTATTTAAAATTTAAACATTCAATAAAATAACTTAGTAAGTTAAAATACATCTCCAATGTTAAAATAAAATAATTAGTTACTCCCTTTACAAAAATTATTGAATCAAATTTAGCAAAATAAAATAAAAAATTAAAAAATCAGCAAAAAATAGAGCAAACTCCTTATAAAAATATCAATATTATCCTCTCTAAAATCATTATTCAAATTACTCAAATTACAAGTTATTATATTCAAAACCAATTGTGATATTTTATGTGCAAAATTTGATTTTATCAGCATAAAGTATGTAGGGTCTCGTTGTAAGCACTGTCATAGTCACATGTATGGTTACATGCAAGTAAAGACTATTTTTTTAAACGATAAGAGTATTCTCGAGTCAATTTTTATGTCAATTGATATTAAATTCTTCTTTGAGCGATTTTAAAAGCGCAACCTCTACATCAACATAATTCCTCTTCCAACCCCTTCAATTATCTTACTTGCCTCTAAAATTAAAATGTATAGTATAGGCCGCTCAAAAAAATAAAAATATCCCGATCGATATTAATTTTCAAAAATTAATATTCATACAATTTATTTAAGATTACTTAACAATAAATATCATAATTAATAATAATTTTTAGATATTTTATAATATTCAAACAATATATTAATTAAAATTAAATAAATTTTTATCAATATATATATTTTAAATCAATTTTCAAATATTACTATATAATTACCCGAAGAATACAAACATGGCGTATAAAATGAAAATGATGTCCTAATAATCATCATAAGAATATATGATTATCCATTATTCATGATGCATGATTTGCATGTCACAGCCACCAGACCCATCATCGTTCATCTTTCATCGTTCTTCGTTCATCGTTCATCGTTCATCGTTCATCGTTCATCGTTGTACTCGTCCCTCTCAAATCTCGACGCAAACCCCAAAGTATAAATTTTTTTTCTCATGTATTCCTAGGATTTAAATCATTCGAAATCACGAACATGCTACCTACTTCTCTTTTTATATGTCCATCCATCGAATCTTAATTGGTATCTACCCAAAATGTATAAAATTAAAATCAAAATCAAAATCCCTAGTTCTTCTCTCAGCTTTAGTTTCCTCGGTAGTTATCGTCGATGAAACGATTCCGTCGATGTAGGAGGAGATTCATTCTCTCTCTCCTCGCTGTTTCTGTCTTTGTCCCAATTTTTCTACTCTCCGGCAGGCATTTACATCTATCTGACGGTAAATATGCATAATTTTTCATAATTTTTTTTTTTTTTGCATATTTTATTTATTGTTTAGTTCCTTCGCATAATTGGTCGTTTCTGGATTTTGTTGGCAGTGTCAAGAACAAATATTGAAGATTTATCAACACTTGTATGATCCCTTTTCTTCAAATTTTAATTTTTTACGTTCTTTTATCTCTTTGTTCTTGGTTGCTGGTTGGCTACGACATCTGTATGAACTCCAAAAGATGGAACTTTGCAAGCTAATAAAAGGAAAATGAAAAACAAAAAATTAAAATAAAGCATTTGGATAATGAACCATTCTGGGAAAAGAGAAACTGGAAATGAGAAGAGATTGCCTTAAGCAAGTCGTATAGTTTTTATTAGGCTGAGTTGAGAGGAGTTTTGTCTCATTCTGCATTTTCGGGTTTTGCTAATAAAATCATGGAACTGATTTTTTTATTGGAACAGACTGAAGGACTACACATTTGCTCAGTTACTTCAAACAAGTTTAGTCAGTATTTCATAACTGGAAATTAATGATGTGCTTTTGAATTTTGTTCAGAAACACAGGAAAGATGTCCTCAAGCGCAGAGCAACGGTGCAGGTACTTAAATTTTTCTGGTCCTGTATGGCTTTGTTTGGAAATGTACCTTCGATTTGTTATGTTGCTAATGAATGTGGAATTTGAATTTTGTGTTCCTGTTCTTCAGGAGGAAGGTAAAGGTGTAAATGAACCGCCTTCACTGGTGTACAAAGATGAAAATACTTCTTATGTTAGTGTCAATTCTTCTGATGATAAAATGAAGCCTGAGCAACCTAAAAATGATGGAGGCATTGTTGACTTATCAGAAAGGAATGGTTGGTGCCCTTGAATGTGCTTGTGCTTATTTATATTCTCCGATTTTAATGCACTTGTTGGTTCTGACCTTAATTCTTTGCTGTAATCATTATGTTTAGGGACCACTCTTGATGCAATAGAAGACAATCAATATAGAAGACCAGAGAAATCATCATCTACATCCAGAGGAATGGTTAGGACACATGTATAAATATATTACCATGATTATACAGTTATCTGTAGTGTTAGCAATTTCATAGAATTATAATAGTAATATTATTATTCACACCCTTAATGTTGAACATGCAAACTAAGTCTTCTTTATAACTTCATGTCAAATGAAAGGAAAAGGCTGTTGCTAACTTGCTATCAGTTTCTGTAAAGATTTTTTTTCTCAAATGTCAGAAGATTGCATCCAGTTATATGTGGCTCACTCTGTTATCCAGTTATTGATTGCATTAAATAACCTAAGCTGTTTGCATTTTGTATTCTCAAGATATGCTTGTATATCTGAAGCTAATAACATACTATTATTTCATGCGCTTGTTTAGCCAGGACAAGTGTAGTAGGTTTTTCATGAGTTCTAACTGTCATTACATGAAATCCATCTCACTCGATATGTTTTTTTTAATAAAAGAAATTATCTCAATTGATAACCAATCCACCTTTTTCCTCTTAAATTGTTACCTAAGAGCACTGGCTGGGGTGCTTACTAAAACAAAATCTTCTATAAGGTGTCGAAATGTGTTGCAAATTTGCTCTGTGATGGGTCACTTCTGGAATCTGGACTATCTGCAAATCAGGCCAAAGACATTGCCCTGCCTAGCCTCTAGTTTGATTAATGTATTAATTTGTAAGGCATATTTGGTTGTAATTTTGGTATAAGCCTTCTAGAGTATAATTTGATAGGTAGCCTCACTCTTATTTGCAATCTTTTATTGTTCGTGTTCCGGAAAAATAGATATCCATAAATTTTGGTTTGTGCTGGACTAATTGATATCCTTGTGTAAGGCTTGATTTGTAGTTCGGATAATCTTCATATTTAGTTTAGACCTCTCTACACCCCTCCTCACTCTCTGGCCGTTGCTATAAGCGTATCTTTTTTATTTTAATTTGTGCCAGGAAGAACGTAGAGAAAGAATGGTTCAACATGATGGATATGTGCGGTCGGAGAGGGTAATGGATGAGAAGTTAAAAGAGGTGAAGGATCAGGCCATTAGGGCCAAAGCATACTTGAATTTTGCGCTGTCAAATAGCAACTCCCACTTGGTAAAAGAGTTGAAGCTACGGATTAAAGAGTTGGAATATGCAATAGGTGAATCCTTCAAGGATACTGACTTGTCTAAGAGGTAAATTTAATTTGGTTTTTTCAGTTTCTAGCATTTTATGTTTCACTGTTTGGAGATAATTAAGCTTAGTTGAAAGAGGAGTGTCAAAGAAAGCTTCTGTTATTTGGGTGGAGTTCTTTCTCTGCCCCACTGTAACTTTTATCAATCAACGCTTTATTTTCTAGTTCTATGATGTTAGGAGAATATAGCTGACTGTTTCTTGGTTTCAAGTTAATTGTGTATAGATTAATCCAGAATTATTGAAGTCTCCTTTCTTTGAAGAGTCAAATAATCTTATATATGACCTAGAAAGGGGTAAACTCTTCAGGGCTTTGCAGAAGTCAAAAGCCATGGAGACGACATTGTCAGACGCCAGTCGGTTGTACCCTGATTGCCCTGCCATGGCCAAAAAGTTTCATGCTATGACTTACAATGCGGAAGAACAGGTCCGGGCACTGAAGAATGAAACATCCTTTCTTGTTCAGCTTGCTGGAAGGACTACCCCAAAAGGCCTTCATTGCCTCTCTATGCGGCTCACTGCTGAATACTTTGCGCTGCCACCTGAGGAGCGGAAGCTTGATAGCCCTCAAGACTTGCATGATCCAGATTTATATCATTTTGCTGTCTTCTCTGATAATGTTTTGGCTTGTGCAGTGGTTGTGCAGTCAACCATTTTTACTGCTAGGGTAAGCTGCTGACATTATTTTCCCATCCATGGTAGTCATGTATGCTGAGGTCCTTAAGATAGAATGAATACATCCCCAAAAGGACATTTGATATATGTAACCCTTACACTTATGAGTGACTAATGTTCTTAAGAGTAGTCAGCTTGAATGCATCCCCTTGGTCGGGCTCCAGTATGGAGTTTGGACACTGTACGACATCCACATTCATTCTGAGGTTCTTTGGGTAATACTTATTACCATATTTTAACTGGAGTTTGGTTGTTTAAACTGTGTATAATGTCAAAGTACGATGACATTTGTGATCATTAAATGAGTCCTGGATTTGGCAATCAAATGGAAAATTTAATTAATTTCTATGTCTAGTCAACTTGCCTTTTGCTATTTCATGGCTAAGAAGCAAGGATTCTTATGTAGGTTGGCAAATCCCCAAAACCCGATTTGGAGATTCTTGGATTCTTCTAGGGGATTCTTTTATACTTTTTAATGATAAGAATGGAATATATTGCTAATACGATATACTATACCAATTAATATAATTTTTATAAAATAATAATATAAATTTCCTAGATTCCTAGATAGTTTAGCATATAAAAATTAGAAACTCTTGAACGTTTATACATTTTATAATGAATTATCATTTATTGGTATTTAAATTTTAATATTTGAGTGTATAAACATATATTTATTTTCTTATGTATATAAATAAATTTATTTGATATAAATATGTGGCAAATCCTCGAATCCCACTTTCTGAGGTTCGCCAAACTGTAGAATCCCCATATGGCTAGCTCGAATCCTCAAAGCCGAATCATTGCTTCTTAGTTTCAAGGACCTGTGATGAGTTATTAGCAGTTGCTTAGGAAAAAATAGGTGAACTTTGTCAATCAGTATTAATCTGAGAAGGTTTAAATTTCATTTGTTTCAGTTTGTGAACAAATAAATGTTACAATGAGTGCTCAACTCTTCAGTATTCCATAATATGTCCAGATTTTACTGCTTCCAAAAGAATTTTGATGTTCATTGGTTTCATAAATTCTAGGACAATATAATTCAACTCTTAAAGATTCAATACTTCACTTGATGAACCAGTTGAGACCTGTGATAAATACTTGTAAGATGTTAAAATGTTGTCGCATACTGCTGATACACTGAATGTGATTTTGAATATCTTTTATTGGACTCGTGCAGGAACCAGAGAGGATCGTCTTCCATATAGTAACAGACTCTCTCAACCTCCCAGCAATCTCAATGTGGTTCTTTTTATATCCTCCCGGTAAAGCCTCAATTGAAATCCAAAGCATAGACAACTTCAACTGGTTGTCCAATATCTATGATACAACAATGCAGACGGAAAATTCCCCTGACCCAAGATACACCTCTGCACTTAACCATCTTCGGTTCTATCTACCAGATATCTATTCTAAGTTGAATAAGATTGTGCTACTTGACCATGATGTGGTTGTGCAAAGGGATTTAACTGGGCTTTGGAGCATAGACATGAGGGGCAAAGTAAATGGAGCAGCGGAGACTTGTCAAGTAGGTTATCCTTCATTCCGTAGGATGGATATGTTTATTAACTTTTCGGACCCAATGGTGGCAACTAGGTTTGATGTCAAGGCATGCACATGGGCATTTGGTATGAATATATTTGATTTGCGAGAATGGAGAAGACGAAACTTAACCAGGGACTACAAGAAATACCTGCAGCTGGTAATCCCCCCCCCCCCCTGTTTATGTTGGTTGTCTGCAAGTTTTTTGATTGAAATAGTTCTACTCACCTCCCAAATCATTCATTATCAGTTTAAATTGAATATCTTTTTAGTTTCTTTAATTTGCTAAACATTGTCGCATTTTCTTAATCTGTGGAGATCTTTCTGATCCGTTTGTTTTCCACTGTTATTATATATGTGGCTCCGAAGATTATGTGTTGTTTGGTTGTTTCATTGATGCATGAATTAAAACACATATTTAATGTTCTGATGCTAGTTTTACTATGGTGATGCAGGGAAAGAAAAGGCCATTATGGGAAGCTGGTAGCTTGCCTTTAGGTTGGATCACATTCTACAACCAAACTGTGGCCTTGGACAGGAGATGGCATGTTCTTGGCTTGGGTTATCAATCTGGCGTCAGACTGGACGATATTGATCAGGCAGCCGTGATACACTATGACGGCGTTTTGAAGCCATGGTTAGATATTGGACTTGAGAAGTATAAGCCATATTGGAAGACACACATCAACTATAGTCACCCTTTTTTTCAACAGTGCAACATTCACGAGTAGTTAGACCGCAGCGTAAGAATCTTGAAATCAATCCACATTACCCCACAATTAGTTGCCTCATATTTATAAACTGCATCAACTGACGTAAAATTCTTTTTCAATTCTTCATTAAAAAATTTAACTTGTACTTCCTCTCCCATTTTTCTGGTCATATTCTTTTAGGAACTAAGCCATTTTTAGCAATAATGGGAACAAAATAAGAGTTGTTCCCTAGGGTGGTGATTGTAATGATGAAAATCTTTGTATATAACTCTCTTTAGAACTATACTGATCGTGTATGCAAGATTGATGTTTTGCGCTCAGAATAATCTCTGTAAAGTATTCAAGTTGATAAATTTTTTTGTTCTTAATATCGCCATGTAAGTAAGTAGTTCAATTTTTCCCCCATCTTCTATTCTTCTTGTTATATTATTGTTAAGCAACTGAAATTGTAGTTCCAATGATTTGCTGCAAAAATGCCCATGCTAAATTGGCCACTTTTTAGGGCGGGCCAGATAATGTACATTAAAGTTTATGAGGTAGGAATTGAAGAATTTGGTGGCCCTTTTGAAGATTTTTTTTGCCCTTAGCCAAAGGCTTTGTGTTTTTTGGATGGCATGCCACGTGGAAGAAATCAATTGGGTTTTTGTAGATGAGGTGCAATCTGCCTATCCAAGTTGTGTGGTGTCATTTGGACAGACTTTGAACCAACCATATTAATCTTCTTGTTGTAGCATAGTCTTGCTAATGTATATGAAAATAAACTGAGTTCATTTGATCAAATTTTGTCATTCATCTGAACTATATATAATGGCCACCATCACCGCTTGCACTTCGGCCTCATCCGTCACCCGCGCTAGCCTCGTGCACAAGCCATCAATTGTTTCCGCTTCCTCCCCCGTCCTCGGTAAGAATCTTTATTCCAATGTTTTTATTTCCGAATATGTAAAGTGCTGGATTATTTAAACATAATCATTTTAAATTAGCGACTTTCGAGTTTAACTTGTCATTTCACCTACCCCTTGGGCTTATAAATCTCATGTTGTTGTTGTTGATGCATAAGTAGAGTTAATCCAACTTGTGATTTATTTGTAATTTACAAACTTGGGAACTTACCTCATAACATTAGCTAGTATAAAGCCAAATTTTCACTAAGCTTGCTGTATGTACATATTGAAAGCTACTGTACTGTGTAACCATCCAATGTGCTTATGGCTGCAGTTTTGTAATTTTTAGTAGTGAGGATGCAGAACCCATTGTCATTGTTTGTTTTTGATGTTATGGTTACATTAAATACTCCTTTCCTTCCACAAACAAATAGAGTTCCGACTGCAAAATTTACAAACTTTAATCGAGGAAATATTTTTATTTCATTTTTACCCCTAAATTTGGACATTTTAATAAATGAGTTATTTTTATGGAACTAAAATTTTTGGCAAATAAAACTCTCTTTCTCATAAACAGAGAGGGTATAAAATACACTGTGGTATCATTTTGTTGTTGTTGTTGCAGGGTTGCCTGTGATGGGAAAAGTGGGAAAAGTGAGATGTTCAATGGAAGGGAAGGCTGGGGTGCAGGAGAGTGGGTCAAAAGTAAGCATGGGTGCATCGTTGATTGCTGCAGCCAGCGCTGCAGCCATGTCAAGCCCGGCAGGCATGGCTTTAGTGGACGAAAGATTGAGCACAGAAGGAACAGGACTTCCCTTTGGTTTGAGTAACAATCTTCTTGGTTGGATCCTTTTTGGTATATTTGGTTTGATTTGGGCTCTCTACTTTGTTTACACCTCTGGGCTTGAAGAGGATGAGGAATCAGGATTGTCCCTCTAAATACTTCTTCTACACCTCTCCTCTTCTGCTACAGTACTTATTGTAAAACTAGTACATTATCAAGTGCTGTAATTCTGTGCTTTTGCTTAATTGTACTATTTCGTATTATTCCTAACCTTAATCTTTTGCTTATATAATTACTCGCGCATACAGTCTGTCTCTTAACAATGGTCTAGTCTCTTGTTAAGGATGATAGCTAATACTAAATAACAATGGTGAGATATTGAAGTGAACTAAAATAAACATTCCTCTATATTATTCAGCGTGGATGTTCATGTGCATATTTGTTGACTTTTGCATATCACATATTTGTTGGGCCTAAATGTACTTTTAAATTAAATTTGTCAAAATTAAGATTTACTTTCATAATTTGGCTTCACTTACTAATTAATATATAAAAAGATAATTAATTCAAAATAACTATTGAAATATTCAGAATGTCCCAAATTAAATGGATGGTTGACTTTTAATTAGTTGAGAGAATGAATAATTTGATTAAATGAGCTCATCACATTATGACCAACGTAGCAGTATGTTGTTCCACTAGTTTAATTTGTGTCCTACGGATTTCTGTTACTATTTTCCACTATTAGTTTAATTTTTTACGTATTGCGATAAATTTAAATTGATTTAAAGTTGCGAAATTTATAAATATATGAGATTAATAGAAATTATAAAAGACTTTCACTTATTACACATTTTTTTAAAAAAAATACCATTAATACTTTATTCACGTAAGTGACAATCAATAAGTAAATATTTATCATATATATTATATTCCTCGATTTTTTTGGCTGCTGCATAAGATAGCCTAGCCCGCCTATATGCTAGAGGGTATTGATGGAGTTATGTTGACTTGTATCAAAGTTATAAATATAATTTCTCAAAGTAAAAAAAATATAAATATTTAGTTCCTTGTAGATAGGGTGGGTTGTGATAATTAATATCCCCTTTGTGGGTTTGAGAAACATAATACTCTATTTAATTTCATTAAATATGCGGCAATTTTTTCCTCCAGCACATGAAATTAAAAAAAAAAGTTTGATTTTTCTTTTTTCAAATCAAACATCATATTTTATTTTTATTATGATAATTAACAATATTAGAGTGTTTTATTTTATACGTAATTTTAATAATTTTCTAATATTTTATTTTTACGAGGAGAATTCACTCAAGTTTGTATCACTTTTTTTGAAAAATAACTGAAAATTAAAATAATTATTTTTAAAAGAGAAAAAGAAGGGTTGAACTGAACATAAATACATCCAAAAAAGAAAAAGGCAAAAAAAATAGCCCCTCTAAGCTAAAGTCAAACAATTGAAGTTAGACAACCCTCCGAATTTGGACTTCTCCATACGGTGCCGTATAAGAGTAGGTGCGTGGTATTCCATCAAATACCGAAGTACCAAACGAAAGGTGCCGTCTTGATTTCTTTCACGAAGTGCAATTTCTCGCCGGCGACGACAACCGTAAAACCTCTTGAAAGTCGAACATATCTATATTTGTTCTTTAGTAGATTTATTTTTTCCCTGAATTTTTAACTTTAAATTACAAGATCCAAATAAAAAATCTTACTAGTTTTTGAAGGACGAAACAGTTTCAATGTTCTACTTAAGCGAAATCGAGCATACATTGCGATTGCCACCTCATCTCCTGAATCTTCCACTCAATGAAGCCATTAAAGGAGAGCTTGAGGGTCTCTTCTTAGATAAAGTACCAGCCTTTCTTCTGTTTCAATTACCAAATTTGGGTTAATTTCGTGATGTAGCTTAGGTGACTGATAAAATGTCTCACTGATATATAATAACAGGTTATTGCTAATTTGGGTCTCTGTATATCAGTTTACGATATCAAGTCCATTGATGGAGGCTTTATCTTCCCCAGTGATGGTGCTTCAACCTACACGGTATTCCATATATGTCCTATGTGCCATTAGTTAGTACAGGAGTTTTTAAAGAATGATATTTGTGTGTATTTCCTGACAGGTGAAGTTTAGGCTCATAGTGTTTCGACCATTTGCGGGAGAGGTTATTGCTGCAAAACTAAAGGAGTCCAATGCTACCGGTTTACGCTGTATTACTACTTATTTCTTTGCTGATAGTATTATAAATTGTTTTCCCGAATTAGTTTCATATGGATGTGACCATTATGACATATATTATAAGCAGTCGCTCAGTTTTCCTTTTTACCGGATGGTTATAGTGAAAGTTACATAACATGTGTAAGAAGAATGCCCGGGAATTCTGATAAATCTCTGCAAATTATGAGCTGTTTTCTTGTTACCGCCGATTTTCCTTGCCTTGAAAGGGTATTTCAGTTAAATAAATTTATTGTTTTTGCAACACGTAAAACTAGCCTAATATTTCTGTGATGAGTGGATTTTGCACCCGTCTGTCAAAGAATTGATTTTAAGACCAGTTCTATCTGGCTACTAACTGTACCATATACAGATGAATCAGTTGTTTGTAGCTACCAGAAATACTTAAAATAGCATTTTGCATAGCATCGACTTATCTGATGTTTGAAATTGTAATTTGCAGTATCGCTTGGATTTTTTGATGACATTTATGTTCCTGTCCATTTAATGCCAAACCCTTCCCGTTCTGAGCCAGACCCAGGAAACAAGTGAGTTTTTTATTCACATCATCTAAAATTTCTGCAAATAGAATTATTTTTACAGGAGAGCCGTTCAAATCCTTTGTTAATATTTATATATCATGACCTCTATGTTCGGATTTCTCTCAGGAATCAAGTCAGCTGGATATGGGAGTTTAATGACGAAAACTATCCCATAGATGGAACAGATGAGGTTAAAGTTATGCTTTTGGACTCGGAAATTAATTAACAATTTTGATGCTGAAAGGAATGTTAATTCAGGTGTTTGACTGCAGATTAGGTTCAGAGTTCACAGTGTAAGCTATCCTTCTATACCAGTTGAGCCAGAAAAAGAGGAGTCAAAGCGATTTGCCCCCATGGTGGTCACCGTAAGTGCCCTTTTGCTACTTAGCTGATAGTTTCCTCTACTTTAAGCCCTACCATTACCTTCTTTTCTTTGGCTTTAAAAAGTTCAACAATCTACAAGATGTTGCTTCCATTTTGAAAATTTTATAATACATATGATACGAAAATAAAAAACTACTTATGAATAACTTTTGTGGTCCAAGATGTTATTTGTGTAATAAGTTTAGCATTTATTATTTTATTAAATGGGAAATGTGAAGTTCTTCTAGCCTGCTAGTAGGTAGAGAAGGTACATACAGAAATCTAAAAGAATGATTGTATAAATTTTAAATGTAAAGCATTTTCATCAATTAAGTTTGAATGAACTGTAAAATCGTACCTCCATTCCACAAGCTTTGCAGTTGGATTGATATTGGTTCTCTGAACTGCACTCTCTTTCTTCCTCATCTAAGCTTTAAGGAACTTTGTCAATGCCTTCCATGTATAATATATTTACTGTTTGCCAAATGACCCAAGAGTAGGGAGATGATCAGTTATCTACATGTACACCCCTTTGTATATGAAGCAAAATATGTTTTTCAATGTACCATATTAGGATATTCTTATTATTTGCTAATGACAGTTTCTGTTCATCAAAGGATTTATGTATCCTTGTATGTTTTGGCAGGCCTCACTTGATGCTGATGGGTTGGGTCCCATCTCATGGTGGGTATAGCATTGTTGTTCGCAGGGGCAGCTTTACATGTTCAAGAATTGGAGCAACTTCGTAATGCTTTATAAAGCAACATATATCCACCAATCTTATTTTATTTGTTTTTGTAGATGTTTAAGATTAGTGCTATACCGCTCAAGTTTGATTCTAAAAGTTAGTTTTACCTCCCCCCTTCTCTTTTGAATATTTGGATTTAAAAAGAATCTTATATGTTGAAAATGGGGTGAAATTTTACTTAATTCAACAATTGCACAGACCCAATGCCATCTTACTTCTAACAGTTGCATGCACAATATTTTGATACTTTCATGCAATACCATTTGCATGTTTGGTTTGGAGCTTTTGGAAGTCATATTATTATAAATTTTGTTTGTTTTTTTTTAAATTTTTTTATTATGAATGCAACTTATTTAACTTACTATGTGACTAAAAGCAGTCCAAACACATAACCCGAGCGTCTCAAAAGCAGCCAAAAAAAAAACAAGGCTTATATGGATTACTCATTTGATTTATTTTCTAATATAATAGAATATTAAAGTAACATGATGAATATTTCATTTGTGGATATCATTTTGTTGTCATTCTGGTAACAGTTTATTTCTTATAGCTTTATCATACTTGTTTAGAATATATCCATAAATACAATAAATATTAAAGTTTGGTATTAAAAAATTTCTTAATGTGTTACCATTATATTAATTAAATTTATTTTTTATGATTGATAATGTCATAAAGTATATTAAATATTTTTAATACAATTTCATTTGTGACTCTTTTAAGATTAAAAATTTGGGACTTCTACCTTTATCTATTAACCCGAGGAAATATAACTAGGCATGCATATAAAAGTTGGTGCATTACCGGACAAAATGACTTGTATAGATTTTTCTTAAATAATGTAGTCTTACTGATGAAAGGACTGCATAAAATTAGAAAAAATTAGAAATTTTACATAATTTTATCAGTATAAAATACTAATTGTTGCTTCACTGACAAACTGCACATTATGGTAAAGTGCTTTAGCATCTATGTGCGTTACGCGTACACACAATTTCAGTATATGCCTAATAATACCTCCCACAACCCCTAAAAATATATTATGATTAATTAATGCTTTACATAAAAGATAAAATCAAAATTCACACCATTGTATAAGCAAATACAATATAAGAAAAATTCATTAAATAGTAAAATAAAAATACATATAGAGTTTGCTTCTTTTTTTCTTTTTTATGATTTATTGTAGACAAATTGTATCTATTAGTGAAGTTTTACATATTATCATTAAATAATTTTTACTACACGTGATAAAAAAATTACTGAACCTATATTTAACTTTAGTTGTCTTATAATTTACCCTCTATGTACTTCTACATTTATGATTTAATAATATACGCAGCAGCAACATCAGTTTCTACTCCCAAGCTCAGCTGCTCTGTTCAAACCCTTCTCTGCAAATGCAAAACCTTTCTATCTCCTCTCTTTCTCTTTCATCTCTCTCCGTCTAAAACCCTTAACTTTCTCTCTCTGTCGACCTTCACCATAAGTTTCACCGATAAGAACTTCATTTCATTATAATTTATAATCTCAATGTACAAAGACTTGGAAGACATGTAGTCCTAACTGCTATCGAATCTATACCAAAAAGTGTACAAAACCTGAAAAACAAAAATTATCACAAGCTTCAGCAAAAGTATACAGTTACTATTTTCCAGAGAAACAAAAAAAACACAAAATCCTCCGGTGCCAAAGACTTAAGCTTATTCTTCATCCCACTTCACCAGTAACTTGTTTAGAACCTTTTAGTAACTCATATACATTAAAGCCTACCTCCAAATAAACACCCTCTCATCCCAAACCTGACTGAAGCTACGAAAAGAAATTGTTGCATACTTGGACAAATTATATAATGGTAAAACATAGATATGAATAGAGCAACTTAGCACAGTTTCAAACTGTAGTTTTACAAAAACTGGTAGATAGAAATGAGGAGCAACATTTTAGTAGACACTGTTCCACTGCAAATAGATGTCATGGAACTCACAATGAAACTAGACAAGGAAGCAAAGCACAAAAAAAAAAAAAAAAAAAAAAAAAGAAGGTAAAATTGATAACCTTCAAGGGACTTCTTCCTGTTTGTGTGAAAAAAATTCCAGGGAAAGTAACCGGACCCACACATTCATTTTATGCATGGTTGTAGTGATGCAACTTGTACAATAGCACATTTCCTGCAGCATTACCTACAGCCATGAAACCTCCACCTGGACTGAAATCCAAACAGCGGGGATAATGTAGAGTCCGATTCGGAGGAGGCCAGTTGGAGAAAACAGTGAATGAAGGAATGTGAATCAGTTTCAAACTTTTATTCTTCATGCTTGAGCTGATAGCCAAAATTTGAGCATCGTTATTGAACTTCATAAAATCAACTTTGGTTGTCAAATTCTCAATGGTCTTAATAGGTTTTCTCTTTCCCCCTAAGAAATCCTCTTGGTTGTAAATGTTCACTATCCCACTGTCTGATCCAGCAGCAAACAAATTTTCACTTGGGGATGTACAAAGGGATGAACTGTTTATGCAACCTTCATCGACACCCTTATGGAAGCAAGCCCTCGTCCTCAAATCCCAGTGGTAAATCTGTCCATCACCACCCGAACTCAGCAATTGTTGCCCACCTTTCGAGAATGCCAAAGAGCGAGCAGTCCCATTCATCTTTAGTGTTCCAATCAGTTCCTTCGTTTTGGCTGAAACTAACAAAATATACCCTTCATTGCCAATAAAGGCAATTGTATTAGAATCCGGTGAAACCTCAAAAACTTCCAAGCTCTTCTCCTCCCTTCCTGTCAAAGGACCTATTTTATCTATCTTTGCCTTAACCAGGTCGAAACTATAGAAGAACTTTCTTCTTCCTGATACAATAACCTGAGACCCATCAGGTAAAAAAGACGCCTTTCGAATAGGACAATCATCAACAAATATGCTTTGGATTTTGGTGTTCCTTTTGCCATCAATCTGAAAAAATCTGAGTTTTTTATCCAATCCACCAGTGAGGAGCAACTGAGCATTTCTATGGAACTGAACTGAAGTAATTGGACCACTGGAAGGATCCTCTGCATTTGCATCAACTAGTCTTGAGTACTCAAGAAGTCCAGGCAACAGCTTTCTGCTACTTTTCACCACAAGATCTTTGTTAGTTCGAAGGATATCATTGACATCTCCATCATCCTTGTAACCACGTGCTAGCACTGCCCCAGTTTCTTCGTCTGAATCTTCATCATCAGAGGCATAATTTTTGTCCCGTGAATCAAGTTGAGCCCACTCAGTGCCTCGGTTCAGCTTCTCATGCTGAGCCCTCAATCTTGACACGTAAGCAGCACCAGTAATAACACTCTCACCCTCATCTTTCCTCAGCTTCCTTAATCTGTTAACTTTAGCAATATTTATATTGGTTTTCTCCTCCTCTTCGTCCACCCAAACAGATTTTCTTTGCTTGGTTTCATCCACATCTTTACTTTCATCTGGGAAATCTGCATCCTCTTCGTACACATATAGTTGACTATTTGCAGACCGGTCCATGAAGAACAATGCAGAATCATCAACTTCCCCTCTCACGTCTTCTGCGTCATCTTTCCCAAACTCAACTGGGGAATGCAAAGAGCCAAACAAAAAGTTCTCAATCTTCTTCATTTCCTTTTCCTCCTCCATTACCAACTGCTCATTCTCACCCTTGCGTTCTTTCTTTCTTTTCTTACTTCCCAAATTCTCCAAATCAGATTCTTGTCTATCTTCAATGTCTGGTTTCTCTTCCAGACCCAAAGCCTCGCCCTTATCCTTCCTTTTAATTTTCTTCTCTCGGTCTTTGGGGTTAACATTTTGGGAAATCAAACTCATTGTTGCTAAGGTATCACTGTAAAATCAAACAAAGTATATCAGCTTAGAACATGAAATTAACACATTTTCATGGCTACGCTTGACAATTATATTAAAATTTGATTATGTAATTCCACTAGAAATGAAAATGGTAAAGAAAAATAGCATTCTTTATACTTATATCCTAGGTATAAAAACACAATCACCTAGCTCAGACGAATCATTTTGTCTTTATATGAAGTGTTAGCATCAACAAGTAAGAATTAACTTAATAATTCATATACATGCCAAATCATGATTCTAGCATAGATATAAGTACATAACATATATATATATATATATAACACGTGGATTGAAAAAAACTTACCGGAGAAGAGAAGTTTCGTCGACGAAGGTGATAATTAGCGGACAGGTTGAAGCAGAGGAGCAACTAGGGTTTTGCCGCTCTCTGTATGATTTCTGTATCTGTAATGAAATTTGCTAGTGGATCGGGCCAAGTATATCAAGGCCATATGATGGGCTAAATTTGATTTTAGTTCGTACTGGGTGCTAGGACTTAGGCCCTATATTGTAATGTTTATATTTTACAGCTCTTTCCGTGATTTTCAACAGTCTAGATTGGTAACCAGACATGGGTTTTTTTTTATAAAATTTGTTTTTTCTAAATTTATATATTATATGAAAATACTTATGTAAGATAAACTTAAAAATAATATATAACATTTAGAGTAAAATACATTAACACTCCATGTAGATAATCATAATAACACTCATCACCTTTTTAGTTTTTCAAGTAACAATCAGTACACTCTTATGTAATATTCACTATCCCTATTGTGGTTGACTAACTAATATCTAAATATATTTTTAATATAATATCTAATACACCCTTCAAGTTATAATATTTAAAATATCCACTAAATATAAATTTGTATATTATAATTTTTATTTAACTTGATTTAATTAATTAAATTATGAACTTGTGCAATAAATAACATAAATGTCAAAAATAATAAATATGCATTTTATTAGGAAAATAAAGTCATACACTTTTTGCTAATTAAATTTCTCAAAGATTAAAATTTACGTAATATACATTCAAATATATTTTTTTTGTAATTAAAAAATAAAATTTTAGTATCCATACAAAAATCCAAATTAATGCAAAAAAAATTATAATTATTTTTTCCAAATATTAAAATTTACGTAAAACAAACTTATTATTCCAAAACAAATCTTATTATTCATATAAAAAGTATTAAAAATTATATTAATTATTTTTCTCAAATATTAAAATAAACATAAGTCACGCTTAGGCATAATTATTTATAGTAAAAATGACAAATGTTGTTACTCAAAAAAGAAAAAATATATTAAAAGAAAAATCTTTTTACATGATAGAAGTAGTAATAAATATTATTATATTTTTTTATTCAACATTTCACAAAAACAACACTAATTGTATACTAAAAAATATAATCAAAGTCATAAACATCCCAAATTTTGACATATACTCAAGAAAATTTAACATATAAAAATCATAATATGAAACTAAGAATTTAAATAATAATTTTTGTTGTTAAACACTAAAAACTAAACTATCAATATACTCAATCACTCTAATTAGAAGAGTTCCATTAATAATTTAATTTAAAATTCTTAATATTTGTATCACTTATCTAAAAATATGTGTTAATTAAACTAAATTAATTTTTTTATAAGTTGCCAACAATTTGAATAAGATAGTCTTAATTACAAATAAAACTATAATTAAAATGTATTGTATTAAAAAAAGATAATTAAACATATATGTATTATTCAGGAATTAAATTTTGATTACAGGGGTAAATATGTAACTTTATCTATTTAGTCAACCCTAAAAACTTGCAGAAGTATTAACTGTTACTTGAAAAAACTAGAGAAGAGGTGAGTGTTATTATGATTATCTAGAGGGAGTATCACCGTATTTTACTCTAACATTTAATATGTCCATTAGTTTTCACAAATGATTTTCAAATTATGTCATACATGAATGTATACATATATATTAAATTATTGTATATAGTTCATGGGATGCGAAGAATTTATACATTATATCAAAAAAAATAGAAAGTTTTGAATGCTTGAATCGTGATAACCAAAATAACTCGGTAAAATTATAAAATAATTGTGATAAGATCTCTTAATGCTTTGTTATATATAGTTATTGATTACTAATTCTTGTAATTTAGCCTCCTAACTGAATTCAAGGCAATAATATTAAGCTGGTGACTGAAAAATTAGTATTAAAGTAAGTATAAAATAAAGGTATGATTGTAGTTAAGAGCTCAAATTTTAATGTATTTGGCTTACTAAAATTTTAAAATCCTATACAATTATAAAAATATTAATTGAGATAACATATTGACATACAATTATTACATAACTATTCTTAATATATGGTTTAAGATTTTGATAAATTCAGGTAAAATAAAATTGTTAACAAATTAAAGCATGTAATTTATTTTTTCTAAATAAAAGAAAAAATATGTAATATTTAGATAATTATACTTCGAATGTGCCAACAAAATTAAAATTGGACAACATGCATGATACTGGAATTCTTTTAACATGGAGATTTGCTTAATTCTTTTATTTTAATATACCCAAGTGTGAGGACTCATGAGGAGTTCTTGGTTGGTAGTTTCTTTGCAGTTAGAAAGTTTTAACTGGATGGTGAATGGTGACCAGTTTATAGAATGAGTACCATATATGGTGGCTCCTATATACGTATAACACAATAATGAATAATATAATGCGCCTTCTAATCTTATTTTCCATTAAAAGTCAAAAATAGTAGTACTGGTACTATATAGTTTTTATATAATTCCGGAAATGACATTTAGGATATCAATATCAGGAAAGTCCATTGCAGTATCAGATCACTTAATTAGTACATATGATCTTACTTAGATTTTTATTGCATTTGCATGCATGTGGTATATATTTAAAGAAAAGTCATATCTTCCGTAAGTTCAAGTCAATGTTAATCTTCTTAGATGATTATGATGTTCAAGTTGCATTTTTTCCTCAACAAAACCTCAATAATTTATTTTATATATCTATGAGGGTCTGCGGGATATGCTCGAGTACTCTTAGAAAATTTATTTATCTAAAATTTTAATAAACTAAATTTAAGTTTAATGATAAAAAAATATGTAAAAATACAAGAATATATATATATATATATATATAAATTATTCAATTTTGAGGGGTGGAGAATACGGAATAGTATTACTATATAACATGTAAACTAAGTATTTTTCGAAGGATTGATTTTTTATTTATTATTATTACTATATAGTAGTTGACGCAGATCATCAAATTATACAAAAATTTATATGTTTTTATATTTTTACAATAATATAGTTGAAATTTTCAAAAATCCTAAGAGGTTCATTTTAACTGTATAGAATATATATATATATAAAAGTTTTATTTATATGTTTTTATATGTTTTTGACCAAAAAGGATAAAAAATGAGCAAACATCATCTATAGCGTCAGTTCTAAATATCAACGGCTGAAATTAGAAGGAGGAATGCAGCGTCCACTAGTAATACTAGCGGATAGATTAACTGCACAACTTGAATCATTATACCCTCAATTAAACAATCCACTAGTATTACTAGCGCTCCCAATTAAATAGTCCCCTAGTATTACTAGAAGACGAGTATTTTTACTATTCTCAATCTAATCTTAGTTTAATCTCAGAATAAGAGTTTGACCTAGTTATTTTCAGTTTAATCTCAGAATAGGGGTTTGACCTAGTTAATTAATTAGGGTTTATTAACTAAGATTTAGAGTTTATAAACTAAAGTTTAAGGTTTATTGATTAGAGTTTAGAGTTTATTAACCCCTTTTAATAAACCTTAAACCCTAATCAATGAACCCTAAATTCTAATTAATAAACCCTAAACTTTAGTTAATAAACCTTAAACCCTAGTTAATTAACTAGGTCAAACTCTTATTCTGAGCTGAGAACAATAAAAATACTTGTCTGCTAGTAATATTAGTTGACTGTTTAATTAGGGGTATAATGATTCAATTTGTGTCATTACACCGTCCGCTAGTAATACTAGCGGACGCCGCATTCCTCTTTTTAATTTTGGCTATTGATATTAGGAACGGACGCTATAGATAGTGTTTATCCGTTTTTTGATTTATAACAAATACATGTTAAGAATCATTGCTTATATATATGTATATATAAGTTATATATTATTAAAGTATAAGAAAACATTTGATTACAATATTTTTATAAAGTCTTATTATGTATTGCGAGAGTTTTTTAATAAATTATTATTATAACATATATCAATGTATAAAATTGAGTAGAATTATAATTAAATTGGTTCATAAGTCTATGTCATAGTGATCCACTCGCTTTTCTCTTTCGTTCTTATAATTAAAATCCCAACAAACATGATTACACACCGTCCAAGTGTTATGGACAACTCAACTATTAGCTTTACGTATGAAAGTTATTAAAGTTGTGTAGGGCAGCCTAAGTATGTTGATGGATCGAGTTTGGAATAATATATGCCGGTAGGTCGTTTTAGTGCTCAATTATCTACCTTCACAAACAAGTGGAAAATTTTGCACTCCAAATATTCTCTGTATCATCTCTTATTCCAAGCCAAAAAGTGTTATTGATATGTTAACCCCAAGGGGTGAGTTAGTGGTGAAGAAAGATTGTTAGTTTCTGTTAATACATAAGGTGACCTCAGAATATAATAATCATTCAAAGAAAAAAAATATGTTATTGATATGTGTACTTTCTTTATTAGTATACAATTATACTTATAACTGAAAATTAAAGTATTTTATCGAAATTAGACTGAAGATTTAAATTCATAATTCCCATATTAATTACCACCAATATTATTATTATTATACAATATTTTTCATTGTATTTACAGTTTAACCGAATGAGCCAACTTTCCGTCCGTCATCTGAGGTGGAGTATGGACTATGGAGAGAGAGATTGGATCAGACTAATTAGTACGCTGGACATATCTACTGATTAACCAGGCCTAATTGTCTGAGGTGATGGTGCATGATATCATGATGATGATCATCGAGCTTGGGCCTTTCCGGTTGAATCCAACGGCCATCCTTTGTTCTGACCATCCCTTTATTCTCATCTTGCCTCCAGTGAGGTGGGACCAAGTAGTGATCTTTCAGAAAATCACAAGCCTTGTTTACCAGTGCAATATCTCTTCCACTGGCTAGCACAAATCTATGCCCTTTTCCATGGTACCTACATGCATATCACATAATCTCATTAATTAATTCACTAATTGTTTATTGTTATATATGCACCAATATGGATCTATAGAGTAATATAATAATAATAGTAATAGTAAAAATCAAATCTTGTTTTTTTTGATTGTCCCAAATTAGAATACTGGGGTTAGTAGTGACTTGGATGTACTAGTCGTGACATAAATAAGCAAAACAATCATATATTTTAATTAGAACGTCTGCCACTAGTGAAAACATTAGGTTTCACTATAAGTCTATAGAACGGGACAAATTCATCAATATCTATAAGTTGAGCCATCAAAATATGATTTGTCCGTTTCCAGCCACTTGCGTCTGCCTCTGTCCTCATCTCACTAACGCATCTTATAAAAGTATCATATCATATCATTGTAATTAAGATCATTCAAAAGCCCGTTAGCTACCTAGCTACTAGCTGCCATATATACTCCATAACAAAAATCAGCCATAGTCGCAGTTAAGTTGTAGCTAACATCATCTATATATAATATATTATATATCGGGTGATATTTATATTAATAGTCGGATATATTATATTATATTATATTATATTATATTATATACGGGACGAATAAATAAAAATTGTCTGACATATAATATTAACATAAAATATTAATTATTAATTAAATCTAATTATGAAACAAATATATATATATATATTATATATAATTAACATTTTTAGCAATCACTCTTAGCCAATTCAAGGAGATGATCTCGTCATCATTAACAATATATATGTAAATAATATGAGCTTTTTGGTTCAACTAGTAGACATGCACACAACATCAACATATAAATTTCATTGTACCAATTTTTTGTGAATATCTACTATATATCTATTCCATCGCTTATCTCCTTGGTTTACCTACTCAAAGTTGATTAATACATATAATAATTAAAAATTGTACGAGGGATATGAACGTCAACAATCTTTTTTAATTTACTTTAGTTGGGCTTATGTTTGGATGAAATAACATAAATATCCTTAATAAAATAAAAAAAAACCCGACTATATACATGAATAAACAACCCTAATGTTAATATATATCATATACTATATGCATATGCGGAGTCAGAGATCGAGTTGTAAATTTAATTTAACTAACCCGTCAAGCAAATGCAGGTGAGCCTCCAAGTTATGTGCACATGCTAAATCGCCGTTTTGTTTCAAGAACGGCGAGTTCTTGTGATCCAACGCTAGTTCAACTCCGACGTGCGAGTAACTCCACGGCAACCCTTTGACAATCTTCATCAAACTCGCCGGTGAAGCTTCATTGAAAATAATCCCCGGAGATTTCGGCACCATGTCATGAACATTTACCACCCTTATCACCTTCACGCCTAACCCCTCCAGCCTTTCCTTGAACCTAACATTACCCACCCGTGGACCTGCAAACGAAAACACCGAAACGGGCACGGCTCGACTATCACCCATCACATTTAGACCCGTTTCAACTATATCATATGCACTCAATAATGCCAATGCACTCCCTAGGCTATGGCCCGTAACCGTTATGCTCAATTCCTCATTAGGATACATTTCTATTAATCTCTTAACTTCGGTTAAGATCTGTTCTCGAGCTGAGTATATACAAAACTTACAACTCTCATCCTTATCGGTGTAAAGATCGAGGAATCCCGATTCGACCTTCACCTCGGGATCCGGGCACGGAATATTATCCGACGAAATCGGCCTAAGGTAGTCCATTAGATCGGCTATCCACTCCAGCCGAGTCACCGTGCCCCTCCAAGCAATAGTTATGTCACGGCGTCCTAACCGCTTTGAATATTCATCGTTTGAGACCGATACATAACCGATCCAATTAGCATTTTTGCTCCAAACTTTAGGCCACCTTGATTTTTTGAAAAAGTTTGGTAAATTAATATTAGACGTCGCGTATAGGTACCGTGACACATCATAACCGTGGTCCACCATGCCTAGACCTTGGAAAAATTTGTGCCGATTGAATCTACAACTTCCACAGTACTTGGAGAAGGGATCGAAATCGAAACCATCGTAACAAGCCTGTGACATCTCGCCATATCGGATGAGCTCCGCGCGTAGAATCGGATCCATTGGATCAAGTAACCCGACCCAATCATCTTGACCGTGAATTTCTCTCCAGCAATCAGATAGTTTCCTATCATTATCTGCTGCTTGTTTTTTCTTCATAATAGCTTCTTGTCCTTCACCATCAAGAACTACTTTTTCTCTATCTTTTTCAACCTCATTGATAAGAGAAGTGAAGGATTCACTGGGTTTGGACAGGACTTTGACTAGGGATCGCCTTGTTGCTATGCTTTGGGGTTCTTTTTTGCCAAAAAATGGTGAAACGAAGTGGTTTTTTGGCTGAAAATAATTTTGTTGGGGTGTTTTGGGAAGGGAAACAATTCCCATATTACATGTAGAGATGGCCATGAATAATTAGGGGTTTGTGTTGAACTTGTTGAAGGTGGTGGAAATAATGTATGGTGGTTGGTTTGTCCAAGAAATAATGGAGAGAGAGAGAGAGATTAAAGTAGTAGGACTCCAAGAGCTAAAGGCTGTCCCTTATGTAGAGAAAGGGTGTATTACTTTAATGTGCATGAGTCACATGGGCTGTTTTAGCCTATGTAATTAACAAAATAAGACTAATATAAAAATAAATATAAACAAATTAATTAAACATTCAAGAAAGTTCTTGTGAAGTACTTTCGATCCTCACCATAAGGGACCAAGGGCAGGCATGTGTGGCACGGTCATCCTGCTCATTGTAAACATTATTATTATACGGTTGTTGCAGCTAGCCAGCCTGTCATTACACACACACACATATATATATACATATATATAGTTATATCATATATTCCCTCCGTCCCAAATTAATTGCATTTCTAGGACTTTTTAAAGTCAAATTGACTATTTTTAAAACTAATATTTTTACTATTTTTGCTAACATATAAGTGAAGATATTATAACCAAAAGAAAGTATATACAATTTATTACTAATTTCAATTTTTATAATTTTAAAAATATATTTATATATGCTTAATTATTAATTTTAAAAATAGTCAATTTGACTTAAAAAAGTCCTAGAAAAGTAATTAATTTAGGACGAAGGGAGTATATATATGCATGTATTGAATATATTTAGAAATAAAGCAGGTTAAAAGTTGAAATATTATATATATATATATATATATATATATATATATATATATATGTGGAGTAATAAGTACATACGGTTTTTGGAGTCAACAATTGAAAAAATAAAATGATGGAAAACAGAGTTATAAACACGTACAATCATTTGAGTTGCAAATTAAGACTTTATATAAACAAATTGCAACATTTTTCTTGGGATCTACAAGTTTGAAGTTTAAAATACGTTGAATTAATAACATAACCGCGTTTAATTTTTTTGGTATGGATATGAAGAACTTTAAAGGGAAAAGGAAAAGAAAAAATTAGGGCGATTTGTAATTGTATGGAAAAGCAAAAGATACTTGAAACGGAAGTACGTGGAATGATGAAGTAATCAATTTGACATAAGCGTGACGGAAAATGGTTGACATGTTCCCATCTGTACGTGTTTAAGTTTGTATTAACTTCAATTCGATAACTATGAATGATATGTGGTACTAATATAGCTTAGATGTTGACGATATATATATATATATAGTAAGCTTCAAGAGCAGAACTTTTAAAGAGCATATCTAACAGAACTCTTTTTAGCGACGGATAGGCGACGGATTTGTCTGTCGCCATAGCTTTTAACGACGGACAACATATTTCGTCGCTAAAAGCTATGGCGACGGACCGGACCTATGACGACGGACAAAACCGTCGTCTGTCCGTCGCTAAAGAGAGTTCTGCTAGTTATGCTCTTTAAGAGTTCTGCTCTTGAAATTTTCTGTGTGTGTGTGTATATATATATATATATATATATATATATATATATATATATATATATATATATATAAATATATATATATATATATCGAAAGACGTTTAAATTTAAGTTTATTTTTATAATAAATTGTGACCGTTCAATCTCATATTTAACGGTGAAAATTATTTTCGTTTATAGTTTAATACTGCGAAATCCGTACAACTAAAGTGCGAATTCAAAAATTACCAAAATGCCTTTCATAATCCGCACTTTAATAGTGGGACGATAAATTTTAAAATATTAAATATGTTATTATAATATTAAAATTAATAACATTTTTGTAATATTTTCGTGTAAGTTTATATATATATATAGAGAGAGAGAGAGAGAGAAAGTATACCATCACTTGCAGGAGCAGGGATCTGGGCATTAATGGAAGGAAGAACCAGAGTCAATAAAAGTGCAAAAATAGTCATCACAAAAGAAACTCGCAACATATCCATTACTACAAAAACCCAAATAGCTCAAAACCCCCAAAAGCTTCAGTAAATTAAAAATTCCAACTCTTTTTTCTGGTTTTAACCTTGTGGATGAAGCCCACAAAGAAAACAATGGCTTATGCTTGAATGGCCAATTTATTATATGTATGTATGTTGTCTGATATTAGATTTATGATTGATGATTGAAGAGAATTCCCTGCTGAGTCTGTAGAACTTAAAAACAAATTGCATACAACAATTTTTTTTAAAAAGATTTTTCAGGTTTCACAGTTTAATACTAATATCAAAACAAACAATATTTTTTTAAAAATATTTTTCAGGCTCCGTAGTTTAAACTACAGTATACTGAATATTAAACTGCGAATGGAGAGTCTATTTTACCGTTTGATCAACCGATAAAATGTCATTATTTATTGTAAGAATAACTTTATCCTTATAACGTTGGGTATGGATAAGGTCCCATATATGTGTGTGTGTTTGTGAGAAAAGTAATCAAATACATTATCTTAGTTAAGTTTGACTAAAACTACTTAACAAAATAATTAATTTTGTATAAAATTTAAAATTAATTATTTTTTTTATAAAACTCAAAAATAGAAAACTAAACCTAAAGGATAAATCTACGTTATTTTGTTAAATAAATTTGGCTAAATCTTGAATAACATTTTCCCATATATATATATATATATATATATATATATATGATTTTCAATGTAAATGAAAAGCAGTTTCATTTTCATACGGAGAAAATATAAAATTTACGTCATACCATAAATGCTCATTGTTAAATATAGTGTCCTAGAAGATAACACATCAGTTAAAAAGAACGTTAAGCATTTAAAGCCTAGCCATCATCCAATTTCATTTTGGTTGTACTGGTGTAGTGGTGAAAGCAATATGGTTAACGTCCTTTTTAACTGATGTGTTATCTTCTACGACACTATTTAACAATGAGTATTTATGGTATGACGTAAATTTTATATTTTCTCCTTCTGAAAATGAAAATGCTTTACATTTATATTGAAAATCATATTGTTATATATATATATATATATATATATATATATATATATATTGCTATTTCTTTTAGAACAGAGAAGCATCAATATTTTCCATGCATAATCTAGATCTATTCATTTATCACCAAAAGACGTGAATAAGTACTGTTATTGGTATACACACATTATTTTATATCCACCCACCAAAAGATTGGATACAAAATGATGCGGATAAATACTGTTATTGGTTATATACACATTATTTTGTATCCATTTTTTTTGTAACCATCTTTTGTCACTATAACATATTTATTGGGAAGAATCGGGGAGCCCACTCATCAAGTGGGTGTACACAAGACACTAATACATATGTTAGGAATTCAATTAATTTGATTCAAAAACTTAAACCATTAAGTCTTGTATCTATTTATGTATATTAATCCTTCATTATTTCATTCTTTTTCTTGGACCACACTTCAATAATATCTTGACATATTTATGTTGACTATACCTTGAGATCAAGTTGAATGAAACAATAAATAATTATTTATATATCTTAACACAAGACTAATGGAGCGATGATGACCTTATCAGAAAATGAAAGATTAATAGATGGAATACAGAACACCTTGTGATATAAGAGCGTAAAATCTTCGTTTCTATTTACTTCTTCTTTTTTTGTTATTTTTTTGGCGCAGTTGTACATATTTTTGAGTTTTATTTATTTGAACAATTTGCATTACTCCAGTAAAGGCCATATTAGTATGTTCTAACCCTAGCTAGCTATTGATACAATGTAATTATGTAATATGTGTGTATGTACTTTTTTTCTTTCTTTTTTTTTTTTAGATAAGCAACATACATATATACATATTAATTCTTCAACATTTAATTGTAATCCATCCATCGATCTTATGCCTCAAGGTGATCATCGAGTTTGGGACTTTCTGGTTGCACCCACCGGCCGTCGTTCGTTCTCACCATGCCCTTATTCTCATCTTGCCTCCAAAAAGGTGGAACTAAATAGTGATCCTTCAAAAAATCACAACTTTTGTTTACCAATGCGATATCCCTTTCATTTGCTAGCACAAATCTTTGTCCTTTACCATGGTACCTGCACCATTAGTTAATCAATACAAATTAGCATACTTTTTCATTCAAATAACTCGACAATAATTAATTATGATATTAAGAAAGGAGTAATGCTACGGGTTAAAAGCATGGATACATGCATGCAGTTGTAATATACGCATCAAAAATTATACATTTGTGTTAAAATGATGAACTTAGGAAAATATTATATCCCTTTAATTTTAAGAGGAAGGCTAAACAATTGTGAAAATGTTAAGAGGAATTAAATGTGACTAACCCATCAAGCAAATGCAGTAAAGCCTCCAAGTTATGGGCACAAGCTAGGTCACCGGTTTGTCTCAAGAACGGCGAATTCTCGTGATCCAACGCCAGTTCAACTCCGACGTGCGAGTAAC